>CM042690.1:636438414-637122493 GCA_023614405.1 Avena insularis | reverse complement strand
ACCACATGTGGACCCACTAGAGTCATTGCATGTGTGTTCTTATACTAAAACCAGCACTAGACTCATTGCATGTGTGTTCTTTTCCACAAACCACACATGGATCCACTAGACTCATTGCATGTGTGTTCTTTTCCAAAAACAACTTATGGATCAACCAGTGGTCATTGCATGTGTGTTCTTTTCACAAACTACATGGACCACTAGAGTCATTGAATGTGTGTTCTTATACTAAAACTAGCACTAGAGTCATTGCATGTGTGTTCTTTCCACAAAACACACATGGATCAACTAGTGGGCATTCCATGTGTGTTCTTTTCCACAAACCACACATGGATCAACTAGTGTCATTGCATGTGTGTTCTTTCCACAAACCACATATGGATCCATTTGAGTCATTGCATGTTTGTTCTTTCCACAAACCACTTATGGATCAACCGGTGGTCATTGCATGTGTGTTCTATCCACAAACCACACATGGATCAACCAGTGGTCATTGCATGTGTGTTCTTTTCCACAAACCACTTATGGATCAACAAGTGGTCATTGCATGTGTGTTCTTTCCACAAACCACACATGGATCCACTAGTGTTCATTGCATGTGTGTTCTTTTCCAAAAACCACATATGGATCAACTAGTGGTCATTGCATGTGTGTTCTTTTTACAAACCACATGTGGACCCACTAGAGTCATTGCATGTGTGTTCTTATACTAAAACCAGCACTAGACTCATTGCATGTGTGTTCTTTTCCACAAACCACACATGGATCCACTAGACTCATTGCATGTGTGTTCTTTTCCACAAACAACTTATGGATCAACCAGTGGTCATTGCATGTGTGTTCTTTTCACAAACTACCTGTGGACCCACTAGAGTCATTGTATGTGTGTTCTTATACTAAAACTAGCACTAGAGTCATTGCATGTGTGTTCTTTCCACAAACTACACATGGATCAACCAGTGGTCATTGCATGTGTGTTCTTTTCCACAAACCACACATGGATCAACCAGTGTCATTGCATGTGTGTTCTTTCCACAAAGCACATATGGATCAACTAGTGGTCATTGCATGTGTGTTCTTTTCACAAACCACTTATGGATCCATTAGAGTCATTGCATGTGTGTTATTTCCACAAACCACACATGGTTCAACCACTAGAGTCACTGCATGTGTGTTCCTATCACAAACCACACATGGATCCACCACTGTCATTGCATGTGTGTTCTTTCCACAAACCACTTATGGATCCACCAGTGTTCATTGCATGTGTGTTCTTTTCAAAAACAACATATGGATCCACCAGTGTTCATTGCATATGTGTTCTTTTCACAAACCACACATGGATCAACCAGTGGTCATTGCATGTGTGTTCTTTCCACAAACCACATATGGATCAACCAGTGGTCATTGCATGTGTGTTCTTTTCCACAAACCACATATGGATCAACCAGTGGTCATTGCATGTTTGTTCTTTCCACAAACCACTTATGGATCAACCGGTGGTCATTGCATGTGTGTTCTTTTCCACAAACCACACATGGATCAAGTAGTGTCATTGCGTGTGTGTTCTTTCCACAAACCACATATGGATCAACCAGTGGTCATTTCATGTGTGTTCTTTTCACAAACCACATGTGAACCCACTAGAGTCATTGCATGTATGTTCTTATACTAAAACCAACACTAGAGTAATTGCATGTGTGTTCTTTTCACAAACCTCACATAGATCCATCACTGTCATTGCATGTGTGTTCTTTCCACAAACCACAAATGGATCAACAAGTGGTCATTGCATGTGTGCTTTTCACAAACCACATATGGATGCATTAGAGTCATTGCATGCGTGTTCTTATACTAAAACTAGCACTAGAGTCATTGCATGTGTGTTCTTTCCACAAACCACTTATGGATTAACAAGTGGTCATTGCATGTGTTCTTTCCACAAACCACACATGGATCAACCAGTGGTCATTGCATGTGTGTTCTTTCCACAAACCACACATGGTTCAACTAGTGGTCATTGCATGTGTGTTCTCTCCACTAACCACTTATGGATCCACCAGTGTTCATTGCATGGGTGTTCTATCCACAAACCACACATGGATCGACCAGTGGTCATTGCATGTGTGTTATTTTCCACAAACCACTTATGGATCAACAAGTGGTCATTGCATGTGTGTTCTTTCCACAAACCACACATGGATCCACCAGTGTTCATTGCATGTGAGTTCTTTTCCAAAATCCACATATGGATCAACTAGTGGTCATTGCATGTGTGTTCTTTTCACAAACCACATGTGGACCCACTAGAGTCATTGCATGTGTGTTCTTATACTAAAACCAGCAATAGACTCATTGCATGTGTGTTCTTTTACACAAACCACACATGGATCCACTAGACTCATTGCATGTGTGTTCTTTTCCAAAAACAACTTATGGATCAACCAGTGGTCATTGCATGTGTGTTCTTTTCACAAACTACATGTGGACCCACTAGAGTCATTGTATGTGTGTTCTTATACTAAAACTAGCACTAGAGTCATTCCATGTGTGTTCTTTCCACAAACCACACATGGATCAACTAGTGGTCATTCCATGTGTGTTCTTTTCCACAAACCACACATGGATCAACCAGTGTCATTGCATGTGTGTTCTTTCCACAAACCACATATGGATCAACTAGTGGTCATTGCATGTGTGTTCTTTTCACAAACCACTTATGGATCCATTAGATTCATGGCATGTGTGTTATTTCCACAAACCACACATGGATCAACCACTAGAGTCATTGCATGTGTGTTCCTATCAAAACCACACATGGATCCACCACTGTCATTGCATGTGTGTTCTTTCCACAAACCACTTATGGATCCACTAGTGTTCATTGCATGTGTGTTCTTTTCACAAATATCATATGGATCCACCAGTGTTCATTGCATGTGTGTTCTTTTCACAAACCACACATGGATCAACCAGTGGTCATTGCATGTGTGTTCTTTTCACAAACCACACATGGATCCACCACTGTCATTGCATGTGTGTTCTTTCCACAAACCACATATGGATCCATTTGAGTCATTGCATGTTTGTTCTTTCCACAAACCACTTATGGATCAACCGGTGGTCATTGCATGTGTGTTCTATCCACAAACCACACATGGATCAACCAGTGGTCATTGCATGTGTGTTCTTTTCCACAAACCACTTATGGATCAACAAGTGGTCATTGCATGTGTGTTCTTTTCCAAACCACACATGGATCCACTAGTGTTCATTGCATGTATGTTCTTTTCCAAAAACCACATATGGATCAACTAGTGGTCATTGCATGTGTGTTCTTTTCCACAAACCACACATGGATCCACAAGACTCATTGCATGTGTGTTCTATTCCACAACCAACGTATGGATAAACCAGTGGTCCTGGCATGGGTGTTCTTTTCACAAACTACATGTGGACCCACTAGAGTCATTGCATGTGTGTTCTTATACTAAAACTAGCACTAGGGTCATTGCATGTGTGTTCTTTCCACAAACCACACATGGATCAACTAGTGGTCATTGCATGTGTGTTCTTTTCCACAAACCACACATGGATCAACCAGTGTCATTGCATGTGTGTTCTTTCCACAAACCACATATGGATCAACCAGTGGTCATTGCATGTGTGTTCTTTTCACAAACCACTTATGGATCCATTAGAGTCATTGCATGTGTGTTATTTCCACAAACCACACATCGATCAACCACTAGATTCATAGCATGTGTGTTCTATCAAACCACACATGGATCCACCACTGTCATTGCATGTGTGTTCTTTCCACAAACCACTTATGGATCCACTAGTGTTCATTGCATGTGTGTTCTTTTCACAAACAACATATGGATCCACCAGTGTTCATTGCATGTGTGTTCTTTTCACAAACCACATGGATAAACAAGTGGTCATTGCATGTGTGTTCTTTTCCACAAACCACACATGGATCCACCATTGTCATTGCATGTGTGTTCTTTCCACAAACCACATATGGATCCATTTGAGTCATTGCATGTTTGTTCTTTTCCACAAACCACATATGGATCAACTAGTGGTCATTGCATGTGTGTTCTTTCCATAAACCACTTATGGATCCACTAGTGTTTATTGCATGTGTGTTCTATCCACAAACCACATATGGATCAACTAGTGGTCATTGCATGTGTGTTCTTTCCACAAACCACTTATGGATCCACCAGTGTTCATTGCATGTGTGTTATATCCACAAACCACACATGGATCAACCAGTGGTCATTGCATGTGTGTTCTTTTCCACAAACCACTTATGGATCAACAAGTGGTCATTGCATGTGTGTTCTTTCCACAAACCACACATGGATCCACCACTGTCATTGCATGTGTGTTCTTTCCACAAACCACACATGGATCAACCAGTGGTCATTGCATGTGTGTTCTTTTCCACAAATCACACATGGATCCACTAGACTCATTGCATGTGTGTTCTTTTCCACAAACAACTTATGGATCAACCAGTGGTCATTGCATGTGTGTTCTTTTCACAAACTACATGTGGACCCACTAGAGTCATTGTATGTGTGTTCTTATACTAAAACTAGCACTAGAGTCATTGCATGTGTGTTCTTTCCACAAACTACACATGGATCAACCAGTGGTCATTGCATGTGTGTTCTTTTCCACAAACCACACATGGATCAACCAGTGTCATTGCATGTGTGTTCTTTCCACAAAGCACATATGGATCAACCAGTGGTCATTGCATGTGTGTTCTTTTCACAAACCACTTATGGATCCATTAGAGTCATTGCATGTGCGTTATTTCCACAAACCACACATGGTTCAACCACTAGAGTCACTGCATGTGTGTTCCTATCACAAACCACACATGGATCCACCACTGTCATTGCATGTGTGTTCTTTCCACAAACCACTTATGGATCCACCAGTGTTCATTGGCTGTGTGTTCTTTTCAAAAACAACATATGGATCCACCAGTGTTCATTGCATATGTGTTCTTTTCACAAACCACACATGGATCAACCAGTGGTCATTGCATGTGTGTTCTTTCCACAAACCACATATGGATCAACCAGTGGTCATTGCATGTGTGTTCTTTTCCACAAACCACATATGGATCAACCAGTGGTCATTGCATGTGTGTTCTTTCCACAAACCACACATGGTTCAACAAGTGGTCATTGCATGTGTGTTCTTTTCCACAAACCACACATGGATCAAGTAGTGTCATTGCATGTGTGTTCTTTCCACAAACCACATATGGATCAACCAGTGGTCATTGCATGTGTGTTCTTTTCACAAACCACATGTGAACCCACTAGAGTCATTGCATGTATGTTCTTATAGTAAAACCAACACTAGAGTCATTGCATGTGTGTTCTTTTCACAAACCACACATAGATCCATCACTGTCATTGCATGTGTGTTCTTTCCACAAACCACACATGGATCAACAAGTGGTCATTGCATGTGTGCTTTTCACAAACCACATATGGATCCATTAGAGTCATTGCATGCGTGTTCTTATACTAAAACTAGCACTAGAGTCATTGCATGTGTGTTCTTTCCACAAACCACTTATGGATTAACAAGTGGTCATTGCATGTGTGTTCTTTCCACAAACCACACATGGATCCACCAGTGTTCATTGCATGTGTGTTCTTTTCCAAAAACCACATATGGATCACCCAGTGGTCATTGCATGTGTTTTCTTTTCACAAACCAATTATGGATCCACCACTGTCATTGCATGTGTGTTCTTTCCACAAACCACATATGGATCCATTTGTGTCATTGCATGTGTGTTATTTTCCACAAACCACTTATGGATCAACAAGTGGTCATTGCATGTGTGTTCTTTCCACAAACCACACATGGATCCACCAGTGTTCATTGCATGTGAGTTCTTTTCCAAAATCCACATATGGATCAACTAGTGGTCATTGCATGTGTGTTCTTTCCACAAACCACACATGGATCCACCAGTGTTCATTGCATGTGTGTTCTTTTCACAAACTACCTGTGGACCCACTAGAGTCATTGTATGTGTGTTCTTATACTAAAACTAGCACTAGAGTCATTGCATGTGTGTTCTTAACACAAACCACACATGGATCAACCAGTGGTCATTGCATGTGTGTTCTTTTCCACAAACCACACATGGATCCACCAGTGTTCATTGCATGTGAGTTCTTTTCCAAAATCCACATATGGATCAACTAGTGGTCATTACATGTGTGTTCTTTTCACAAACCACATGTGGACCCACTAGAGTCATTGCATGTGTGTTCTTATACTAAAACCAGCACTAGACTCATTGCATGTGTGTTCTTTTCCACAAACCACACATGGATCCACTAGACTCATTGCATGTGTGTTCTTTTCCAAAAACAACTTATGGATCAACCAGTGGTCATTGCATGTGTGTTCTTTTCACAAACTACATGTGGACCGACTAGAGTCATTGTATGTGTGTTCTTATACTAAAACTAGCACTAGAGTCATTGCATGTGTGTTCTTTCCAGAAACCACACATGGATCAACTAGTGGTCATTCCATGTGTGTTCTTTTCCACAAACCACACATGGATCAACTAGTGTCATTGCATGTGTTTTCTTTCCACAAACCACATATGGATCCATTTGAGTCATTGCATGTTTGTTCTTTCCACAAACCACTTATGGATCAACCGGTGGTCATTGCATGTGTGTTCTATCCACAAACCACACATGGATCAACCAGTGGTCATTGCATGTGGGTTCTTTTCCACAAACCACTTATGGATCAACAAGTGGTCATTGCATGTGTGTTCTTTCCACAAACCACACATGGATCCACTAGTGTTCATTGCATGTGTGTTCTTTTCCAAAAACCACATATGGATCAACCAGTGGTCATTGCATGTGTGTTCTTTTTACAAACCACATGTGGACCCACTAGAGTCATTGCATGTGTGTTCTTATACTAAAACCAGCACTAGACTCATTGCATGTGTGTTCCTTTCCACAAACCACACATGGATCCACTAGACTCATTGCATGTGTGTTCTTTTCCACAAACAACTTATGGATCAACCAGTGGTCATTGCATGTGTGTTCTTTTCACAAACTACATGTGGACCCACTAGAGTCATTGTATGTGTGTTCTTATACTAACACTAGCACTAGAGTCATTGCATGTGTGTTCTTTCCACAAACCACACATGGATCAACCAGTGGTCATTGCATGTGTGTTCTTTTCCACAAACCACACATGGATCAACCAGTGTCATTGCATGTGTGTTCCTTCCACAAAGCACATATGGATCAACTAGTGGTCATTGCATGTGTGTTCTTTTCACAAACCACTTATGGATCCATTAGAGTCATTGCATGTGTGTTATTTCCACAAACCACACATGGTTCAACCACTAGAGTCAGTGCATGTGTGTTCCTATCACAAACCACACATGGATCCACCACTATCATTGCATGTGTGTTCTTTCCACAAACCACTTATGGATCCACCAGTGTTCATTGCATGTGTGTTCTTTTCACAAACAACATATGGATCCACCAGTGTTCATTGCATATGTGTTCTTTTCACAAACCACACATGGATCAACCAGTGGTCATTGCATGTGTGTTCTTTCCACAAGCCACATATGGATCAACCAGTGGTCATTGCATGTGTGTTCTTTTCCACAAACCACATATGGATCAACCAGTGGTCATTGCATGTGTGTTCTTTCCACAAACCACACATGGTTCAACCAGTGGTCATTGCATGTGTGTTCTTTTCCACAAACCACACATGGATCAAGTAGTTTCATTGCGTGTGTGTTCTTTCCACAAACCACATATGGATCAACCAGTGGTCATTTCTTGTGTGTTCTTTTCACAAACCACATGTGAACCCACTAGAGTCATTGCATGTATGTTCTTATACTAAAACCAACACTAGAGTCATTGCATGTGTGTTCTTTTCACAAACCACACATAGATCCATCACTGTCATTGCATGTGTGTTCTTTCCACAAACCACACATGGATCAACAAGTGGTCATTGCATGTGTGCTTTTCACAAACCACATATGGATCCATTAGAGTCATTGCATGCGTGTTCTTATACTAAAACTAGCACTAGAGTCATTGCATGTGTGTTCTTTCCACAAACCACTTATGGATTAACAAGTGGTCATTGCATGTGTGTTCTTTCCACAAACCACACATGGATCCACCAGTGTTCATTGCATGTGTGTTCTTTTCCAAAAACCACATATGGATAGACCAGTGGTCATTGCATGTGTGTTCTTTCCACAAACCACTTATGGATCCACCAAAGGTTCATTGCATGTGTGTTCTTTCCACAAACCACACATGGATCAACCATTGCATGTGTTTTATTTTCCACAAACCACTTATGGATCAACAAGTGGTCATTGCATGTGTGTTATTTTCCCCAAACCAGACATTGATCAATCAGTGTTCATTGCATGTGTGTTCTTTCCACAAACCACATATGGATCAACCAGTGGTCATTGCATGTGTGTTCTTTTCACAAACCACATGTGAACCCACTAGAGTCATTGCATGTATATTCTTATACTAAAACGAACACTAGAGTCATTGCATGTGTGTTCTTTTCACAAACCATACATAGATCCACTAGACTCATTGCATGTGTGTTCTTTTCCAAAAACAACTTATGGATCAACCAGTGGTCATTGCATGTGTGCTCTTTTCACAAACTTCATGTGGACCCACTAGAGTCATTGTATGTGTGTTCTTATACTAAAACTAGCACTAGAGTCATTGCATGTGTGTTCTTTCCACAAACCACACATGGATCAACTAGTGGTCATTCCATGTGTGTTCTTTTCCACAAACCACACATGGATCAACCAGTGTCATTGCATGTGTGTTCTTTCCACAAACCACATATGGATCAACCAGTGGTCATTGCATGTGTGTTCTTTTCACAAACCACTTATGGATCCATTAGAGTCAGTGCATGTGTGTTATTTCCACAAACCACACATGTATCAACCACTAGAGTCATTGCATGTGTGTTCCTATCACAAACCACACATGGATCCACCACTGTCATTGCATGTGTGTTCTTTCCACAAACCACTTATGGATCCACTAGTGTTCATTGCATGTGTGTTCTTTTCACAAACATCATATGGATCCACCAGTGTTCATTGCATGTGTGTTCTTTTCACAAACCACACATGGATCAACCAGTGGTCATTGCATGTGTGTTCTTTTCACAAACCACACATGGATCCACCACTGTCATTGCATGTGTGTTCTTTCCACAAACCACATATGGATCCATTTGAGTCATTGCATGTTTGTTCTTTCCACAAACCACTTATGGATCAACCGGTGGTCATTGCATGTGTGTTCTATCCACAAACCACACATGGATCAACCAGTGGTCATTGCATGTGTGTTCTTTTCCACAAACCACTTATGGATCAACAAGTGGTCATTGCATGTGTGTTCTTTCCACAAACCACACATGGATCCACTAGTGTTCATTGCATGTGTGTTCTTTTCCAAAAACCACATATGGATCAACTAGTGGTCATTGCATGTGTGTTCTTTTTACAAACCACATGTGGACCCACTAGAGTCATTGCATGTGTGTTCTTATACTAAAACCAGCACTAGACTCATTGCATGTGTGTTCCTTTCCACAAACCACACATGGATCCACTAGACTCATTGCATGTGTGTTCTTTTCCAGAAACAACTTATGGATCAACCAGTGGTCATTGCATGTGTGTTCTTTTCAAAAACTACATGTGGACCCACTAGAGTCATTGTATGTGTGTTCTTATACTAAAACTAGCACTAGAGTCATTGCATGTGTGTTCTTTCCACAAACCACACATGGATCAACTAGTGGTCATTGCATGTGTGTTCTTTTCCACAAACCACACATGGATCAACCAGTGTCATTGCATGTGTGTTCTTTCCACAAACCACATATGGATCAACCAGTGGTCATTGCATGTGTGTTCTTTTCACAAACCACTTATGGATCCATTAGAGTCATTGCATGTGTGTTATTTCCACAAACCGCACATGGATCAACCACTAGAGTCATTGCATGTGTGTTCCTATCAAAACCACACATGGATCCACCACTGTCATTGCATGTGTGTTCTTTCCACAAACCACTTATGGATCCACTAGTGTTCATTGCATGTGTGTTCTTTTCACAAACAACATATGGATCCACCAGTGTTCATTGCATGTGTGTTCTTTTCACAAACCACACATGGATCAACTAGTGGTCATTGCATGTGTGTTCTTTTCACAAACCACACATGGATCCACCACTGTCATTGCATGTGTGTTCTTTCCACAAACCACATATGGATCCATTTGAGTCATTGCATGTGTGTTCTTTTCCACAAACCACTTATGGATCAACCAGTGGTCATTGCATGTGTGTTCTTTCCACAAACCACACATGGATCCACCAGTGTTCATTGCATGTATGTTCTTTTCCAAAAACCACATATGGATCAACTAGTGGTCATTGCATGTGTGTTCTTTCCACAAACCACTTATGGATCCACCAGTGTTCATTGCATGTGTGTTATATCCACAAACCACACATGGATCAACCAGTGGTCATTGCATGTGTGTTCTTTTCCACAAACCACTTATGGATCAACAAGTGGTCATTGCATGTGTGTTCTTTCCACCAACCACACATGGATCCACCAGTGTTCATTGCATGTGTGTTCTTTTCCAAAAACCACATATGGATCAACCAGTGGTCATTGCATGTGTGTTCTTTTCCACAAACCACACATGGATCCACTAGACTCATTGCATGTGTGTTCTTTTCCACAAACAACTTATGGATCAACCAGTGGTCATTGCATGTGTGTTCTTTTCACAAACTACATGTGGACCCACTAGAGTCATTGTATGTGTGTTCTTATACTAAAACTAGCACTAGAGTCATTGCATGTGTGTTCTTTCCACAAACCACACATGGATCAACCAGTGGTCATTGCATGTGTGTTCTTTTCCACAAACCACACATGGATCAACCAGTGTCATTGCATGTGTGTTCTTTCCACAAAGCACATATGGATCAACCAGTGGTCATTGCATGTGTGTTCTTTTCACAAACCACTTATGGATCCATTAGAGTCATTGCATGTGTGTTATTTCCACAAACCACACATGGTTCAACCACTAGAGTCAGTGCATGTGTGTTCCTATCACAAACCACACATGGATCCACCACTGTCATTGCATGTGTGTTCTTTCCACAAACCACTTATGGATCCACCAGTGTTCATTGCATGTGTGTTCTTTTCACAAACAACATATGGATCCACCAGTGTTCATTGCATGTGTGTTCTTTTCACAAACCACACATGGATCAACCAGTGGTCATTGCATGTGTGTTCTTTTCCACAAACCACATATGGATTAACCGGTGGTCATTGCATGTGTGTTCTTTCCACAAACCACACATGGTTCAACCAGTGGTCATTGCATGTGTGTTCTTTCCACAAACCACACATGGATCAACCAGTGGTCATTGCATGTGTGTTCTTTTCCAGAAACCACACATGGATCAACCAGTGTCATTGCATGTGTGTTCTTTCCACAAAGCACATATGGATCAACCAGTGGTCATTGCATGTGTGTTCTTTTCACAAACCACTTATGGATCCATTAGAGTCATTGCATGTGTGTTATTTCCACAAACCACACATGGTTCAACCACTAGAGTCACTGCATGTGTGTTCCTATCACAAACCACACATGGATCCACCACTGTCATTGCATGTGTGTTCTTTCCACAAACCACTTATGGATCCACTAGTGTTCATTGCATGTGTGTTCTTTTCACAAACAACATATGGATCCACCAGTGTTCATTGCATATGTGTTCTTTTCACAAACCACACATGGATCAACCAGTGGTCATTGCATGTGTGTTCTTTCCACAAGCCACATATGGATCAACCAGTGGTCATTGCATGTGTGTTCTTTTCCACAAACCACATATGGATCAACCAGTGGTCATTGCATGTGTGTTCTTTCCATAAACCACGCATGGTTCAACCAGTGGTCATTGCATGTGTGTTCTTTTCCACAAACCAGACATGGATCAAGCAGTGTCATTGCATGTGTGTTCTTTCCACAAACCACATATGGATCAACCAGTGGTCATTGCATGTGTGTTCTTTTCACAAACCACATGTGAACCCACTAGAGTCATTGCATGTATGTTCTTATACTAAAACCAACACTAGAGTCATTGCATGTGTGTTCTTTTCACAAACCACACATAGATCCATCACTGTCATTGCATGTGTGTTCTTTCCACAAACCACACATGGATCAACAAGTGGTCATTGCATGTGTGCTTTTCACAAACCACATATGGATCCATTAGAGTCATTGCATGCGTGTTCTTATACTAAAACTAGCACTAGAGTCATTGCATGTGTGTTCTTTCCACAAACCACTTATGGATTAACAAGTGGTCATTGCATGTGTGTTCTTTCCACAAACCACACATGGATCCACCAGTGTTCATTGCATGTGTGTTCTTTTCCAAAAACCACATATGGATAGACCAGTGGTCATTGCATGTGTGTTCTTTCCACAAACCACTTATGGATCCACCAGTGTTCATTGCATGGGTGTTCTATCCACAAACCACACATGGATCGACCAGTGGTCATTGCATGTGTGTTATTTTCCACAAACCACTTATGGATCAACAAGTGGTCATTGCATGTGTGTTCTTTCCACAAACCACACATGGATCCACCAGTGTTTATTGCATGTGTGTTCTTTTCCAAAAACCACATATGGATCAACTAGTGGTCATTGCATGTGTGTTCTTTTCACAAACCACATGTGGACCCACTAGAGTCATTGCATGTGTGTTCTTATACTAAAACCAGCACTAGACTCATTGCATGTGTGTTCTTTTCCACAAACCACACATGGATCCACTAGACTCATTGCATGTGTGTTCTTTTCCAAAAACAACTTATGGATCAACCAGTGGTCATTGCATGTGTGTTCTTTTCACAAACTACATGTGGACCCACTAGAGTCATTGTATGTGTGTTCTTATACTAAAACTAGCACTAGAGTCATTGCATGTGTGTTCTTTCCACAAACCACACATGGATCAACTAGTGGTCATTGCATGTGTGTTCTTTTCCACAAACCACACATGGATCAACCAGTGTCATTGCATGTGTGTTCTTTCCACAAACCACATATGGATCAACTAGTGGTCATTGCATGTGTGTTCTTTTCACAAACCACTTATGGATCCATTAGAGTCATTGCATGTGTGTTATTTGCACAAACCACACATGGATCAACCACTAGAGTCATTGCATGTGTGTTCCTATCAAAACCACACATGGATCCACCACTGTCATTGCATGTGTGTTCTTTCCACAAACCACTTATGGATCCACTAGTGTTCATTGCATGTGTGTTCTTTTCACAAACATCATATGGATCCACCAGTGTTCATTGCATGTGTGTTCTTTTCACAAACCACACATGGATCAACCAGTGGTCATTGCATGTGTGTTCTTTTCACAAACCACACATGGATCCACCACTGTCATTGCATGTGTGTTCTTTCCACAAACCACATATGGATCCATTTGAGTCATTGCATGTTTGTTCTTTCCACAAACCACTTATGGATCAACCGGTGGTCATTGCATGTGTGTTCTATCCACAAACCACACATGGATCAACCAGTGGTCATTGCATGTGTGTTCTTTTCCACAAACCACTTATGGATCAACAAGTGGTCATTGCATGTGTGTTCTTTCCACAAACCACACATGGATCCACTAGTGTTCATTGCATGTGTGTTCTTTTCCAAAAACCACATATGGATCAACTAGTGGTCATTGCATGTGTGTTCTTTTTACAAACCACATGTGGACCCACTAGAGTCATTGCATGTGTGTTCTTATACTAAAACCAGCACTAGACTCATTGCATGTGTGTTCCTTTCCACAAAGCACACATGGATCCACTAGACTCATTGCATGTGTGTTCTTTTCCAAAAACAACTTATGGATCAACCAGTGGTCATTGCATGTGTGTTATTTTCAAAAACTACATGTGGACCCACTAGAGTCATTGTATGTGTGTTCTGATACTAAAACTAGCACTAGAGTCATTGCATGTGTGTTCTTTCCACAAACCACACATGGATCAACTAGTGGTCATTGCATGTGTGTTCTTTTCCACAAACCACACATGGATCAACAAGTGTCATTGCATGTGTGTTCTTTCCACAAACCACATATGGATCAACCAGTGGTCATTGCATGTGTGTTCTTTTCACAAACCACTTATGGATCCATTAGAGTCATTGCATGTGTGTTCCTATCAAAACAACACATGGATCCACCACTGTCATTGCATGTGTGTTCTTTCCACAAACCACTTATGGATCCACTAGTGTTCATTGCATGTGTGTTCTTTTCACAAACAACATATGGATCCACCAGTGTTCATTGCATGTGTGTTCTTTTCACAAAACACACATGGATCAACCAGTGGTCATTGCATGTGTGTTCTTTTCACAAACCACACATGGATCCACCACTGTCATTGCATGTGTGTTCTTTCCACAAACCACATATGGATCCATTTGAGTCATTGCATGTTTATTCTTTTCCACAAACCACTGATGGATCAACCAGTGGTCATTGCATGTGTGTTCTTTCCACAAACCACACATGGATCCACCAGTGTTCATTGCATGTATGTTCTTTTCCAAAAACCACATATGGATCAACTAGTGGTCATTGCATGTGTGTTCTTTCCACAAACCACTTATGGATCCACCAGTGTTCATTGCATGTGTGTTATATCCACAAACCACACATGGATCAACCAGTGGTCATTGCATGTGTGTTCTTTTCCACAAACCACTTATGGATCAACAAGTGGTCATTGCATGTGTGTTCTTTCCACAAACCACACATGGATCCACCAGTGTTCATTGCATGTGTGTTCTTTTCCAAAAACCACATATGGATCAACCAGTGGTCGTTGCATGTGTGTTCTTTTCCACAAACCACACATGGATCCACTAGACTCATTGCATGTGTGTTCTTTTGCACAAACAACTTATGGATCAACCAGTGGTCATTGCATGTGTGTTCTTTTCACAAACTACATGTGGACCCACTAGAGTCATTGTATGTGTGTTCTTATACTAAAACTAGCACTAGAGTCATTGCATGTGTGTTCTTTCCACAAACCACTTATGGATCCACCAGTGTTCTTTTCCACAAACCACACATGGATCAACCAGTGTCATTGCATGTGTGTTCTTTCCACAAAGCACATATGGATCAACCAGTGGTCATTGCATGTGTGTTCTTTTCACAAACCACTTATGGATCCATTAGAGTCATTGCATGTGTGTTATTTCCACAAACCACACATGGTTCAACCACTAGAGTCACTGCATGTGTGTTCCTATCACAAACCACACATGGATCCACCACTGTCATTGCATGTGTGTTCTTTCCACAAACCACTTATGGATCCACCAGTGTTCATTGCATGTGTTCTTTTCTAAAACAACATATGGATCCACCAGTGTTCATTGCATATGTGTTCTTTTCACAAACCACACATGGATCAACCAGTGGTCATTGCATGTGTGTTCTTTCCACAAACCACATATGGATCAACCAGTGGTCATTGCATGTGTGTTCTTTTCCACAAACCACATATGGATCAACCAGTGGTCATTGCATGTGTGTTCTTTCCACAAACCACGCATGGTTCAACCAGTGGTCATTGCATGTGTGTTCTTTTCCACAAACCAGACATGGATCAAGCAGTGTCATTGCATGTGTGTTCTTTCCACAAACCACATATGGATCAACCAGTGGTCATTGCATGTGTGTTCTTTTCACAAACCACATGTGAACCCACTAGAGTCATTGCATGTATGTTCTTATACTAAAACCAACACTAGAGTCATTGCATGTGTGTTCTTTTCACAAACCACACATAGATCCATCACTGTCATTGCATGTGTGTTCTTTCCACAAACCACACATGGATCAACAAGTGGTCATTGCATGTGTGCTTTTCACAAACCACATATGGATCCATTAGAGTCATTGCATGCGTGTTCTTATACTAAAACTAGCACTAGAGTCATTGCATGTGTGTTCTTTCCACAAACCACTTATGGATTAACAAGTGGTCATTGCATGTGTGTTCTTTCCACAAACCACACATGGATCCACCAGTGTTCATTGCATGTGTGTTCTTTTCCAAAAACCACATATGGATCAACCAGTGGTCATTGCATGTGTGTTCTTTCCACAAACCACTTATGGATCCACCAGTGTTCATTGCATGTGTGTTCTATCCACAAACCACACATGGATCAACCAGTGGTCATTGCATGTGTGTTATTTTCCACAAACCACTTATGGATCAACAAGTGGTCATTGCATGTGTGTTCTTTCCACAAACCACACATGGATCCACCAGTGTTCATTGCATGTGAGTTCTTTTCCAAAATCCACATATGGATCAACTAGTGGTCATTGCATGTGTGTTCTTTTCACAAACCACATGTGGACCCACTAGAGTCATTGCATGTGTGTTCTTATACTAAAACCAGCACTAGACTCATTGCATGTGTGTTCTTTTCCACAAACCACACATGGATCCACTAGACTCATTGCATGTGTGTTCTTTTCCAAAAACAACTTATGGATCAACCAGTGGTCATTGCATGTGTGTTCTTTTCACAAACTACATGTGGACCCACTAGAGTCATTGTATGTGTGTTCTTATACTAAAACTAGCACTAGAGTCATTGCATGTGTGTTCTTTCCACAAACCACACATGGATCAACTAGTGGTCATTCCATGTGTGTTCTTTTCCACAAACCACACATGGATCAACCAGTGTCATTGCATGTGTGTTCTTTCCACAAACCACATATGGATCAACCAATGGTCATTGCATGTGTGTTCTTTTCACAAACCACTTATGGATCCATTAGAGTCATGGCATGCGTGTTATTTCCACAAACCACACATGGATCAACCACTAGAGTCATTGCATGTGTGTTCCTATCAAAACCACACATGGATCCACCAGTGTCATTGCATGTGTGTTCTTTCCACAAACCACTTATGGATCCACTAGTGTTCATTGCATGTGTGTTCTTTTCACAAACAACATATGGATCCACCAGTGTTCATTGCATGTGTGTTCTTTTCACAAACCACACATGGATCAACCAGTGGTCATTGCATGTGTGTTCTTTTCACAAACCACACATGGATCCACCACTGTCATTGCATGTGTGTTCTTTCCACAAACCAAATATGGATCCATTTGAGTCATTGCATGTTTATTCTTTTCCACAAACCACTTATGGATCAACCAGTGGTCATTGCATGTGTGTTCTTTCCACAAACCACACATGGATCCACCAGTGTCATTGCATGTGTGTTCTTTCCACAAACCACTTATGGATCCACTAGTGTTCATTGCATGTGTGTTCTTTTCACAAACAACATATGGATCCACCAGTGTTCATTGCATGTGTGTTCTTTTCACAAACCACACATGGATCAACCAGTGGTCATTGCATGTGTGTTCTTTTCACAAACACACATGGATCCACCACTGTCATTGCATGTGTGTTCTTTCCACAAACCAAATATGGATCCATTTGAGTCATTGCATGTTTATTCTTTTCCAAAAACCACATATGGATCAACCAGTGGTCGTTGCATGTGTGTTCTTTCCACAAACCACTTATGGATCCACCAGTGTTCATTGCAATGTGTTATATCCACAAACCACACATGGATCAACCAGTGGTCATTGCATGTGTGTTCTTTTCCACAAACCACTTATGGATCAACAAGTGGTCATTGCATGTGTGTTCTTTCCACAAACCACACATGGATCCACCAGTGTTCATTGCATGTGTGTTCTTTTCCAAAAACCACATATGGATCAACCAGTGGTCATTGCATGTGTGTTCTTTCCACAAACCACACATGGATCCACTAGACTCATTGCATGTGTGTTCTTTTCCACAAACAACTTATGGATCAACCAGTGGTCATTGCATGTGTGTTCTTTTCACAAACTACATGTGGACCCACTAGAGTCATTGTATGTGTGTTCTTATACTAACACTAGCACTAGAGTCATTGCATGTGTGTTCTTTCCACAAACCACACATGGATCAACCAGTGGTCATTGCATGTGTGTTCTTTTCCACAAACCACACATGGATCAACCAGTGTCATTGCATGTGTGTTCTTTCCACAAAGCACATATGGATCAACCAGTGGTCATTGCATGTGTGTTCTTTTCACAAACCACTTATGGATCCATTAGAGTCATTGCATGTGTGTTATTTCCACAAACCACACATGGTTCAACCACTAGAGTCACTGCATGTGTGTTCCTATCACAAACCACACATGGATCCACCACTGTCATTGCATGTGTGTTCTTTCCACAAACCACTTATGGATCCACCAGTGTTCATTGCATGTGTGTTCTTTTCACAAACAACATATGGATCCACCAGTGTTCATTGCATATGTGTTCTTTTCACAAACCACACATGGATCAACCAGTGGTCATTGCATGTGTTCTTTCCACAAACCACATATGGATCAACCAGTGGTCATTGCATGTGTGTTCTTTTCCACAAACCACACATGGATCAACCAGTGGTCATTGCATGTGTGTTCTTTCCACAAACCACTTATGGATCAACCAGTGGTCATTGCATGTGTGTTCTTTCCACAAACCACGCATGGTTCAACCAGTGGTCATTGCATGTGTGTTCTTTTCCACAAACCAGACATGGATCAAGCAGTGTCATTGCATGTGTGTTCTTTCCACAAACCACATATGGATCAACCAGTGGTCATTGCATGTGTGTTCTTTTCACAAACCACATGTGAACCCACTAGAGTCATTGCATGTATGTTCTTATACTAAAACCAACACTAGAGTCATTGCATGTGTGTTCTTTTCACAAACCACACATAGATCCATCACTGTCATTGCATGTGTGTTCTTTCCACAAACCACAAGTGGATCAACAAGTGGTCATTGCATGTGTGCTTTTCACAAACCACATATGGATCCATTAGAGTCATTGCATGCGTGTTCTTATACTAAAACTAGCACTAGAGTCATTGCATGTGTGTTCTTTCCACAAACCACTTATGGATTAACAAGTGGTCATTGCATGTGTGTTCTTTCCACAAACCACACATGGATCCACCAGTGTTCATTGCATGTGTGTTCTTTTCCAAAAACCACATATGGATAGACCAGTGGTCATTGCATGTGTGTTCTTTCCACAAACCACTTATGGATCCACCAGTGTTCATTGCATGGGTGTTCTATCCACAAACCACACATGGATCGACCAGTGGTCATTGCATGTGTGTTATTTTCCACAAACCACTTATGGATCAACAAGTGGTCATTGCATGTGTGTTCTTTCCACAAACCACACATGGATCCACCAGTGTTCATTGCATGTGAGTTCTTTTCCAAAATCCACATATGGATCAACTAGTGGTCATTGCATGTGTGTTCTTTTCACAAACCACATGTGGACTCACCACTGTCATTGCATTTGTGTTCTTACACTAAAACCAGCACTAGACTCATTGCATGTGTGTTCTTTTCCACAAACCACACATGGATCCACTAGACTCATTGCATGTGTGTTCTTTTCCAAAAACAACTTATGGATCAACCAGTGGTCATTGCATGTGTGTTCTTTTCACAAACTACATGTGGACCCACTAGAGTCATTGTATGTGTGTTCTTATACTAAAACTAGCACTAGAGTCATTGCATGTGTGTTCTTTCCACAAACCACACATGGATCAACCAGTGGTCATTGCATGTGTGTTCTTTTCCACAAACCACACATGGATCAACCAGTGTCATTGCATGTGTGTTCTTTCCACAAACCACATATGGATCAACTAGTGGTCATTGCATGTGTGTTCTTTTCACAAACCACTTATGGATCCATTAGAGTCATTGCATGTGTGTTATTTGCACAAACCACACATGGATCAACCACTAGAGTCATTGCATGTGTGTTCCTATCAAAACCACACATGGATCCACCACTGTCATTGCATGTGTGTTCTTTCCACAAACCAATTATGGATCCACTAGTGTTCATTGCATGTGTGTTCTTTTCACAAACAACATATGGATCCACCAGTGTTCATTGCATGTGTGTTCTTTTCACAAACCACACATGGATCAACCAGTGGTCATTGCATGTGTGTTCTTTTCCGAAAACCACATATGGATCAACCAGTGGTCATTGCATGTCTGTTCTTTCCACAAACCACATATGGATCCATTTGAGTCATTGCATGTTTGTTCTTTTCCACAAACCACTTATGGATCAACCAGTGGTCATTGCATGTGTGTTCTTTCCACAAACCACACATGGATCCACCAGTGTTCATTGCATGTGTGTTCTTTTCCAAAAACCACATATGGATCAACCAGTGGTCATTGCATGTGTGTTCTTTCCACAAACCACTTATGGATCCACCAGTGTTCATTGCATGTGTGTTATATCCACAAACCACACATGGATCAACCAGTGGTCATTGCATGTGTGTTCTTTTCCACAAACCACTTATGGATCAACAAGTGGTCATTGCATGTGTGTTCTTTCCACAAACCACACATGGATCCACCAGTGTTCATTGCATGTGTGTTCTTTTCCAAAAACCACATATGGATCAACCAGTGGTCATTGCATGTGTGTTCTTTTCCACAAACCACACATGGATCCACTAGACTCATTGCATGTGTGTTCTTTTCCACAAACAACTTATGGATCAACCAGTGGTCATTGGATGTGTGTTCTTTTCACAAACTACATGTGGACCCACTAGAGTCATTGTATGTGTGTTCTTATACTAAAACTAGCACTAGAGTCATTGTATGTGTGTTCTTATACTAAAACTAGCACTAGAGTCATTGCATGTGTGTTCTTTCCACAAATCACACATGGATCAACCAGTGGTCATTGCATGTGTGTTCTTTTCCACAAACCACGCATGGATCAACCAGTGTCATTGCATGTGTGTTCTTTCCACAAACCACATATGGATCAACCAGTGGTCATTGCATGTGTGTTCTTTTCACAAACCACTTATGGATCCATTAGAGTCATTGCATGTGTGTTATTTCCACAAACCACACATGGATCAACCACTAGAGTCATTGCATGTGTGTTCCTATCAAAACCACACATGGATCCACCACTTTCATTGCATGTGTGTTCTTTCCACAAACCACTTATGGATCCACTAGTGTTCATTGCATGTGTGTTCTTTTCACAAACAACATATGGATCCACCAGTGTTCATTGCATGTGTGTTCGTTTCACAAACCACACATGGATCAACCAGTGGGCATTGCATGTGTGTTCTTTTCACAAACCACACATGGATCCAACACTGTCATTGCATGTGTGTTCTTTCCACAAACCACTTATGGATCCACTAGTGGTCATTGCATGTGTGTTCTTTCCACAAAGCACACATGGATCCACCAGTGTTCATTGCATGTGTGTTCTTTTCCAAAATCCACATATGGATCAACTAGTGGTCATTACATGTGTGTTCTTTTCACAAACCACATGTGGACCCACCAGAGTCATTGCATGTGTGTTCTTATACTAAAACCAGCACTAGACTCATTGCATGTGTGTTCTTTTCCACAAACCACACATGGATCCACTAGACTCATTGCATGTGTGTTCTTTTCCAAAAACAACTTATGGATCAACCAGTGGTCATTGCATGTGTGTTCTTTTCACAAACTACATGTGGACCCACTAGAGTCGTTGTATGTGTGTTCTTATACTAAAACTAGCACTAGAGTCATTGCATGTGTGTTCTTTCCACAAACCACACATGGATCAACTAGTGGTCATTGCATGTGTGTTCTTTTCCACAAACCACACATGGATCAACAAGTGTCATTGCATGTGTGTTCTTTCCACAAACCACGTATGGATCAACTAGTTGTCATTGCATGTGTGTTCTTTTCACAAACCACTTATGGATCCATTAGAGTCATGGCATGTGTGTTATTTCCACAAACCACACATGGATCAACCACTAGAGTCATTGCATGTGTGTTCCTATCAAAACCACACATGGATCCACCACTGTCATTGCATGTGTGTTCTTTCCACAAACCACTTATGGATCCACTAGTGTTCATTGCATGTGTGTTCTTTTCACAAACATCATATGGATCCACCAGTGTTCATTGCATGTGTGTTCTTTTCACAAACCACACATGGATCAACCAGTGGTCATTGCATGTGTGTTCTTTTCACAAACCACACATGGATCCACCACTGTCATTGCATGTGTGTTCTTTCCACAAACCACATATGGATCCATTTGAGTCATTGCATGTTTGTTCTTTCCACAAACCACTTATGGATCAACCGGTGGTCATTGCATGTGTGTTCTATCCACAAACCACACATGGATCAACCAGTGGTCATTGCATGTGTGTTCTTTTCCACAAACCACTTATGGATCAACAAGTGGTCATTGCATGTGTGTTCTTTCCACAAACCACACATGGATCCACTAGTGTTCATTGCATGTGTGTTCTTTTCCAAAAACCACATATGGATCAACTAGTGGTCATTGCATGTGTGTTCTTTTTACAAACCACATGTGGACCCACTAGAGTCATTGCATGTGTGTTCTTATACTAAAACCAGCACTAGACTCATTGCATGTGTGTTCCTTTCCACAAACCACACATGGATCCACTAGACTCATTGCATGTGTGTTCTTTTCCAAAAACAACTTATGGATCAACCAGTGGTCATTGCATGTGTGTTCTTTTCAAAAACTACATGTGGACCCACTAGAGTCATTGTATGTGTGTTCATATACTAAAACTAGCACTAGAGTCATTGCATGTGTGTTCTTTCCACAAACCACACATGGATCAACTAGTGGTCATTGCATGTGTGTTCTTTTCCACAAACCACACATGGATCAACCAGTGTCATTGCATGTGTGTTCTTTCCACAAACCACATATGGATCAACCAGTGGTCATTGCATGTGTGTTCTTTTCACAAACCACTTATGGATCCATTAGAGTCATGGCATGCGTGTTATTTCCACAAACCACACATGGATCAACCACTAGAGTCATTGCATGTGTGTTCCTATCAAAACCACACATGGATCCACCAGTGTCATTGCATGTGTGTTCTTTCCACAAAGCACTTATGGATCCACTAGTGTTCATTGCATGTGTGTTCTTTTCACAAACAACATATGGATCCACCAGTGTTCATTGCATGTGTGTTCTTTTCACAAACCACACCAGTGGTCATTGCATGTGTGTTCTTTTCACAAACCACACATGGATCCACCACTGTCATTGCATGTGTGTTCTTTCCACTTACCACATATGGATCCATTTGAGTCATTGCATGTTTATTCTTTTCCACAAACCACTTATGGATCAACCAGTGGTCATTGCATGTGTGTTCTTTCCACAAACCACACATGGATCCACCAGTGTTCATTGCATGTATGTTCTTTTCCAAAAACCACATATGGATCAACCAGTGGTCATTGCATGTGTGTTCTTTCCACAAACCACTTATGGATCCACTAGTGTTCATTGCATGTGTGTTATATCCACAAACCACACTTGGATCAACCAGTGGTCATTTTATGTGTGTTCTTTTCCACAAACCACTTATGGATCAACAAGTGGTCATTGCATGTGTGTTCTTTCCACAAACCACACATGGATCCACCAGTGTTCATTGCATGTGTGTTCTTTTCCAAAAACCACATATGGATCAACCAATGGTCATTGCATGTGTGTTCTTTTCCACAAACCACACATGGATCCACTAGACTCATTGCATGTGTGTTCTTTTGCACAAACAACTTATGGATCAACCAGTGGTCATTGCATGTGTGTTCTTTTCACAAACTACATGTGGACCCACTAGAGTCATTGTATGTGTGTTCTTATACTAAAACTAGCACTAGAGTCATTGTATGTGTGTTCTTATACTAAAACTAGCACTAGAGTCATTGCATGTGTGTTCTTTCCACAAACCACACATGGATCAACCAGTGGTCATTGCATGTGTGTTCTTTTCCACAAACCACACATGGATCAACCAGTGTCATTGCATGTGTGTTCTTTCCACAAACCACATATGGATCAACCAGTGGTCATTGCATGTGTGTTCTTTTCACAAACCACTTATGGATCCATTAGAGTCATTGCATGTGTGTTATTTCCACAAACCACACATGGATCAACCACTAGAGTCATTGCATGTGTGTTCCTATCAAAACCACACATGGATCCACCACTGTCATTGCATGTGTGTTCTTTCCACAAACCACTTATGGATCCACTAGTGTTCATTGCATGTGTGTTCTTTTCACAAACAACATATGGATCCACCAGTGTTCATTGCATGTGTGTTCTTTTCACAAACCACACATGGATCAACCAGTGGTCATTGCATGTGTGTTCTTTTCACAAACCACACATGGATCCACCACAGTCATTGCATGTGTGTTCTTTCCACAAACCACTTATGGATCCACTAGTGGTCATTGCATGTGTGTTCTTTCCACAAAGCACACATGGATCCACCAGTGTTCATTGCATGTGTGTTCTTTTCCAAAAACCACATATGGATCAACTAGTGGTCATTGCATGTGTGTTCTTTTCACAAACCACATGTGGACCCACTTGAGTCATTGCATGTGTGTTCTTATACTAAAACCAGCACTAGAGTCATTGCATGTGTGTTCTTTTCACAAACCACACATGGATCCACTAGACTCATTGCATGTGTGTTCTTTTCCAAAAACAACTTATGGATCAACCAGTGGTCATTGCATGTGTGTTCTTTTCACAAACTACATGTGGACCCACTAGAGTCATTGTATGTGTGTTCTTATACTAAAACTAGCACTAGAGTCATTGCATGTGTGTTCTTTCCACAAACCACACATGGATCAACCAGTGGTCATTGCATGTGTGTTCTTTTCCACAAACCACACATGGATCAACCAGTGCCATTATATGTGTGTTCTTTTCACAAACCACATATGGATCAACCAGTGGTCATTGCATGTGTGTTCTTTTCACAAACCACTTATGGATCCATTAGAGTCATTGCATGTGTGTTATTTCCACAAACCACACATGGATCAACCACTAGAGTCATTGCATGTGTGTTCCTATCACAAACCACACATGGATCCACCACTGTCATTGCATGTGTGTTCTTTCCACAAACCACTTATGGATCCACTAGTGTTCATTGCATGTGTGTTCTTTTCACAAACAACATATGGATCCACCAGTGTTCATTGCATGTGTGTTCTTTTCACAAACCACACATGGATCAACCAGTGGTCATTGCATGTGTGTTCTTTTCACAAACCACACATGGATCCACCACTGTCATTGCATGTGTGTTCTTTCCACAAACCACATATGGATCCATTTGAGTCATTGCATGTTTGTTCATTTCCACAAACCACTTATGGATCAACCAGTGGTCATTGCATGTGTGTTCTTTCCACAAACCACACATGGATCCACCAGTGTTCATTGCATGTGTGTTCTTTTCCAAAAACCACATATGATCAACTAGTGGTCATTGCATGTGTGTTCTTTCCACAAACCACTTATGGTTCCACCAATGTTCATTGCATGTGTGTTATATCCACAAACCACACATGGATCAACTAGTGGTCATTGCATGTGTGTTCTTTTCACAAACCACTTATGGATCAACCAGTGGTCATTGCATGTGTGTTCTTTCCACAAACCACATATGGATCAACCAGTGGTCATTGCATGTGTGTTCTTTCCACAAACCACTTATGGTTCCACCAATGTTCATTGCATGTGTGTTATATCCACAAACCACACATGGATCAACTAGTGGTCATTGCATGTGTGTTCTTTTCCACAAACCACTTATGGATCAACCAGTGGTCATTGCATGTGTGTTCTTTCCACAAACCACATATGGATCAACTAGTGGTCATTGCATGTGTGTTCTTTCCACAAACCACTTATGGTTCCACCAATGTTCATTGCATGTGTGTTATATCCACAAACCACACATGGATCAACTAGTGGTCATTGCATGTGTGTTCTTTCCACAAACCACTTATGGATCAACCAGTGGTCATTGCATGTGTGTTCTTTCCACAAACCACATATGGATCAACCAGTGGTCATTGCATGTGTGTTCTTTTCACAAACCACTTATGGATCCATTAGAGTCATTGCATGTGTGTTATTTCCACAAACCACACATGGATCAACCACTAGAATCATTGCATGTGTGTTCCTATCAAAACCACACATGGATCCACCACTGTCATTGCATGTGTGTTCTTTCCACAAACCACTTATGGATCCACTAGTGTTCATTGCATGTGTGTTCTTTTCACAAACAACATATGGATCCACCAGTGTTCATTGCATGTGTGTTCTTTTCACAAACCACACATGGATCAACCAGTGGTCATTGCATGTGTGTTCTTTTCACAAACCACACATGGATCCACCACTGTCATTGCATGTGTGTTCTTTCCACAAACCACATATGGATCCATTTGAGTCATTGCATGTTTATTCTTTTCCACAAACCACTTATGGATCAACCAGTGGTCATTGCATGTGTGTTCTTTCCACAAACCACATGGATCCACCAGTGTTCATTGCATGTGTGTTCTTTTCCAAAAACCACATATGGATCAACCAGTGGTCATTGCATGTGTGTTCTTTCCACAAACCACTTATGGATCCACCAGTGTTCATTGCATGTGTGTTATATCCACAAACCACACATGGATCAACCAGTGGTCATTGCATGTGTGTTCTTTTCCACAAACCACTTATGGATCAACAAGTGGTCATTGCTTGTGTTCTTTCCACAAACCACACATGGATCCACCAGTGTTCATTGCATGTGTGTTCTTTTCCAAAAACCACATATGGATCAACCAGTGGTCATTGCATGTGTGTTCTTTTCCACAAACCACACATGGATCCACTAGACTCATTGCATGTGTGTTCTTTTCCACAAACAACTTATGGATCAACCAGTGGTCATTGCATGTGTGTTCTTTTCACAAACTACATGTGGACCCACTAGAGTCATTGTATGTGTGTTCTTATACTAAAACTAGCACTAGAGTCATTGTATGTGTGTTCTTATAATAAAACTAGCACTAGAGTCATTGCATGTGTGTTCTTTCCACAAATCACACATGGATCAACCAGTGGTCATTGCATGTGTGTTCTTTTCCACAAACCACACATGGATCAACCAGTGTCATTGCATGTGTGTTCTTTCCACAAACCACATATGGATCAACCAGTGGTCATTGCATGTGTGTTCTTTTCACAAACCACTTATGGATCCATTAGAGTCATTGCATGTGTGTTATTTCCACAAACCACACATGGATCAACCACTAGAGTCATTGCATGTGTGTTCCTATCAAAACCACACATGGATCCACTAGACTCATTGCATGTGTGTTCTTTTCCAAAAACAACTTATGGATCAACCAGTGGTCATTGCATGTGCGTTCTTTTCACAAACTACATGTGGACCCACTAGAGTCATTGTATGTGTGTTCTTTTCACAAACAACATATGGATCCACCAGTGTTCATTGCATGTGTGTTGTTTTCACAAACCACACATGGATCAACCAGTGGGCATTGCATGTGTGTTCTTTTCACAAACCACACATGGATCCACCACAGTCATTGCATGTGTGTTCTTTCCACAAACCACTTATGGATCCACTAGTGGTCATTGCATGTGTGTTCTTTCCACAAAGCACACATGGATCCACCAGTGTTCATTGCATGTGTGTTCTTTTCCAAAAACCACATATGGATCAACTAGTGGTCATTGCATGTGTGTTCTTTTCACAAACCACATGTGGACCCACTTGAGTCATTGCATGTGTGTTCTTATACTAAAACCAGCACTAGTTGCATGTGTGTTCTTTTCCACAAACCACACATGGATCCACTAGACTCATTGCATGTGTGTTCTTTTCCAAAAACAACTTATGGATCAACCAGTGGTCATTGCATGTGCGTTCTTTTCACAAACTACATGTGGACCCACTAGAGTCATTGTATGTGTGTTCTTATACTAAAACTAGCACTAGAGTCATTGCATGTGTGTTCTTTCCACAAACCACACATGGATCAACCAGTGGTCATTGCATGTGTGTTCTTTTACAGAAACCACACATGGATCAACCAGTGTCATTGCATGTGTGTTCATTCCACAAAGCACATATGGATCAACCAGTGGTCATTGCATGTGTGTTCTTTTCACAAACCACTTATGGATCCATTAGAGTCATTGCATGTGTGTTATTTCCACAAACCACACATGGATCAACCACTAGAGTCATTGCATGTGTGTTCCTATCAAAACCACACATGGATCCACCACTGTCATTGCATGTGTGTTCTTTCCACAAACCACTTATGGATCCACTAGTGTTCATTGCATGTGTGTTCTTTTCACAAACAACATATGGATCCACCAGTGTTCATTGCATGTGTGTTCTTTTCACAAACCACACATGGATCAACCAGTGGGCATTGCATGTGTGTTCTTTTCACAAACCACACATGGATCCACCACAGTCATTGCATGTGTGTTCTTTCCACAAACCACTTATGGATCCACTAGTGGTCATTGCATGTGTGTTCTTTCCACAAAGCACACATGGATCCACCAGTGTTCATTGCATGTGTGTTCTTTTCCAAAAACCACATATGGATCAACTAGTGGTCATTGCATGTGTGTTCTTTTCACAAACCACATGTGGACCCACTTGAGTCATTGCATGTGTGTTCTTATACTAAAACCAGCACTAGTTGCATGTGTGTTCTTTTCCACAAACCACACATGGATCCACTAGACTCATTGCATGTGTGTTCTTTTCCAAAAACAACTTATGGATCAACCAGTGGTCATTGCATGTGCGTTCTTTTCACAAACTACATGTGGACCCACTAGAGTCATTGTATGTGTGTTCTTATACTAAAACTAGCACTAGAGTCATTGCATGTGTGTTCTTTCCACAAACCACACATGGATCAACCAGTGGTCATTGCATGTGTGTTCTTTTCCACAAACCACACATGGATCAACCAGTGCCATTATATGTGTGTTCTTTTCACAAACCACATATGGATCAACCAGTGGTCATTGGATGTGTGTTCTTTTCACAAACCACTTATGGATCCATTAGTCATTGCATGTGTGTTATTTCCACAAACCACACATGGATCAACCACTAGAGTCATTGCATGTGTGTTCCTATCAAAACCACACATGGATCCACCACTGTCATTGCATGTGTGTTCTTTCCACAAACCACTTATGGATCCACTAGTGTTCATTGCATGTGTGTTCTTTTCACAAACAACATATGGATCCACCAGTGTTCATTGCATGTGTGTTCTTTTCACAAACCACACATGGATCAACCAGTGGTCATTGCATGTGTGTTCTTTTCACAAACCACACATGGATCCACCACTGTCATTGCATGTGTGTTCTTTCCACAAACCACATATGGATCCATTTGAGTCATTGCATGTTTGTTCATTTCCACAAACCACTTATGGATCAACCAGTGGTCATTGCATGTGTGTTCTTTCCACAAACCACACATGGATCCACTAGTGTTCATTGCATGTGTGTTCTTTTCCAAAAACCACATATGGATCAACTAGTGGTCATTGCATGTGTGTTCTTTCCACAAACCACTTATGGTTCCACCAATGTTCATTGCATGTGTGTTATATCCACAAACCACACATGGATCAACTAGTGGTCATTGCATGTGTGTTCTTTTCCACAAACCACTTATGGATCCACTAGTGGTCATTGCATGTGTGTTCTTTCCACAAAGCACACATGGATCCACCAGTGTTCATTGCATGTGTGTTCTTTTCCAAAAACCACATATGGATCAACTAGTGGTCATTGCATGTGTGTTCTTTTCACAAACCACATGTGGACCCACTTGAGTCATTGCATGTGTGTTCTTATACTAAAACCAGCACTAGTTGCATGTGTGTTCTTTTCCACAAACCACACATGGATCCACTAGACTCATTGCATGTGTGTTCTTTTCCAAAAACAACTTATGGATCAACCAGTGGTCATTGCATGTGTGTTCTTTTCACAAACTACATGTGGACCCACTAGAGTCATTGTATGTGTGTTCTTATACTAAAACTAGCACTAGAGTCATTGCATGTGTGTTCTTTCCACAAACCACACATGGATCAACCAGTGGTCATTGCATGTGTGTTCTTTTCCACAAACCACACATGGATCAACCAGTGCCATTATATGTGTGTTCTTTTCACAAACCACATATGGATCAACCAGTGGTCATTGCATGTGTGTTCTTTTCACAAACCACTTATGGATCCATTAGAGTCATTGCATGTGTGTTATTTCCACAAACCACACATGGATCAACCACTAGAGTCATTGCATGTGTGTTCCTATCAAAACCACACATGGATCCACCACTGTCATTGCATGTGTGTTCTTTCCACAAACCACTTATGGATCCACTAGTGTTCATTGCATGTGTGTTCTTTTCACAAACAACATATGGATCCACCAGTGTTCATTGCATGTGTGTTCTTTTCCACAAACCACTTATGGATCAACCAGTGTCATTGCATGTGTGTTCTTTCCACAAACCACATATGGATCAACCAGTGGTCATTGCATGTGTGTTCTTTTCACAAACCACTTATGGATCCATTAGAGTCATTGCATGTGTGTTATTTCCACAAACCACACATGGATCAACCAGTGGTCATTGCATGTGTGTTCTTTCCACAAACCACTTATGGATCCACTAGTGTTCATTGCATGTGTGTTCTTTTCACAAACAACATATGGATCCACTAGTGTTCATTGCATGTGTGTTCTTTTCACAAACCACACATGGATCAACCAGTGGTCATTGCATGTGTGTTCTTTTCACAAACCACACATGGATCCACCACTGTCATTGCATGTGTGTTCTTTCCACAAACCACATATGGATCCATTTGAGTCATTGCATGTTTGTTCATTTCCACAAACCACTTATGGATCAACCAGTGGTCATTGCATGTGTGTTCTTTCCACAAACCACACATGGATCCACCAGTGTTCATTGTATGTGTTTTTTTTCCAAAAACCACATATGGATCAACTAGTGGTCATTGCATGTGTGATCTTTCCACAAACCACTTATGGTTCCACCAATGTTCATTGCATGTGTGTTATATCCACAAACCACACATGGATCAACTAGTGGTCATTGCATGTGTGTTCTTTTCCACAAACCACTTATGGATCAACCAGTGGTCATTGCATGTGTGTTCTTTCCACAAACCACATATGGATCAACCAGTGGTCATTGCATGTGTGTTCTTTTCACAAACCACTTATGGATCCATTACAGTAATTGCATGTGTGTTATTTCCACAAACCACACATGGATCAACCACTAGAGTCATTGCATGTGTGTTCCTATCAAAACCACACATGGATCCACCACTGTCATTGCATGTGTGTTCTTTCCACAAAACACTTATGGATCCACTAGTGTTCATTGCATGTGTGTTCTTTTCACAAACAACATATGGATCCACCAGTGTTCATTGCATGTGTTCTTTCACAAACCACACATGGATCAACCAGTGGTCATTGCATGTGTGTTCTTTCCACAAACCACACATGGATCCACCAGTGTTCATTGCATGTGTGTTCTTTTCCAAAAACCACATATGGATCAACCAGTGGTCATTGCATGTGTGTTCTTTCCACAAACCACTTATGGATCCACCAGTGTTCATTGCATGTGTGTTATATCCACAAACCACACATGGATCAACCAGTGGTCATTGCATGTGTGTTCTTTTCCACAAACCACTTATGGATCAACAAGTGGTCATTGCATGTGTGTTCTTTCCACAAACCACACATGGATCCACCAGTGTTCATTGCATGTGTGTTCTTTTCCAAAAACCACATATGGATCAACCAGTGGTCATTCCATGTGTGTTCTTTTCCACAAACCACACATGGATCCACTAGACTCATTGCATGTGTGTTCTTTTGCACAAATAACTTATGGATCAACCAGTGGTCATTGCATGTGTGTTCTTTTCACAAACTACATGTGGACCCACTAGAGTCATTGTATGTGTGTTCTTATACTAAAACTAGCACTAGAGTCATTGCATGTGTGTTCTTTCCACAAATCACACATGGATCAACCAGTGGTCATTGCATGTGTGTTCTTTTCCACAAACCACACATGGATCAACCAGTGTCATTGCATGTGTGTTCTTTCCACAAACCACATATGGATCAACCAGTGGTCATTGCATGTGTGTTCTTTTCACAAACCACTTATGGATCCATTAGAGTCATTGCATGTGTGTTATTTCCACAAACCACACATGGATCAACCACTAGAGTCATTGCATGTGTGTTCCTATCAAAACCACACATGGATCCACCACTGTCATTGCATGTGTGTTCTTTCCACAAACCACTTATGGATCCACTAGTGTTCATTGCATGTGTGTTCTTTTCACAAACAACATATGGATCCACAAGTGTTCATTGCATGTGTGTTCTTTTCACAAACCACACATGGATCAACCAGTGGGCATTGCATGTGTGTTATTTCCACAAACCACACATGGATCCATTTAAGTCATTGCATGTGTGTTCTTTCCACAAAACACTTATGGATCCACCAGTGTTCATTGCATGTGTGTTCTATCCATAAACCACACATGGATCCACCAGTGTTCATTGCATGTGTGTTCTTTTCCAAAAACCACATATGGATCAACTAGTGGTCATTGCATGTGTGTTCTTTTCACAAACCACATGTGGACCCACTTGAGTCATTGCATGTGTGTTCTTATACTTAAACCAGCACTAGTTGCATGTGTGTTCTTTTCCACAAACCACACATGGATCCACTAGACTCATTGCATGTGTGTTCTTTTCCAAAAACAACTTATGGATCCAGAACAGTCATTGCATGTGTTCTTTTCACAAACTACATGTGGACCCACTAGAGTCATTGTATGTGTGTTCTTATACTAAAACTAGCACTAGAGTCATTGCATGTGTGTTCTTTCCACAAACCACACATGGATCAACCAGTGGTCATTGCATGTGTGTTCTTTTCCACAAACCACACATGGATCAACCAGTGCCATTATATGTGTGTTCTTTTCACAAACCACATATGGATCAACCAGTGGTCATTGCATGTGTGTTCTTTTCACAAACCACTTATGGATCCATTAGTCATTGCATGTGTGTTATTTCCACAAACCACACATGGATCAACCACTAGAGTCATTGCATGTGTGTTCCTATCAAAACCACACATGGATCCACCACTGTCATTGCATGTGTGTTCTTTCCACAAACCACTTATGGATCCACTAGTGTTCATTGCATGTGTGTTCTTTTCACAAACAACATATGGATCCACCAGTGTTCATTGCATGTGTGTTCTTTTCACAAACCACACATGGATCAACCAGTGGTCATTGCATGTGTGTTCTTTTCACAAACCACACATGGATCCACCACTGTCATTGCATGTGTGTTCTTTCCACAAACCACATATGGATCCATTTGAGTCATTGCATGTTTGTTCATTTCCACAAACCACTTATGGATCAACCAGTGGTCATTGCATGTGTGTTCTTTCCACAAACCACACATGGATCCACCAGTGTTCATTGCATGTGTGTTCTTTTCCAAAAACCACATATGGATCAACTAGTGGTCATTGCATGTGTGTTCTTTCCACAAACCACTTATGGTTCCACCAGTGTTCATTGCATGTGTGTTATATCCAAAAACCACATATGGATCAACCATGGGTCATTGCATGTGTGTTCTTTCCACAAAACACTTATGGATCCACTAGTGTTCATTGCATGTGTGTTCTATCCATAAACCACACATGGATCCACCAGTGTTCATTGCATGTGTGTTCTTTTCCAAAAACCACATATGGATCAACTAGTGGTCATTGCATGTGTGTTCTTTTCACAAACCACATGTGGACCCACTTGAGTCATTGCATGTGTGTTCTTATACTAAAACCAGCACTAGTTGCATGTGTGTTCTTTTCCACAAACCACACATGGATCCACTAGACTCATTGCATGTGTGTTCTTTTCCAAAAACAACTTATGGATCAACCAGGGGTCATTGCATGTGCGTTCTTTTCACAAACTACATGTGGACCCACTAGAGTCATTGTATGTGTGTTCTTATACTAAAACTAGCACTAGAGTCATTGCATGTGTGTTCTTTCCACAAACCACACATGGATCAACCAGTGGTCATTGCATGTGTGTTCTTTTCCACAAACCACACATGGATCAACCAGTGCCATTATATGTGTGTTCTTTTCACAAACCACATATGGATCAACCAGTGGTCATTGCATGTGTGTTCTTTTCACAAACCACTTATGGATCCATTAGAGTCATTGCATGTGTGTTATTTCCACAAACCACACATGGATCAACCACTAGAGTCATTGCATGTGTGTTCCTATCAAAACCACACATGGATCCACCACTGTCATTGCATGTGTGTTCTTTCCACAAACCACTTATGGATCCACTAGTGTTCATTGCATGTGTGTTCTTTTCACAAACAACATATGGATCCACCAGTGTTCATTGCATGTGTGTTCTTTTCCACAAACCACTTATGGATCAACCAGTGTCATTGCATGTGTGTTCTTTCCACAAACCACATATGGATCAACCAGTGGTCATTGCATGTGTGTTCTTTTCACAAACCACTTATGGATCCATTAGAGTCATTGCATGTGTGTTATTTCGACAAACCACACATGGATCAACCACTGTCATTGCATGTGTGTTCTTTCCACAAACCACTTATGGATCCACTAGTGTTCATTGCATGTGTGTTCTTTTCACAAACAACATATGGATCCACTAGTGTTCATTGCATGTGTGTTCTTTTCACAAACCACACATGGATCAACCAGTGGTCATTGCATGTGTGTTCTTTTCACAAACCACACATGGATCCACCACTGTCATTGCATGTGTGTTCTTTCCACAAACCACATATGGATCCATTTGAGTCATTGCATGTTTGTTCATTTCCACAAACCACTTATGGATCAACCAGTGGTCATTGCATGTGTGTTCTTTCCACAAACCACACATGGATCCACCAGTGTTCATTGTATGTGTTTTTTTTCCAAAAACCACATATGGATCAACTAGTGGTCATTGCATGTGTGATCTTTCCACAAACCACTTATGGTTCCACCAATGTTCATTGCATGTGTGTTATATCCACAAACCACACATGGATCAACTAGTGGTCATTGCATGTGTGTTCTTTTCCACAAACCACTTATGGATCAACCAGTGGTCATTGCATGTGTGTTCTTTCCACAAACCACATATGGATCAACCAGTGGTCATTGCATGTGTGTTCTTTTCACAAACCACTTATGGATCCATTACAGTAATTTCATGTGTGTTATTTCCACAAACCACACATGGATCAACCACTAGAGTCATTGCATGTGTGTTCCTATCAAAACCACACATGGATCCACCACTGTCATTGCATGTGTGTTCTTTCCACAAAACACTTATGGATCCACTAGTGTTCATTGCATGTGTGTTCTTTTCACAAACAACATATGGATCCACCAGTGTTCATTGCATGTGTGTTCTTTTCACAAACCACACAAGGATCAACCAGTGGTCATTGCATGTGTGTTCTTTCCACAAACCACACATGGATCCACCAGTGTTCATTGCATGTGTTTTCTTTTCCAAAAACCACATATGGATCAACTAGTGGTCATTGCATGTGTGTTCTTTCCACAAACCACTTATGGATCCACCAGTGTTCATTGCATGTGTGTTATATCCACAAACCACACATGGATCAACCAGTGGTCATTGCATGTGTGTTCTTTACCACAAACCACTTATGGATCAACAAGTGGTCATTGCATGTGTGTTCTTTCCACAAACCACACATGGATCCACTAGTGTTCATTGCATGTGTGTTCTTTTCCAAAAACCACATATGGATCAACCAGTGGTCATTGCATGTGTGTTCTTTTCCACAAACCACACATGGATCCACTAGACTCATTGCATGTGTGTTCTTTTGCACAAACAACTTATGGATCAACCAGTGGTCATTGCATGTGTGTTCTTTTCACAAACTACATGTGGACCCACTAGAGTCATTGTATGTGTGTTCTTATACTAAAACTAGCACTAGAGTCATTGCATGTGTGTTCTTTCCACAAATCACACATGGATCAACCAGTGGTCATTGCATGTGTGTTCTTTTCCACAAACCACACATGGATCAACCAGTGTCATTGCATGTGTGTTCTTTCCACAAACCACATATGGATCAACCAGTGGTCATTGCATGTGTGTTCTTTTCACAAACCACTTATGGATCCATTAGAGTCATTGCATGTGTGTTATTTCCACAAACCACACATGGATCAACCACTAGAGTCATTGCATGTGTGTTCCTATCAAAACCACACATGGATCCACCACTATCATTGCATGTGTGTTCTTTCCACAAACCACTTATGGATCCACTAGTGTTCATTGCATGTGTGTTCTTTTCACAAACAACATATGGATCCACAAGTGTTCATTGCATGTGTGTTCTTTTCACAAACCACACATGGATCAACCAGTGGGCATTGCATGTGTGTTATTTCCACAAACCACACATGGATCCATTTAAGTCATTGCATGTGTGTTCTTTCCACAAACCACTTATGGATCCACTAGTGGTCATTGCATGTGTGTTCTTTCCACAAAGCACACATGGATCCACCAGTGTTCATTGCATGTGTGTTCTTTTCCAAAAACCACATATGGATCAACTAGTGGTCATTGCATGTGTGTTCTTTTCACAAACCACATGTGGACCCACTTGAGTCATTGCATGTGTGTTCTTATACTAAAACCAGCACTAGTTGCATGTGTGTTCTTTTCCACAAACCACACATGGATCCACTAGACTCATTGCATGTGTGTTCTTTTCCAAAAACAACTTATGGATCAACCAGTGGTCATTGCATGTGCGTTCTTTTCACAAACTACATGTGGACCCACTAGAGTCATTGTATGTGTGTTCTTATACTAAAACTAGCACTAGAGTCATTGCATGTGTGTTCTTTCCACAAACCACACATGGATCAACCAGTGGTCATTGCATGTGTGTTCTTTTCCACAAACCACACATGGATCAACCAGTGCCATTATATGTGTGTTCTTTTCACAAACCACATATGGATCAACCAGTGGTCATTGCATGTGTGTTCTTTTCACAAACCACTTATGGATCCATTAGAGTCATTGCATGTGTGTTATTTCCACAAACCACACATGGATCAACCACTAGAGTCATTGCATGTGTGTTCCTATCAAAACCACACATGGATCCACCACTGTCATTGCATGTGTGTTCTTTCCACAAACCACTTATGGATCCACCAGTGTTCATTGCATGGGTGTTCTATCCACAAACCACACATGGATCGACCAGTGGTCATTGCATGTGTGTTATTTTCCACAAACCACACATGGATCAACCACTAGAGTCATTGCATGTGTGTTCTTTTCACAAACCACACATGGATCCACCACTGTCATTGCATGTGTGTTCTTTCCACAAACCACTTATGGATCCACTAGTGTTCATTGCATGTGTGTTCATTTCACAAACAACATATGGATCCACCAGTGTTCATTGCATGTGTGTTCTTTTCACAAACCACACATGGATCAACCAGTGGTCATTGCATGTGTGTTCTTTTCACAAACCACACATGGATCCACCACTGTCATTGCATGTGTGTTCTTTCCACAAACCACATATGGATCCATTTGAGTCATTGCATGTTTATTCTTTTCCACAAACCACTTATGGATCAACCAGTGGTCATTGCATGTGTGTTCTTTCCACAAACCACACATGGATCCACCAGTGTTCATTGCATGTGTTTTTTTCTTCCAAAAACCACATATGGATCAACTAGTGGTCATTGCATGTGTGTTCTTTCCACAAACCACTTATGGTTCCACCAATGTTCATTGCATTTGTGTTATATCCACAAACCACACATGGATCAACTAGTGGTCATTGCATGTGTGTTCTTTTCCACAAACCACTTATGGATCAACAAGTGGTCATTGCATGTGTGTTCTTTCCACAAACCACATATGGATCAACCAGTGGTCATTGCATGTGTGTTCTTTTCACAAACCACTTATGGATCCATTAGAGTCATTGCATGTGTGTTATTTCCACAAACCACACATGGATCAACCACTAGAGTCATTGCATGTGTGTTCCTATCAAAACCACACATGGATCCACCACTGTCATTGCATGTGTGTTCTTTCCACAAACCACTTATGGATCCACTAGTGTTCATTGCATGTGTGTTCTTTTCACAAACAACATATGGATCCACCAGTGTTCATTGCATGTGTGTTCTTTTCACAAACCACACATGGATCAACCAGTGGTCATTGCATGTGTGTTCTTTTCACAAACCACACATGGATCCACCACTGTCATTGCATGTGTGTTCTTTCCACAAACCACATATGGATCCATTTGAGTCATTGCATGTGTGTTCTTTTCCACAAACCACTTATGGATCAACCAGTGGTCATTGCATGTGTGTTCTTTCCACAAACCACACATGGATCCACCAGTGTTCATTGCATGTGTGTTCTTTTCCAAAAACCACATATGGATCAACCAGTGGTCATTGCATGTGTGTTCTTTCCACAAACCACTTATGGATCCACCAGTGTTCATTGCATGTGTGTTCTATCCACAAACCACACATGGATCAACCAGTGGTCATTGCATGTGTGTTCTTTCCACAAACCACTTATGGATCAACAAGTGGTCATTGCATGTGTGTTCTTTCCACAAACCACACATGGATCCACCAGTGTTCATTGCATGTGTGTTCTTTTCCAAAAACCACATATGGATCAACCAGTGGTCATTGCATGTGTGTTCTTTTCCACAAACCACACATGGATCCACTAGACTCATTGCATGTGTGTTCTTTCCACAAACCACTTATGGATCAACCAGTGGTCATTGCATGTGTGTTCTTTTCACAAACCACATGTGGACCCACTAGAGTCATTGCATGTGTGTTCTTATACTAAAACTAGCACTAGAGTCATTGCATGTGTGTTCTTTCCACAAACCACACATGGATCAACCAGTGGTCATTGCATGTGTGTTCTTTCCACAAACCACATATGGATCAACCAGTGTCATTGCATGTGTGTTCTTTCCACAAACCACATATGGATCAACCAGTGGTCATTGCATGTGTGTTCTTTTCACAAACCACTTATGGATCCATTAGAGTCATTGCATGTGTGTTATTTCCACAAACCACACATGGATCAACCACTAGAGTCATTGCATGTGTGTTCCTATCAAAACCACACATGGATCCACCACTGTCATTGCATGTGTGTTCTTTCCACAAACCACTTATGGATCCACTAGTGTTCATTGCATGTGTGTTCTTTTCACAAACAACATATGGATCCACCAGTGTTCACTGCATGTGTGTTCTTTTCACAAACCACACATGGATCAACCAGTGGTCATTGCATGTGTGTTCTTTTCACAGACCACATATGGATCCACCAGTGTTCATTGCATGTGTGTTCTTTCCACAAACCACTTATGGATCCACTAGTGGTCATTGCATGTGTGTTCTTTCCACAAAGCACACATGGATCCACCAGTGTTCATTGCATGTGTGTTCTTTTCCAAAAACCACATTTGGATCCACCAGTGTTCATTGCATGTGTGTTCTTTTCCAAAAACCACATATGGATCAACCAGTGGTCATTGCATGTGTGTTCTTTTCCACAAACCACACATGGATCCAATAGACTCATTGCATGTGTGTTCTTTTCCACAAACAACTTATGGATCAACCAGTGGTCATTGCATGTGTGTTCTTTTCACAAACTACATGTGGACCCACTAGAGTCGTTGTATGTGTGTTCTTATACTAAAACTAGCACTAGAGTCATTGCATGTGTGTTCTTTCCACCAATCACACATGGATCAACCAAAGGTCATTGCATGTGTGTTCTTTTCCACAAACCACACATGGATCAACCAGTGTCATTGCATGTGTGTTCTGTCCAAACCACATATGGATCAACCAGTGGTCATTGCATGTGTGTTCTTTTCACAAACCACTTATGGATCCATTAGAGTCATTGCATGTGTGTTATTTCCACAAACCACACATCGATCAACCACTAGAGTCATTGCATTGTTCCTATCACAAACCACACATGGATCCACCACTATCATTGCATGTGTGTTCTTTCCACAAACCACTTATGGAACCACCAGTGTTCATTGCATGTGTTTCTTTTCACGAACAACATATGGATCCACCAGTGGTCATTGCATGTGTGTTCTTTTCCACAAACCACACATGGATCCACCACTCTCATTGCATGTGTGTTCTTTCCACAAACCACATATGGATCCATTTGAGTCATTGCATGTTTGTTCTTTTCACAAACCACTTATGGATCAACCAGTGGTCATTCCATGTGTGTTCTTTCCACAAACCACACATGGATCCACCAGTGTTCATTGCATGTGTGTTCTTTTCCAAAAACCACATATGGATCAACCAGTGGTCATTGCATGTGTGTTCTTTCCATAAACCACTTATGGATCCACTAGGGTTCATTGCATGTGTGTTCTATCCACAAACCACACATGGATCAACCAGTGGTCATTGCATGTGTGTTCTTTTCCACAAACCACTTATGGATCAACAAGTGGTCATTGCATGTGTGTTATTTCCACAAAGCACACATGGATCCACCAGTGTTCATTGCATGTGTGTTCTTTTCCAAAAACCACATATGGATCAACTAGTGGTCATTGCATGTGTGTTCTTTTCACAAACCACATGTGGACCCACTTGAGTCATTGCATGTGTGTTCTTATACTAAAACCAGCACTAGTTGCATGTGTGTTCTTTTCCACAAACCACACATGGATCCACTAGACTCATTGCATGTGTGTTCTTTTCCAAAAACAACTTATGGATCAACCAGTGGTCATTGCATGTGTGCTCTTTTCACAAACTACATGTGGACCCACTAGAGTCATTGTATGTGTGTTCTTATACTAAAACTAGCACTAGAGTCATTGCATGTGTGTTCTTTCCACAAACCACACATGGATCAACCAGTGGTCATTGCATGTGTGTTCTTTTCCACAAACCACACATGGATCAACCAGTGCCATTATATGTGTGTTCTTTTCACAAACCACATATGGATCAACCAGTGGTCATTGCATGTGTGTTCTTTTCACAAACCACTTATGGATCCACTAGTGTTCATTGCATGTGTGTTCTTTTCACAAACAACATATGGATCCACCAGTGTTCATTGCATGTGTGTTCTTTTCACAAACCACACATGGATCAACCAGTGGTCATTGCATGTGTGTTCTTTTCACAAACCACACATGGATCCACCACTGTCATTGCATGTGTGTTCTTTCCACAAACCACATATGGATCCATTTGAGTCATTGCATGTTTGTTCTTTTCCACAAACCACTTATGGATCAACCAGTGGTCATTGCATGTGTGTTCTTTCCACAAACCACACATGGATCCACCAGTGTTCATTGCATGTGTGTTCTTTTCCAAAAACCACATATGGATCAACCAGTGGTCATTGCATGTGTGTTCTTTCCACAAACCACTTATGGATCCACCAGTGTTCATTGCATGTGTGTTATATCCACAAACCACACATGGATCAACCAGTGGTCATTGCATGTGTGTTCTTTTCCACAAACCACTTATGGATCAACAAGTGGTCATTGCATGTGTGTTCTTTCCACAAACCACACATGGATCCACCAGTGTTCATTGCATGTGTGTTCTTTTCCAAAAACCACATATGGATCAACCAGTGGTCATTGCATGTGTGTTCTTTTCCACAAACCACACATGGATCCACTAGACTCATTGCATGTGTGTTCTTTTCCACAAACAACTTATGGATCAACCAGTGGTCATTGCATGTGTGTTCTTTTCACAAACTACATGTGGACCCACTAGAGTCATTGTATGTGTGTTCTTATACTAAAACTAGCACTAGAGTCATTGCATGTGTGTTCTTTCCACAAACCACACATGGATCAACCAGTGGTCATTGCATGTGTGTTCTTTTCCACAAACCACACATGGATCAACCAGTGTCATTGCATGTGTGTTCTTTCCACAAACCACATATGGATCAACCAGTGGTCATTGCATGTGTGTTCTTTTCACAAACCACTTATGGATCCATTAGAGTCATTGCATGTGTGTTATTTCCACAAACCATACATGGATCAACCACTAGAGTCATTGCATGTGTGTTCCTATCACAAACCACACATGGATCCACCACTGTCATTGCATGTGTGTTCTTTCCACAAACCACTTATGGATCCACAAGTGTTCATTGCATGTGTGTTCTTTTCACAAACAACATATGGATCCACCAGTGTTCATTGCATGTGTGTTCTTTTCACAAACCACACATGGATCAACCAGTGGTCATTGCATGTGTGTTCTTTTCACAAACCACACATGGATCCAACACTGTCATTGCATGTGTGTTCTTTCCACAAACCACTTATGGATCCACTAGTGGTCACTGCATGTGTGTTCTTTCCACAAATCACACATGGATCAACCAGTGGTCATTGCATGTGTGTTCTTTTCCACAAACCACACATGGATCAACCAGTGTCATTGCATGTGTGTTCTTTCCACAAACCACATATGAATCAACCAGTGGTCATTGCATGTGTGTTCTTTTCACAAACCACTTATGGATCCATTAGAGTCATTGCATGTGTGTTATTTCCACAAACCACACATCGATCAACCACTAGAGTCATTGCATGTGTTTTCATTTCACAAACCACACATGGATCCACCACTGTCATTGCATGTGTGTTCTTTCCACAAACCACTTATGGTACCACCAGTGTTCATTGCATGTGTTTCTTTTCACAAACAACATATGGATCCACCAGTGGTCATTGCATGTGTGTTCTTTTCCACAAACCACACATGGATCCACCACTCTCATTGCATGTGTGTTCTTTCCACAAACCACATATGGATCCATTTAAGTCATTGCATGTTTGTTCTTTTCCACAAACCACTTATGGATCAACCAGTGGTCATTGCATGTGTGTTCTTTCCACAAACCACACATGGATCCACCAGTGTTCATTGCATGTGTGTTCTTTTCCAAAAACCACATATGGATCAACCAGTGGTCATTGCATGTGTGTTCTTTCCACAAACCACTTATGGATCCACCAGTGTTTATTGCATGTGTGTTCTATCCACAAACCACACATGGATCAACCAGTGGTCATTGCATGTGTGTTCTTTTCCACAAACCACTTATGGATCAACAAGTGGTCATTGCATGTGTGTTCTTTCCACAAACCACATATGGATCCACCAGTGTTCATTGCATGTGTGTTCTTTTCCAAAAACCACATATGGATCAACCAGTGGTCATTGCATGTGTGTTCTTTTCCACAAACCACACATGGATCCACTAGACTCATTGCATGTGTGTTCTTTTCCACAAACAACTTATGGATCAACCAGTGGTCATTGCATGTGTGTTCTTTTCACAAACTACATGTGGACCCACTAGAGTCATTGTATGTGTGTTCTTATACTAAAACTAGCACTAGAGTCATTGCATGTGTGTTCTTTCCACCAATCACACATGGATCAACCAAAGGTCATTGCATGTGTGTTATTTCCACAAACCACACATGGATCAACCACTAGAGTCATTGCATGTGTGTTCTGTCCAAACCACATATGGATCAACCAGTGGTCATTGCATGTGTGTTCTTTTCACAAACCACTTATGGATCCATTAGAGTCATTGCATGTGTGTTATTTCCACAAACCACACATCGATCAACCACTAGAGTCATTGCATTGTTCCTATCACAAACCACACATGGATCCACCACTATCATTGCATGTGTGTTCTTTCCACAAACCACTTATGGAACCACCAGTGTTCATTGCATGTGTTTCTTTTCACGAACAACATATGGATCCACCAGTGGTCATTGCATGTGTGTTCTTTTCCACAAACCACACATGGATCCACCACTCTCATTGCATGTGTGTTCTTTCCACAAACCACATATGGATCCATTTGAGTCATTGCATGTTTGTTCTTTTCCACAAACCACTTATGGATCAACCAGTGGTCATTCCATGTGTGTTCTTTCCACAAACCACACATGGATCCACCAGTGTTCATTGCATGTGTGTTCTTTTCCAAAAACCACATATGGATCAACCAGTGGTCATTGCATGTGTGTTCTTTCCATAAACCACTTATGGATCCACTAGGGTTCATTGCATGTGTGTTCTATCCACAAACCACACATGGATCAACCAGTGGTCATTGCATGTGTGTTCTTTTCCACAAACCACTTATGGATCAACAAGTGGTCATTGCATGTGTGTTCTTTCCACAAAGCACACATGGATCCACCAGTGTTCATTGCATGTGTGTTCTTTTCCAAAAACCACATATGGATCAACTAGTGGTCATTGCATGTGTGTTCTTTTCACAAACCACATGTGGACCCACTTGAGTCATTGCATGTGTGTTCTTATACTAAAACCAGCACTAGTTGCATGTGTGTTCTTTTCCACAAACCACACATGGATCCACTAGACTCATTGCATGTGTGTTCTTTTCCAAAAACAACTTATGGATCAACCAGTGGTCATTGCATGTGCGTTCTTTTCACAAACTACATGTGGACCCACTAGAGTCATTGTATGTGTGTTCTTATACTAAAACTAGCACTAGAGTCATTGCATGTGTGTTCTTTCCACAAACCAATTATGGATCCACTAGTGTTCATTGGATGTGTGTTCTTTTCACAAACAACATATGGATCCACCAGTGTTCACTGCATGTGTGTTCTTTTCACAAACCACACATGGATCAACCAGTGGTCATTGCATGTGTGTTCTTTTCACAAACCACTTATGGATCCACTAGTGTTCATTGCATGTGTGTTCTTTTCACAAACAACATATGGATCCACCAGTGTTCATTGCATGTGTGTTCTTTTCACAAACCCCACATGGATCAACCAGTGGTCATTGCATGTGTGTTCTTTTCACAAACCACACATGGATCCACCACTGTCATTGCATGTCTGTTCTTTCCACAAACCACATATGGATCCATTTGAGTCATTGCACGTGTGTTCTTTTCCACAAACCACATATGGATCAACCAGTGGTCATTGCATGTGTGTTCTTTCCACAAACCACACATGGATCCAAAAGTGTTCATTGCATGTGTGTTCTTTTCCAAAAACCACATATGGATCAACCAGTGGTCATTGCATGTGTGTTCTTTCCACAAACCACTTATGGATCCACCAGTGTTCATTACATGTGTGTTATATCCACAAACCACACATGGATCAACCAGTGGTCATTGCATGTGTGTTCTTTTCCACAAACCACTTATGGATCAACAAGTGGTCATTGCATGTGTGTTCTTTCCACAAACCACACATGGATCCACCAGTGTTTATTGCATGTGTGTTCTTTTCCAAAAACCACATATGGATCAACCAGTGGTCATTGCATGTGTGTTCTTTTCCACAAACCACACATGGATCCACTAGACTCATTGCATGTGTGTTCTTTTCCACAAACAACTTATGGATAACCCAGTGGTCATTGCATGTGTGTTCTTTTCACAAACTACATGTGGACCCACTAGAGTCATTGTATGTGTGTTCTTATACTAAAACTAGCACTAGAGTCATTGCATGTGTGTTCTTTCCACAAATCACACATGGATCAACCAGTGGTCATTGCATGTGTGTTCTTTCCACAAACCACATATGGATCAACCAGTGTCATTGCATGTGTGTTCTTTTCACAAACCACATATGGATCAACCAGTGGTCATTGCATGTGTGTTCTTTTCACAAACCACTTATGGATCCATTAGAGTCATTGCATGTGTGTTCTTTCCACAAACAACACATGGTTTAACCACTCGAGACCCTGCATGTGTGTTCTTTCCAAAACCACACATGGATCCACCACTGGTCATTGCATGTGTGTTCTTTCCACAAACCACTTATGGATCCACCAGTGGTCATTCCATGTGTGTTCTTTCCACAAACCACACATGGATCCACCAGTGTTCATTGCATGTGTGTTCTTTTCCAAAAATCACACATATGGATCAACCAGTGGTCATTGCATATGTGTTCTTTCCACAAACCACTTATGGATCCACCAGTGTTTATTGCATGTGTGTTCTATCCACAAACCACACATGGATCAACCAGTGGTCATTGCATGTGTGTTCTTTTCCACAAACCACTTATGGATCAACAAGTGGTCATTGCATGTGTGTTCTTTCCACAAACCACATATGGATCCACCAGTGTTCATTGCATGTGTGTTCTTTTCCAAAAACCACATATGGATCAACCAGTGGTCATTGCATGTGTGTTCTTTTCCACAAACCACACATGGATCCACTAGACTCATTGCATGTGTGTTCTTTTCCACAACCAACTTATGGATCAACCAGTGGTCATTGCATGTGTGTTCTTTTCACAAACTACATGTGGACCCACTACAATCATTGTATGTGTGTTGTTATACTAAAACTAGCACTAGAGTCATTGCATGTGTGTTCTTTCCACCAATCACACATGGATCAACCAAAGGTCATTGCATGTGTGTTCTTTTCCACAAACCACACATGGATCAACCAGTGTCATTGCATGTGTGTTCTGTCCAAACCACATATGGATCAACCAGTGGTCATTGCATGTGTGTTCTTTTCACAAACCACTTATGGATCCATTAGAGTCATTGCATGTGTGTTATTTCCACAAACCACACATCGATCAACCACTAGAGTCATTGCATGTGTGTTCCTATCACAAACCACACATGGATCCACCACTGTCATTGCATGTGTGTTCTTTCCACAAACCACTTATGGTACCACCAGTGTTCATTGCATGTGTTTCTTTTCACAAACAACATATGGATCCACCAGTGGTCATTGCATGTGTGTTCTTTTCCACAAACCACACATGGATCCACCACTCTCATTGCATGTGTGTTCTTTCCACAAACCACATATGGATCCATTTGAGTCATTGCATGTTTGTTCTTTTCCACAAACCACTTATGGATCAACCAGTGGTCATTGCATGTGTGTTCTTTCCACAAACCACACATGGATCCACCAGTGTTCATTGCATGTGTGTTCTTTTCCAAAAACCACATATGGATCAACCAGTGGTCATTGCATGTGTGTTCTTTCCATAAACCACTTATGGATCCACTAGTGTTCATTGCATGTGTGTTCTATCCACAAACCACACATGGATCAACCGGTGGTCATTGCATGTGTGTCCTTTTCCACAAACCACTTATGGATCAACAAGTGGTCATTGCATGTGTGTTCTTTCCACAAACCACACATGGATCCACCAGTGTTCATTGCATGTGTGTTCTTTTCCAAAAACCACATATGGATCAACTAGTGGTCATTGCATGTGTGTTCTTTTCACAAACCACATGTGGACCCACTTGAGTCATTGCATGTGTGTTCTTATACTAAAACCAGCACTAGTTGCATGTGTGTTCTTTTCCACAAACCACACATGGATCCACTAGACTCATTGCATGTGTGTTCTTTTCCAAAAACAACTTATGGATCAACCAGTGGTCATTGCATGTGCGTTCTTTTCACAAACTACATGTGGACCCACTAGAGTCATTGTATGTGTGTTCTTATACTAAAACTAGCACTAGAGTCATTGCATGTGTGTTCTTTCCACAAACCACACATGGATCAACCAGTGGTCATTGCATGTGTGTTCTTTTCCACAAACCACACATGGATCAACCAGTGCCATTATATGTGTGTTCTTTTCACAAACCACATATGGATCAACCAGTGGTCATTGCATGTGTGTTCTTTTCACGAACCACTTATGTATCCATTAGAGTCATTGCATGTGTGTTATTTCCACAAACCACACATGGATCAACCACTAGAGTCATTGCATGTGTGTTCCTATCAAAACCACACATGGATCCACCACTGTCATTGCATGTGTGTTCTTTCCACAAACCACTTATGGATCCACAAGTGTTCATTGCATGTGTGTTCTTTTCACAAACAACAGATGGATCCACCAGTGTTCATTGCATGTGTGTTCTTTTCACAAACCCCACATGGATCAACCAGTGGTCATTGCATGTGTGTTCTTTTCACAAACCACACATGGATCCACCACTGTCATTGCATGTGTGTTCTTTCCACAAACCACATATGGATCCATTTGTGTCATTCATGTGTGTTCTTTTCCACAAACCACTTATGGATCAACAAGTGGTCATTGCATGTGTGTTCTTTCCACAAACCACACATGGATCCACCAGTGTTCATTGCATGTGTGTTCTTTTCCAAAAACCACATATGGATCAACCATGGGTCATTGCATGTGTGTTCTTTCCACAAACCACTTATGGATCCACCAGTGTTCATTACATGTGTGTTCTATCCACAAACCACACATGGATCCACCAGTGTTCATTGCATGTGTGTTCTTTTCCAAAAACCACATATGGATCAACCAGTGGTCATTGCATGTGTGTTCTTTCCACAAACCACACATGGATCCACCAGTGTTCATTGCATGTGTGTTCTTTTCCAAAAACCACATATGGATCAACCAGTGGTCATTGCATGTGTGTTCTTTTCCACAAACCACACATGGATCCACTAGACTCATTGCATGTGTGTTCTTTTCCACAAACAACTTATGGATCAACCAGTGGTCATTGCATGTGTGTTCTTTTCACAAACTACATGTGGACCCACTAGAGTCATTGTATGTGTGTTCTTATACTAAAACTAGCACTAGAGTCATTGCATGTGTGTTCTTTCCACAAACCACACATGGATCAACCAGTGGTCATTGCATGTGTGTTCTTTTCCACAAACCACACATGGATCAACCAGTGCCATTATATGTGTGTTCTTTTCACAAACCACATATGGATCAACCAGTGGTCATTGCATGTGTGTTCTTTTCACAAACCACTTATGGATCCATTAGAGTCATTGCATGTGTGTTATTTCCACAAACCATACATGGATCAACCACTAGAGTCATTGCATGTGTGTTCCTATCACAAACCACACATGGATCCACCACTGTCATTGCATGTGTGTTCTTTCCACAAACCACTTATGGATCCACAAGTGTTCATTGCATGTGTGTTCTTTTCACAAACAACATATGGATCCACCAGTGTTCATTGCATGTGTGTTCTTTTCACAAACCACACATGGATTAACCAGTGTTCATTGCATGTGTGTTCTTTTCACAAACTACATGTGGACCCACTAGAGTCATTGTATGTGTGTTCTTATACTAAAACTAGCACTAGAGTGATTGCATGTGTGTTCTTTCCACAAATCACACATGGATCAACCAGTGGTCATTGCATGTGTGTTCTTTTCCACAAACCACACATGGATCAACCAGTGTCATTGCATGTGTGTTCTTTCCACAAACCACATATGGATAAACCAGTGGTCATTGCATGTGTGTTCTTTTCACAAACCACTTATGGATCCATTAGAGTCATTGCATGTGTGTTACTAGAGTCATTGCATGTCTGTTCTTTCCACAAACCACACATGGATCCACCAGAGTCATTGCATGTGTGTTCTTTTCCACAAACCACTTATGGATCAACCAGTGGTCATTGCATGTGTGTTCCTATCACAAACCACACATGGATCCACCACTGTCATTGCATGTGTGTTCTTTCCACAAACCACTTATGGATCCACCAGTGGTCATTGCATGTGTGTTCTTTTCCACAAACCACACATGGATCCACCACTCTCATTGCATGTGTGTTCTTTCCACAAACCACATATGGATCCATTTAAGTCATTGCATGTTTGTTCTTTTCCACAAACCACTTATGGATCAACCAGTGGTCATTCCATGTGTGTTCTTTCCACAAACCACACATGGATCCACCAGTGTTCATTGCATGTGTGTTCTTTTCCAAAAACCACATATGGATCAACCAGTGGTCATTGCATGTGTGTTCTTTCCACAAACCACTTATGGATCCACCAGTGTTTATTGCATGTGTGTTCTATCCACAAACCACACATGGATCAACCAGTGGTCATTGCATGTGTGTTCTTTTCCACAAACCACTTATGGATCAACAAGTGGTCATTGCATGTGTGTTCTTTCCACAAACCACATATGGATCCACCAGTGTTCATTGCATGTGTGTTCTTTTCCAAAAACCACATATGGATCAACCAGTGGTCATTGCATGTGTGTTCTTTTCCACAAACCACACATGGATCCACTAGACTCATTGCATGTGTGTTCTTTTCCACAAACAACTTATGGATCAACCAGTGGTCATTGCATGTGTGTTCTTTTCACAAACTACATGTGGACCCACTAGAGTCATTGTATGTGTGTTCTTATACTAAAACTAGCACTAGAGTCATTGCATGTGTGTTCTTTCCACCAATCACACATGGATCAACCAGTGGTCATTGCATGTGTGTTCTTTTCCACAAACCACACATGGATCAACCAGTGTCATTGCATGTGTGTTCTTTCCACAAACCACATATGGATCAACCAGTGGTCATTGCATGTGTGTTCTTTTCACAAACCACTTATGGATCCATTAGAGTCATTGCATGTGTGTTATTTCCACAAACCACACATCGATCAACCACTAGAGTCATTGCATTGTTCCTATCACAAACCACACATGGATCCACCACTATCATTGCATGTGTGTTCTTTCCACAAACCACTTATGGAACCACCAGTGTTCATTGCATGTGTTTCTTTTCACAAACAACATATGGATCCACCAGTGGTCATTGCATGTGTGTTCTTTTCCACAAACCACACATGGATCCACCACTCTCATTGCATGTGTGTTCTTTCCACAAACCACATATGGATCCATTTGAGTCATTGCATGTTTGTTCTTTTCCACAAACCACTTATGGATCAACCAGTGGTCATTCCATGTGTGTTCTTTCCACAAACCACACATGGATCCACCAGTGTTCATTGCATGTGTGTTCTTTTCCAAAAACCACATATGGATCAACCAGTGGTCATTGCATGTGTGTTCTTTCCATAAACCACTTATGGATCAACAAGTGGTCATTGCATGTGTGTTCTTTCCACAAAGCACACATGGATCCACCAGTGTTCATTGCATGTGTGTTCTTTTCCAAAAACCACATATGGATCAACTAGTGGTCATTGCATGTGTGTTCTTTTCACAAACCACATGTGGACCCACTTGAGTCATTGCATGTGTGTTCTTATACTAAAACCAGCACTAGTTGCATGTGTGTTCTTTTCCACAAACCACACATGGATCCACTAGACTCATTGCATGTGTGTTCTTTTCCAAAAACAACTTATGGATCAACCAGTGGTCATTGCATGTGCGTTCTTTTCACAAACTACATGTGGACCCACTAGAGTCATTGTATGTGTGTTCTTATACTAAAACTAGCACTAGAGTCATTGCATGTGTGTTCTTTCCACAAACCACACATGGATGAACTAGTGGTCATTGCATGTGTGTTCTTTTCCACAAACCACACATGGATCAACCAGTGCCATTATATGTGTGTTCTTTTCACAAACCACATATGGATCAACCAGTGGTCATTGCATGTGTGTTCTTTTCACAAACCACTTATGTATCCATTAGAGTCATTGCATGTGTGTTATTTCCACAAACCACACATGGATCAACCACTAGAGTCATTGCATGTGTGTTCCTATCACAAACCACACATGGATCCACCATTGTCATTGCATGTGTGTTCTTTCCACAAACCACTTATGGATCCACAAGTGTTCATTGCATGTGTGTTCTTTTCACAAACAACAGATGGATCCACCAGTGTTCATTGCATGTGTGTTCTTTTCACAAACCCCACATGGATCAACCAGTGGTCATTGCATGTGTGTTCTTTTCACAAACCACACATGGATCCACCATTGTCATTGCATGTGTGTTCTTTCCACAAACCACATATGGATCCATTTGTGTCATTCATGTGTGTTCTTTTCCACAAACCACTTATGGATCAACAAGTGGTCATTGCATGTGTGTTCTTTCCACAAACCACACATGGATCCACCAGTGTTCATTGCATGTGTGTTCTTTTCCAAAAACCACATATGGATCAACCAGTGGTCATTGCATGTGTGTTCTTTTCACAAACCACATGTGGACCCACTAGAGTCATTGAATGTGTGTTCTTATACTAAAACCAGCACTAGACTCATTGCATGTGTGTTCTTTTCCACAAACCACACATGGATCCACAAGACTCATTGCATGTGTGTTCTTTTCCACAAAAAACTTATGGATCAACCAGTGGTCATTGCATGTGTGTTCTTTTCACAAACTACATGTGGACCCACTAGAGTCATTGTATGTGTGTTCTTATACTAAAACTAGCACTAGAGTCATTGCATGTGTGTTCTTTCCACAAACCACGCATGGATCAACCAGTGGTCATTGCATGTGTGTTCTTTTCCACAAACCACACATGGATCCACCAGTGTTCATTGCATGTGTGTTCTTTTCACAAACCACACATGGATCAACCAGTGGGCATTGCATGTGTGTTCTTTTCACAAACCACACATGGATCCACCACTGTCATTGCATGTGTGTTCTTTCCACAAACCACATATGGATCCATTTGAGTCATTGCATGTTTATTCTTTTCCACAAACCACTTATGGATCCACCAGTGGTCATTGCATGTGTGTTCTTTCCACAAAATACACATGGATCCACCAGTGTTCATTGCATGTATGTTCTTTTCCAAAAACCGCATATGGATCAACCAGTGGTCATTGCATGTGTGTTCTTTCCACAAACCACTTATGGATCCACCAGTGTTCATTGCATGTGTGTTCTATCCACAAACCACACATGGATCAACCAGTGGTCATTGCATGTGTTCTTTCCACAAACCACTTATGGATCAACAGGTGGTCATTGCATGTGTGTTCTTTCCACAAACCACATGGATCCACCAGTGTTCATTGCATGTGTGTTCTTTCCAAAAACCACATATGGATCAACCAGTGGTCATTGCATGTGTGTTCTTTTCACAAACCACTTATGGATCCATTAGAGTCATTGCATGTGTGATCTTTGTGTTCTTTCCACAAACCACATGGATCAACCACTAGTCATTGCATGTGTGTTCTTTTCACAAACCACTTACATGGATCCACCAGAGTCATTGCATGTGTGTTCTTTCCACAAACCACTATGGATCCACCAGTGTTCATTGCATGTGTGTTCTTTCCACAAACCACATGGATCAACCAGTGGTCATTGCATGTGTGTTATTTTCACAAACCACACATGGATCAACCAATGGTCATTGCATGTGTGTTCTTTCCACAAGCCACTTATGGATCAACCAGTGGTCATTGCATGTGTGTTCTTTCCACAAACCACTTATGGATCCATTAGAGTCATTGCATATGTGTTCTTTCCACAAACCACACATGGATCCACTAGAGTCATTGCATGTGTGTTCTTTCCACAAACCACACATGGATCCCCCATTGTCATTGCATGTGTGTTCTTTCCACAAACCACATATGGATCCACCAGTGTCATTGCATGTGTGTTCTTTTCACAAACCACATATGGATCCACCAGTGGTCATTGCATGTGTGTTCTTTCCACAAACCACTTATGGATCCACCAGTGTCATTGCATGTGTGCTCTTTCCACAAACCACACATGGATCAACCAGTGGTCATTGCATGTGTGTTCTTTACGCAAACCACATATGGATCCACTAGAGTCATTGCATGTGTGTTCTTTCCACAAAATACACATGGATCAACCAATGGTCATTGCATGTGTGTTCTTTTCCACAAACCACATGGATCCACCAGTGTTCATTGCATGTGTGTTCTTTCCACAAACCACTTATGGATCCACTAGTGTTCATTGCATGTGTGTTCTTTTCACAAACCATATGGATCCACCAGAGTCATTGCATGTGTGTTCTTTTCACAAAACCACACATGGATCAACCAGTGGTCATTGCATGTGTGTTCTTTTCACAAACCACACATGGATCAACCATGGTCATTGCATGTGTGTTCTTTCCACAAACATATGGATCCATTTGAGTCATTGCATGTGTGTTCTTTCCACAAACCACTTATGGATCAACCAGTGGTCATTGCATGTGTGTTCTTTCCACAAACCACACATGGATCCACCAGTGTTCATTGCATGTGTCTTCTTTCCACAAACCACTTATGGATCAAACTGGCCATTGCATGTCTGTTCTTTCCACAAACCACTTATGGATCCACCAGTGTTCATTGCATGTGTGTTCTTTCCACAAACCACACATGGATCAACCAGTGGTCATTGCATGTGTGTTCTTTTCCACAAACCACATATGGATCAACCAGTGGTCATTGCATGTGTGTTCTTTCCACAAACCACACATGGATCCACCACTAGAGTCATTGCATGTGTGTTATTTCCACAAACCACACATGGATCAACCAGTGGTCATTGCATGTGTGTTCTTTTCCACAAACCCCACATGGATCCACTAGACTCATTGCATGTGTGTTCTTTTCCACAAACAACTTATGGATCAACCAGTGGTCATTGCATGTGTGTTCTTTTCACAAACTACATGTGGACCCACTAGAGTCATTGCATGTGTGTTCTTATACTAAAACTAGCACTAGAGTCATTGCATGTGTGTTCTTTCCACAAACCACACATGGATCAACCAGTGGTCATTGCATGTGTGTTCTTTTCCGCAAACCACACATGGATCAACCAGTGACATTGCATTCGTGTTCTTTCCACAAACCACATACGGATCAACTAGTGGTCATTGCATGTGTGTTCTTTTCACAAACCACTTATGGATCCATTAGAGTCATTGCATGTGTGTTATTTCCCCATAACAGACATGTTTCATCCACTAGAGTCATTGCATGTGTGTTCCTATCACAAACCACACATGGATCCACCATTGTCATTACATGTGTGTTCTTTCCACAAACCACATGGATCCACCAGTGTTCATTGCATGTGTGTTCTTTCACAAACAACATATGGATCCACCCGGGCTCTTGGGATGTGTGTTCTTTTCCACAAACCACACATGGATCCACCACGGTCATTGCATGTGTGTTCTTTCCACAAACCACATATGGATCCATTTGAGTCATTGCATGTGTGTTCTTTCCACAAACCACTTATGGATCAACAGTGGTCATTGCATGTGTGTTCTTTTCCAAAAACAACACATGGAACAATCAGGTTAATTGCATGTGTGTTCTTTCCAAAAACCACATATGGATCAACCAGTGGTCATTGCATGTGTGTACTTTTCCACAAACCACTTATGGATCAACCAGTGGTCATTGCATGTGTGTTCTTTCCAAAAACCATATATGGATCAACCAGTGATCATTGCATGTGTGTTCTTTTCACAAACCACATGTGGACCCACTAGAGTCATTGCATGTGTGTTCTTTTCCACAAACCACACATGGATCCACTAGACTCATTGCATGTGTGTTCTTTTCCACAAACAACTTATGGATCAACCAGTGGTCATTGCATGTGTGTTCTTTTCACAAACTACCTGTGGACCCACTAGAGTCATTGTATGTGTGTTCTTATACTAAAACTAGCACTAGAGTCATTGCATGTGTGTTCTTTCCACAAACCACACATGGATCAACCAGTGGTCATTGCATGTGTGTTCTTTTCCACAAACCACACATGGATCAACCAGTGTCATTGCATGTGTGTTCTTTCCACAAAGCACATATGGATCAACCAGTGGTCATTGCATGTGTGTTCTTTTCACAAACCACTTATGGATCCATTAGAGTCATTGCATGTGTGTTATTTCCACAAACCACACATGGTTCAACCACTAGAGTCACTGCATGTGTGTTCCTATCACAAACCACACATGGATCCACCACTGTCATTGCATGTGTGTTCTTTTCCACAAACCACACATGGATCCACTAGACTCATTGAATGTGTGTTCTTTTCACAAACAACATATGGATCCACCAGTGGTCACTGCATGTGTGTTCTTTCCACTAACCAATTATGGATAAACTATAGTCATTGCATGTGTGTTCTTTCCACAAACCTCATATGGATCCACCATTGTCATTGCATGTGTGTTCTTTCCACAAACCACATATGGATCCACTAGAGTCATTGCATGTGTGTTCTTTCCACAAACCACACATGGATCAACTAGTGTTCAGTGCATGTGTGTTCTTTCCACAAACCACATATGGATCAACCAGTGGTCATTGCATGTGTGTTCTTTTCCACAAACCACATATGGATCAACTAGTGGTCATTGCATGTGTGTTCTTTTCCATAAACCACATATGGATCCACTTGAGTCATTGCATGTATGTTCTTTTCACAAACCACACTGGATCAACCACTAGTCATTGCATGTGTGTTCTTTTCCACAAACCACACATGGATCCACCAGACGACTTTGAAGTTTTGTTGTTTCCACAAACCACTAATGGATCAAACACTGGTCATTGCATGTGTGTTCTTTCCACAAACCACATATGGATCCACTAGTGGTCATTGCATGTGTGTTCTTTCACAAACCACATGGATCAACCACTAGAGTCATTGCATGTGTGTTCTTTCACAAACCACACATGGATCAACCACTGGTCATTGCATGTGTGTTCTTTCACAAACCACTTATGGATCCACCAGTGTTCATTGCATATGTGTTCTTTCCACAAACCACACATGGATCCACTAGTGGTCATTGCATGTGTGTTCTTTGCCATAAACCACACATGGATCCCCCACTGGGCCAGCAGGTGTGTTGTTTCCAGAAACCACATATGTACCCATTAGAGTCATTGCATGTGTGTTCTTTTCCAAAAACCACTTATGGATCCACCAGTGTTCATTGCATGTGTTCTTTCCACAAACAACACATGGATCCACCAGTGTTCATTGCATGTGTGTTCTTTTTCCAAACCACATATGGATCAACCAGGTCATTGCATGTGTGTTCTTTCCACAAACCACTTATGGATCCACCAGTGTTCATTGCATGTGTGTTCTTCCACAAACCACACATGGATCAACCAGTGGTCATTGCATGTGTGTTCTTTTCCACAAACCACTTATGGATCAACAAGTGGTCATTGCTTGTGTGTTCTTTCCACAAACCACACATGGATACACCAGTGTTCATTCAATGTGTGTTCTTTCCAAAACCACATATGGATCCAGTGGTCATTGCATGTGTGTTCTTTTCACAAACCACATGTGGACCCACTTGAGTCATTGCATGTGTGTTCTTATCCACAAACCAGATCACTAGTTCATTGCGTCTGTGTTCTTTTCCACAAACCACACATGGATCCACTAGACTCATTGCATGTGTGTTCTTTTCCACAAACAACTTATGGAACAACGTGTGGACCCACTAGAGTCATTGTATGTGTGTTCTTTTACTAAAACTAGCACTAGAGTCATTGCATGTGTGTTCTTTCCACAAACCACACATGGATCAACCAGTGGTCATTGCATGTGTGTCTTTTCCACAAACCACACATGGATTAACCAGTGTCATTGCATGTGTGTTCTTTCCACAAACCACATATGGATCAACCAGTGGTCATTTCATGTGTGTTCTTTTCACAAACAACTTATGGATCCATTAGAGTCATTGCATGTGTGTTATTTCCACAAACCACACATGGATCAACCACTAGAGTCATTACATGTATGTTCCCTTCACAAACCACACATGTATCCACCACTGTCATTCCATGTGTGTTCTTTCCACAAACCACTTATGGATCCACCAGTGTTCATTGCATGTGTGTTCTTTTCACAAACAACATATGGATCCACCAGTGGTCACTGCATGTGTGTTCTTTCCACAAACTACTTATGCATCAACCAGTGGTCATTGCATGTGTGTTCTTTCCACAAACCACTTATGGATCAACCAGTGGCCATTGCCTGTGTGTTCTTTCCACAAACCACTTATGGATCCATTAGAGTCACTGCATGTGTGTTATTTCCACAAACCACACATGGATCAACCACTAGAGTCATTGCATGTGTGTTCCTATCAAAACCACACATGGATCCACCACTGTCATTGCATGTGTGTTCTTTCCACAAACCACTTATGGATCCACTAGTGTTCATTGCATGTGTGTTCTTTCAAACAACATATGGATCCACAGTCATTGCATGTGTGTTCTTTTCACAAACCACACATGGATCAACCAGTGGGCATTGCATGTGTGTTCTTTTCACAAACCACACATGGATCCACCACTGTCATTGCATGTGTGTTCTTTCCACAAACCACATATGGATCCATTTGAGTCATTGCATGTTTATTCTTTTCCACAAACCACTTATGGATCAACCAGAGTCATTGCATGTGTTCTTTCCACAAACCACACATGGATCCACCAGTGTTCATTGCATGTATGTTCTTTTCCAAAAACCACATATGGATCAACCACTGGTCATTGCATGTGTGTTCTTTCCACAAACCATTTATGGATCCACCAGTGTTCATTCCATGTGTGTTATATCCACAAACCACACATGGATCAACCAGTGGTCATTGCATGTGTGTTCTTTTCCACAAACCACTTATGGATCAAGAAGTGGTCATTGCATGTGTGTTCTTTCCACAAACCACACATGGATCCACCACTGTTCATTGCATGTGTGTTCTTTTCCAAAAACCACATATGGATCAACCAGTGGTCATTGCATGTGTTTCTTTTCCACAAACCACACATGGATCCACTACACTCATTGCATGTGTGTTCTTTTGCACAAACAACTTATGGATCAACCAGTTGTCATTGCATGTGTGTTCTTTTCACAAACTACATGTGGACCCACTAGAGTCATTGTATGTGTGTTCTTATACTAAAACTAGCACTAGAGTCATTGCATGTGTGTTCTTTCCACAAATCACACATGGATCAACCAGTGGTCATTGCATGTGTGTTCTTTTCCACAAACCACACATGGATCAACCAGTGTCATTGCATTCGTGTTCTTTCCACAAACCACATATGGATCAACCAGTGGTCATTGCATGTGTGTTCTTTTCACAAACCACTTATGGATCCATTAGAGTCATTGCATGTGTGTTATTTCCACAAACCACACATCGATCAACCACTAGAGTCATTGCATGTGTGTTCCTATCACAAACCACACATGGATCCACCACTGTCATTGCATGTGTGTTCTTTCCACAAACCACTTATGGAACCACCAGTGTTCATTGCATGTGTTTCTTTTCACAAACAACATATGGATCCACCAGTGGTCATTGGATGTGTGTTCTTTTCCACAAACCACACATGGATCCACCACTGTCATTGCATGTGTGTTCTTTCCACAAACCACATATGGATACATTTGAGTCATTGCATGTTTGTTCTTTTCCACAAACCACTTCTGGATCAACCAATGGTCATTGCATGTGTTCTTTCCACAAACCACACATGGATCCACCAGTGTTCATTGCACGTGTGTTCTTTCCAAAAACCAGATATGGATCAACCAGTGGTCATTGCATGTGTTCTTTTCACAAACCACATGTGGACCCACTTGAGTCATTGCATGTGTGTTCTTATACTAACACCAAAACTAGTTGCATTTGTGTTCTTTTCCACAAACCACACATGGATCCACTAGACTCATTGCATGTGTGTTCTTTTACACACACAACTTATGGATCAACTAGTGGTCATTGCATGTGTGTTCTTTTCACAAACTACATGTGGACCCACTAGAGTCATTGTATGTGTGTTCTTAGACTACCACTATCACTAGAGTCATTGCATGTGTATTCTTTCCACAAACCACACATGGATCAACCAGTGGTCATTGCATGTGTGTTCTTTCCACAAACCACATGGATTAACTAGAGTCATTGCATGTGTTCTGTGTTCTTTCACAAACCACATATGGATCAACCAGTGTTCATTGCATGTGTGTTCTTTCCACAAACCACACATGGATCCACCAGAGTCATTGCATGTGTGTTCTTTCACAAACCACATATGGATCAACTAGGTCATTGCATGTGTGTTCTTTCACAAACCACTTATGGATCCATTAGAGTCATTGCATGTGTGTTCTTTCCACAAACCACATGGATCAACCACTAGAGTCATTGCATGTGTGTTCTTTCACAAACCACATGGATCCACCAGTCATTGCATGTGTGTTCTTTTCCAAACCACATATGGATCCCAGTGGTCATTGCATGTGTTCTTTTCACAAACATATGGATCCACAGTGGTCATTGCATGTGTGTTCTTTCACAAACCACTTATGGATCAACCAGTGGCCATTGCATGTGTTCTTTCCACAAACCACTTATGGATCAACTAGTGGCATTGCATGTGTGTTCTTTTCACAAACCACATATGGATCCACTAGAGTCATTGCATGTGTGTTCTTTCACAAACCACATATGGATCCAGCACTAGAGTCATTGCATGTGTGTTCTTTCACAAACAACATGGATCAACCAGTGGTCATTGCATGTGTTATTTCACAAACCACATGTGGATCACTAGAGTCATTGTATGTGTGTTCTTATACTAAAACTAGCACTAGAGTCATTGCATGTGTGTTCTTTCACAAAGCACACATGGATCAACCAGTGGTCATTGCATGTGTGTTCTTTCCACAAACCACATGGATCAACCAGTGTCATTGCATGTGTGTTCTTTCCACAAACCACATATGGATCAACCAGTGGTCATTTCATGTGTGTTCTTTTCACAAACAACTTATGGATCCATTAGAGTCAATGCATGTGTTATTTCCACAAACCACATGGATCCACCAGAGTCATTGCATGTATGTTCTTTCACAAACCACACATGTATCCACCACTGTCATTCCATGTGTGTTCTTTCCAAAAACCACCTATGGATCCACCAGTGTTCATTGCATGTGTGTTCTTTTCACAAACAACATATGGATCCACTAGTGGTCACTGCATGTGTGTTCTTTCCAAACTACTTATGCATCAACCAGTGGTCATTGCATGTGTGTTATTTCCACAAACCACTAATGGATCAACCAGTGGCCATTGCATGTGTGTTCTTTCCACAAACCACTTATGGATCCAGTTGAGTCATTGCATGTTTGTTCTTTTACCCAACCACACATGGATCAACCACTAGAGTCATTGCATGTGTGTTCCTATCAAAACCACACATGGATCCACCACTGTCATTGCATGTGTGTTCTTTCCACAAACCACTTATGGATCCACTAGTGTTCATTGCATGTGTGTTCTTTTCACAAACAACATATGGATCCACCAGTCTTCATTGCATGTGTGTTCTTTTCACAAACCACATGGATCAACCAGGGCATTGCATGTGTGTTCTTTCAAAAACCACACATGGATCCACCACTGTCATTGCATGTGTGTTCTTTCCACAAACCACATATGGATCCATTTGAGTCATTGCATGTTTATTCTTTTCACAAACCACTTATGGATCAACCTGGTCATTGCATGTGTGTTCTTTCCACAAACCACACATGGATCCACCAGTTCATTGCATGTATGTTCTTTTCCAAAACCACATATGGATCAACCATGGTCATTGCATGTGTGTTCTTTCCACAAACCATTTATGGATCCACCAAGTTCATTGCATGTGTGTGTTATATCCACAAACCCCACATGGCTCCACCAGGGGTCATTGCATGTGTGTTCTTTTCCACAAACCACTTATGGATCAAGAAGGTGGTCATTGCATATGTGTTCTTTCCACAAACCACACATGGATCCACCAGTGTTCATTGCATGTGTGTTCTTTTCCAAAAACCACATCTGGATCAACAAGTGGTCATTGCATGTGTTTCTTTTCCACAAACCACACATGGATCCACTAGACTCATTGCATGTGTGTTCTTTTGCACAAACAACTTATGGATCAACCAGTGGTCATTGCATGTGTGTTCTTTTCACAAACTACATGTGGACCCACTAGAGTCATTGTATGTGTGTTCTTATACTAAACTAGCACTAGAGTCATTGCATGTGTGTTCTTTCCACAAATCACACATGGATCAACCAGTGGTCATTGCATGTGTGTTCTTTTCCACAAACCACACATGGATCAACCAGTGTCATTGCATTCGTGTTCTTTCCACAAACCACTTATGGATCAACCAGTGTCCATTGCATGTGTGTTCTTTCCACAAACCACTTATGGATCAACTAGTGGCATGGCATGTGTGTTCTTTTCACAAACTACATGTGGACCCACTAGAGTCATTGCATGTGTGTTCTTATAATAAAACCAGCACTAGAGTCATTGCATGTGTGTTCTTTTCACAAACAACATATGGATCAACCAGTGGTCATTGCATGTGTGTTATTTTCACAAACTACATGTGGACCCACTAGAGTCATTGTATGTGTGTTCTTATACTAAAACTAGCACTAGAGTCATTGCATGTGTGTTCTTTCCACAAAGCACACATGGATCAACCAGTGGTCATTGCATGTGTGTCTTTTCCACAAACCACACATGGATCAACCAGTGTCATTGCATGTGTGTTCTTTCCACAAACCACATATGGATCAACCAGTGGTCATTTCATGTGTGTTCTTTTCACAAACCACTTATGGATCCATTAGAGTCATTGCATGTGTGTTATTTCCAGAAACCACACATGGATCAACCACTAGAGTCATTGCATGTATGTTCCTTTCACAAACCACACATGTATCCACCACTGTCATTCCATGTGTGTTCTTTCCAAAAACCACCTATGGATCCACCAGTGTTCATTGCATGTGTGTTCTTTTCACAAACAACATATGAATCCACTAGTGGTCACTGCATGTGTGTTCTTTCCACAAACTACTTATGCATCAACCAGTGGTCATTGCATGTGTGTTCTTTCCACAAACCACTTATGGATCAACCAGTGGCCATTGCATGTGTGTTCTTTCCACAAACCACATATGAATCAACCAGTGGTCATTGCATGTGTGTTATTTCCACAAACCGCACATGGATCAACCACTAGAGTCATTGCATGTGTGTTCCTATCAAAACCACACATGGATCCACCACTGTCATTGCATGTGTGTTCTTTCCACAAACCACTTATGGATCCACTAGTGTTCATTGCATGTGTGTTCTTTTCACAAACAACATATGGATCCACCAGTCTTCATTGCATGTGTGTTCTTTTCACAAACCACACATGGATCAACCAGTGGGCATTGCATGTGTGTTCTTTTCACAAACCACACATGGATCCACCACTGTCATTGCATGTGTGTTCTTTCCACAAACCACATATGGATCCATTTGAGTCATTGCATGTTTATTCTTTTCCACAAACCACTTATGGATCAACCAGTGGTCATTGCATGTGTGTTCTTTCCACAAACCACACATGGATCCACCAGTGTTCATTGCATGTATGTTCTTTTCCAAAAACCACATATGGATCAACCTGGTCATTGCATGTGTTCTTTCCACAAACCATTTATGGATCCACCAGTGTTCATTGCATGTGTGTTATATCCACAAACCACACATGGATCAACCAGTGGTCATTGCATGTGTGTTCTTTTCCACAAACCACTTATGGATCAAGAAGGTGGTCATTGCATATGTGTTCTTTCCACAAACCACACATGGATCCACCAGTGTTCATTGCATGTGTGTTCTTTTCCAAAAACCACATCTGGATCAACAAGTGGTCATTGCATGTGTTTCTTTTCCACAAACCACACATGGATCCACTAGACTCATTGCATGTGTGTTCTTTTGCACAAACAACTTATGGATCAACCAGTGGTCATTGCATGTGTGTTCTTTTCACAAACTACATGTGGACCCACTAGAGTCATTGTATGTGTGTTCTTATACTAAACTAGCACTAGAGTCATTGCATGTGTGTTCTTTCCACAAATCACACATGGATCAACCAGTGGTCATTGCATGTGTGTTCTTTTCCACAAACCACACATGGATCAACCAGTGTCATTGCATTCGTGTTCTTTCCACAAACCACATATGGATCAACCAGTGGTCATTGCATGTGTGTTCTTTTCACAAACCACTTATGGATCCATTAGAGTCATTGCATGTGTTATTTCCACAAACCACACATCGATCAACCACTAGAGTCATTGCATGTGTGTTCCTATCACAAACCACACATGGATCCACCACTGTCATTGCATGTGTGTTCTTTCCACAAACCACTTATGGAACCACCAGTGTTCATTGCATGCGTTTATTTTCACAAACAACATATGGATCCACCAGTGGTCATTGGATGTGTGTTCTTTTCCACAAACCACACATGGATCCACCACTGTCATTGCATGTGTGTTCTTTCCACAAACCACATATGGATACATTTGAGTCATTGCATGTTTGTTCTTTTCCACAAACCACTTATGGGACAACAAGTGGTCATTGCATGTGTGTTCTTTCCACAAACCACACATGGATCCACCAGTGTTCATTGCATGTGTGTTCTTTTCCAAAAACCAGATATGGATCAACCAGTGGTCATTGCATGTGTGTTCTTTTCACAAACCACATGTGGACCCACTTGAGTCATTGCATGTGTGTTCTTATACTAAAACCAAAACTAGTTGCATGTGTGTTCTTTTCCACAAACCACACATGGATCCACTAGACTCATTGCATGTGTGTTCTTTTCCACAAACAACATATGGATCAACTAGTGGCATGGCATGTGTGTTCTTTTCACAAACTACATGTGGACCCACTAGAGTCATTGCATGTGTGTTCTTATAATAAAACCAGCACTAGAGTCATTGCATGTGTGTTCTTTTCACAAACAACATATGGATCAACCAGTGGTCATTGCATGTGTGTTATTTTCACAAACTACATGTGGACCCACTAGAGTCATTGTATGTGTGTTCTTATACTAAAACTAGCACTAGAGTCATTGCATGTGTGTTCTTTCCACAAAGCACACATGGATCAACCAGTGGTCATTGCATGTGTGTCTTTTCCACAAACCACACATGGATCAACCAGTGTCATTGCATGTGTGTTCTTTCCACAAACCACATATGGATCAACCAGTGGTCATTTCATGTGTGTTCTTTTCACAAACCACTTATGGATCCATTAGAGTCATTGCATGTGTGTTATTTCCAGAAACCACACATGGATCAACCACTAGAGTCATTGCATGTATGTTCCTTTCACAAACCACACATGTATCCACCACTGTCATTCCATGTGTGTTCTTTCCAAAAACCACCTATGGATCCACCAGTGTTCATTGCATGTGTGTTCTTTTCACAAACAACATATGAATCCACTAGTGGTCACTGCATGTGTGTTCTTTCCACAAACTACTTATGCATCAACCAGTGGTCATTGCATGTGTGTTCTTTCCACAAACCACTTATGGATCAACCAGTGGCCATTGCATGTGTGTTCTTTCCACAAACCACTTATGGATCCATTAGAGTCACTGCATGTGTGTTATTTCCACAAACCACACATGGATCAACCACTAGAGTCATTGCATGTGTGTTCCTATCAAAACCACACATGGATCCACCACTGTCATTGCATGTGTGTTCTTTCCACAAACCACTTATGGATCCACTAGTGTTCATTGCATGTGTGTTCTTTTCACAAACAACATATGGATCCACCAGTCTTCATTGCATGTGTGTTCTTTTCACAAACCACACATGGATCAACCAGTGGGCATTGCATGTGTGTTCTTTTCACAAACCACACATGGATCCACCACTGTCATTGCATGTGTGTTCTTTCCACAAACCACATATGGATCCATTTGAGTCATTGCATGTTTATTCTTTTCCACAAACCACTTATGGATCAACCAGTGGTCATTGCATGTGTGTTCTTTCCACAAACCACACATGGATCCACCAGTGTTCATTGCATGTATGTTCTTTTCCAAAAACCACATATGGATCAACCACTGGTCATTGCATGTGTGTTCTTTCCACAAACCATTTATGGATCCACCAGTGTTCATTGCATGTGTGTTATATCCACAAACCACACATGGATCAACCAGTGGTCATTGCATGTGTGTTCTTTTCCACAAACCACTTATGGATCAAGAAGGTGGTCATTGCATATGTGTTCTTTCCACAAACCACACATGGATCAACCAGTGGTCATTGCATGTGTGTTCTTTTCCACAAACCACTTATGGATCAACAAGTGGTCATTGCATGTGTGTTCTTTCCACAAATCACACATGGATCCACTAGACTCATTGCATGTTTGTTCTTTTGCACAAACAACTTATGGATCAACCAGTGGTCATTGCATGTGTGTTCATTTCACAAACTACATGTGGACCAACTAGAGTCATTGTATGTGTGTTCTTATACTAAACTAGCACTAGAGTCATTGCATGTGTGTTCTTTCCACAAATCACACATGGATCAACCAGTGGTCATTGCATGTGTGTTCTTTTCCACAAACCACACATGGATCAACCAGTGTCATTGCATTCGTGTTCTTTCCACAAACCACATATGGATCAACCAGTGGTCATTGCATGTGTGTTCTTTTCACAAACCACTTATGGATCCATTAGAGTCATTGCATGTGTGTTATTTCCACAAACCACACATCGATCAACCACTAGAGTCATTGCATGTGTGTTCCTATCACAAACCACACATGGATCCACCACTGTCATTGCATGTGTGTTCTTTCCACAAACCACTTATGGAACCACCAGTGTTCATTGCATGCGTTTATTTTCACAAACAACATATGGATCCACCAGTGGTCATTGGATGTGTGTTCTTTTCCACAAACCACACATGGATCCACCACTGTCATTGCATGTGTGTTCTTTCCACAAACCACATATGGATACATTTGAGTCATTGCATGTTTGTTCTTTTCCACAAACCACTTATGGGACAACAAGTGGTCATTGCATGTGTGTTCTTTCCACAAACCACACATGGATCCACCAGTGTTCATTGCATGTGTGTTCTTTTCCAAAAACCAGATATGGATCAACCAGTGGTCATTGCATGTGTGTTCTTTTCACAAACCACATGTGGACCCACTTGAGTCATTGCATGTGTGTTCTTATACTAAAACCAAAACTAGTTGCATGTGTGTTCTTTTCCACAAACCACACATGGATCCACTAGACTCATTGCATGTGTGTTCTTTTCCACAAACAACTTATGGATCAACTAGTGGTCATTGCATGTGTGTTCTTTTCACAAACTACATGTGGACCCACTAGAGTCATTGTATGTGTGTTCTTATACTAAAACTAGCACTAGAGTCATTGCATGTGTGTTCTTTCCACAAACCACACATGGATCAACCAGTGGTCATTGCATGTGTGTCTTTTCCACAAACCACACATGGATTAACCAGTGTCATTGCATGTGTGTTCTTTCCACAAACCACATATGGATCAACCCGTGTTCATTGCATGTGTGTTCTTTTCACAAACCACTTATGGATCCATTAGAGTCATTGCATGTGTGTTATTTCCACAAACCACACATGGATCAACCACTAGAGTCACTGCATGTATGTTCCTTTCACAAACCACACATGGATCCACCACTGTCATTGCATGTGTGTTCTTTCCACAAACCACTTATGGATCCACCAGTGTTCATTGAATGTGTGTTCTTTTCACAAACAACATATGGATCCACCAGTGGTCACTGCATGTGTGTTCTTTCCACAAACTACTTATGGATCAAGCAGTGGTCATTGCATGTGTGTTCTTTCCACAAACCACTTATGGATCAACCAGTGGCCATTGCATGTGTGTTCTTTCCACAAACCACTTATGGATCAACTAGTGGCATGGCATGTGTGTTCTTTTCACAAACTACATGTGGACCCACTAGAGTCATTGCATGTGTGTTCTTATAATAAAACCAGCACTAGAGTCATTGCATGTGTGTTCTTTTCACAAACAACATATGGATCAACCAGTGGTCATTGCATGTGTGTTATTTTCACAAACTACATGTGGACCCACTAGAGTCATTGTATGTGTGTTCTTATACTAAAACTAGCACTAGAGTCATTGCATGTGTGTTCTTTCCACAAAGCACACATGGATCAACCAGTGGTCATTGCATGTGTGTCTTTTCCACAAACCACACATGGATCAACCAGTGTCATTGCATGTGTGTTCTTTCCACAAACCACATATGGATCAACCAGTGGTCATTTCATGTGTGTTCTTTTCACAAACCACTTATGGATCCATTAGAGTCATTGCATGTGTGTTATTTCCAGAAACCACACATGGATCAACCACTAGAGTCATTGCATGTATGTTCCTTTCACAAACCACACATGTATCCACCACTGTCATTCCATGTGTGTTCTTTCCACAAACCACTTATGGATCCACCAGTGTTCATTGCATGTGTGTTCTTTTCACAAACAACATATGGATCCACCAGTGGTCACTGCATGTGTGTTCTTTCCACAAACTACTTATGCATCAACCAGTGGTCATTGCATGTGTGTTCTTTCCACAAACCACTTATGGATCAACCAGTGGCCATTGCCTGTGTGTTCTTTCCACAAACCACTTATGGATCCATTAGAGTCACTGCATGTGTGTTATTTCCACAAACCACACATGGATCAACCACTAGAGTCATTGCATGTGTGTTCCTATCAAAACCACACATGGATCCACCACTGTCATTGCATGTGTGTTCTTTCCACAAACCACTTATGGATCCACTAGTGTTCATTGCATGTGTGTTCTTTTCACAAACAACATATGGATCCACCAGTCTTCATTGCATGTGTGTTCTTTTCACAAACCACACATGGATCAACCAGTGGGCATTGCATGTGTGTTCTTTTCACAAACCACACATGGATCCACCACTGTCATTGCATGTGTGTTCTTTCCACAAACCACATATGGATCCATTTGAGTCATTGCATGTTTATTCTTTTCCACAAACCACTTATGGATCAACCAGTGGTCATTGCATGTGTGTTCTTTCCACAAACCACACATGGATCCACCAGTGTTCATTGCATGTATGTTCTTTTCCAAAAACCACATATGGATCAACCACTGGTCATTGCATGTGTGTTCTTTCCACAAACCATTTATGGATCCACCAGTGTTCATTGCATGTGTGTTATATCCACAAACCACACATGGATCAACCAGTGGTCATTGCATGTGTGTTCTTTTCCACAAACCACTTATGGATCAAGAAGGTGGTCATTGCATATGTGTTCTTTCCACAAACCACACATGGATCCACCAGTGTTCATTGCATGTGTGTTCTTTTCCAAAAACCACATCTGGATCAACAAGTGGTCATTGCATGTGTTTCTTTTCCACAAACCACACATGGATCCACTAGACTCATTGCATGTGTGTTCTTTTGCACAAACAACTTATGGATCAACCAGTGGTCATTGCATGTGTGTTCTTTTCACAAACTACATGTGGACCCACTAGAGTCATTGTGTGTGTTCTTATACTAAACTAGCACTAGAGTCATTGCATGTGTGTTCTTTCCACAAATCACACATGGATCAACCAGTGGTCATTGCATGTGTGTTCTTTCCACAAACCACATGGATCAACCAGTGTCATTGCATTCGTGTTCTTTCCACAAACCACTTATGGATCAACCAGTGTCCATTGCATGTGTGTTCTTTCCACAAACCACTTATGGATCAACTAGTGGCATGGCATGTGTGTTCTTTTCACAAACTACATGTGGACCCACTAGAGTCATTGCATGTGTGTTCTTATAATAAAACCAGCACTAGAGTCATTGCATGTGTGTTCTTTTCACAAACAACATATGGATCAACCAGTGGTCATTGCATGTGTGTTATTTTCACAAACTACATGTGGACCCACTAGAGTCATTGTATGTGTGTTCTTATACTAAAACTAGCACTAGAGTCATTGCATGTGTGTTCTTTCCACAAAGCACACATGGATCAACCAGTGGTCATTGCATGTGTCTTTTCCACAAACCACACATGGATCAACCAGTGTCATTGCATGTGTGTTCTTTCCACAAACCACATATGGATCAACCAGTGGTCATTTCATGTGTGTTCTTTTCACAAACCACTTATGGATCCATTAGAGTCATTGCATGTGTGTTATTTCCAGAAACCACACATGGATCAACCACTAGAGTCATTGCATGTATGTTCCTTTCACAAACCACACATGTATCCACCACTGTCATTCCATGTGTGTTCTTTCCAAAAACCACCTATGGATCCACCAGTGTTCATTGCATGTGTGTTCTTTTCACAAACAACATATGAATCCACTAGTGGTCACTGCATGTGTGTTCTTTCCACAAACTACTTATGCATCAACCAGTGGTCATTGCATGTGTGTTCTTTCCACAAACCACTTATGGATCAACCAGTGGCCATTGCATGTGTGTTCTTTCCACAAACCACTTATGGATCCATTAGAGTCACTGCATGTGTGTTATTTCCACAAACCACACATGGATCAACCACTAGAGTCATTGCATGTGTGTTCCTATCAAAACCACACATGGATCCACCACTGTCATTGCATGTGTGTTCTTTCCACAAACCACTTATGGATCCACTAGTGTTCATTGCATGTGTGTTCTTTTCACAAACAACATATGGATCCACCAGTCTTCATTGCATGTGTGTTCTTTTCACAAACCACACATGGATCAACCAGTGGGCATTGCATGTGTGTTCTTTTCACAAACCACACATGGATCCACCACTGTCATTGCATGTGTGTTCTTTCCACAAACCACATATGGATCCATTTGAGTCATTGCATGTTTATTCTTTTCCACAAACCACTTATGGATCAACCAGTGGTCATTGCATGTGTGTTCTTTCCACAAACCACAAATGGATCCACCAGTGTTCATTGCATGTATGTTCTTTTCCAAAAACCACATATGGATCAACCACTGGTCATTGCATGTGTGTTCTTTCCACAAACCATTTATGGATCCACCAGTGTTCATTGCATGTGTGTTATATCCACAAACCACACATGGATCAACCAGTGGTCATTGCATGTGTGTTCTTTTCCACAAACCACTTATGGATCAAGAAGGTGGTATGAGCTTATGTGGTATTACCAAAAACCACACATGGATCCACCAGTGTTCATTGCATGTGTGTTCTTTTCCAAAAACCACATCTGGATCAACAAGTGGTCATTGCATGTGTTTCTTTTCCACAAACCACACATGGATCCACTAGACTCATTGCATGTGTGTTCTTTTGCACAAACAACTTATGGATCAACCAGTGGTCATTGCATGTGTGTTCTTTTCACAAACTACATGTGGACCCACTAGAGTCATTGTATGTGTGTTCTTATACTAAACTAGCACTAGAGTCATTGCATGTGTGTTCTTTCCACAAATCACACATGGATCAACCAGTGGTCATTGCATGTGTGTTCTTTTCCACAAACCACACATGGATCAACCAGTGTCATTGCATTCGTGTTCTTTCCACAAACCACTTATGGATCAACCAGTGTCCATTGCATGTGTGTTCTTTCCACAAACCACTTATGGATCAACTAGTGGCATGGCATGTGTGTTCTTTTCACAAACTACATGTGGACCCACTAGAGTCATTGCATGTGTGTTCTTATAATAAAACCAGCACTAGAGTCATTGCATGTGTGTTCTTTTCACAAACAACATATGGATCAACCAGTGGTCATTGCATGTGTGTTATTTTCACAAACTACATGTGGACCCACTAGAGTCATTGTATGTGTGTTCTTATACTAAAACTAGCACTAGAGTCATTGCATGTGTGTTCTTTCCACAAAGCACACATGGATCAACCAGTGGTCATTGCATGTGTGTCTTTTCCACAAACCACACATGGATCAACCAGTGTCATTGCATGTGTGTTCTTTCCACAAACCACATATGGATCAACCAGTGGTCATTTCATGTGTGTTCTTTTCACAAACCACTTATGGATCCATTAGAGTCATTGCATGTGTGTTATTTCCATAAACCAACCATGGATCAACCACTAGAGTCATTGCATGTATGTTCCTTTCACAAACCACACATGTATCCACCACTGTCATTCCATGTGTGTTCTTTCCAAAAACCACCTATGGATCCACCAGTGTTCATTGCATGTGTGTTCTTTTCACAAACAACATATGAATCCACTAGTGGTCACTGCATGTGTGTTCTTTCCACAAACTACTTATGCATCAACCAGTGGTCATTGCATGTGTGTTCTTTCCACAAACCACTTATGGATCAACCAGTGGCCATTGCATGTGTGTTCTTTCCACAAACCACTTATGGATCCATTAGAGTCACTGCATGTGTGTTATTTCCACAAACCACACATGGATCAACCACTAGAGTCATTGCATGTGTGTTCCTATCAAAACCACACATGGATCCACCACTGTCATTGCATGTGTGTTCTTTCCACAAACCACTTATGGATCCACTAGTGTTCATTGCATGTGTGTTCTTTTCACAAACAACATATGGATCCACCAGTCTTCATTGCATGTGTGTGTTCTCACAAACCACACATGGATCAACCAGTGGCATTGCATGTGTGTTCTTTTCACAAACCACACATGGATCCACCACTGTCATTGCATGTGTGTTCTTTCCACAAACCACATATGGATCCATTTGAGTCATTGCATGTTTATTCTTTTCCACAAACCACTTATGGATCAACCAGTGGTCATTGCATGTGTGTTCTTTCCACAAACCACACATGGATCCACCAGTGTTCATTGCATGTATGTTCTTTTCCAAAAACCACATATGGATCAACCACTGGTCATTGCATGTGTGTTCTTTCCACAAACCATTTATGGATCCACCAGTGTTCATTGCATGTGTGTTATATCCACAAACCACACATGGATCAACCAGTGGTCATTGCATGTGTGTTCTTTTCCACAAACCACTTATGGATCAAGAAGGTGGTCATTGCATATGTGTTCTTTCCACAAACCACACATGGATCCACCAGTGTTCATTGCATGTGTGTTCTTTTCCAAAAACCACATCTGGATCAACAAGTGGTCATTGCATGTGTTTCTTTTCCACAAACCACACATGGATCCACTAGACTCATTGCATGTGTGTTCTTTTGCACAAACAACTTATGGATCAACCAGTGGTCATTGCATGTGTGTTCTTTTCACAAACTACATGTGGACCCACTAGAGTCATTGTATGTGTGTTCTTATACTAAACTAGCACTAGAGTCATTGCATGTGTGTTCTTTCCACAAATCACACATGGATCAACCAGTGGTCATTGCATGTGTGTTCTTTTCCACAAACCACACATGGATCAACCAGTGTCATTGCATTCGTGTTCTTTCCACAAACCACATATGGATCAACCAGTGGTCATTGCATGTGTGTTCTTTTCACAAACCACTTATGGATCCATTAGAGTCATTGCATGTGTGTTATTTCCACAAACCACACATCGATCAACCACTAGAGTCATTGCATGTGTGTTCCTATCACAAACCACACATGGATCCACCACTGTCATTGCATGTGTGTTCTTTCCACAAACCACTTATGGAACCACCAGTGTTCATTGCATGCGTTTATTTTCACAAACAACATATGGATCCACCAGTGGTCATTGGATGTGTGTTCTTTTCCACAAACCACACATGGATCCACCACTGTCATTACATGTGTGTTCTTTCCACAAACCACATATGGATCCATTTGAGTCATTGCATGTTTGTTCTTTTCCACAAACCACTTATGGGTCAACAAGTGGTCATTGCATGTGTGTTCTTTCCACAAACCACACATGGATCCACCAGTGTTCATTGCATGTGTGTTCTTTTCCAAAAACCACATATGGATCAACCAGTGGTCATTGCATGTGTGTTCTTTCCATAAACCACTATGGATCCACTAGTGTTCATTGCATGTGTGTTCTATCCACAAACCACACATGGATCAACCAGTGGTCATTGCATGTGTGTTCTTTTCCACAAACCACTTATGGATCAACAAGTGGTCATTGCTTGTGTGTTCTTTCCACAAACCACACATGGATCCACCAGTGTTCATTGCATGTGTGTTCTTTTCCAAAAACCAGATATGGATCAACTAGTGGTCATTGCATGTGTGTTCTTTTCGCAAACCACATGTGGACCCACTTGAGTCATTGCATATGTGTTCTTATACTAAAACCAACACTAGTTGCATGTGTGTTCTTTTCCATAAACCACACATGGATCCACTAGACTCATTGCATGTGAGTTCTTTTCCACAAACAACTTATGGATCAACCAGTGGTCATTGCATGTGTGTTCTTTTCACAAACTACATGTGGACCCACTAGAGTCATTGTATGTGTGTTCTTATACTGAAACTAGCACTAGAGTCATTGCATGTGTGTTCTTTCTACAAACCACACATGGATTAACCAGTGGTCATTGCATGTGTGTCTTTTCCACAAACCACACATGGATTAACCGGTGTCATTGCATGTGTGTTCTTTCCACAAACCACATATGGATCAACTAGTGGTCATTGCATGTGTGTTCTTTTCACAAACCACTTATGGATCCAGTAGAGTCATTGCATGTGTGTTATTTCTACAAACCACACATGGATCAACCACTAGAGTCATTGCATGTATGTTCCTTTCACAAACCACACATGGATCCACCATGGTCATTGCATGTGTGTTCTTTCCACAAACCACTTATGGATCCACCAGTGTTCATTGCATGTGTGTTATTTTCACAAACAACATATGGATCCACCAGTGGTCACTGCATGTGTGTTCTTTCCACAAACTACTTATGGATCAAGCAGTGGTCATTGCATGTGTGTTCTTTCCACAAACCACTTATGGATCAACCAGTGGCCATTGCATGTGTGTTCTTTCCACAAACCACTTATGGATCAACTAGTGGCATGGCATGTGTGTTCTTTTCACAAACTACATGTGGACCCACTAGAGTCATTGCATGTGTGTTCTTATAATAAAACCAGCACTAGAGTCATTGCATGTGTGTTCTTTTCACAAACAAGATATGGATCAACCAGTGGTCATTGCATGTGTGTTCTTTTCACAAACTACATATGGACCCACAGAGAGTTATTGTATGTGTGTTCTTATACTAAAACTAGCACTAGAGTCATTGCATGTGTGTTCTTTCCACAAAGCACACATGGATCAACCAGTGGTCATTGCATGTGTGTCTTTTCCACAAACCACACATGGATCAACCAGTGTCATTGCATGTGTGTTCTTTCCACAAACCACATATGGATCAACCAGTGGTCATTTCATGTGTGTTCTTTTCACAAACCACTTATGGATCCATTAGAGTCATTGCATGTGTGTTATTTCCACAAACCACACATGGATCAACCACTAGAGTCATTGCATGTATGTTCCTTTCACAAACCACACATGGATCCACCACTGTCATTCCATGTGTGTTCTTTCCACAAACCACTTATGGATCCACCAGTGTTCAGTGCATGTGTGTTCTTTTCACAAACAACATATGGATCCACCAGTGGTCACTGCATGTGTGTTCTTTCCACAAACTACTTATGCATCAACCAGTGGTCATTGCATGTGTGTTCTTTCCACAAACCACTTATGGATCAACCAGTGGCCATTGCATGTGTGTTCTTTCCACAAACCACTTATGGATCAACTAGTGGCATTGCATGTGTGTTCTTTTCACAAACTACATGTGGACCCACTAGAGTCATTGCGTGTGTGTTATTTCCACAAACCACACATGGATCAACTAGTGGTCATTGCATGTGTGTTCTTTTCCACAGACCACACATGGATCAACCAGTGTCATTGCATGTGTGTTCTTTCCACAAACCACATATGGATCAACAAGTGGTCATTGCATGTGTGTTCTTTTCACAAACCACTTATGGATCCATTAGAGTCATTGTATGTGTGTTATTTCCACAAATCACACATGGATCAACCACTAGAGACATTGCGTGTGTGTTCCTATCACAAACCACACATGGATCCACCACTGTCATTGCATGTGTGTTCTTTCCACAAACAACTTATGGATCCACCAGTGTTCATTGCATGTGTGTTCTTTTCACAAACAACATATGGATCCACCAGTGTTCATTGCATGTGTGTTCTTTTCACAGACCACACATGGATCAACCAGTGGTCATTGCATGTGTGTTCTTTTCACAAACCACACATGGATCCACCACTGTCATTGCATGTGTGTTCTTTCCACAAACCACATATGGATCCATTTGAGTCATTGCATGTTTGTTGTTTTCCACAAACCACTTATGGATCAACCAATGGTCATTGCATGTGTGTTCTTTCCACAAACCACACATGGATCCACCAGTGTTCATTGCATGTGTGTTCTTTTCCAAAAACCACATATGGATCAACCAGTGGTCATTGCATGTGTGTTCTTTCCACAAACCACTTATGGATCCACCAGTGTTCACTGCATGTGTGTTCTTTCCACAAACAACATATGGATCCACCAGTGGTCACTGCATGTGTGTTCTTTCCACAAACTACTTATGCATCAACCAGTGGTCATTGCATGTGTGTTCTTTCCACAAACCACTTATGGATCAACCAGTGGCCATTGCATGTGTGTTCTTTCCACAAACCACTTATGGATCAACTAGTGGCATTGCATGTGTGTTCTTTTCACAAACTACATGTGGACCCACTAGAGTCATTGCATGTGTGTTCTTATAATAAAACCAGCACTAGAGTTATTGCATGTGTGTTCTTTTCACAAACAACATATGGATCCACCACTGTTTATTGCATGTGTGTTCTTTTCACAAACCACACATGGATCAACCAGTGGTCATTGCATGTGTGTTCTTTCCACAAACCACATATGGATCAACCAGTGGTCATTACATGTGTGTTCTTTTCCACAAACCACATATGGATCAACCAGTGGTCATTGCATGTGTGTTCTTTTCCACAAACCACTTATGGATTAACAAGTGGTCATTGCATGTGTGTTCTTTCCACAAACCACACATGGATCCACCAGTGTTCATTGCATGTGTGTTCTTTTCCAAAAACCACATATGGATCAACCAGTGGTCATTCTATGTGTGTTCTTTCCACAAACCACTTATGGATCCACCAGTATTCATTGCATGTGTTTTCTATCCACAAACCACACATGGATCAACCAGTGGTCATTGCATGTGTAGTCTTTTCCACAAACCACTTATGGATCAACAAGTGGTCATTGCATGTGTGTTCTTTCCACAAACCACACATGGATCCACCAGTGTTCATTGCATGTGTGTTGTTTTCCAAAAACCACATATGTATCAACTAGTGGTCATTGCATGTGTGTTCTTTTCACAAACCACATGTGGACCCACTAGCGTCATTGCATGTGTGTTCTTATACTAAAACCAGCACTAGACTCATTGCATGTGTGTTCTTTTCCAGAAGCCACACATGGATCCACTAGACTCATTGCATGTGTGTTCTTTTCCAAAAACAACTTATGGATCAACCAGTGGTCATTGCATGTGTGTTCTTTCCAGAAACTACATGTGGACCCACTAGAGTCATTGTATGTGTGTTCTTATACTAAAACTAGCACTAGAGTCATTGCATGTGTGTTGTTTTCCAAAAACCACATATGGATCAACTAGTGGTCATTGAATGTGTGTTCTTTTCACAAACCACATGTGGACCCACTAGAGTCATTGCATGTGTGTTCTTATACTAAAAGCAGCACTAGACTCATTGCATGTGTGTTCTTTTCAGAAGCCACATGGATCCACTAGACTCATTGCATGTGTGTTCTTTTCCAAAAACAACTTATGGATCAACCAGTGGTCATTGCATGTGTGTTCTTTTCACAAACTACATGTGGACCCACTAGAGTCATTGTATGTGTGTTCTTATACTAAAACTAGCACTAGAGTCATTGCATGTGTGTTCTTTTCCAAAAACCACATATGGATCAACTAGTGGTCATTGCATGTGTGTTCTTTTCACAAACCACATGTGGACCCACTAGCGTCATTGCATGTGTGTTCTTATACTAAAACCAGCACTAGACTCATTGCATGTGTGTTCTTTTCCAGAAGCCACACATGGATCCACTAGACTCATTGCATGTGTGTTCTTTTCCAAAAACAACTTATGGATCAACCAGTGGTCATTGCATGTGTGTTCTTTTCAGAAACTACATGTGGACCCACTAGAGTCATTGTATGTGTGTTCTTATACTAAAACTAGCACTAGAGTCATTGCATGTGTGTTGTTTTCCAAAAACCACATATGGATCAACTAGTGGTCATTGAATGTGTGTTCTTTTCACAAACCACATGTGGACCCACTAGAGTCATTGCATGTGTGTTCTTATACTAAAAGCAGCACTAGACTCATTGCATGTGTGTTCTTTTCCAGAAGCCACACATGGATCCACTAGACTCATTGCATGTGTGTTCTTTTCCAAAAACAACTTATGGATCAACCAGTGGTCATTGCATGTGTGTTCTTTTCACAAACTACATGTGGACCCACTAGAGTCATTGTATGTGTGTTCTTATACTAAAACTAGCACTAGAGTCATTGCATGTGTGTTGTTTTCCAAAAACCACATATGGATCAACTAGTGGTCATTGCATGTGTGTTCTTTTCACAAACCACATGTGGACCCACTAGAGTCATTGCATGTGTGTTCATATACTAAAAGCAGCACTAGACTCATTGCATGTGTGTTCTTTTCCAGAAGCCACACATGGATCCACTAGACTCATTGCATGTGTGTTCTTTTCCAAAAACAACTTATGGATCAACCAGTGGTCATTGCATGTGTGTTCTTTTCACAAACTACATGTGGACCCACTAGAGTCATTGTATGTTTGTTCTTATACTAAAACTAGCACTAGAGTCATTGCATGTGTGTTATTTCCACAAACCACACATGGATCAACTAGTGGTCATTGCATGTGTGTTCTTTCCACAAACCACATATGGATCAACAAGTGGTCATTGCATGTGTGTTCTTTTCACAAACCACTTATAGATCCATTAGAGTCATTGTATGTGTGTTATTTCCACAAATCACACATGGATCAACCACTAGAGACATTGCGTGTGTGTTCCTATCACAAACAACACATGGATCCACCACTGTCATTGCATGTGTGTTCTTTCCACAAACAACTTATGGATCCACCAGTGTTCATTGCATGTGTGTTCTTTTCACAAACAACATATGGATCCACCAGTGTTCATTGCATGTGTGTTCTTTTCACAAACCACACATGGATCAACCAGTGGTCATTGCATGTGTGTTCTTTTCACAAACCACACATGGATCCACCACTGTCATTGCATGTGTGCTCTTTCCACAAACCACATATGGATCCATTTGAGTCATTGCATGTTTGTTGTTTTCCACAAACCACTTATGGATCAACCAATGGTCATTGCATGTGTGTTCTTTCCACAAACCACACATGGATCCACCAGTGTTCATTGCATGTGTGTTCTTTTCCAAAAAACCACATATGGATCAACCAGTGGTCATTGCATGTGTGTTCTTTCCACAAACCACTTATGGATCCACCAGTGTTCATTGCATGTGTGTTATATCCACAAACCACACATGGATCAACCAGTGGTCATTGCATGTGTGTTCTTTTCACAAACCACTTATGGATCAACCAGTGGTCATTGCATGTGTGTTCTTTCCACAAACCACACATGGATCAACCACTGTACATTGAATGTTTTTTCTTTTCAAAAAACCACATATGGATGAAATGGTCATCTGCATGGTGTGTGTTCTTTCACAAAAACCACCCACTAGAGTCATTGCATGTGTGTTCTTATACTAAAACCAGCACTAGACTCATTGCATGTGTGTTCTTTTCCACAAACCACACATGGATCCACTAGACTCATTGCATGTGTGTTCTTTTCCACAAACAACTTATGGATCAACCAATGGTCATTGCATGTGTGTTCTTTTCACAAACTACATGTGGTCCCACTAGAGTCATTGTATGTGTGTTCTTATACTAAAACTAGCACTAGAGTCATTGCATGTGTGTTCTTTTCCAAAAACCACATATGGATCAACTAGTGGTCATTGCATGTGTGTTCTTTTCACAAACCACATGTGGACCCACTAGAGTAATTGCATGTGTGTTCTTATACTAAAACCAGCACTAGACTCATTGCATGTGTGTTCTTTTCCAGAAGCCACACATGGATCCACTAGACTCATTGCATGTGTGTTCTTTTCCAAAAACAACTTATGGATCAACCAGTGGTCATTGCATGTGTGTTCTTTTCACAAACTACATGTGGACCCACTAGAGTCATTGTATGTGTGTTCTTATACTAAAACTAGCACTAGAGTCATTGCATGTGTGTTATTTCCACAAACCACACATGGATCAACTAGTGGTCATTGCATGTGTGTTCTTTTCCACAGACCACACATGGATCAACCAGTGTCATTGCATGTGTGTTCTTTCCACAAACCACATATGGATCAACAAGTGGTCATTGCATGTGTGTTCTTTTCACAAACCACTTATAGATCCATTAGAGTCATTGTATGTGTGTTATTTCCACAAATCACACATGGATCAACCACTAGAGACATTGCGTGTGTGTTCCTATCACAAACAACACATGGATCCACCACTGTCATTGCATGTGTGTTCTTTCCACAAACAACTTATGGATCCACCAGTGTTCATTGCATGTGTGTTCTTTTCACAAACAACATATGGATCCACCAGTGTTCATTGCATGTGTGTTCTTTTCACAAACCAGACATGGATCAACCAGTGGTCATTGCATGTGTGTTCTTTTCACAAACCACACATGGATCCACCACTGTCATTGCATGTGTGCTCTTTCCACAAACCACATATGGATCCATTTGAGTCATTGCATGTTTGTTGTTTTCCACAAACCACTTATGGATCAACCAATGGTCATTGCATGTGTGTTCTTTCCACAAACCACACATGGATCCACCAGTGTTCATTGCATGTGTGTTCTTTTCCAAAAACCACATATGGATCAACCAGTGGTCATTGCATGTGTGTTCTTTCCACAAACCACTTATGGATCCACCAGTGTTCATTGCATGTGTGTTATATCCACAAACCACACATGGATCAACCAGTGGTCATTGCATGTGTGTTCTTTTCCACAAACCACTTATGGATCAACAAGTGGTCATTGCATGTGTGTTCTTTCCACAAACCACACATGGATCCACCAGTGTTCATTGCAAGTGTGTTCTTTTCCAAAAACCACATATGGATCAACCAGTGGTCATTGCATGTGTGTTCTTTTCACAAACCACATGTGGACCCACTAGAGTCATTGCATGTGTGTTCTTATACTAAAACCAGCACTAGACTCATTGCATGTGTGTTCTTTTCCACAAACCACACATGGATCCACTAGACTCATTGCATGTGTGTTCTTTTCCACAAACAACTTATTGATCAACCAATGGTCATTGCATGTGTGTTCTTTTCACAAACTACATGTGGTCCCACTAGAGTCATTGTATGTGTGTTCTTATACTAAAACTAGCACTAGAGTCATTGCATGTGTGTTCTTTTCCAAAAACCACATATGGATCAACTAGTGGTCATTGCATGTGTGTTCTTTTCACAAACCACATGTGGACCCACTAGAGTCATTGCATGTGTGTTCTTATACTAAAACCAGCACTAGACTCATTGCATGTGTGTTCTTTTCCAGAAGCCACACATGGATCCACTAGACTCATTGCATGTGTGTTCTTTTCCAAAAACAACTTATGGATCAACCAGTGGTCATTGCATGTGTGTTCTTTTCACAAACTACATGTGGACCCACTAGAGTCATTGTATGTGTGTTCTTATACTAAAACTAGCACTAGAGTCATTGCATGTGTGTTATTTCCACAAACCACACATGGATCAACTAGTGGTCATTGCATGTGTGTTCTTTTCCACAGACCACACATGGATCAACCAGTGTCATTGCATGTGTGTTCTTTCCACAAACCACATATGGATCAACAAGTGGTCATTGCATGTGTGTTCTTTTCACAAACCACTTATGGATCCATTAGAGTCATTATATGTGTGTTATTTCCACAAATCACACATGGATCAACCACTAGAGACATTGCGTGTGTGTTCCTATCACAAACCACACATGGATCCACCACTGTCATTGCATGTGTGTTCTTTCCACAAACAACTTATGGATCCACCAGTGTTCATTGCATGTGTGTTCTTTTCACAAACAACATATGGATCCACCAGTGTTCATTGCATGTGTGTTCTTTTCACAAACCACACATGGATCAACCAGTGGTCATGGCATGTGTGTTCTTTTCACAAACCACACATGGATCCACCACTGTCATTGCCTGTGTGTTCTTTCCACAAACCACATATGGATCCATTTGAGTCATTGCATGTTTGTTGTTTTCCACAAACCACTTATGGATCAACCAATGGTCATTGCATGTGTGTTCTTTCCACAAACCACACATGGATCCACCAGTGTTCATTGCATGTGTGTTCTTTTCAAAAAACCACATATGGATCAACCAGTGGTCATTGCATGTGTGTTCTTTCCACAAACCACTTATGGATCCACCAGTGTTCATTGCATGTGTGTTATATCCACAAACCACACATGGATCAACCAGTGGTCATTGCATGTGTGTTCTTTTCCACAAACCACTTATGGATCAACAAGTGGTCATTGCATGTGTGTTCTTTCCACAAACCACACATGGATCCACCAGTGTTCATTGCAAGTGTGTTCTTTTCCAAAAACCACATATGGATCAACCAGTGGTCATTGCATGTGTGTTCTTTTCACAAACCACATGTGGACCCACTAGAGTCATTGCATGTGTGTTCTTATACTAAAACCAGCACTAGACTCATTGCATGTGTGTTCTTTTCCACAAACCACACATGGATCCACTAGACTCATTGCATGTGTGTTCTTTTCCACAAACAACTTATGGATCAACCAGTGGTCATTGCATGTGTGTTCTTTTCACAAACTACATGTGGACCCACTAGAGTCATTGTATGTGTGTTCTTATACTAAAACTAGCACTAGAGTCATTGTATGTGTGTTCTTATACTAAAACTAGCACTAGAGTCATTGCATGTGTGTTCTTTCCACAAATCACACATGGATCAACCAGTGGTCATTGCATGTGTGTTCTTTTCCACAAACCACACATGGATCAACCAGTGTCATTGCATGTGTGTTCTTTCCACAAACCACATATGGATCAACCAGTGGTCATTGCATGTGTGTTCTTTTCACAAACCACTTATGGATCCATTAGAGTCATTGCATCTGTGTTATTTCCACAAACCACACATGGATCAACCACTAGAGTCAGTGCATGTGTGTTCCTATCACAAACTACACATGGATCCACCAATGTCATTGCATGTGTGTTCTTTCCACAAACCACTTATGGATCCACAAGTGTTCATTGCATGTGTGTTCTTTTCACAAACAACATATGGACCCACCAGTGTTCATTGCATGTGTGTTCTTTTCACAAACCACACATGGATCAACCAGTGGTGATTGCATGTGTGTTCTTTCCACAAACCATATATGGATCAACCAGTGGTCATTGCATGTGTGTTCTTTTCCACAAACCACATATGGATCAACCAGTGGTCATTGCATGTGTTCTTTCCACAAACCACACATGGTTCAACCATTTTCATTGCATGTGTGTTCTTTTCCACAAACCACATATGGATCAAGCAGTGTCATTGCATGTGTGTTCTTTCCACAAACCACATATGGATCAACCAGTGGTCATTGCATGTGTGTTCTTTTCACAAACCACATGTGAACCCACTAGAGTCACTACATGTATGTTCTTATACTAAAACCAACACTAGAGGTATTGCATGTGTGTTCTTTTCACAAACCACACATAGATCCATCACTGTCATTGCATGTGTGTTCTTTCCACAAACCACACATGGATCAACACGTGGTCATTGCATGTGTGTTCTTTTCACAAACCACATATGGATCCATTAGAGTCATTGCATGTGTGTTCTTATACTGAAACTAGCACTAGAGTCATTGCATGTGTGTTCTTTCCACAAACCACTTATGGATCCACCAGTGTTCATTGCATGTGTGTTCTTTTCACAAACAACATAAGGATCCACCAGTGGTCACTGCATGTGTTCTTTCCACAAACCACTTATGGATCAACCAGTGGTCATTGCATTTGTGTTCTTTCCACAAACCACACATGGATCAACCAGTGGCGTTACATGTGTGTTCTTTTCACAAACCACACATGGATCAACCAGTGGTCACTGCATGTGTATTCTTTCCACAAACCACATATGGACCAACCAGAGTCATTGGATGTGTCTTCTTTTCCACAAACCACTTATGGATCAACCAGTGGCCATTGCATGTGTGTTCTTTCCACAAACCACTTATGGATCAACCAGAGGCATTGCATGTGTGTTGTTTTCACAAACCACATATGGACCCATTAGAGTCATTGCATGTGTGTTCTTATACTAAAACCAGCACTAGAGTCATTGCATGTGTGTTCTTTTCCCAAACAACATATGGATCCACCAGTGTTCACTGCATGTGTGTTCTTTCCACAAACCGCATATGGATCAACCAGTGGACATTGCATGTGTGTTCTTTCCACAAACCACTTATGGATCCACCAGTGTTCACTGCATGTGTGTTCTTTCCACAAAGAACATATGGATCAACCAGCGGTCATTGCATGTGTGCTCTTTCCACAAACCACACATGGATCCACCAGTGTTCATTGCATGTGTGTTCTATCCACAAACCACACATGGATCAACCGGTGGTCATTGCATGTGTGTTCTTATACTAAAACTAGCACTAGAGTCATTGCATTTGTGTTCTTTTCACAAACCACACATGGATCAACCAGTGGTCATTGTATGTGTGTTCTTTCCACCAACCACATATGGATCAAACAGTGGTCATTGCATGTGTGTTCTTTTCAAAAACCACATGTGAACCCACTAGAGTCATTGCATGTGTGTTCTTATACTATAACCAACAGTAGAGTCATTGCATGTGTGTTCCTTTTACAAACCACACATGGATCCACCATTGTCATTGCATGTGTGTTCTTTCCACAAACCACACATGGATCAATAAGTGGTCATTGCTTGTCCGTTCTTTTCACAAACCACATATGGATCCATTAGAGTCATTGCATGTGTGTTCTTATACTAAAACTAGCACTAGAGTCATTGCATGTGTATTCTTTCCACAAACCACTTATGGATCCACCAGTGTTCATTGCATGTGTGTTCTTTTCACAAACAACATATGGATCCACCAGTGTTCATTGCATGTGTGTTCTTTTTACAAACTACACATGGATCAACCAGTGGTCATTCATGTGTGTTCTTTCCACAAACCACATGGATCACCAAGGGGTCATTGCATGTGTGTTCTTATACTAAAACTAGCACTAGAGTCATTGCATGTGTGTTCATTCCACAAACCACTTATGGATCCACCAGTGTTCATTGCATGTGTGTTCTTTCCACAAACCACTTATGGATCAACCAGTGGTCATTGCATGTGTGTTCTTTTCCACAAACCACTTATGAATCAACCGGTGGCATTGCATGTGCGTTCTTTCCACAAACCACACATGGATCAACCACTAGAGTCATTGCATGTGTGTTCTTTCCACAAACCACACATGGTTCAACCAGTGGTCATTGCATGTGTGTTCTTTTCCACAAACCACACATGGATCAAGAGTGTCATTGCATGTGTGTTCTTTCCACAAACCACATATGGATGAACCAGTGGTCATTACATGTGTGTTCTTTTCACAAACCACATGTGAACCCACTGAGTCATTGCATGTATGTTCTTATACTAAAACCAACACTAGAGGTATTGCATGTGTGTTCTTTTCACAAACCACACATAGATCCATCACTGTCATTGCATGTGTGTTGTTTCCACAAACCACACATGGATCAACAAGTGGTCATTGCATGTGTGTTCTTTTCACAAACCACATATGGATCCATTAGAGTCATTGCATGTGTGTTCTTATACTGAAACTAGCACTAGAGTCATTGCATGTGTGTTCTTTCCACAAACCACTTATGGATCCACCAGTGTTCATTGCATGTGTGTTCTTTTCACAAACAACATATGGATCCACTAGTGGTCACTGCATGTGTGTTCTTTCCAGAAACCACTTATGGATCAACTAGTGGTCATTGCATGTGTGTTCTTTCCACAAACCACACATGGATCAACCAGTGGCGTTGCATGTGTGTTCTTTTCACAAACCACACATGGATCAACCAGTGGTCACTGCATGTGTATTCTTTCCACAAACCACATATGGACCAACCAGAGTCATTGCATGTTTGTTCTTTTCCACAAATCACTTATGGATCAACCAGTGGCCATTGCATGTGTGTTCTTTCCACAAACCACTTATGGATCAACCGGCATTGCATGTGTGTTGTTTTCACAAACCACATATGGACCCATTAGAGTCATTGCATGTGTGTTCTTATACTAAAACCAGCACTAGAGTCATTGCATGTGTGTTCTTTTCCCAAACAACATATGGATCCACCTGTGTTCACTGCATGTGTGTTCTTTCGACAAACCGCATATGGATCAACCAGTGGTCATTGCATGTGTGTTCTTTCCACAAACCACTTATGGATCCACCAGTGTTCACTGCATGTGTGTTCTTTCCACAAACAACATATGGATCAACCAGCGGTAATTGCATGTGTGTTCTTTCCACAAACCACACATGGATCCACCAGTGTTCATTGCATGTGTGTTCTATCCACAAACCACACATGGATCAACTGATGGTCATTGCATGTGTGTTCTTATACTAAAACTAGCACTAGAGTCATTGCATTTGTGTTCTTTTCACAAACCCCACATGGATCAACCATTGGTCATTGCATGTGTGTTCTTTCCACAAACCACATATGGATCAACCAGTTGTCATTGCATGTGTGTTCTTTTCCACAAACCAAATATGGATCAACTAGTGGTCATTGCATGTGTGTTCTTTCCACAAACCACACATGGATCAACCAGTGGTCATTGCATGTGTTTTCTTTTCCACAAACCACACATCGATCAAGCAGTGTCATTGCATGTGTGTTCTTTCCACAAACCACATATGGATCAACCAGTGGTCATTGCATGTGTGTTCTTTTCACAAACCACATGTGAACCCACTAGAGTCACTACATGTATGTTCTTATACTAAAACCAACACTAGAGGTATTGCATGTGTGTTCTTTTCACAAACCACACATAGATCCATCACTGTCATTGCATGTGTGTTGTTTCCACAAACCACACATGGATCAACAAGTGGTCATTGCATGTGTGTTCTTTTCACAAACCACTTATGGATCCATTAGAGTCATTGCATCTGTGTTATTTCCACAAACCACACATGGATCAACCACTAGAGTCAGTGCATGTGTGTTCCTATCACAAACTACACATGGATCCACCAATGTCATTGCATGTGTGTTCTTTCCACAAACCACTTATGGATCCACAAGTGTTCATTGCATGTGTGTTCTTTTCACAAACAACATATGGACCCACCAGTGTTCATTGCATGTGTGTTCTTTTCACAAACCACACATGGATCAACCAGTGGTGATTGCATGTGTGTTCTTTCCACAAACCATATATGGATCAACCAGTGGTCATTGCATGTGTGTTCTTTTCCACAAACCACATATGGATCAACCAGTGGTCATTGCATGTGTGTTCTTTCCACAAACCACACATGGTTCAACCAGTGGTCATTGCATGTGTGTTCTTTTCCACAAACCACATATGGATCAAGCAGTGTCATTGCATGTGTGTTCTTTCCACAAACCACATATGGATCAACCAGTGGTCATTGCATGTGTGTTCTTTTCACAAACCACATGTGAACCCACTAGAGTCACTACATGTATGTTCTTATACTAAAACCAACACTAGAGGTATTGCATGTGTGTTCTTTTCACAAACCACACATAGATCCATCACTGTCATTGCATGTGTGTTCTTTCCACAAACCACACATGGATCAACACGTGGTCATTGCATGTGTGTTCTTTTCACAAACCACATATGGATCCATTAGAGTCATTGCATGTGTGTTCTTATACTGAAACTAGCACTAGAGTCATTGCATGTGTGTTCTTTCCACAAACCACTTATGGATCCACCAGTGTTCATTGCATGTGTGTTCTTTTCACAAACAACATAAGGATCCACCAGTGGTCACTGCATGTGTGTTCTTTCCACAAACCACTTATGGATCAACCAGTGGTCATTGCATTTGTGTTCTTTCCACAAACCACACATGGATCAACCAGTGGCGTTACATGTGTGTTCTTTTCACAAACCACACATGGATCAACCAGTGGTCACTGCATGTGTATTCTTTCCACAAACCACATATGGACCAACGAGAGTCATTGGATGTGTCTTCTTTTCCACAAACCACTTATGGATCAACCAGTGGCCATTGCATGTGTGTTCTTTCCACAAACCACTTATGGATCAACCAGAGGCATTGCATGTGTGTTGTTTTCACAAACCACATATGGACCCATTAGAGTCATTGCATGTGTGTTCTTATACTAAAACCAGCACTAGAGTCATTGCATGTGTGTTCTTTTCCCAAACAACATATGGATCCACCAGTGTTCACTGCATGTGTGTTCTTTCCACAAACCGCATATGGATCAACCAGTGGACATTGCATGTGTGTTCTTTCCACAAACCACTTATGGATCCACCAGTGTTCACTGCATGTGTGTTCTTTCCACAAAGAACATATGGATCAACCAGCGGTCATTGCATGTGTGCTCTTTCCACAAACCACACATGGATCCACCAGTGTTCATTGCATGTGTGTTCTATCCACAAACCACACATGGATCAACCGGTGGTCATTGCATGTGTGTTCTTATACTAAACTAGCACTAGAGTCATTGCATTTGTGTTCTTTCACAAACCACACATGGATCAACCAGTGGTCATTGTATGTGTGTTCTTTCCACCAACCACATATGGATCAAACAGTGGTCATTGCATGTGTGTTCTTTTCAAAAACCACATGTGAACCCACTAGAGTCATTGCATGTGTGTTCTTATACTATAACCAACAGTAGAGTCATTGCATGTGTGTTCCTTTTACAAACCACACATGGATCCACCATTGTCATTGCATGTGTGTTCTTTCCACAAACCACACATGGATCAATAAGTGGTCATTGCTTGTCCGTTCTTTTCACAAACCACATATGGATCCATTAGAGTCATTGCATGTGTGTTCTTATACTAAAACTAGCACTAGAGTCATTGCATGTGTATTCTTTCCACAAACCACTTATGGATCCACCAGTGTTCATTGCATGTGTGTTCTTTTCACAAACAACATATGGATCCACCAGTGTTCATTGCATGTGTGTTCTTTTACAAACTACACATGGATCAACCAGTGGTCATTCATGTGTGTTCTTTCCACAAACCACACATGGATCAACAAGTGGTCATTGCATGTGTGTTCTTATACTAAAACTAGCACTAGAGTCATTGCATGTGTGTTCATTCCACAAACCACTTATGGATCCACCAGTGTTCATTGCATGTGTGTTCTTTCCACAAACCACTTATGGATCAACCAGTGGTCATTGCATGTGTGTTCTTTTCCACAAACCACTTATGAATCAACCGGTGGCATTGCATGTGTTCTTTCCACAAACCACACATGGATCAACCACTAGAGTCATTGCATGTGTGTTCTTTCCACAAACCACACATGGTTCAACCAAAGGGTCATTGCATGTGTTCTTTTCCACAAACCACACATGGATCAAGAGTGTCATTGCATGTGTGTTCTTTCCACAAACCACATATGGATGAACCAGTGGTCATTACATGTGTGTTCTTTTCACAAACCACATGTGAACCCACTGAGTCATTGCATGTATGTTCTTATACTAAAACCAACACTAGAGGTATTGCATGTGTGTTCTTTTCACAAACCACACATAGATCCATCACTGTCATTGCATGTGTGTTGTTTCCACAAACCACACATGGATCAACAAGTGGTCATTGCATGTGTGTTCTTTTCACAAACCACATATGGATCCATTAGAGTCATTGCATGTGTGTTCTTATACTGAAACTAGCACTAGAGTCATTGCATGTGTGTTCTTTCCACAAACCACTTATGGATCCACCAGTGTTCATTGCATGTGTGTTCTTTTCACAAACAACATATGGATCCACTAGTGGTCACTGATGTGTGTTCTTTCCACAAACCACTTATGGATCAACCAGTGGTCATTGCATGTGTGTTCTTTCCACAAACCACACATGGATCAACCAGTGGCGTTGCATGTGTGTTCTTTTCACAAACCAGACATGGATCAACCAGTGGTCACTGCATGTGTATTCTTTCCACAAACCACATATGGACCAACCAGAGTCATTGCATGTTTGTTCTTTTCCACAAATCACTTATGGATCAACCAGTGGCCATTGCATGTGTGTTCTTTCCACAAACCACTTATGGATCAACCAGTGGCATTGCATGTGTGTTGTTTTCACAAACCACATATGGACCCATTAGAGTCATTGCATGTGTGTTCTTATACTAAAACCAGCACTAGAGTCATTGCATGTGTGTTCTTTTCCCAAACAACATATGGATCCACCTGTGTTCACTGCATGTGTGTTCTTTCGACAAACCGCATATGGATCAACCAGTGGTCATTGCATGTGTGTTCTTTCCACAAACCACTTATGGATCCACCAGTGTTCACTGCATGTGTGTTCTTTCCACAAACAACATATGGATCAACCAGCGGTAATTGCATGTGTGTTCTTTCCACAAACCACACATGGATCCACCAGTGTTCATTGCATGTGTGTTCTATCCACAAACCACACATGGATCAACTGATGGTCATTGCATGTGTGTTCTTATACTAAAACTAGCACTAGAGTCATTGCATTTGTGTTCTTTTCACAAACCCCACATGGATCAACCATTGGTCATTGCATGTGTGTTCTTTCCACAAACCACATATGGATCAACCAGTTGTCATTGCATGTGTGTTCTTTTCCACAAACCAAATATGGATCAACTAGTGGTCATTGCATGTGTGTTCTTTCCACAAACCACACATGGATCAACCAGTGGTCATTGCATGTGTTTTCTTTTCCACAAACCACACATCGATCAAGCAGTGTCATTGCATGTGTGTTCTTTCCACAAACCACATATGGATCAACCAGTGGTCATTGCATGTGTGTTCTTTTCACAAACCACATGTGAACCCACTAGAGTCACTACATGTATGTTCTTATACTAAAACCAACACTAGAGGTATTGCATGTGTGTTCTTTTCACAAACCACACATAGATCCATCACTGTCATTGCATGTGTGTTCTTTCCACAAACCACACATGGATCAACACGTGGTCATTGCATGTGTGTTCTTTTCACAAACCACATATGGATCCATTAGAGTCATTGCATGTGTGTTCTTATACTGAAACTAGCACTAGAGTCATTGCATGTGTGTTCTTTCCACAAACCACTTATGGATCCACCAGTGTTCATTGCATGTGTGTTCTTTTCACAAACAACATAAGGATCCACCAGTGGTCACTGCATGTGTGTTCTTTCCACAAACCACTTATGGATCAACCAGTGGTCATTGCATTTGTGTTCTTTCCACAAACCACACATGGATCAACCAGTGGCGTTACATGTGTGTTCTTTTCACAAACCACACATGGATCAACCAGTGGTCACTGCATGTGTATTCTTTCCACAAACCACATATGGACCAACCAGAGTCATTGGATGTGTCTTCTTTTCCACAAACCACTTATGGATCAACCAGTGGCCATTGCATGTGTGTTCTTTCCACAAACCACTTATGGATCAACCAGAGGCATTGCATGTGTGTTGTTTTCACAAACCACATATGGACCCATTAGAGTCATTGCATGTGTGTTCTTATACTAAAACCAGCACTAGAGTCATTGCATGTGTGTTCTTTTCCCAAACAACATATGGATCCACCAGTGTTCACTGCATGTGTGTTCTTTCCACAAACCGCATATGGATCAACCAGTGGACATTGCATGTGTGTTCTTTCCACAAACCACTTATGGATCCACCAGTGTTCACTGCATGTGTGTTCTTTCCACAAAGAACATATGGATCAACCAGCGGTCATTGCATGTGTGCTCTTTCCACAAACCACACATGGATCCACCAGTGTTCATTGCATGTGTGTTCTATCCACAAACCACACATGGATCAACCGGTGGTCATTGCATGTGTGTTCTTATACTAAAACTAGCACTAGAGTCATTGCATTTGTGTTCTTTTCACAAACCACACATGGATCAACCAGTGGTCATTGTATGTGTGTTCTTTCCACCAACCACATATGGATCAAACAGTGGTCATTGCATGTGTGTTCTTTCAAAACCACATGTGAACCCACTAGAGTCATTGCATGTGTGTTCTTATACTATAACCAACAGTAGAGTCATTGCATGTGTGTTCCTTTTACAAACCACACATGGATCCACCATTGTCATTGCATGTGTGTTCTTTCCACAAACCACACATGGATCAATAAGTGGTCATTGCTTGTCCGTTCTTTTCACAAACCACATATGGATCCATTAGAGTCATTGCATGTGTGTTCTTATACTAAAACTAGCACTAGAGTCATTGCATGTGTATTCTTTCCACAAACCACTTATGGATCCACCAGTGTTCATTGCATGTGTGTTCTTTTCACAAACAACATATGGATCCACCAGTGTTCATTGCATGTGTGTTCTTTTTACAAACTACACATGGATCAACCAGTGGTCATTCATGTGTGTTCTTTCCACAAACCACACATGGATCAACAAGTGGTCATTGCATGTGTGTTCTTATACTAAAACTAGCACTAGAGTCATTGCATGTGTGTTCATTCCACAAACCACTTATGGATCCACCAGTGTTCATTGCATGTGTGTTCTTTCCACAAACCACTTATGGATCAACCAGTGGTCATTGCATGTGTGTTCTTTTCCACAAACCACTTATGAATCAACCGGTGGCATTGCATGTGCGTTCTTTCCACAAACCACACATGGATCAACCACTAGAGTCATTGCATGTGTGTTCTTTCCACAAACCACACATGGTTCAACCAGTGGTCATTGCATGTGTGTTCTTTTCCACAAACCACACATGGATCAAGAGTGTCATTGCATGTGTGTTCTTTCCACAAACCACATATGGATGAACCAGTGGTCATTACATGTGTGTTCTTTTCACAAACCACATGTGAACCCACTGAGTCATTGCATGTATGTTCTTATACTAAAACCAACACTAGAGGTATTGCATGTGTGTTCTTTTCACAAACCACACATAGATCCATCACTGTCATTGCATGTGTGTTGTTTCCACAAACCACACATGGATCAACAAGTGGTCATTGCATGTGTGTTCTTTTCACAAACCACATATGGATCCATTAGAGTCATTGCATGTGTGTTCTTATACTGAAACTAGCACTAGAGTCATTGCATGTGTGTTCTTTCCACAAACCACTTATGGATCCACCAGTGTTCATTGCATGTGTGTTCTTTTCACAAACAACATATGGATCCACTAGTGGTCACTGATGTGTGTTCTTTCCACAAACCACTTATGGATCAACCAGTGGTCATTGCATGTGTGTTCTTTCCACAAACCACACATGGATCAACCAGTGGCGTTGCATGTGTGTTCTTTTCACAAACCAGACATGGATCAACCAAGGTCATTGCATGTGTATTCTTTCCACAAACCACATATGGACCAACCAGAGTCATTGCATGTTTGTTCTTTCCACAAATCACTTATGGATCAACCAGTGGCCATTGCATGTGTTCTTTCCACAAACCACTTATGGATCAACCAGTGGCATTGCATGTGTGTTGTTTTCACAAACCACATATGGACCCATTAGAGTCATTGCATGTGTTCTTATACTAAAACCAGCACTAGAGTCATTGCATGTGTGTTCTTTTCCCAAACAACATATGGATCCACCTGTGTTCACTGCATGTGTGTTCTTTCCACAAACCGCATATGGATCAACCAGTGGTCATTGAATGTGTGTTCTTTCCACAAACCACTTATGGATCCACCAGTGTTCACTGCATGTGTGTTCTTTCCACAAACAACATATGGATCAACCAGCGGTAATTGCATGTGTGTTCTTTCCACAAACCACACATGGATCCACCAGTGTTCATTGCATGTGTGTTCTATCCACAAACCACACATGGATCAACTGATGGTCATTGCATGTGTGTTCTTATACTAAAACTAGCACTAGAGTCATTGCATTTGTGTTCTTTTCACAAACCCCACATGGATCAACCATTGGTCATTGCATGTGTGTTCTTTCCACAAACCACATATGGATCAACCAGTTGTCATTGCATGTGTGTTCTTTTCCACAAACCACATATGGATCAACTAGTGGTCATTGCATGTGTGTTCTTTCCACAAACCACACATGGATCAACCAGTGGTCATTGCATGTGTTTTCTTTTCCACAAACCACACATCGATCAAGCAGTGTCATTGCATGTGTGTTCTTTCCACAAACCACATAAGGATCAACCAGTGGTCATTGCATGTGTGTTCTTTTCACAAACCACATGTGAACCCACTAGAGTCACTACATGTATGTTCTTATACTAAAACCAACACTAGAGGTATTGCATGTGTGTTCTTTTCACAAACCACACATAGATCCATCACTGTCATTGCATGTGTGTTCTTTCCACAAACCACACATGGATCAACACGTGGTCATGTGTGTTCTTTTCACAAACCACATATGGATCCATTAGAGTCATTGCATGTGTGTTCTTATACTGAAACTAGCACTAGAGTCATTGCATGTGTGTTCTTTCCACAAACCACTTATGGATCCACCAGTGTTCATTGCATGTGTGTTCTTTTCACAAACAACATAAGGATCCACCAGTGGTCACTGCATGTGTGTTCTTTCCACAAACCACTTATGGATCAACCAGTAGTCATTGCATTTGTGTTCTTTCCACAAACCACACATGGATCAACCAGTGGCGTTACATGTGTGTTCTTTTCACAAACCACACATGGATCAACCAGTGGTCACTGCATGTGTATTCTTTCCACAAACCACATATGGACCAACCAGAGTCATTGGATGTGTCTTCTTTTCCACAAACCACTTATGGATCAACCAAAGGCCATTGCATGTGTGTTCTTTCCACAAACCACTTATGGATCAACCAGAGGCATTGCATGTGTGTTGTTTTCACAAACCACATATGGACCCATTAGAGTCATTGCATGTGTGTTCTTATACTAAAACCAGCACTAGAGTCATTGCATGTGTGTTCTTTTCCCAAACAACATATGGATCCACCAGTGTTCACTGCATGTGTGTTCTTTCCACAAACCGCATATGGATCAACCAGTGGACATTGCATGTGTGTTCTTTCCACAAACCACTTATGGATCCACCAGTGTTCACTGCATGTGTGTTCTTTCCACAAAGAACATATGGATCAACCAGTCATTGCATGTGTGCTCTTTCCACAAACCACACATGGATCCACCAGTGTTCATTGCATGTGTGTTCTATCCACAAACCACACATGGATCAACCGGTGGTCATTGCATGTGTGTTCTTATACTAAAACTAGCACTAGAGTCATTGCATTTGTGTTCTTTTCACAAACCACACATGGATCAACCAGTGGTCATTGTATGTGTGTTCTTTCCACCAACCACATATGGATCAAACAGTGGTCATTGCATGTGTGTTCTTTTCAAAAACCACATGTGAACCCACTAGAGTCATTGCATGTGTGTTCTTATACTATAACCAACAGTAGAGTCATTGCATGTGTGTTCCTTTTACAAACCACACATGGATCCACCATTGTCATTGCATGTGTGTTCTTTCCACAAACCACACATGGATCAATAAGTGGTCATTGCTTGTCCGTTCTTTTCACAAACCACATATGGATCCATTAGAGTCATTGCATGTGTGTTCTTATACTAAAACTAGCACTAGAGTCATTGCATGTGTATTCTTTCCACAAACCACTTATGGATCCACCAGTGTTCATTGCATGTGTGTTCTTTTCACAAACAACATATGGATCCACCAGTGTTCATTGCATGTGTGTTCTTTTTACAAACTACACATGGATCAACCAGTGGTCATTCATGTGTGTTCTTTCCACAAACCACACATGGATCAACAAGTGGTCATTGCATGTGTGTTCTTATACTAAAACTAGCACTAGAGTCATTGCATGTGTGTTCATTCCACAAACCACCTATGGATCCACCAGTGTTCATTGCATGTGTGTTCTTTCCACAAACCACTTATGGATCAACCAGTGGTCATTGCATGTGTGTTCTTTTCCACAAACCACTTATGAATCAACCGGTGGCATTGCATGTGCGTTCTTTCCACAAACCACACATGGATCAACCACTAGAGTCATTGCATGTGTGTTCTTTCCACAAACCACACATGGTTCAACCAGTGGTCATTGCATGTGTGTTCTTTTCCACAAACCACACATGGATCAAGAGTGTCATTGCATGTGTGTTCTTTCCACAAACCACATATGGATGAACCAGTGGTCATTACATGTGTGTTCTTTTCACAAACCACATGTGAACCCACTGAGTCATTGCATGTATGTTCTTATACTAAAACCAACACTAGAGGTATTGCATGTGTGTTCTTTTCACAAACCACACATAGATCCATCACTGTCATTGCATGTGTGTTGTTTCCACAAACCACACATGGATCAACAAGTGGTCATTGCATGTGTGTTCTTTTCACAAACCACATATGGATCCATTAGAGTCATTGCATGTGTGTTCTTATACTGAAACTAGCACTAGAGTCATTGCATGTGTGTTCTTTCTACAAACCACTTATGGATCCACCAGTGTTCATTGCATGTGTGTTCTTTTCACAAACAACATATGGATCCACTAGTGGTCACTGATGTGTGTTCTTTCCACAAACCACTTATGGATCAACCAGTGGTCATTGCATGTGTGTTCTTTCCACAAACCACACATGGATCAACCAGTGGCGTTGCATGTGTGTTCTTTTCACAAACCAGACATGGATCAACCAGTGGTCACTGCATGTGTATTCTTTCCACAAACCACATATGGACCAACCAGAGTCATTGCATGTTTGTTCTTTTCCACAAATCACTTATGGATCAACCAGTGGCCATTGCATGTGTGTTCTTTCCACAAACCACTTATGGATCAACCAGTGGCATTGCATGTGTGTTGTTTTCACAAACCACATATGGACCCATTAGAGTCATTGCATGTGTGTTCTTATACTAAAACCAGCACTAGAGTCATTGCATGTGTGTTCTTTTCCCAAACAACATATGGATCCACCTGTGTTCACTGCATGTGTGTTCTTTCCACAAACCGCATATGGATCAACCAGTGGTCATTGCATGTGTGTTCTTTCCACAAACCACTTATGGATCCACCAAAGTGTTCACTGCATGTGTGTTCTTTCCACAAACAACATATGGATCAACCAGGTAATTGCATGTGTGTTCTTTCCACAAACCACACATGGATCCACCAGTGTTCATTGCATGTGTGTTCTATCCACAAACCACACATGGATCAACTGATGGTCATTGCATGTGTGTTCTTATACTAAAACTAGCACTAGAGTCATTGCATTTGTGTTCTTTTCACAAACCCCACATGGATCAACCATTGGTCATTGCATGTGTGTTCTTTCCACAAACCACATATGGATCAACCAGTTGTCATTGCATGTGTGTTCTTTTCCACAAACCACATATGGATCAACTAGTGGTCATTGCATGTGTGTTCTTTCCACAAACCACACATGGATCAACCAGTGGTCATTGCATGTGTTTTCTTTTCCACAAACCACACATCGATCAAGCAGTGTCATTGCATGTGTGTTCTTTCCAAAAACCACATATGGATCAACCAGTGGTCATTGCATGTGTGTTCTTTCCACAAACCACACATGGATCAACCATTAGAGTCATTGCATGTGTGTTCTTTTCCACAAACCACATATGGATCAAGCAATGTCATTGCATGTGTGTTCTTTCCACAAACCACATATGGATCAACCAGTGGTCATTGCATGTGTGTTCTTTTAAAAAACCACATGTGAACCCACTAGAGTCATTGCATGTGTGTTCTTATACTAAAACCAACACTAGAGTCAATTCATGTGTGTTCGTTTCACAAACCACACATGGATCCACCACTGTCATTGCATGTGTGTTCTTTCCACAAACCACACATGGATCAATAAATGGTCATTGCATGTCTGTTCTTTTCACAAACCACATATGGATCCATTAGAGTCATTGCATGTGTGTTCTTATACTAAAACTAGCACTAGAGTCATTGCATGTGTGTTCTTTCCACAAACCACTTATGGATCCACCAGTGTTCATTGCATGTGTGTTCTTTTCACAAACAACATATGGATCCACCAGTGTTCATTGCATGTGTGTTCTTTTCACAAACAACATATGGATCAACCAGTGGTCATTGCATGTGTGTTCTTTTCCACAAACCACATATGGATCAACCAGTGGTCATTGCATGTGTGTTCTTTCCACAAACCACACATGGTTCAACCAGTGGTCATTGCATGTGTGTTCTTTTCCACAAACCACATATGGATCAAGCAGTGTCATTGCATGTGTGTTCTTTCCACAAACCACATATGGATCAACCAGTGGTCATTGCATGTGTGTTCTTTTCACAAACCACATGTGAACCCACTAGAGTCACTACATGTATATTCTTATACTAAAACCAACACTAGAGGTATTGCATGTGTGTTCTTTTCACAAACCACACATAGATCCATCACTGTCATTGCATGTGTGTTCTTTCCACAAACCACACATGGATCAACACGTGGTCATTGCATGTGTGTTCTTTTCACAAACCACATATGGATCCATTAGAGTCATTGCATGTGTGTTCTTATACTGAAACTAGCACTAGAGTCATTGCATGTGTGTTCTTTCCACAAACCACTTATGGATCCACCAGTGTTCATTGCATGTGTGTTCTTTTCACAAACAACATAAGGATCCACCAGTGGTCACTGCATGTGTGTTCTTTCCACAAACCACTTATGGATCAACCAGTGGTCATTGCATTTGTGTTCTTTCCACAAACCACACATGGATCAACCAGTGGCGTTACATGTGTGTTCTTATCACAAACCACACAGGGATCAACCACGGGTCATTGCATGTGTATTCTTTCCACAAACCACATATGGACCAACCAGAGTCATTGGATGTGTCTTCTTTTCCACAAACCACTTATGGATCAACCAGTGGCCATTGCATGTGTGTTCTTTCCACAAACCACTTATGGATCAACCAGAGGCATTGCATGTGTGTTGTTTTCACAAACCACATATGGACCCATTAGAGTCATTGCATGTGTGTTCTTATACTAAAACCAGCACTAGAGTCATTGCATGTGTGTTCTTTTCCCAAACAACATATGGATCCACCAAGTCACTGCATGTGTGTTCTTTCCACAAACAGCATATGGATCAACCAAGGACATTGCATGTGTGTTCTTTCCACAAACCACTTATGGATCCACCGGTTCACTTTGCATGTGTGTTCTTTCCACAAATAAAATATGGTTCAACCAGCGGTCTTTGCATGTGTGGTCTTTCCACAAACCACACATGGATCCACCAGTGTTCATTGCATGTGTGTTCTATCCACAAACCACACATGGATCAACCGGTGGTCATTGCATGTGTGTTCTTATACTAAAACTAGCACTAGAGTCATTGCATTTGTGTTCTTTTCACAAACCACACATGGATCAACCAGTGGTCATTGTATGTGTGTTCTTTCCACCAACCACATATGGATCAAACAGTGGTCATTGCATGTGTGTTCTTTTCAAAAACCACATGTGAACCCACTAGAGTCATTGCATGTGTGTTATTATACTATAAACCACAGTAGAGTCATTGCATGTGTGTTCCTTTTACAAACCACACATGGATCCACCATTGTCATTGCATGTGTGTTCTTTCCACAAACCACACATGGATCAATAAGTGGTCATTGCTTGTCCGTTCTTTTCACAAACCACATATGGATCCATTAGAGTCATTGCATGTGTGTTCTTATACTAAAACTAGCACTAGAGTCATTGCATGTGTATTCTTTCCACAAACCACTTATGGATCCACCAGTGTTCATTGCATGTGTGTTCTTTCCACAAACAACACATGGATCCACCAGTGTTCATTGCATGTGTGTTCTTTTTACAAACTACATGGATCAACCAGTGGTCATTCATGTGTGTTCTTTCCACAAACCACACATGGATCAACAAGTGGTCATTGCATGTGTGTTCTTATACTAAAACTAGCACTAGAGTCATTGCATGTGTGTTCATTCCACAAACCACTTATGGATCCACCAGTGTTCATTGCACGTGTGTTCTTTCCACAAACCACTTATGGATCAACCAGTGGTCATTGCATGTGTGTTCTTTTCCACAAACCACTTATGAATCAACCGGTGGCATTGCATGTGCTTTCTTTCCACAAACCACACATGGATCAACCACTAGAGTCATTGCATGTGTGTTCTTTCCACAAACCACACATGGTTCAACCAGTGGTCATTGCATGTGTGTTCTTTTCCACAAACCACACATGGATCAAGAGTGTCATTGCATGTGTGTTCTTTCCACAAACCACATATGGATGAACCAGTGGTCATTACATGTGTGTTCTTTTCACAAACCACATGTGAACGCACTGAGTCATTGCATGTATGTTCTTATACTAAAACCAACACTAGAGGTATTGCATGTGTGTTCTTTTCACAAACCACACATAGATCCATCACTGTCATTGCATGTGTGTTCTATCCACAAACCACACATGTATCCACAAGTGGTCATTGCATGTGTGCTTTTCACAAACCACATATGGATCCATTAGAGTCATTGCATGTGCGTTCTTATACTAAAACTAGCACTAGAGTCATTGCATGTGTGTTCTTTCCACAAACCACTTATGGATCCACCAGTGTTCATTGCATGTGTGTTCTTTTCACAAACAACATATGGATCCACTAGTGGTCACTGCATGTGTGTTCTTTCCAGAAACCACTTATGGATCAACTAGTGGTCATTGCATGTGTGTTCTTTCCACAAACCACACATGGATCAACCAGTGGCGTTGCATGTGTGTTCTTTTCACAAACCACACATGGATCAACAAGTGGTCACTTCATGTGTATTCTTTCTACAAACCACATATGGACCAACTAGAGTCATTGCCTGTGTGTTCTTTTCCACAAACCACTTATGGATCAACCAGTGGCCATTGCATGTGTGTTCTTTCCACAAACCACTTATGGATCAACCAGTGGCATTGCATGTGTGTTGTTTTCACAAACCACATATGGACCCATTAGAGTCATTGCATGTGTGTTCTTATACTAAAACCAGCACTAGAGTCATTGCATGTGTGTTCTTTTCCCAAACAACATATGGATCCACCTGTGTTCACTGCATGTGTGTTCTTTCCACAAACCGCATATGGATCAACCAGTGGTCATTGCATGTGTGTTCTTTCCACAAACCACTTATGGATCCACCAGTGTTCACTGCATGTGTGTTCTTTCCACAAACAACATATGGATCAACCAGCGGTAATTGCATGTGTGTTCTTTCCACAAACCACACATGGATCCACCAGTGTTCATTGCATGTGTGTTCTATCCACAAACCACACATGGATCAACTGATGGTCATTGCATGTGTGTTCTTATACTAAAACTAGCACTAGAGTCATTGCATTTGTGTTCTTTTCACAAACCCCACATGGATCAACCATTGGTCATTGCATGTGTGTTCTTTCCACAAACCACATATGGATCAACCAGTTGTCATTGCATGTGTGTTCTTTTCCACAAACCACATATGGATCAACTAGTGGTCATTGCATGTGTGTTCTTTCCACAAACCACACATGGATCAACCAGTGGTCATTGCATGTGTTTTCTTTTCCACAAACCACACATCGATCAAGCAGTGTCATTGCATGTGTGTTCTTTCCAAAAACCACATATGGATCAACCAGTGGTCATTGCATGTGTGTTCTTTCCACAAACCACACATGGATCAACCATTAGAGTCATTGCATGTGTGTTCTTTTCCACAAACCACATATGGATCAAGCAATGTCATTGCATGTGTGTTCTTTCCACAAACCACATATGGATCAACCAGTGGTCATTGCATGTGTGTTCTTTTAAAAAACCACATGTGAACCCACTAGAGTCATTGCATGTGTGTTCTTATACTAAAACCAACACTAGAGTCAATTCATGTGTGTTCCTTTCACAAACCACACATGGATCCACCACTGTCATTGCATGTGTGTTCTTTCCACAAACCACACATGGATCAATAAATGGTCATTGCATGTCTGTTCTTTTCACAAACCACATATGGATCCATTAGAGTCATTGCATGTGTGTTCTTATACTAAAACTAGCACTAGAGTCATTGCATGTGTGTTCTTTCCACAAACCACTTATGGATCCACCAGTGTTCATTGCATGTGTGTTCTTTTCACAAACAACATATGGATCCACCAGTGTTCATTGCATGTGTGTTCTTTTCACAAACAACATATGGATCCACCAGTGTTCATTGCATGTGTGTTCTTTCCACAAACCACACATGGATCAACCAGTGGTCATTCATGTGTGTTCTTTCCACAAACCACACATGGATCAACAAGTGGTCATTGCATGTGTGTTCTTATACTAAAACCAGCACTAGAGTCATTGCATGTGTGTTCTTTCCACAAACCACTTATGGATACACCAGTGTTCATTGCATGTGTGTTCTTTCCACAAACCACTTATGGATCAACCAGTGGTCATTGCATGTGTGTTCTTTTCCACAAACCACTTATGAATCAACCGGTGGCATTGCATGTGTGTTCTTTCCACAAACCACACATGGATCAACCACTAGAGTCATTGCATGTGTGTTCTTTCCACAAACCACACATGGATCAGCCAGTGTCATTGCATGTGTGTGCTTTCCACAAAACACATATGGATCCATTTGAGTCATTGCATGTTTATTCTTATACTAAAACTAGCACTGCCCCCCCCTAGTGGATCGACCATTAGACCGAGTCTTCTAGAAGGCACGCCATAACACAGTTGTTCTGCTTGACGATTGTTACATACCGTTCGATTGGGGCGCTTGGACGATTGGGGTGGTCTTTGCGAGAGCGATCCTCGAGTAGGCTGTTCTGCGGCATCATTGGCCATGCTTGGTCTGGACAAACTGGCATGTTGCGAGTGTTACGACTCACGAGTTCAGTGGGCCATATCCCAGTGTCATGTCCCCGTTACTTCTCTTCCTTCCCCTCGAAGCCACTTTCCCCACTTCACTTCCATCCTGCCGTAGCCGCAAGCCGACGACATCTGCCAATTCTCCGGTCACTACCTTCATGCTAAGAAATCATTTTACAAGCTTTTGAACTTATCCTACATATTCCTGCTATTCGCCAATCTAACTTCTGATCTTTTTTCCGATTTCTCGACGAACTTCAGATGTGGCAGACGTTGCAGCCCAAGAATCTGGAGATCCTCGCGTGCAACTTCGCAACGGCGTTCCTTCTCGTGTGCTTCCACCTAGGATGCTTTTGCCGTTACTCCTACGACGAGCTCCCGCTCCACGAGCTCACGTGCCCGCACGGCGCGTGCTCCTGCACGGAGCCGGGCTGCAACTACACCGGCTCGCCGGCAGAGCTCATCGTCCACCTTGCAGAGGGGCACTTGATCGAAGTGATTATGATCTCGTATGGGCAAGCCCAACTTCTCCAAGAGTAGGTGTCGTTCACTGACTCGACACACCGCCTGCTAATTTTCCAGGGGGGGCGGCTCTATTTTCATCCTGACCATCACCGCCGGTGTTCCGGGAACCAGAGCCGGGCCCACCATCGTGTGCCGCCGTGTCGTCGGTCGGTCTCGCCTGGCCCGTATACACGGTTCGCATGTGTGCGAACGCCCAGCCGGCATCATCGGATAGCATTCTTGTGCTAGCCGAGGCGCCGAGCTGCCCGACGCCACGGGAGGTGGAGTATGCGGACCTAAGGTCGATCCTATGCGTGCCATCTCAGTACCTTGTAAGTGCTGGACTGAACAGGCAGATGCATTTCTACATTTGTATCGAGAAGACCGACAGGGAAATGTAGTACTTGTGTTGTCGTTACTGTTAGACTTAAGCGATGTTTCTCAGGTGCTTAGAGCATACATGTTGTGTGAATGTACCCAGTTGTAGTTTTCAGTACTCCTTAATACTTCGATGAGTTATTATATTGGTCCAATCAGCTTGCTGTTGTCACGTTGCAAAATCCGCTTGCTCTGGATAGACCGGCAATACCTTGTGCTCCTGCTCCCGCATGTCAGTGTCACGTGTTCCGAGGGCCCACCTGCCAGTGTCACGCCCCCTCCTCTTCCTTCCCCTCGAAGCCACTGTCCCAACTTCTCTTCCATCCTGCCACTCCCGTCCGATGGTTGTAATCTGATGATTTTCGTTGGATTGTTTACAAGTAATCTACATTGATAATGCAACATGCAAATGGCACATACACAATTTCTAAAGTGGAAGCACTCACACGCTGGTATTGCACATATTTCTCAATATAGCTCGACAAACCCATTACAATAATTATACTCGCATTAAACACAACCAAAATTGCAACCATCCTAAACAACATCTAAACCCACATCACACCGCTGTCGTCGGAGTCCACCTCGATTGGTGACACCGCCGTGCCCTTCCCGGCGACATCCACTCCCGCCCGTGGCTTGCCCTTCGCCAAGGAGGCAACAATGGCGTTCTACACAGCTTCTTCCCCGTCGTCCTCCACATCAGAATCGACAATGACGAAGGTGACGGGGTTGGTGTGGACCGAGCGCCATCGCGCCTGGCGGCTCCTTCTCGAGCTCGACGCCACATCAGTCCTTCTATAGGTAGGAGGGGTCGAGCTCACATATGTAGCGTCGTCGCTCCTCTCAAGAAACCATGGCCATTTGATACTGCGACGGTAGGATCTTGGGGTGGATCCGCCGCGGCGAGCCCTACCAGAAGCGGTGGAGCGGATGGATCTGCCGGCGTGAGCCATGACAAGTTCCTAGGAGGGAGTAAGATTGTGGGCCAGACGTGTCTGGTTCCTGAGCAAGGCATCATAGTGATATGTACGCGGGCAAGGTACCAAAAAATTTCGTCCAATGCACGCGAGAGGGCTTTTGAACCACGAAGGTGCGAGTTTTTTTTTTGACAAGTCCACACACTAGGTCCCCCACCTGTCAGCCGAATGTGGACGGTAGGATTCTGCCCGACTTATTAAGTAGGGATAAATCACGCTTCACCACTACCCTGACATCCAAAGGCTCCTCTTTCCTCTGCCCTCGCTCCCCTCGCTCATGGCTCGCAGCTCGTGCAGTTCGTCTCGGGCGGAATCAGGGTCAGCTCAACACCGTCAGGCGGGTGCCCCCATCAGGTACCGGAGGGCGCCCTACGATTACTACCCCGATATGCTATGTTTATGTGGTGAGAAGATGCCGAGATGGATTCCCTGGACCGACGAAAATACTGCAGCAAAATTCAGCAACTACAGTATCAGAGCGGTAAGTTCCTACTGTAGGTATAATGGTAACCCGGATCCAGAAAGCGTAATGTAATTTTTTTTCCTTCGATCTACTATGCAGGAAGGGAGGGGGACTGGCTGTGACAAGTTTGTGTGGATCGAAAAGCCACTGACAGGTTTTCACAGAGAGCTTGTTCAGGATCTGCGTGATGCTGTGTGGGACAAGAAAGAGGAGATTCGTGCGATGGAGCAAGAGATCCAGGAGCTTCGCCAGGTGCAGGGGAGGCAGGGGCAAGGAGGTGGTGAGACAGACGGGCTCGAGAGTAGGCCAGATAATGGACACAATTTCCTCATTATCTAGGCATTATCTGTTGCATTTGTAGTTTATGTTGCCATGTCGTTGTCCAGCAGCTGAAATAAGTTGCTGCTTTGTGGAGTGTAGCAGCTAGCTTAAGAAATTGTTTTCCAGCCCAGAAACTTATCATAAGTGTAAGGCCAACAACAGGGATTTATTAAGTGCCTATAAATAAATCATGTCTGTGCCACTAACACCCATCGATCTTGGAGAGGATTTAACCGCTCAGCTATCGCGATTGTTCAGATCGTAGTGGCACAGTCACAATTTTGGATTCAACTAGTGGCCTCGGCCGTATCAAATCCTAAAGTCGCGATACATTTTACTTCGAGTACGGGAGGCAGATTGTTTCGCCCAACAAGTTCCACGCACACAGCTCCAGAGTTTAACCGAACTACATATATAGGGTCAAGTTCAATACATTATTAGGCTGCTACACTGCTAGCCCTTTTCTCTGCTTGGGTGCCAACTTTCTTCCTCTTTCCTTCACGTCCACTGGCTTCTTCATCTCCTGCCTTCTTCCTCTTCCTGGGTGCCAATTTTCTTACCTTCACGTACCCTGCATCTCCGGGCCGAGGGAAGTCAGGCCAATCAGCACCAGAATCTTGTCCGGCATCATCACTCCACTCGTTTTGGTTTTCTTCCCGCAGCAAAATCACCGAGTCGGCTGTCTTGTTTCTTACCTTGCGCTTCCTATAAAAAACAGTACATGGATTACTACCTTATATCTACAGACTATAAACAATTTTTTTGTGTGAATGTACCATCTCATACCTAGGTTTGGGAGCATTAAGGGGACATCCAGCTCCTCTATGGCCTATACGATGGCAGGTCTTGCATCTATTTTTGCCCTTCTTTGTAGCACAGAAAGCCGAACCCTTCTTCTCGAGAAAATTCTTAAACCTATTCACCTGGGGTCTTCCTCTGCCCCTTTTTGTAACTAGCTGGCAAAGATCGAAAGACAGTTGGACTTGAGGCCACTGAGATGGGTCTGTACATGGCTCGACGGATCCAGCGTACGCAGCTCTGATCTTTTCCATAGAGTAGTAGTCTGACAAATACTGATCCAAATGTGGTAGAGTTCTTTTCTTCACCAAGAAGGCCAAGGCGTGGTCGCAAGGTTTCCCGGTATGCTACCACTCTAAGCAGGTGCATTCTCGTAGCTGGATGTTCACAACATCCCTTTTGCCACTCTTGGACATATCGACCACCTCACAGCTTCTGCTGGTTGACGGGAGAACCTTAAGATGGGCAAGTCCTCAGCTTCTCTTGTACAGTTGCTGTACAACTGGCGGTAGCATATGTCCTCTAAGTCTCCTACCGATATCTCTCCTTATATTTAATAGCTTCATGATCATACCACGTATGATGTCCATCAAGATATGAACAGGACGCACTTTTATGTCCTTCACCCAGTTATTCAGGCATTCTGCAAGGTTGTTGTTTATGTAATCAACTTTGATGTCAAGGTTGAATTGACTCCTCTTCCATATTTGCGAATGATGGATGGCTAAGTACTCTGGAAGTTCAGAGGCTTTGGCAAAAATCTTGCTCATGAAATAATCGCTGCTACTAGGTTTGTTAACTCTAGCAGTAGGAAACATGTAACGAAATATGCTACCTGCATAGTGTGAGTACAAGTTGAGCATCATATGGGCATGGCATTCTCTACCTTTAGCTCGCGGGGACACCTCCTTCACTGCATTCGTCAGCCCTTTGCATGCATCCGTGGATATAGCCAATGGATCCATGTGGCCTATTGATCTCCTGAGCTGCCTCATAAACCAGACCTAGTTTTCCTCCATTTCTGTTTCAAACAACCCGAATGCCACTTGGAACATCCAGTTGTGACCATCAAGTGATGTGGCAGATGGCAGGCAACCTTTCCATTTGCCAGTTAGGACAGTGCTGTCTACACTCAGATACGACATACAACCGTCCTTGAATCCCTGGATGCAAGGTTTAAGCGCCATGAAAAATCTTTTGAAATATATTTTACCACCTTCTGATTCAGTGTCAATCTCCACAACACTCCCCGGACACCTAGCTTGTACCTCCGCCTTGAAGTTGTACAACATCCTGAAGCTATTGGCCCAATCCCCGTGCAAGACCCCCTGAGCTTTCTCTTTACCTTTCCAAACCGTGTAATACGGAAGGACAATGTTGTATTTAGAACCGAGGCTAGTCTGAATATTCTTCGTGGTCTCCTTAGGGTTATCCTTTAGTATGGACATAGATTGCATAGCCACCCACTCCGTATCAGCCATTGAGGATTTCAGTTTGTCTTTGCCGGACACATGTGTGGAGGGCCCATTTTGTTCACCTGCAACACAGATTCATTTAAAAGATAAGCGGAGTCGACTAGTTACCAGAAAGATATCGCACATCAATTGTAGTTATAGAGTGAAAAGAGAGAGAGAGAGAGAGTTCTAATGGTTTGTTGCATTCATTGCCCCAATACCCTAATTGCAGTCGATGCAGGTAAGGCTCTTCCTATGATCCTCCATGGACAATGTACCTCGGCCCATCCATTCATCCACGTTAACTTGCAAACGGCCTCATACCTCTCGGCAGAGTTCTTCAGTCGATAAACGCCAAACTCCCCCTTGATACAAAAATGCCGGAACGACATCCTGAACTCATGCATGCTCCTGAACTCGGTGCCGACCGAAATTATAGGATACTCGTGGTCATGTTTCATTTCTTCTACTTCAACACCCAAATCATCGACTGGAATACCAGCCTCATCGCTAAGTTCCTCGTCTATTTCATCATCACCAGATTCTTGATCCTCTACAATGCCTTCTTCTTCATCTGATTTAGAATCTTCGCCATTGTCTCTAATGCCTAGTACTGCACACATCATATTGACTCCCATGGGTGGGGCTGCACCATCGTCTCCACACGGATGGACAGGAACATTGCCCTAGTCCACCTCACCGGCAACTCTATTTTCTCCAAGACACTCGGTTGGTTCTGCTGCAACCACATGGGGTGGTCTTACGTTTGCATGCATCCTAGGTACTTCAGTGGACAAACAACAGTCAGAATCAATTTCATCTTGAGTGTACAGAACCCTCTTGCTCTTCCTGTGTACATCCTCCTTCTTGATGTAACTTTCCTGATGGTATCAGTAGGGCTTGACATCCGCGTTCCATTCCCCATCGAACTAGGCTTTTTGCTGCCGCTCTTGGGTGTGATCTCCTTACTGCCTCCCCTCACGGGTGTTGGCTCCAGGGTGCTGGCATTATTGCCTGACCTCTGCGGCGTGTTCTTCTTCAAATTAGCCCTTTTGCAGCTACTATTGGGCGTGTTCTCCTTCTTGTTGGCATTATTGCCTGACCCCAGTAGCGTGTTCTGCTCCAAATTAGCCCTTTTGCTGCTACTATTGGGCATCTTCTCCTTCGTGCTGGCATTATTGCCTGACCTCAGCGGCGTGTTCCGCTCCAAATTAGCTCTTTTGCTGCTACTATTGGGCGTGTTCTCCTTCGTGATGGCATAATTCCCTAACAGCGGCGTGTTCCGCTCCAAATTAGAATTTTTTCTGCTCCCACTGGGTGTGGTAGCCTCCGTGCTGGCCATCTTCGCCTCTTTGCTACTACTCCTGGGAGTGTTCACCACCGTGCTAGCCCTCTTAGAGTTTTTGCTGCTACCGTTCGGTGTGGCATTTTGACTGGATCTCAGGGGTGTACTCTACGGCATGTTGCGTTTTGTCGTGCGACTCTTGGGCGTCCTCTTCTCTGGCGTGGTCTCCTTGGTGACGTTCTTCTTCGGGGTGCCCTTTCTGGGGATGCTCTTCCTGCTCCTCTTTATGACGCTCCTCTGTAAGACTCTCGTCTGTTCGAAGCTACTCCGAGTCGCACCAGCCCCAGTGATGCCATAGACTCTCCTCTGTTCGAAGCACTACCAAGTGGAAGTAAACTTCACCTCTATAATGTTTCCTTGTAAATGGTACGACTAAATCCCTGGTATCTTTCACTTTGATAGCCTTTTTGCTCCTGTAACCATAATATAACAAACGTGCTTCCTGGGAGGATCCCCACAACACCTTCACACGTAATGATGTCATCAGGTCAGATAACTCTACCACTTTAGGGTCGTATCTGCCAAGGATTACATCAAAATCGTCATAGAATTTTTCTATGCCATCATCAAATTTTGCAGTATAATCCGCGACACCGATACGAATGATTACTTTGCCATCATCAGGTTCTTCAGGATAGAAACCTCTGAGAGGTTTAAGAGATGGAGTGGCACTATCAAACACAACCCTAATGCCACCGCCGCCTGATGGCTCTGAGTATGGTGCCAGAAAAATGCTGGAGCAATGATGATGTAGAGCTTGTTGGGAACCCCAATAGGAAGGTATGATGAGCACAGCAGCAAGTTTCCCTCAGTATGAAACCGAGGTTTAATCGTACCAGTAGGAGCAAGGAAACACCCCAAAGGTGTTACTAGCTGAGCTTTGGCAGGGCGCACTACCGGTGCTAGTAGCAACGTGGAGACCTGCACAACACAACCACAGAACTTTGTCCCCAACTTGCGATGAGGTTGTCAATCTCACCGTGTTTTGCTGAAAACAAAGGATTAAACGTATCGAATGGAAAGAAGTAAAAGTTTGCAGAAAGTAAACACAAAGCAGTAAAGGATTGTAGATTGAATGTAAAAGACAAGGATCGATATCCATATGTCACTAGAGGTGGCTCTCCTTAAGATAGATAACATGCTGGGTGAACAAATTACAGCGGGGCAATTAACAAACATCGAGAAAGCAATACATGCATATACTAATCATCTTGACTCCTTTGAGACTTGATTGGGCATTACAACATTATACATAGACCGCCATCCAAATGCATCTATGACTAATAATCCACCTTCAGGTTATCATCCGAACCCCCTCCAGTATTAAGTTGCAAGCAACATATTATTGCTTTACGAACTGCGTGTAAAGCAAACAATACGATTGTTCTATGAACAAAGGATTGTTGTTTTCTCCCTAGTAGCAACATCACATCTAGTACCTTAGAGATTTCTGTCACTTCCCCAGATTACCAGAGGCATGAACCCACTATTGAGCATAAATACTAACTCTTGGAGTTCCTAGCATCTACTTGGCCAAGATATCTACTAACAACGGAAAGCATGCAAGATCACAAATAACAAAGACATGATAGAATCAATAATCAATCTGAAATAGCATCTCAATATCCATCGGATCCCCGCAAACACAACATGCAGAATTACAAATAGATGATCTTGATCATGAACGTAGCTCACAAGATCTAGACATGAAAGCACAAAGGAGGAGAACCAGCCATCTAGCTACTACATGGATCCGTAGTCCAAGGATGAACTACTCACGCATCACACCGGAGGCTTGCATGGTGATCAAGAAGGCCTCCAGGGTGAATTCCCCTTTCCGAAGTGGTGCCTAAGAGCTTGCATCCCTCTCAATCTAGGGATGGAGATGGCGTGACTCTGAGACTCTTCGTGGATTTTTGATCGGGTACTTAGGGTTTTCGTCCCGAGGGCATCTTATAGGCGGAAGGGGAGGCCGAGGGGGTGCCAAGGGCCACCACACCACCCCCTGGCGTGGGCCTAGCCTAGCCACGCGGCCAGGTGGTGTGGCCGGCCTCTGGCCCTTCTCCGTCTCGTATTCTGGCACTTGATGACTTCCGGAAAATAGGCACTTTGGCTTTTGTCCTGTCCAATTCCGAGAATATTCATTTTCTGACTTTCCTAGAACCAAAAACAGAAGAAAACAGGTAGCTGGCACTGTGGCTCTTGTTAGTAGGTTATTCCAAGAAATCATATGAAAAGTACTCCAAAGTGTGGACGAAACACAAGAAAGTGGATAAAACCAAGCATGGAACATCAAAAATTATAGATACATTTGCAATGTATCAACATCCCCAAGCTTAACTCCTGCTCGTCCTCGAGTAGGTAAGTGATAAAAAGAAAGAATAATTTTTGAGGTGACATGCACCATGATACGTCCAAAACGTATCTACTTTCCCGGACACTTTTGCTATTGTTTCTCCTCTATACTTGTGTGATTTGGATACAACTAATGCGGACTGACGTTGTTTTCAGCAGAATTGCCTTGGTGTCTACTTTTTATGCAGAAAATGAACTATCAGGAAAAATCTCGGAAAATATGACAAAAATCCTATTTCACCCGAAGACTCTAGGAGCCAGAATACAAGACGGAGAAGAGCCAGGGGTGGCCACACCACCTGCTGGCGCGAGCCAGGCCAGACCACGCCAGGGGGTGGTGTGGGCTCCCCAGGCACCCCCTCGGTATCCCTCTTCGCCTATAAGGAGCCTTCTGACCTAAAAACTTTAGGGGGTTCGACATTTTTCCAGAAGGAGTTCCGCTCCGACGCTACCACCAGATTCCACGAAATAGCACCAGTAACTCCGTTCTGGCACCCTGCCGGGACGGGGAATTGGAGGAGATCATCGCCATCATCATCACCATCGCTTCTCCATCGACCATCCATGTTTCCCCCATCTATGTGTGAGTAATCCCCCGCTGTAGGCTATGGGGATGGTAGGGATTGGATGAGCTCGTTCATGTAATGGCATCAAATTGTTAGGGCATGGTGCCTAGTATCTTTTATTAGTGCTTTATGACTTTGTTGCGACTTGTTGTGCTTAATGCTTGTCACTAGGGCCCGAGTGCCATGATTTCAGATCTGAACATGTTATTTATTCATTATGATAGTATTGTTCTTGGTCTTCTCTACAAGTTGTTTACACACGTTGTTGTCCGGAACCTATGGCCCCGAAGTGATAGAAATCAGGATAACCGGAAGGGAATGGCTTTGATGTGAGGATCACATGTGTTCACAGAGTGTTAATGCTTTGCTCCGGTGCTCTATTAAAAGGAGCACCTTAATTGCCAATAGTTCCCTAGAGGCCCCGCTGCAAACGGGCTGGCAGGACAAAAGATGTTGTGCAAGTTCTCATTGCGAGCACGTATGACTATATATGGAACACATGCCTAGGATTGTCTAGTACTTGGATGCTTTATCTTATTTATCTGCAATTGCCCTAGGCTCTGATTGCTATGTGAATTGTCTTGTCCATGCAACGCTCGTCCATCCATCCCTATGGCTACCGCACTCGACTCCCACTGTTTACTGCTTTTGTTACTACTGTCTTTGCTTTACTACTGCTGTTACTTTACTATTCCTACTACAAAACTGTTGCTACTGATAAACTGCTGTGAGCAAGATTTTTTCCAGGTGCAGCTGAATTGACAACTCAGTTGTTAATGCTGATAAATATTCTTTGGCTCCCCTTGTGTCGAATCAATAAATTGGGTTTCAGTTCCCTTGAAAATACTGCGATACACCCCCTATACTTGTGGGTCATCAAGACTATTTTCTGGCGCCGTTGCCAGGGAACATAGCTTTATTTATCAAGTTCATTTGGATTCTCTATTGTTTGCTGCTATCCATCCATCATGGGTAAGTCTCGTGATGGCAAGGTTCCTATTTTACCATCCACTACAAGAAGAGGTACGGTTCTAAACACTTCTGCTGCTCTTGATTCACCATCTGTTCTGAGTAAGTTCCTTACACCACCACATATACATGCTACACACACTGCTACTACTGTTGAATCTAAAACTTCTGATTCTTATGATGCTGCTTCTACTATGTTTGATAAGAGTGGTTCATTAGGTCCTTTCCTAGATGCTACGATTGCTAGAACTATAGCTGGAAATACCGAAACTCCTAATGAAGACACTACCACACCTGTTAGCTCACCTGAGTCTAGTGAAAGTTATGATATTGAAGATGGTTATGTTGAGATGACTGATGAATTTATTAAAGAATGTAAAAATCACCCATGATAGGAGCGCTGCTAAGAGTCTCCTTGAGAGGCGTATTATTAGACCCAAATTGTCTCTTGATGCTAAGTTTGCTGCTTCTCCCATAAACATTATAGATGAAGATTATGATTTCTCTCTCGATCTATCTTACATAGCTATTGTCGAGAAAGAACCTTTTTGTGGGACTAAGAATGAAAGTGCGGTAGCACATATGAATGAACTTTCTACCATGAGTGGTTTGTTTTCTGATGATATTAAGATGCGTACTTACTTTGTTGCTAAGATTTCCCCTTTTCACTGAAAGGAGAAGCTAAAACTTAGTTTAGTAATTTACCTCCTGGATCTATTGATAGCCTTGAGTGCTTGATTGGTACTTTCCTGCAGAAATATTTTCCTCCTAGTGCTAGACATGCTGTTTTGCAGGAACTTTTTGATTTTAAACAGGGAGAAAAAGAGGTATTGCCCGAATCTTGGGCAAGGTTTTGTGCTTTGATTCATGCACAAGTTGGAAGTCCATTACCTAAGAATGAGCTTCTTGATATATTTTATAATGGACTAACCGAAGAATCTAGGACATACCTAGATAGTTGTGCTGATTGTGTTTTCAGGAATAGGACTCCTAAGGAAGCTGAGGAATTAATGGCTAAAATAAGCAAGAATTATGAAGATTGGACTCCTCCTAAACAAGCTATACCTGATGTAATTGTACCTGAACCATCTATTCCTATGCCTATTCCAACATCAAAGAAGTGGGGAGTTATTGAATTAAATGATGAAGTGATGAAGGAAGCTAAGAAATGTCTTAAGGAGAAGGGAATTAAAGCTGCAGATGTCAAGAATTTACATCCTATAGAAGAATTATGTAAGCCTATTCCCTACTCACCCACTATTGAGGTACACTCTCTCCAACACTTTGATGAAGGTGATATCCCTTACTCTAAACCTCCTGATCAATGCTTAGAAGAATTTGATATCTTTATTGTTAAGCAAGATAACTTTAATAAAAGGGTGCAAAATCATCTAATGGAAAACACTAGAGCTATTGTTGAGTGGAAAGATATTGTGGAAAGAACCTCTAATGATGTTAAAATGATTGTTAAACACTTTCAAATGGTTCAAACTCAAATAGATCAACTCGTTAAAGTGCAAAACGACTTGCTAATTAATGCTGCTAAAGAAAAACATGCTTATGAAATTAGAACTAGAATTGGTGCTGCTACCCAGGATCCTCTATATCCTGAGGGGCATCCCAAAAGAATTGAGCAGGATTCTCAACAAGCTGAAAATAGTGGTTCTACTCATAAGAAAAGGAAAAAGAAACATAAAACTGTTGTAGAACCCTCTGAACCTGCTATAGATCCTAATAGTATATCTATCTCTGATGCTGAAACTGAAAGTGGTAATGAAGAAAATGTTGTTCCTAATGAAGAAAAAGTTGAAGAAGAACCTGAAAACCACACTAAGAATACTAAATACACCAAAGAAGATTTTATTGCTAAGAAACATGGTAGTGAAAGAGAACCTTGGGTCCAAAAACCTATGCCATTCCCTGATAAGAAATACAAGTCAAAGGAAGATGAACACTATAATAAGTTTTGTGAGTGGATGAAGCCTTTATTCTTGCAAATTCCTTTGACTGATGCTATTAAATTGCCTCCTTACTCAAAGTATATGAAGGACATTGTCTCGAGTAAAAGGAAGATCCCTAATGAAGAAATTTCTACTTTGCTAGCTAATTATTCCTTCAATGGTAAGGTTCCAAAGAAACTTGGAGACCCAGGGATTCCAACTATCCCTTGCTCTATTAAGAACAGTTATGTTCGAATTGCTTTGTGTGATTTGGGAGTTGGAGTTAGTGTTATGCCTTTCTCTCTCTATAAGAGGCTTCAACTTGAAAAATTAATACCAACTGATATATCTTTGCAAATGGCTGATAAATCTACCACTATTCCTGTGGGTATATGTGAGGATGTACCTGTTCAGGTGGCTCACAATTGCTTGATATTAACTGATTTTGTTGTGCTTGAAATGCTCAAAGATGATAATATGTCTATTATTCTTGGGAGACCTTTTCTTAATACTGCAGGAGCTGTTATTAATTGTAATCAAGGAAAGGTGACTTTCAATGTTAATGACAAGGAACATACTTTCTATTTCCCCAAGAAGATTGAAAGGACTTATGGTTTGAATTCAATTGAACATGTTGAAGGCATTCAAGTTGGAGAAATATATTGTCCCATACCAAGAGAAAAATTTGAAACTATTATGATTGGGACCTTGCTATCAAGGTTGAGGTACCATAATCATTAGTGGAGTACAAAGTTTTGTCTCATATGCAATTGTTTTGGTAGAAAGACTTGATCAACTTTGTTAACAAAAGGATTCCATTGAACAAAACAATGTTTTCATTATGATTATCTCTGTTTATTTCTATCCTTTGCATTTTAGTTTTTTCTTTCATTTAGTTTTCTTTTGGTTGTTAGTTGCTTACATGTTAGAACGTCTGTAGTTCTAGCCTTGTTTTGTCCTTGCATCATGTTTCCAAAAAAAAAATCTGTCTGTCAGAAAAACCATTCTTCTATTTCTGAAAAATGCCCCAAAATAAAGTGTCTCGAAAAATTCCATAAAATTCATATTATATTTTTACGTGAAGAAAGGGGCAGAGGAGTACCTGGGAGGTACCAGGGGGGCCCACCAGGCAGGCACACCACATGGTGGCGTGGCTAGCCTTGGGTGGCGCCATGCCCTGGTGTGGGCCACCCCTAGCCCCCCACTAACTCTCTCACCTGCCACTTTCTTCTCCCTCCCGAGTAAGCTCCAGTTCATATCTCAAAATCGCGTTCTTGTTGTGCTTGCTCTCGATTTTTTTCAATCTCCTTGCTCAGCCCATCTTTCTTGCTGAAATTTGGAGCATTTGTTCCCTGGTATGTGACTCCTCCCCTTGTCCAAGTAGATTTGTGTTTAGTGGATTATATGTTGAGTATTTTGCTGCTGTAGGTGACTGGTTATGAGGGCTTGTAAGCTTGTTGATGCTTATAGATATAGTTTTGATGCATGTTTAGGCCTCTTGCAAGTCCCTATGAGTAGAATCCTTCATTATATTTACTTTGCAATCACTTGTTTAATAGGTGTTTAAATTTCAGAATACCAAGCATGAAAAACCATACTTTTGGAGAGATATTTGAGAGTGACGCACCTAGGAGGTCGAGGCCCTCAAGAACAGCCTCTCAAGCTAGGCCATCATACAATGAAGATCTCATTGCAACTCGTATTGGCAGTGAAAGGGATGATGGGGATGCTCACCCATCCTCTTTTCCTTGTTTTACTTTCTTACAAGCTGCAGGTATTCTTGATGATTTCTTGCTACTGATTGAGAGGGTTGGTTTGGCCTCATATATGCAAGATGAGAGTGTGCAATATGCTATGCTCAACAAAACTTTTGTTGAGAGCTTCACGTTTACTAACACACCCTATCAGTCTACTGTCTCTTTTAAAATCTATGATCTGCCCTTCACCATGCCTTTGGAGAGATTTTGCAGTATTGTAGGTGTGCATGATGAACCGTGAAGAAAATTCAAGGCGACCAATGACTTGTTGGAGCTTTATCGAGGGTGACCAATGATGATGACCATGTGTGTACAAATGGAAAGATAAGAAATATCCAACTCCCTGCTCTTAGATACTTTGCATACTTTCTTGCTACTAGTGTACTTGGTAGGGAGAACACAAGTAATATCTCCAACTATCATTTAGCATTCCTTGCTGCTGTGCTTAACAATGATACTCGGTACAATCTTGGCTTGCTTATTGCTCGCCGCCTAGCTGCTAGGGGGCCTATCTACGGGGGCATCATTGCCTCGCGTATAGTCAATGCATTAGGTCTTTCAGTAGATCCCTATGATGCTATGCTGGCACCACAGAGGCTTGACCTTGTTGCCATGAAAACTCATCACTTTGTCACTGCTACCTCTGGTTTGAACAATCTAGTATATAGGATGCTTTTCACTGACAGAGATGAAAGGGAGATCCTTTTGCCACAGCCTGCTTTGTTTAGTGTTCACAAGAGACCGTGGTCGCGCTCCAAGGAGGAGGTGGACGAGCAGCTTCGCTTGTTGGGTTTCCACGAGCAGCACCAGGAGGATGTGCCCTCCTATGATTACTCCGCGCATTACGGAGGGACCTACTCGAGCTCGCACCAGGATGAGGGGACCTCTTCGTCGTACCAGGGTGACACTTCATCCTGGCCAGCTTGGGATTGATACCGACTTAGGCCAAAAGCCTAAGCTTGGGGGGGAGGGGGTACGCCGACACTGCACTCATCTCCATATCATGTTGCGTCGGTACTTTGTATATTCATGTTTTCGTTCTCTTTTTAGTTTTCATTCTTCTTTGCTTTTGCTTTCTAAAAACACAAAAAGACCAAAAATATTTTTGTTGTTTCTCTTTGGTTTGCTTCTTCTTTTTGCCTTGGTTTGTTTTTCCCTTTTTTGCTCTGTTTGAACTATTCGAAAAACCCAAAAATATTTTGCTTTGCTTGTTTCTCTCTTTTGGTTCTTATATAAAAATTGAAAACACCAAAAATATTTGTCGTTCTTCTTTGGTTTTTGCGAGTTTGCTATAGGGTTCGGCTGTCCTCAGTGGATATTGGTTTCATATTATTATTCAAGCCACACAAGTGAAGAGCAATAATGAGTATCAATGACAACTTGAGGCATGGTAAGAGGCTGGTAACAAACTCTATTTCTTTTCATTGTGTACGTATACTCATCATTGTGAGCTTGCTTAGTCCGTTCAAGTAGGGTGTATGTTATCTTTGGATGCTTAGTAGTTCTTGCTTTCTTATGATTAGCTCAAGCTCGCTAATAGTTTGTAGCATGTCTTACGAATGTTTGCTTGCATTGATCTATTCATAAATTGGTATGACATCGTGGTATCCTCCTCTGAATGTTTCATTTGATTGACTTGGCACATGCTCACGGATGCACATGACTGTAATAATCAGTTAAGCCTCGATGAATTATTTTGCCTTGAGGATCTTGAATCACTTTCATGCCATGAGTAGTCCTGTTTTGTTGCAAGCATGATAATGATAGCTATTGCTCTCTCGTTTGTCGCTCCCTTACTATTGCTAGCCTTCACTTTTTCTGAGTATATTTTACTCAAGTTTCCAACTCCCTAAACCAAATATTTCCAAAGTGTCCACCATACCTACCCATTAGCATCGTTTGCTACCTCCGTGCGTATTCAATATTCCTTGTTTTCTTCCGAATAAAATGTTTGCTTGTTATGAGAAAGTTAGTTAGTAAAGCTCTCACAAACTTGCTGGCACACTTTATTTCCTTGCACTTAATAAACCTGAACCATTGCGTCCTTCTTTGTTGCGCATATGCTTGCGCTTTATGAGTTGAAGTTAGCAGAACCATGTATCATGGGGACCGCTTTCAACACTTCATAGGTACTTAGTACCTTGTTGATATCAAGTTCTTTTGCTTATGGATCCCGGTGGTGTGAAATAAAAGTGGAACTTGTAAGATCATGGAGTTTGTATGTATGTTAGGGAAACGCCTGGGCCGCTAGCCTAAGCCATGCCTAATCATGGTGGAAACCTGCAGCATAACCATAATGAGCATTCTATGAAGCATCCTCAATAAAAATCTATGCACATAGTAAATAAAAAGATCACCGAGATGCTCATTGTCTGATTGCCTTGTATTTTGATTATGGGATAGCTCCCGTGTCATGTGCAAGGGTACCTGCTGGTTCTCTATGATACGTATATACTTACAATGACAAGAGCTTACTTGTGACTGAAGTTGAGTAGCATGAGGATGGGTCTTCGTAAGTAAGGGGCATGCGACTTCGATTTATAACCTATCAAGCATATCCTCTTAGTTGTGTCACTTTCACCTTAACCACATTAAAGATGCTTATGATAGGGGCAATGAGAGCTCAAAGCTAACGAGTACCATACTTTCACCATTTGGAAGCCTTTCAAATTATTCAAAACCTTTTCTTCTACTTGTTGAGTCTCCACATATTATTTGAGCACCTTCTTGAGAGCATAGTTGTCATTCTTTATGTTTGTTCCATTACTTGATTATTTGTGTTATGACTTTGATGCTTGTATTCTTGATATCTTTACTTCTAGTCATCACTTGAACTTCAGAGGTGCCTTGACATTCATAATCAAAGGCAAGCGAGATACCACTCTATCATACCTTTCTATGAGCATTGTAATGTTGCTTATGTTTGTGCCTCATGCTACTTATTATTTTTGAGTTGGAATCTCTTCATAGCTTGCAATGACTATTAAGTAGACTCAGTTGCTTACTCTTTATTATGAACTGTCTAAGTAGTTGATCACATTGCTGAAAATATTTACATCTTATGAAGCAAATGTGTTCGTGAAAGTTCTTTTATTGCACTCGCTTTCAATCAATTGCTTGAGGACAAGCAATAAGCTAAGCTTGGGGAGTTGATACGTCCAAAACGTATCTACTTTCCTAACACTTTGCTATTGTTTCTCCTCTATACTTGTGTGATTTGGATACAATCGATGCGGATCGCTTTAAAGATAATTGCCTTGGTGTCTACTTTTGTGCAGAAAATCAACTACCGTGAAAAATCGGAAAATATGCCAAAATCCTATTTCACCCAAAGACTCCAGGAGCCGTATACGAGACGGAGAAGAGCGGGTGGCCACACCACCGCTGGCGCCTGTGCCAGGCCGCGCCAAGGGGTGGTGTGGGCCCCCCAGGCACCCCCTCGGTCTCCCTCTTCGCCTATAAGGAGCCTTCTGACCTAAAAACTTTGGGGGGGTCGAAGTTTTTCACGAAGGAGTTTCGCTCCGCCACCACCACCAGATTCCACGAAACAGCACCAGAAACTCCGTTCTGGCACCCTGCCGGGACAGGGAATTGGAGGAGATCATTGCCAGCATCATCACCATCGCTTCTCCATTGACCATCCATGTTTCCCCCATCTATGAGTGAGTAATCCCCCGTTGTAGACTATGGGGATGGTAGCGATTGGATGAGATCGTTCATGTAATGGCATCAGATTGTTAGGGCATGGTGCCTACTATCTTTTATTAGTGCTTTATGACTTTGTTGCGACTTGTTGTGCTTAATGCTTGTCACTAGGGCCCGAGTGCCATGATTTCAGATGTGAACATGTTATTGATTCATTATGATAGTATTGTTCTTGGTCTTATCTACAAGTTGTTTACACACGTTGTTGTCCAGAACCTATGGCCCCGAAGTGACAGAAATCAGGATAACCGGAAGGGAATGGCTTTGATGTGAGGATCACATGTGTTCACGGAGTGTTAATGGTTTGCTCTGGTGCTCTATTAAAAGGAGCACCTTAATTGCCAGTAGTTCCCTAGAGGCCCCACTGCAAATGGGCTGGCAGGACAAAAGATGTTGTGCAAGTTCTCATTGCGAGCACGTATGACTATATATGGAACACATGCCTAGGATTGTCTAGTACTTGGATGCTTTATCTTATTTATCTGCAATTGCCCTATGCTCTGATTGCTATGTGAATTGTATTGTCCATGCAACACCCGTCCATCCATCCCTATGCCTACCGTGACTCAATCCCACTGCTTATCGCTTTTGTTACTACCGTTTTGCTTTACTATCATTGTTACTTTACTATTCCTACTACACAACTGTTACTCGATAAACTGTGAGCAAAATTGTTTCCAGGTGCAGCTGAATTGACAACTTAGTTGTTAAGGCTGATAAATATTCTTTGGCTCCCCTTGTGTCGAATCAATAAATTGGGTTTCACTTCCCTCGAAAATACTGTGGTACACCCCTATACTTGTGGGTCATCACACCATCAAAGACTTGATCAAAGTATTTGTAAAACATTCAAAGCTGGGATCATAGTACTTCAATTATAACATGAAAGATAAAGTTCTAGCAATAAGCAAAGAAACTATGATGCAACATGAAAAGGCACAAACAAAATATTCATGAATAACAATGCCTTCCAAGACATTTGTTTGTTTCACATAAAGAAAACATAGCATAAAAGTATTTAGCTTGTCCCTCATAGATTAGCAAATATAAATGCATAGGACACCTTCAAAGTTCATAAGAGTGACTAGATACAATAGTTTAAAACAAGCAATAACAAGTTATGCATCAATCAACTAGTCTTGGCATAATGCACATAGAACTAAGAATGGCCACTATGCTCTCAAAGTAGGTGCATAAAGATAGAAGGTGGAGACTCAATATTATGGTGGAAGAAAGGCCTTTTGTAAAAGGAAGTAGGGATTCAAGACTCATAAATAGCTTCCAAAAATTATGGTACTTATAGCTTTCAGCTCTCATTGCCCCTATCATAAGCATCTTTAAGGTGATTAAGGTTAAAGTGACACAACTAAGAGGATATGCTTGACAAGTTATTGAAGGAAATATGCCCTAGAGGCAATCATAGAGATGATTGTATTTCATGTGTATCCATGAGTTATTATAATGTTCCTTGAATATCCATATACCAGGCAACTTGTATTGATTGGCAATTATGTGAATTGTTTGTGAAACTCTTTACTTGTATGGTTATCTCATAATTGTCCCTAGTCGGAGTTCATGCGAGGACACACGTGAATATTAGACTAGCACATCGATTGGTTGATGACTATGTTTCGCAAGTCATAGACATGGAGATGTCAAACCAATGATGTGGACACATGTTATGAACATGGGGTTGGACTGACCCAACATGAGACTGGCAATAATACTTGCAGCTCTCTCTACACATCGTGTATGTTTTGTCCTTAGACCTGAGATTGTCGCATGTACTTGAGATGTGGATCGACCTACTTTGGGGATATCAAACACTACTCCGTAACTGGGTAGTTATAAAGGTAGCTTTCGGGTTTGTCCTGATACATGCTGCAAGGCATCGGCCAATCAAGATGGGATTTGCCCCTCTCTACTTGAGAGAGATGTCTCTGGGCCCCTCGAGTGATCGGATCCAGAAATGCATGGCCGTGCTACATATGGTTAAGAGTTAACCTAGTAAAGGGATTCCGAATCACATTATCAAGAAAGAGAGGTAAGCTTGGAGCTAGACCAAATATCGTGAGGCAAAGGGAAAGACATGTACTCAACCTTGTGATGGCTCGTCCGAATGATCTTTATATGCGTTTAGGAGTTGGCACGTCTTGCTAGAGGCCGCTACCAACTATTGACGGAGTAAGTGTACTCGCGTCATGTCTATACGTGTATGAACCTATAGGGTCACACTTTAGGGCTGGAAGCCTAATGAGGATTGGATCGAATTAGACCAAAGCTAGGCCGCTAATGTAGAAGCTAATGGTAGCCCACCAGGATGCCTATATAAGAGAGGGTGAGGCTGAAAAGGTTGAGCATTCCACCAGCCGCCACTCCTCTTACTCAGCGTGCAGCAGACTTAGCAGTCTGGCGTGTGACGGCTTCCACTCCGGACGTGTGGATACCTCGGAGGTGCTGCATCTGTAGCACTTGGACGAGCCGCGCAAAGGGGAGCTGCTCGTGGGACGAGGATGAGGAGGAGACATAGAACATCTACACTGCCGCAACGTGCTTCATCGAGTTCCACACCTGCCCGTCTAGCGGTAATCCCGTGATCTATGACAATAGTATTCCTGGTTGACGCTGTAGAAAATTTTGATTTTACGCTAGTGTAGCCTACCCGTTTCCCTTCAGTTATAAACCGAAATCTCATGCCCCTTACTTACGAAGACCGATCCTCATGCTACTCAACTTCAGTCATGAGTAAGCTCTTGTCATTGTAAGTACATGTGTATCATTAAGAACCGCCAACGGGGTACCCCTTGCACATGATACGGGAGCTTTCCCATAATCAAAATGACAAGGCAAGCAGACAATGAGCATCTCAGCGATCTTTTTATTTGCTATTTGCATAGGTTTTTATTGAGGATGCTTCATAGAGTGCTCATTATGGTGATGCTGCAAGTTTCCACCATGATTAGGCATGGCTTAGGCTAGCGGTCCAGGCATTTCCCTAACACACATACAAACTCCATGATCTTACAAGTTCCACTTTTATTTCACACCGCCGGGATCCGTAAGCAAAAGAACATGATATCAACGGGGTACAAAGTACAAGTGCAATGTTGAAAGCGTTCCCCATGAAACATGGTTCTGCTAATTTCAACCTATAAAGCGCAAGCATATACGCAACAAAGAAGGACCCAATGGTTCAAGTTTATTAGATGCAAAAAATAAAGTGTGCCATCAAGTTCGTGAGAGCTTTAACCACTAGTTTTCTCATAACAAGTTTAATTTGGAAGGTAAACAAAAGCATGAATATACTTGGAATAGCATAAGCTAGTAGGTAGGTATGGTGGACTCTTTGGAATAACTTGGTTTAGGGAGTTGGACGCATGAGTGGAACTCATACTTGGTTGTGGAGGCTAGCAAAAGACTGGGAGCGACAAACTAAGAGAGCAATAATGGCCATAATCATGCAGAGCGACAAAACATCATTAATCAAAGCATAAAGTGATACTACAAGTTGAAAACTAAAGGATCATAAAGGCTATGGTGACTTGAGATAGTCATAACATGGTGTGAGCATGCGCCAAGTCAACCCAAATAAAGCATCAAAGGAGAATACCACTATACTATGCTTTAATATGCTAAAACAACGCATGATTCATCCAAGGCACATTAAGCAATCTCAATTGTTTATAACAAGTCATGCTACAACAAAGAATACAAAGCATAAATCCAAAACAATATCAAGCATGGCATGACAAAGCATAGGCCACAGTCAAAAACGAGCTCTTTTTACCACATAAGTATGAACTTTCCTACTCTTTTCCAAACCAAACCAAACTATTTGCAAACCAATGTATGAAAGAGGGGGTCCAACCAATTTATTTAGAAAGCTAAGAAAACCAAAGCAAACGAAAAACCAAAACGAAAACAAAAAAGAAGACGCTCCAAGAACAACACAACTGTGCATGAAACAATAAAAATGAAGTGTTTGGAAGAAACCTGGGATTTTTATTGATGAAGAAGGGGATGCCTTGGGCATCCCCAGGCTTTGACGCTTGTACTTCTTGGATATTTCTTGGGGTGACACGCGTGGCATCCCCAAGCTTGGGATTTAGTCCATCCTTCATCTCATTACTCATTCCTTCCATACACCCGAAATTTTCCTTCATACAAAACTTCACACAATCTTTATTAGCAATATTAGTGCACTCAAGATAAATAAGTCTTAAGGTTCAGTTCTAACACCAAATAAACTTCCATTAGAACACTAGCTACTGTAGCACTTCCCTCAAAAAGCTCAATTCCCCAAAAGAACTCAAGAAGGAACCAACAAGAAGCAAATGTAGAAAATGGCAAAAATCTGTCAAAACAGACCAGCGGGTAAAGACGAATTTTTTCGAAGACGTTCTGTTGCTCAAATCAAAAAGTGTTGAACTAACGAAAGTTAGATTACAACCTGGGGCAGAAGCACAAAAGTTCACGCCTTAAAAAGACGTTCAGAGATTTTACACGAATCTTTACGGTGAAGCACAAAAATCTGTTTCGGGACAGCAACTTTCCCAATCATTACTTCTCTCTCATTAGAGGTTACTCTTGGCGCAAAAAGCAAATAAAAAGGAGAAGGAGAGGTTATTACAGAGGTAATAACTTCCAAGACTCATCTAAAACTTTTGGGTTATCTCCCAATAAGTACTTTTCTTTAACGCCTTTAAGTTAGGCATAAGAAGCAAAGAAAGAATCAAGTGTTCTCAAATGAAGAAGCATTAAAACCAAATTTTGTTTTCATAGGAGAAGCAAAAGAAATCTTTTCTCTCTTTTTAGGGAAGTGTTCTATACCTTTCTTTAATGGGAGTTGATATTTAATGGTGCCTTATTTCATATCAATGATGGCACCAACAGTTCTAAGAAAAGGTCTTCCCAAAGTAATAGGACAAGAAGCATTGTATTCAACATCCAAAATATAGAAATCAACAGGGACATAGGCATTGTTAACCATAATAAGAACATCATTAAGACTCCCCATGAGTTTCTTTTTAGCATTATCATCAAGTGGGACATTCAAATAATAATCTTCAAGTGGAGGAAAATCAAGCATATCATAAATCCTTCTTGGCATAATAGAAACACTACTATCAAGATCACATAAAGCTTTGAAATCAAAGTCATTCACTTTCATATTAATGATGGGTTCCCAACCATCTTCTTGTTTTATAGGAATAGAAGCTTTATGTTTCATCTTTCTTGCTTTAATCTTTATGAGAGCATCAGTAATGTGTTTTGTAAAAGCCATGTTCATAGCACTAGCATTAGGAATTTTAGCAAGCTTTTGTAGGAACTTAATAACTTCAGAGATATTGCAACCATCAAGATCAAAATCAAAATTATCATCTAAAGTAGTAGAACTATTACTAGCCGCAACACTAGTGGTGGTGATAGTAGAAACACTAATGTTTCTAGCAATTTCATCTTCTCTTTCCCACTTAGCATATAATTCAGCTAATAGTCTAACATTTTCATCAATTCTTACTTGTATAGCATTAGTAGCTGCAAAGGGATTATCATTAGTTTCAGGTTTAGCAGCCATTTTATTCAAAGTAGATTAAGCTTCAGCCAAAGATGCTATATTTCTTTCAGCATTAGAGAGTTTTTCCTCAATAGTTTTATTGAAAGCAGTTTGCTTACTAATAAACTCTTTAAGCATAACTTCAAGTTTAGAGGGAGTACTCCTATTATTGTTGTAAGAATTTCCGTAAGCATTACCATTGTTGGGAGGATAAGGTTTATAATTGTTGTTACCAAAATTGTTCCTATAAGCATTATTACCATAAGCATTGTTGCCAAAATTGTTATTTCTTATGAAGTTCACATCAACTTGCTCTTCTTGAGCAACCAAAGAGGCTAAAGGAACATTATTTGGATCAATATGGGCTTTCCCATTAACAAGCATAGACATAATAATATCAATTTTATCACTCAAGGAGGAGGTTTAATTTCCTCAATAGAATTTACCTTCTTACCTTGTGGAGCTCTCTCAGTATGCCATTCAGAATAATTAACCATCATATTGTCCAGAAGTTTTGTTGCAGCACCCAAAGTAATGGTCATAAAAGTACCTCTAGCAGCAGAATCCAATAGGTTCCTTGAAGAATAGTTCAATCCTGCATAAAAAGTTTGGATGATCATCCAAGCAGTCAGTCCATGAGTGGGACAATTCTTAACCAAAGATTTCATTCTTTCCCAAGCTTGAGCAACATGCTCATTATCAAGTTGTTTAAACTTCATTATTTCACTTCTCATAGATATAATCTTAGCTGTAGGATAGTATTTTCCAATGAAAGCATCTTTGCATTTAGTCCAAGAATCAATACTATTCCAAGTTAAGGAATTCAACCATTCTTTAGCTTTTCCTATCAAAGAGAAAGGAAACAATTTCAGCTTAATAATCACCATCTATATCCCTATGCTTTTGCATCTCACAAAGTTCAACAAAGTTATTTAGATGGGAAGAAGCATCTTCATTACCAATACCAGAAAATTGCTCTCTCATAACAAGATTGAGCAAAGCAGGTTTTATCTCAAAGAAAGTATCTTCAGGCACAGGTGGAGCAATAGGTGTGCTCATAAAATCATTGTTGTTGGTGCTAGTGAAGTCACACAACTTAGTGTTTTCAACAGTAGTCATTTTTTTGGGTTTTCAAATAAGAAAGCAAACTAATAAAACTAATTTTTTTTTGTGTTTTTGAATAACAAAACAAGCAAACAAAGCAAAAAGGAACTAAGCAAAACAAAAATAACAAAGTAAAGAGATTGGTTATGAGGGACTCCCCTTGTGAAGATGTCCATGACTCCCCGGCAACGGCGCTAGAAAAATGTTTGATGGCTCTGAGTATGGCGCCAGAAAAATGCTGGAGCAATGATGATGTAGAGCTTGTTGGGAACCCCAAGAGGAAGGTATGATGAGAACAACAGCAAGTTTCCCTCAGTATGAAACCAGTAGGAGCAAGGAAACACCCCAAAGGTGTTACTAGCTGAGCTTTGGCAGGGCGCACTACCGGTGCTAGTAGTAATGTGGATACCTGCACAACACAACCACAGAACTTTGTCCCCAACTTGCGATGAGGTTGTCAATCTCACCGTGTTTTGCTGAAAACAAAGGATTAAATGTATCGAATGGAAAGAAGTAAAAGTTTGCAGAAAGTAAACACAAAACAGTAAAGGATTGTAGATTGAATGTAAAAGACAAGGACCGGGATCCATAGTTCACTAGAGGTGGCTCTCCTTAAGATAGATAACATGCTGGGTGAACAAATTCCAGCGGGGCAATTGACAAACATCAAGAAAACAATACATGCATATACTAATCATCTTGACTCCTTTGAGACTTGATTAGGCATTACAACATTATACATATATCGCCATCCAACTACATCTATGACTAATAATCCACCTTTAGGTTATCATCCGAACCCCCTCCAGTATTAAGTTGCAAGCAACAGATTATTTCTTTACGAACTGCGTGTAAAGCAAACAATACGATTGTTCTATGAACAAAGGATTGTTGTTTTCTCCCTAGTAGCAACAGCACATCTAGTACCTTAGAGATTTCTGTCACTTCCCCAGATTACCAGAGGCATGAACCCACTATCGAGCATAAATACTAACTCTTGGAGTTGCTAGCATCTACTTGGCCAAGATATCTACTAACAACGGAAAGCATGCAAGATCACAAATAACAAAGACATGATAGAATCAATAATCAATCTGAAATAGCATCTCAATATCCATCGGATCCCCGCAAACACAACATGCAGAATTACAAATAGAGGATCTTGATCATGAACGTAGCTCACAAGATCTAGACATGAAAGCACAAAGGAGGAGAACTAGCCATCTAGCTACTACATGGATCTGTAGTCCAAGGATGAACTACTCACGCATCACACCGGCGGCTAGCATGGTGATGAAGAAGGCCTCCAGGGTGAATTTCTCTCCGCAGGGTGGTGCCGAAGAGCTTCCGATCCCTCCTGATCTAGGGATGGAGATGACGGCGGCTACAGACTCTTTCATGGATTTTTGATCGGGTACTTAGGGTTTTCGTCCTGAGGGCATCTTATAGGCGGAAGGGGAGGCCGAGGGGGTGCCAGGGGCCACCACACCACCCCCTGGCACGGGCCCAGCCTGGCCGCACGGCTAGGTGGTGTGGCCGGCCTCTGGCCCTTCTCCGTCTCGTATTCTAGCACTTGATGACTTCCGGAAAAATAGGCACTTTGGCTTTTGTCCCTTCCAATTCCGAGAATATTCATTTTCTGACTTTCCTGGAACCAAAAACAGCAGAAAATAGGCAGTTGGCACTGTGGCTCTTGTTCATAGGTTAGTCCAAGAAATCATATGAAAAATACTCCAAAGTGTGGACAAAACACAAGAAAGTGGATAAAACCAAGCATGGAACATCAAAAATTATAGATACATTTGCAATGTATCACCGCCATCACCAGCGTCATCGTTAGCTGGATCAACCTCGGTGGAAGTACCAAGACCAGGAGCTAGGCGAGGGCCCTTAGCAGCGGGAGCTACATTACATGGTGATGTGCAGGCCCCTTCTAATCAGCCACAATAGGATCGCCATCGCCATGCCACCTCGACGATCAGGAGCAGTTCCCACAACATCAGTGTTTCGAGTGCTAGCAGAGTCCAGACCATGAGCTGGCTTCAGACCAGCAGCTCGCTGAACCCGAGCACGGGTTCGAGGAGGAGACAAGGCATCAGTCTTTGCAACAACAGTGTGGCAGCCTCCGGAAGCCTTAGCTTGCTCAACAGCGGCAGGGATTGGGTCAACAGCGTCCAGATCAACAACAACATGAGGATGACCAGTACCAGCAGATTCTAGAGCATGGGTTCGCACAACTTGATGATGGTTTCAGGGAGGAGCAGCACACAAGGCGGCGGTCTTGGCAACAACAGCGGGGCAGCCTCCGGACGCCTTAGTTTGCTCAACAGCAGCATGGATTGGGTGAGCAGCACCCGCAACAACACGGGCACGGGGACGGGGACGACCAGTACTAGCAGATTCCAGAGCAGAGTTTTCCACAACGGCAATACGGGGACCCCTAAGAGGAGGTTGCCTGATAGAAGCATATCGCGGACGAGGAACCACATTTGCTCAACAACAACAAGGGTTCGAGTTAGACCTCCCAGTCCAATAATAGCTGGGCGACTCCCAGTAGCAGGAGCTTCCTCATCCACTATGTTACACACCAACATAACCATGCGAAGCCTAACATGTTGTTTCATCAACCCAATTAGCTGACTGTCACACGCTATAGGAACCCTGAAGCCTCGTTCATCAACGGTGATGAACCGTGCAGTCTGCTCCGGCCTTATTTCAGCAAGTTCACGCACAGCAGCAACCAAACCAGGGACAGTGCATAACTGCACAGGAGCTACTTCCATCTTTAGATTCTGAGCCTGTTTCCACGTGCTCTTCCCATGTGCTAATTTAATGAGGTAGCCGCAGATGGCCACCAGAACCATGTATTTGGGTTCAACGGAGATCCTAGTTGACAGAAAATTGGAGACAAAAGATAAGAATTGTTTGTCAGCGTCGTGCTAGCAAACAATTCTATGTTCGATATATCTCTATAATGCCAATAGCCAGCTAGTAGGTATAGGTAGTGCGAATAGCAAAGAGAAGAGTAGCTCACCCGAAATTAGCCAGAAGTACTTCTTCCTCGGCAAATGGATCGGCCATCCTTCACGCTGCTCACAAATTACCTAAGAGAGGCGGTAGATCGCAGTCACATCCCAAGATTTTCCAAATCTTGTAATGTGAAAAATAAAATAAACAAAATAAATTTTTGTTGAAAATCAGGGTGAAAAGAAACTTTTGTTTCTAAAAGGAAACTTAAAATCCCATCTTGAACAAACTTTGGTTAAAGTTTGAATTCAACAAATCCAAATCAAGAGAAATGCATTCCTCAATGGATGTATCTGGAAATTTAAACATTTGGGAAATAAATCCAAAACCCTAAACCCTAATGGAAGAAAATCATTTTCCAAAGTTATCTCCAAATCCATGGATTTGATCCATACCAAAATTGATCAACAAATATTCACAAAGGATCAAGAAAGACCATAGAAATTGATTTCACTCAATTGGAACCATGGATAAAACCTTATGAATATAATAAGATAAGGAAATTGAATTTCCAAAGCTAATAAAGCCCTTACCAAAAACCCATACCAATTGGTGAACAAATAATCCTAAAGGGATTTAAAAGGATAAACAAATAATAAAGAAAGTTTTTATAGTTGGAATTACTATTTTGGATCTTTAAAATAAAAAGATTTGGTTTTCAAAAGCAAAGATAGATTTATAAATAAAGATTATTTTATAGAGCCAAATTAATTTTGGCCAAGCTTTTATAATAAAATATTTTGTTTTGATAAAATGAGTAAAGGTTTATTTAAATAAAATAATAAGGATGTAATATCCAAATTTTATTTAAGTAAAGGCTTTTCCCATTTTAAATGAACACTAAAACTTATTTATTTATTTTAAATAAGTTTTCCAAGTATTTTATTACTACTTTGAAATCTTTTTATAAAAGGTTTTGGTTTTCAAAAATAAAAAGAAATATTTTAAATAAAGATTATTTTATAAAGCCAAATTAAACCTTGGCCAAGACTTTGAAACAAAAGGTTTTGTTTTGATTAAAATAATAGAGGTTTATTTAAAATAAAATAAAAGGGATTTAAATATCCAAGTTTTATTAATAAAGGTTTTACTATTTTCAAAACATCAAAACTTATTTATTTATTTAAAATAAGTTTTCCAAATATTTTATATTCTCAAAATAAAACCTACTAAAGTGTTTTGGTTTTATTCTAGATTTCAAAATAAAGTTTTTAAATAAAACAAACCCTACTTGATTTATTAACTAAGGTCCATTTTATTTAATTATTAATGGAACCTAAAATAAAAGGTTATTTTGTTTAAACAAGTTTTCCAAATAATCTCTATTTTCAAATAAAACCTACTGTTTTGGTTTTGAAAAATATTTGGATTTCAAATGGAAAATTTTTATTAATTAAATCAAACCCTATTTTATTAAATAACTAAAGATCCATTTTATTTAATTATTGAATGGATCCTAAAATGAATAAAAATATTATTTTATTTTTAGAATTTGGTTTATGTTGATAAACAGAACCAAGTTCAAAGTTGTGAAGTGTGGTGTTTGTTTGAATTGTTTGAATTGTTTGAATGTTGTTTGAATAGTTGATTGAAGTTCAAAACAGAAAAATAGAAATAGAAAAGGAAAAATGTTTTAGACAGAAAAAAAAATAGTGCAAAGGGAAGAAACCAGCCCAGCCCACTAAGGCCCAGCAAACCAGCCCAGTTCTCTTCGAGAAAGAAAACAATTCACACCCAGTTTCTAACCCACACAGACAATGACCAGTGGACCCTCCCCCTCATTTCTTTTCCCACTGACCGGTGGACCCCACCTCTCTCTCTCACGAGCGAACCGTTTTTCTTTATAATGAGAACCCACGATGATGTACTGGACCCACTTCCCTTCCCTCTTTTCACGACGAGACGACCCCTCCTCCTGTTCTTCTTCCCCACCCGCACCACGCCCACCCCTCGCCGTTACAGACGGAATAACTCCGCGTGTCGCCTTAAACACGCTGTTGAATCAGCCCCACGACCACGCAGGATAAATCACCTCCTCTCCTCTTCACTTCTCCTCCCCTTCCCCAAGCACGCCCCAGCCGCCTCTAATTCCTCCTCGAGCTCCTCTCTGTTCGACCATCGTCTCCGCCAATTCAGGCGTAACACGCCACCCCTACCTTCCGAGCACCCTAGCAGCTTCCCACTCCTGGCGATCTCCCAAGGTACCACCCATTCAACGCGGCGCTCAGGCGTCGGCTTTGACAAGCTCTAATAGGCCTTGGTTCGACACGTCTCCGTCGAGTTCCTCCGGTAAGACCAGACCACCCCTTGTCCTCTCGTTCACGCTCACAGCTCCGCCATGATCTCCTGCGTCTAACCCTGCCTTCGGTCTGCCTTCTCGTGATCTGTAGCAACGACTCCGACCGTCGCCACCGTCTGTCTTCAACTCCGGCAAGCCCCCAGGTAGTTTCCGACCGCCCCGAGCCTCCTCATTCACACTCCCTCACTCGATCTTGCGCAACCTGCCCTGACCTTTGTTTGTCTTTTTCGTGACTCAGCGCCGCCTTGACGTGGGATGAACCGTTCGTCGCCAAAACCAACTCCGGCGAGGAATTCTGCCCGTCCCCGTGCGCCCCTCCACTAACCAGTACCACGTTGAGCATCAGCAAGCGTCAACGAATCTGGTGAGCCTACTCCCTTCCTCTCTCGCTTCCTGTTTCACCAGTGCCACCATCGCACCCTGCCCGCCAAGGCCGGCACGTATTCTTGCTTTAATTTGGTCAACACGATATTAGCCGCAGGATCTAGATCGGACAAACTAGATAGATCACTTAACACCGAAGGGGTACGCGTCCAGGACCGTGCGATCGATCTGATCCAATGCCCCATAGCCACGATCCGGCCGAACCGGTACCGACGAATTAGAACAAGACACGTGGCTCTGCTCATTTGATTTAAAACAGAATTGATCTAATTGATGTTCAATTTTGTAAAATCTATAACTTTGGATCCACACGTCCAAAAATTACAAATTTTATGTCGTTGGATTCAGGAGAACAAGACCTAACCAACCATGTCCTTAGTTTAGCAAATAGTATCTGTTAGTTTGCTTGTTTTTGCAGATTCTTTTGTGTGCTTGTTTAGATTAGAAAAATTGTTTAAAAATGTTTTTAGGGTTAAAACCTTTGCAAAATGGATTGTTGTGACCTTACTGACCCTAGGAATCAACCCATGTTTTGGAAAATGAATTTGGAAAAGTTTAGAATGGATTAATTAGTTTAGTCCATTTCTAGCCAAATAAAACTATTGTTTTGTTTATGAAAATGGTTTTGAATGGAAAACTTTGGAGGAAATGGTGTGATTCAAACCTACTGACCATAGGAAACACTTTGTGGTTTCAAAAATGTATTTGGTGAAGGAAAAGAATGATTCTTTGATTTAAAACCATTTCTAGTCAAATAGAAATGTGGTTTATTTATTAAAAATGGTTTTGGAGGAAAACCTTTGGAAAATGTTTTGTTTTAAACTCACTGACCCTAAACACCAAGTTTTGTGATTTGAAAACATATTGGGTGAACCCTATAGGTTAATGCCTTAGTAGAAATATTTCTACACCACATAAAATGATACTTTGTTTTGAAAATGGTTTTTAAATTGAAACCTTTTGCAAATGACTTGGCCACTTTACAAAATGACTATTAGATGTACCCAAATGTTTATGACCCATTAGGAACCACTTTTTCAAACAAAACAAAGCTTGGCATGCTTGCATGCATTACTTTGACTTTGTCATTTTGTGTGTTGTTTTGCTTGATTGGTAGATTGAGTTTGTGCCTTGTTTGATTGGATTATAGTGACTTGAAGAGTGTGATTGTTGCAAGAACAAGGAGTGAACTTATACCCTCTACCAAAAAGGCAAGTGATGCTTCATACTTTTGTCCCATTATTTACACTATGCATTAGTGATATTTTCTAAGTAGGACTTGCATGGAATTTTGCTAAGTATAAACTATGCTATGGGAAAACCTAGTAGATGAAACCTTAGTAGCAATTTCCTAAGTTAAGATTCCTATTACTTTCATGCTTAGCTTAGCTAATAGAAAACAAGGGTGGAAAATATATTCATGCTATGGAAAATTTCTAAGTCTGTGGACTTATGTTTTGTTTAATAAAACAACTAAGTGAATGAATCACCTGGGTGGAAATGGAAGGAATGGTTTGTGTTGAGTGGTTCACAAGGCCATGGACTTGGCTTGTGTATCTCACTTGTGGATGGCCACCCAGGAATAAAGAGATTTGAGATGTCAAATGTTGAGAAGCTTCAAGTGCAACCACTTGGCAATATGGGCTCTGCCATGATCATATAGGTTGCAAGAACTTAGCCATATGGACAGAGGGTGGTAGTGTTTGATAGGTGGGAACGCGTCCATGTTGGTCTAAGGGAAGGCTTCTGAAAGATCTTGTCTTGGGAAACCAAGTCTTGAGGGGAAAGTGCACCACCTCTGCAGAGTGAAAAATCTAAGTACTTAGCCATGTCCCTGGTAAAGGACAATTTGAGCATCAAGACATGGAAGCAGTCAAGGATCTCATCACTCCAACTTCTAAGTAAAACTTGTGGATTGAACAAGGGTTGTTTGAAATCTTCAATCTTTGATTGAGAGATGCCTTGTAAAGGATCTCCAATCTTTGATTAAGAAAAATGATTGTATCAAAGCAAAAACTTAGTATTTTCAAAGGTTAAGGAAAAATCTATTTTGAGCAATGCAAGCCTCAACTCCACTTAGCCAAATGCATATAGATGATAGACTCCACTATACTACCATAGTATCACTTGCCAATACAATTCAAATGTATTGACCCTTGTGGCTGTAACTTGTAATGTTGCAGGTTTGATTGATTTTAGTGAAGATTGATTGATTAGGATTACAAAGTCTACAACCAACATCTGCCTGTGGCACTTTGAAGATGAAGGACCCCATGACTATAGTTATTCCGCTGCAATATAATGTAATAGCCAAATGAGCTATGTATGATGTAATAAAATTATGTTATTCCTGGTTATAAAGTATTATTATGACCTTTGTTTCTTGATATTACATCTAAACTGTGGATGCTAGCTATTGATCCAGGGACTAGCATTGTAAACACAGGGGGCTCTACCTAATTAAAGGTTGGGGACCCTATAAGATGGTATCAGAGCATTGTGTTGCCTGTAGGATTTGTAAGCCTAGGATTGGACAAAAACCCTTAGAAAAATAGGAGTTGCATTTTGTTCCAAAAACTATTTACAAAAACACTTGTAAACTCTTTTCTCAACCATTTTGGTTTCAACTCTACACCTCATCTATTTCAACTTGATGGAAAAACCTACCCCATGACCAAAGACTTCACCATGTGCAAAAGACATCTTCAACTTCTTCAACTCTAATGACTTCAACATCTTCAGCATATTCACCAAGGACTTTCAACCTTGTATATCACTAAGGACTACAAGTGTGACAAGAAATTTTTCTCAAGACTTGAAGACTAAGGAAACACAACCTAGAAGGAACCATCATCACCTTTTAAGTTTTGTGACCAAGACACAAGAATTCTCCAAGGATACAAAGATCTCATTCAAGAAGAATCAACCAGGAAGGATGGAAAGATCACAAATGAACCATATAGATGGACCACCATATTTAGTATAGATAAAACCCACCAACTTATGTGGTGTAACAAAAATGTTTTTGGTTGCCTAAGTATGTGTTTGAACTGTGATTGTTTGAGTGAAATGTTTGTTTGTGATTGCTTGCACATTGCTTGTGTGAATTGTGATGTGTGTGATTAGAATTATTCCTTAGAAACATCTTGCCTATTCTAATCCCAATCCAACCCCAAACAGATGACTACTCCAAGAGACTCCAACAACAAAGTTGATGACACCAACACCAACCAAGAGGCCAACATGAGAGAACTTATAGCAACCCAAAACCAGTTGAGCCAAGAGACAACTTAGCTTTTAGCCAACAACAATGGACTAGACCCAGCCATACAAAGGATTTTGAAACTTCAATCCCAATTGATGCAAGGATTGGTTACTCGAATGATCAACATGAGAGAAAACTTTTCCCAAAGAGCTAATGACAACAAGGATGACAAGGATGTTATTCTAGAAGGAACCCAAGTTAGCAATACTTGTGAAGTCAAGTATCATGCATCCAAGGAGCATGAAGATCAATGCCCCAAGAAGAGAGAAAGATCTCCCACCTATGAAGAACAAGTTGAACAAGCCTATGGAGAAACTCAACCTTGGCCCATGAGTCAAGCATGGAAACAAAGGACTCAAAACAGATGTTTGCCCAGAGAAGTTTCCCCAGGATCCCAAGAAGGCCAATATATAAATTAGTTGGAAAATTTTTAAGGGTGGTAGTACCCTAGATGCTTTGAGCCAACTTGTAACCCTAACCTTCCCAAATCTCGGGGCGAGATTTATTTTAAGGGTGGTAGCCTGTCACATCCCAAGATTTTCCAAATCTTGTAATGTGAAAAATAAAATAAACAAAATAAATTTTTGTTGAAAATCAGGGTGAAAAGAAACTTTTGTTTCTAAAAGGAAACTTAAAATCCCATCTTGAACAAACTTTGGTTAAAGTTTGAATTCAACAAATCCAAATCAAGAGAAATGTATTCCTCAATGAATGTATCTGGAAATTTAAACATTTGGGAAATAAATCCAGAACCCTAAACCCTAATGGAAGAAAATCATTTTCCAAAGTTATCTCCAAATCCATGGATTTGATCCATACCAAAATTGATCAACAAATATTCACAAAGGATCAAGAAAGACCATAGAAATTGATTTCACTCAATTGGAACCATGGATAAAACCTTATGAATATAATAAGATAAGGAAATTGAATTTCCAAAGCTAATAAAGCCCTTACCAAAAACCCATACCAATTGGTGAACAAATAATCCTAAAGGGATTTAAAAGGATAAACAAATAATAAAGAAAGTTTTTATAGTTGGAATTACTATTTTGGATCTTTAAAATAAAAAGATTTGGTTTTCAAAAGCAAAGATAGATTTATAAATAAAGATTATTTTATAGAGCCAAATTAATTTTGGCCAAGCTTTTATAATAAAATATTTTGTTTTGATAAAATGAGTAAAGGTTTATTTAAATAAAATAATAAGGATGTAATATCCAAATTTTATTTAAGTAAAGGCTTTTCCCATTTTAAATGAACACTAAAACTTATTTATTTATTTTAAATAAGTTTTCCAAGTATTTTATTACTACTTTGAAATCTTTTTATAAAAGGTTTTGGTTTTCAAAAATAAAAAGAAATATTTTAAATAAAGATTATTTTATAAAGCCAAATTAAACCTTGGCCAAGACTTTGAAACAAAAGGCTTTGTTTTGATTAAAATAGTAGAGGTTTATTTAAAATAAAATAAAAGGGATTTAAATATCCAAGTTTTATTAATAAAGGTTTTACTATTTTCAAAACATCAAAACTTATTTATTTATTTAAAATAAGTTTTCCAAATATTTTATATTCTCAAAATAAAACCTACTAAAGTGTTTTGGTTTTATTCTAGATTTCAAAATAAAGTTTTTAAATAAAACAAACCCTACTTGATTTATTAACTAAGGTCCATTTTATTTAATTATTAATGGAACCTAAAATAAAAGGTTATTTTGTTTAAACAAGTTTTCCAAATAATCTCTATTTTCAAATAAAACCTACTGTTTTGGTTTTGAAAAATATTTGGATTTCAAATGGAAAAAATTTATTAATTTGTAAGATCCCTCCTTATTAAAGGAAAAGATCCCTGTGATTGCAATGCTAGTCCCTGGATCATTGCTAGCATCCACAGTTTAAGATGAAGTACACAGATACAAAGGTCGTTTATTACAGTCATTCCAGAGATAAAACATAGTCTTTTACAACTCATGGCCAAAGGCCTAGTACAAGAGTTTATGGAATATGTAAATAAACATAAGTCTTCATCTTCATGTGCCACAGGCAAGCATGTTGAGTGTAGACTCATGACTCCTAATCATCATCAGAGTAACCTGCAACATCATAAGTTACAGCCACAGAGGGTCAATACTTTGGAATAGTATTGGCAAGTGATACCTTAGTATATATATTTAAGTGGACTATAAGGATATATATATGCATTTGGCTGGTGGAGCTTAGGCTTGCATTGCTCAAAATAGATTTTTCCTTAACTTTTTGAAAACACTAAGTTTTTGCTTGACAAAGTCCATCCCAAGATATCTACCAATCAGATCAAGATCCACTCAGGGCATCTACCAATCAAAGACTGAAGATCCTTTAACCCTTGTTCACCCACAAGTTTTATTTAGAAATTGGAGTGATGAGATTCTTGAAGTTTCCATGTCTTGATGCTCAAATTGTCCTTTACCAGGGACATGGCTAAGTACTTAGGTTTTATACTCTGCAGAGGTGGTGCACTTTCCCCACAAGCCTTGGTTTCCCAAGACATTATCCTTCAGTAGCCTTTCCTTAGTCAAATGGACGCGCTCCAACCTACCAACCCATCTACCACCCACTGTCCAAGAGACTAAGTTCCAGCATCCTAAGATCATGGCAGAGCCCATATTACCAAGTGGTTGCACTTGAAGCTTCTCAACATTTGACAACTCAAATCTCTTTGTTCCTGGGTGGCCATCCACAAGTGAGATACACAAGGTTCACCAGTACCCCTGGCCTTGTGTAACCACTCAACATAACCCAATCTTTCCATTCCACCGTGTGATTCATTAACTTAGTTGTTTTGTTAAATAAAAACAAGTCCTTAGACTTAGAATATTTTTCCATAGTGTGAATATATAAACCACCCTTGTTTTCTAGTAGCTAGGCTAGGCATGATAGTAATAGGAATCTTGACTTAGGTAATTTTCACTAAGGTTTTACCTAATAGGTTTTCCCAAAGCTTAGCTTGTACTTAGCAAAAATTTATGCAAGTCCTATACTTAGAAAAATAATACTAATGCATATATAAAATATAGGAATGGAATATTCATGATGATATCACTTGCCTTGGTAGTGTGGAGAGTAGCACTCGTCACAATCACAATCACTAGCAAAATCTACACACAAAGTTGTAGCACACAATTACACACAAATATATACAAACAAGAAATAGTATGAATGCATGCATGCATGAATCTACCAAGTGATGATTTTTGAAAACTCAACCAAGCAATTGCATGAATACAGAAACTAAACAAGTCACAAAATAGCCAAGACAACTTATATATAACCCTAAAACAAAATACTAAACTAAATCTATACTCAAAATGGCCTCAAACAAGTCTCTGCAATTTTCGTACATCTAATGGTTACTATATGCTAAACAAAAAGGATAGGCAGAAAGGTCTTGTTTTTCTGAATCCAACGGTATAAAGTTTGCAAAATTCCAACGTGGCATTCAAAAGATATAGGCATTTGAATTTGGATCAAATTTCTGGTTTTAAATTCTATTCTCAGATCTAACCTATCCACGCGTCTTATTCTTATTCGCCGTCGGTTCGCTGGATCGAGCCCACAGCCGTAGGATCTAAAGGCAAGTGCGGCTCAGATCGCGTCGCTTGGGTTTAAGTGATCTATCGTGGCGTTCGATCCAGATCTAACGGTCTTTACCGCCACAGATGGGCGGCGCGCTGGTGGCTACCGGCGGCGAATCGTCGGTCAACGACGTTACGATGATCAGAGTAAGGAAGATCGAGGAGTAGCTCACCGGGCTCAGGAGGTCACGGCGAAGCTCGTCGAACTTGCGGTTGGTCAAGGGGCGCTCTGTCACGGCTGTGATTCCTCACCGGAGTTCGCGGCGGCGTCGGGTGCGTCGGGTGGTCGTCGGGGACGTCGCTGTGGATCACCCCAAGGCAAGTCGAGGACACGGTTAGGTTCACAGGGTCAAGGCGAAGTAGTGAGCATGAACTAGGAGGCGCGGGGCGGTCTGGACTTACCACTAGAGCTCGTCGGAGTTGATGTCGCCGTCATTGCTGGTGTCAAGTGGAGCCTGGGCAAGACAGATGACGTGTCAGAGATGCGCAAGGATTCACCGAGCGGGATAGCAAGAACGAGAGGAACCTTTGGGCTCACGGAATCGATCACGGAGAGGTTCTGTCCGCGGCGGTGCAAAGCTGATTGAGGGCAGCCTGGTGGCGGAGTGAGCGAGGTGTCTGGGGGAAAAAGATCGTGGAGCAGAGAGGATCTTATAGCCGGGGAATCGACAGGAAACGCTCGGGTTTAATGCCCATTTACGCCGCCATTACCGGCCTTCACTGCCACGGCGACGTGGTCGCAGGCGCGGTCTGGGGAAGACGAGGCAGCGTGCGTTGCAGCTGAGAGAAGAAAAAGAAGATCCGGGTGGGCTTGCTGGGCTGGATCTCTTTGGGCGATTCTGGCCGCCGCCCTTTCTTTTCCTTAGCCTTTTTCTTTTTCTAATTTCATTTTCTGGAATGAATTTGATATGAATTCAAATCCTTTTGAATTCAAACTTCTTTGGGGATTTTTGCAGGGTTCTTGTGGGTTCAAATGCAGTCAAATAACCATGTGGTCACCTTGCAAGGCTTGGTCAAGCTTGGGTCTTTGAAATAAACAGAGACTTTGTCTCTTTGCAATTATTTGGAATAGGGTTTAGAAAATATTTCTAAATTGGAATCTTGGGTTTAAAAGCTACTCCTAATCTTTCCAACCATGGAGGCAAGCAAACAAGTACCTAAGCATTCAAATCTCAAAGGGTGATAGCCAATTGAGATAAAATGCCCACATGAAATCATAGCTCCAACTTCTGTCTCCAAATGATTTTTTTTTTTTGAAAAACCCTATATGAATGAATGATGCAAGAATGAAATGAATGAGTTTTTGAAACATGATTTTTGGGATGTTACAAATCTAACCCCCTTAAAATGAATCTCGCCCTCGAGATTGGATTACTAGCAAATAGGTGAGGGTGGTCTTTTCGAAGATCATCTTCTCTTTCCCATGTTGCTTCTTCTTCGGAATGATGATTCCATTGTACTTTACAAAACTTGATAGTCTTTGTTCTTGTGACTCTTTCTGTGGTTTCAAGAATCTTGACAGGCTTTTCTTCATAGGTGAGATCACTTTCTAGTTGAACTTCTTCCAAAGATATGGTATCTTTCAAAGATGTTTCTTCCATTTCTGGGTGACATTTCTTGAGCTGGCTCACATGAAAAACATTATGGACTGCTAGTAAAGATCTTTGGCGATTCGATTTCATATGCGACTTCTCCCTTGCGACTTAAAATGTTGAATGGTCCCACATATCTTGGTGCTAACTTTCCTTTGACTCCAAATCTTTTTACTCCACGAAGTGGTGATACTCTAAGATAAGCTCTATCCCCAACTTCGTAAGTGACTTCTCTACGCTTAGCATCTGCGTAGCTTTTCTGTCGAGACTGCTATCTTCAATCTGTCTCTAACCAATTTGACCTTTTCTTCGGCGTCTTTGATAAGGTCTGGTCCAAACAAACTTCTTTCTCCCACACCATTCCATAGCAATGGGGTGGTACACTTCCTTCCGTATAGAAACTCAAATGGTGCCATCCCAATACTAGATTGGTGGTATTTGTTGTTGTAAGAAAACTCTGCGTAAGGCAGACTTTCATCCCAACTTGCTCCATAGTCTAGGGCACATGCCCTCAACATGTCTTCAAGAATTTGATTAGTCCTTTCTGTTTGTCCATCAGTTTGATGATGAAAAGCAGTGCTGAATTCCAACCTCGTTCCTAGAGACTCATGAAGCTGTCTCCAAAAGTGAGAAGTGAACTGAGTTCCTCTATCAGACACAATACTCTTAGGTACACCGTGAAGGCATACAATTCTGCTCATGTAGATTTTGGCTAACTTTGCACTGGTATAAGTTGTCTTTACGGGTATAAAATGGGCCACTTTAGTTAGGCGATCTACTATTACCCATATGGAATCATACCCTGACCTGGTCCTTGGTAATCCAGTAATGAAATCCATACCGATATTTTCCCACTTCCACTCAGGAATAGGCATTGGTTGAAGCAAACTGCTGGTTTCGATGCTCGCTTTCACTCTACTACACACGTCACACAAGGCAATGTGTTCGGCGATGTCCCTTTTAAGATTGTTCCACCAAAATCTTTCTTTCATATCCATATACATTTTGGTGTTTCCTGGGTGAATAGAATACGGAGAGTTATGGGCTTCTTGTAAAATCAGTTTCCGTATTTCCGGATTTTGTGGAACACAAATACGTTTCTCGTGCCATAAAGTACCTTGTTCGTCCATATGGAAACTTTTAGCTTTCCCTTGGCTAATCCTTTCCTTAATCTCTTCGATTTCCTTATCCGTCTTTTGGGCTTCTTTAATCTTATCCAACAGAGTGGGTTGAACATCCAAAGACATGAGATGTCCTTCCGGCACAATCTCCAACCTGAGTTCCTTGAATTGCTTACACAAGTCATCGGCAATTCACCTTTGGTAAGACCATTTACAATCGCTTTACTTAGAGCATCTGCTACTACATTTGCTTTACCGGGGTGGTATTGCAAACTCAAATCGTAATCCTTGATAAGTTCTAGCCATCTTCTTTGTCTCATATTGATCTCCTTCTGGGTGAAGATATATTTCAAACTCTTATGATCGGTGAATACTTCACAACGTTTTCCCAAAAGGTAATGTCTCCATGTTTTGAGTGCATGGACAATGACTAACTCTAAATCATGAGTAGGATAATTTACTTCATGAGTTTTGAGTTGTCTCGAGGCATAAGCCACAACTTTTCCGCCTTGCATAAGTACGGCTCCTAATCCTTGATGCGAAGCATCACAATACACTTGGAAATCCTTTTCCAAATCTGGTATAGAACCTGGTCGACACAAGTCTCTTCTTTAATTCTTGAAAGTTGAGTTCACATCCTTCAGACCAAGCAAATTTCTTATCTTTCTTTAACAATTCCGTCATTGGTTTAGCAACCTTAGAAAAATTTTCAATGAATCTTCTGTAGTAACCTGCTAACCCAAGGAAACTACGTACCTCTTTTACATTCTTAGGAGATTCCCATTACATTACGCTGAAACCTTAGCAGATCAATCTACACCATCCTTCGTCATAACATGACCAAGAAATCTAACTTCCTCTAACCAAAACTCACACTTGCTGAATTTGGCATAAAGTTTATGTTCCCTTAGTTTCTCAAGTATCAAGCGTAGATGTCTTTCATGTTCTTCCTTGCTCTTGGAGTAGACTAAGATGTCATCGATGAAAACGACAACAAACTTGTCGAGAAATTCCATGAACACTTTGTTCATCATATTCATGAAGTATGCTGGAGCGTTGGTTAATCCAAAAGGCATCACAGTGTACTCATACAATCCATACCTCGTGGTAAATGCTGTTTTAGGTATGTCTTGCTCTCTTATCTTGAGCTGAAAATAGCCTGACCGAAGATCAATCTTCGAGAACACACAAGCTCCTTCTAGCTGATCAAACAAGTCATTGATTCTTGGCAAAGGATATTTGTTCTTGATGGTTACCTCGTTGAGAGAACGGTAATCTATGCATAATCTTTGAGTTCTATCTCTCTATTCTCTGAACAAATCGAGCTCCCCAAGATGAAGAACTTGGCTGGATGAATCCTTTCTGCAATTGTTCTCCAAGTTGTTTCTTGAGTTCCTTAAGTTCGTCAACTGACATTTTATAAGGTCTCTTTGCTCTTGGCCCAGATCCTGGTACCAATTCTATTATAAACTCCACATCTCTATCTGGTGGCATTCCTGGTAACTCTTCCGGGAACACATCCGGATACTCACACACAATTGGCACACTGTCCATGCTAACCCCCTTAAGAGAATTCAGCTTACTCCCTTTAGATTTAAAATTGGACTTAAATGTTATCCTCTTACCTGCAGGGGTTGTGAGTGAAATTGTGCGATTTGCACAATCTAGTACTCCCTCATACTTAGCCATCCAATCCATTCCCAAAATTACATCCAATCCTTGGGAATTTAGGATTATTAGGTTTACTGGAAACTTATGTTTTCCGATCTCTATGACTAGATCCCGGCATCCAAGACTCACTATCATATCCCCTCCCGGAGAGCTAACTTTTATCGGACACCCTATGTTTTCAGATGCAAACCCATTTCTTTCGACAAATGCTTTAGATATGAATGAATGAGATGCACCAGTGTCAAAGAGTACAAATGCTGAGATGGAATTGAGTCTGAACTTACCAAAGAACGGCATCGTGTTCTTCATAGACTTCCTCCACATTGATGTGGTTGACCATCCTTTCGAAAAGGATTGGGTTTGTTAGGTCCTTCAACGTTCTTCTCGGGGCACTCATTAGCATAATGCCCCGACTTCTTGCATTTGAAGCATTCAACCTCGATGTTGTCCTTCTTAGGTTGACTTCCACTTCCACTTCCACTTCCACTATGGTGGCTCTTATATCCACTCTTGTGGTTCTTGTACTTATCATTGTCATGACTGCGATGATGCTTGTTGTCATGACGGTTGTGGTTGTGGTGCTTGTTAAACTTCCCATGCTTGTGGGATCTGGTGACACTATCATCATAGTGAGATCGTTTATGATACGATCCCGAGCTATGCTTGTCTGAGTGTTTCCTCTTTCTACTCTCAACTTGCTTCATTTTATTCTCCACAATAACACCTTGTCACACAAATGACCGATAAGTTGGAACATATGCCACGCATACCGCAGATTTAGCTCATCATTCAAGCCTTCTAGGAACTTTTCCTTCCTTTTGGCATCGATGTCAACCTCATCCGGCATAAGCGCCAGATTGTTGAACTCTTCGATGTATTCAGCCACTGTGGTGGCGCTATTTCAGTTGTGAAATTCCTTCTTTTTAATAATCATCATACCTGGTGAGATATGAGTGGTACGAAATCCATCTTCAAAGATAGCCCACGTTACCTCATCAATAGGCGTGGTAATCTGGAAGTTGTCCCACCATGCGGCGGCTGGTCCTTCCAACAGATGTGCTGCAAACCTGACCTTTTCAGCATCTGCATCCTGGTCACTAAGTCTTTGTTCACGAACGTAGCCAATCATTGGCCACCATGGGATCAGTCGTTCCCGAAAACTTAGCTGGCCTTAGACGCAGAAATCTGGTGAGCATATCAAAACCTGGAGGGTTGTTGTTGTTATTGTTGTTGTTGTTGTTGTTGGGATTGGGGTTGTTGTTGTTGTTGTTCTGGTTCTGGATGAACGTCGTCATCATTTGCATAAGATGTGTTTGCGCATTCATCATTTGTTGCATTTCCGGGGTAATGTTGGGGTTGGGGTTGTTGTTTTGCCGACGGGGAGGCATCTGTGGTTTATTCATATAGAGATAAGAATGAGATACCCTTACATGATTTATGCACAATACATTACACAAGCAAACACATAGCAAGCAACACTAGGATACAAACACACAAGCGGCAAGCCATCCACATGTCGGATGGTCCAACAATATGTTCATAAATAACAAGTGCGGTAAATAAAGATAATCGAGTAGTCAAATCTACTCATGGCATCAATCTCCTCCTCGACAAAGGTAAGACCTGCGTTCTCCATTGCGGTCTTGTTCTCCTCGATGGTAGTGGTCAAAGAGTCGATCTTGGCCTTGAGAGTCCTCTTCTGGGAACGAAGCCTCTCAATCACTGTCTGCTGCTGCTCTAACTCGAAGTCCTTGGACTGTAGTTCCTCGGTCATATCACGAATCCTCTTGTTCCTATCCTGGACACGCTTCTCTTGACTCTTGAACTTACGGTCTTGGGTCTCGAACTTCGTTTCCATCTCCTTGACTATCTCGTCCTGCTGCGCGAAGAGCTTGTCCTTCTCGAAGCTGCACTGGAGCTTCGTCATTACTAAGCATGATGTTGGTCCTATCGGTATCCACGTGCCTAATAAGAGTCTCTAAGTCCTGGAGAATACAGCGTACGGCTCTGCTGTGACCTCGAGTCGTCCTCAAAGTCAATGGACTCTCCGTCATCATCACGCCTTCCGAAAGCGTGGAAGTGAGTGCCTCTAACCTGTCGGGAGTGACGTCCTAACAGTCGTCCTATCAGATCCTGCATGACAACTTCCATGCCTCTCTCCCTGTCATCGTGCATAAGCTTGAAGACGATGGCCTCCGTAGTAGGCTCTGCCTGGCGTCCTGGCTGGTTCACCTTGAAGCCCCAAAGGTCCTTCCTCTCAAACTTGGTGAGTGGGTGCACCGTAATGATAGGAAGAGGGAGATCGAGTAAAGTAGTAAGCTCTACGATACGAGGACCAAAACAGGTAACTGGAACTCCTCAACAAAGGTCGATGGCAATAGGCATCTATTTAAGATTGACAAAGTTAGAACAATACAATTTAAGATAAACAAAACAAACATTCAAACACATTCTTGAGACACACATAAATCATACAAGTCATGCATACAAGAATCCATTTCTTCAACCAAGGTTCAAACTTATTTAAGGTGTCATTTTGGAAATAAGGTGATAGGTGGTGGTCCAACTAACGAAGTGCGCTTACAATCCTATCTCATTGGATCTGGTGGCTAGCACAATGTTCCTAGTGGCAATCACCCTATCTTGTTCACATGCTTCTATCACTAAGTCTATAATATCTCCTCTTAAAGATTGGTTGGTGACTTCCAACTCTTGGGTATGTTCCTTCTCTTTCTCTAAGTCTTTTTGGAGGTTGAGCATCCTGCACTTGACTCTAGCACTGAGTTCATTGATAGTCTTCCAAGCTGCTTCTTTTGCTGACTCAAAGAATGTGGTGTGCATAAAAGTGTTGGTGTACATGCAGAAGCCTTTTTCTTTGTGGTTGTCTTCCTTGTTCTTGTACAAGTGAAGTTGCACCCACCAATACTCCACTCCATCCTTCATCACTGGAAAGCCCATGTACTCCCATGGTTTCCATGAGGTCCTTGAGAATCTTGGGAAACTCAGTCTCACACTCCAAGGTCATGGTCATGAGTGGTCCTTTCTTCACGGCTTCGTTGACGGAGTTCATCTACAAATAGAGATGAGAAGGAGAAGATTAGAAAAGTTTACGAGAAGAATAGACAAGTGTAGAAGAAGTAAAATTTTTCCTTAGTGGTTTCCAATCCTAGGGTCATAATCCTACAGGCAACACAGTGCTCTGATACCATCTGTAAGATCCCTCCTTATTAAAGGAAAAGATCCCTGTGATTGCAATGCTAGTCCCTGGATCATTGCTAGCATCCATAGTTTAAGATGAAGTACACAGATACAAAGGTCGTTTATTACAGTCATTCCAGAGATAAAACATAGTCTTTTACAACTCATGGCCAAAGGCCTAGTACAAGAGTTTATGGAATATGTAAATAAACATAAGTCTTCATCTTCATGTGCCACAGGCAAGCATGTTGAGTGTAGACTCATGACTCCTAATCATCATCAGAGTAACCTGCAACATCATAAGTTACAGCCACAGAGGGTCAATACTTTGGAATAGTATTGGCAAGTGATACCTTAGTATATATATTTAAGTGGACTATAAGGATATATATGCATTTGGCTGGTGGAGCTTAGGCTTGCATTGCTCAAAATAGATTTTTCCTTAACTTTTTGAAAACACTAAGTTTTTGCTTGACAAAGTCCATCCCAAGATATCTACCAATCAGAGACCGAAGATCCACTCAGGGCATCTACCAATCAAAGACTGAAGATCCTTTAACCCTTGTTCACCCACAAGTTTTATTTAGAAATTGGAGTGATGAGATTCTTGAAGTTTCCATGTCTTGATGCTCAAATTGTCCTTTACCAGGGACATGGCTAAGTACTTAGGTTTTATACTCTGCAGAGGTGGTGCACTTTCCCCACAAGCCTTGGTTTCCCAAGACATGATCCTTCAGTAGCCTTTCCTTAGTCAAATGGACGCGCTCCAACCTACCAACCCATCTACCACCCACTGTCCAAGAGACTAAGTTCCAGCATCCTAAGATCATGGCAGAGCCCATATTACCAAGTGGTTGCACTTGAAGCTTCTCAACATTTGACAACTCAAATCTCTTTGTTCCTGGGTGGCCATCCACAAGTGAGATACACAAGGTTCACCAGTACCCCTGGCCTTGTGTAACCACTCAACATAACCCAATCTTTCCATTCCACCCAGGTGATTCATTAACTTAGTTGTTTTGTTAAATAAAACAAGTCCTTAGACTTAGAATATTTTCCATAGTGTGAATATATAAACCACCCTTGTTTTCTAGTAGCTAGGCTAGGCATGATAGTAATAGGAATCTTGACTTAGGTAATTTTCACTAAGGTTTTACCTAATAGGTTTTCCCAAAGCTTAGCTTGTACTTAGCAAAAATTTATGCAAGTCCTATACTTAGAAAAATAATACTAATGCATATATAAAATATAGGAATGGAATATTCATGATGATATCACTTGCCTTGGTAGTGTGGAGAGTAGCACTCGTCACAATCACAATCACTAGCAAAATCTACACACAAAGTTGTAGCACACAATTACACACAAATATATACAAACAAGAAATAGTATGAATGCATGCATGCATGAATCTACCAAGTGATGATTTTTGAAAACTCAACCAAGCAATTGCATGAATACAGAAACTAAACAAGTCACAAAATAGCCAAGACAACTTATATATAACCCTAAAACAAAATACTAAACTAAATCTATACTCAAAATGGCCTCAAACAAGTCTCTGCAATTTTCGTACATCTAATGGTTACTATATGCTAAACAAAAAGGATAGGCAGAAAGGTCTTGTTTTTCTGAATCCAACGGTATAAAGTTTGCAAAATTCCAACGTGGCATTCAAAAGATATAGGCATTTGAATTTGGATCAAATTTCTGGTTTTTAAATTCTATTCTCAGATCTAACCTATCCACGCGTCTTATTCTTATTCGCCCGTACCGGTTCGCGCTGGATCGAGCTCCACAGCCGTAGGATCTAAAGGGGCAAGTGCGGCTCAGATCGCGTACCGCTTCGGGTTTAAGTGATCTATCGTAGGCGTTCGATCCAGATCTAACGGCTTCACCGCCACAGATGGGCGGCTACATGCTACCGGCGAACCGCGGCCAACGACGCTGGCGATGATGCAAGAGTAAGTAAGAAGATCGAGGAGTAGCTCACCGGGCTCAGAGGTCACGCGAAGCTCGTCGAACTTGCGGTTGGTCAAGGCGCTCTGTCACGGCTGTGATTCTCACGGAGTTCGCGGCGTCGGGTGCGTCGGGTGGTCGTCGGGGCGTCGTATGGATCACCCAAGGCAAGTCGAGGACACGGTTAGGTTCACAGGTCAAGGTGAAGTAGTGAGCATGAACTAGGAGGCGCGGGCGGACTTACCACTAGAGCTCGTCGGAGTTGATGTCGCGTCGGTGCTCGCGGTGTCAAGTGGAGCGGCGACTGACAGTCTGAGACAGACTAAGCGAGGTCGAGATGCGCAAGGATTCACCGAAGCGGGATAGCAAGAACGAGAGGCGAGGGAACACTGGCTCACGGAATCGATCGCGGAGAGGTTCTCATCATGCGGTGCAAAGCTGATTGAGGGCACCTGGTGGCGGAGTGAGCGAGGTGTCTGGGGAAAAAGATCGTGGAGAGAGGATCTTATAGCCGGGAATCGACAGAAACGCCGGGTTTAATGCCCATTTACGCCAGGCCATTACCGGCCTTCATCGCCGCGGCGTGGTCGCAGGCGTCTGGGAAGACGAGGGCGACGTGGACCGGGCCGTTCGTCCGAGGTGCTTGTGCGGTGTCTGCTGTCGGGCTCTGCAGCGCTCAAGGCGTGGCGTGAGAAGAGAGAAGAAAAGAAGATCCGGGTGGGCTTGGCTGGGCTGGATCTCTTCTGGGCAGATTCTGCCGCCGGCCCTTTTCTTTTCCTTAGCCTTTTCTTTTTCTAATTTCATTTTCTGAATGAATTTGATATGAATTCAAATCCTTTTGAATTCAAACTTCTTTGGGGATTTTTGCAGGGTTCTTGTGGGTTCAAATGCAGTCAAATAACCATGTGGTCACCTTGCAAGGCTTGGTCAAGCTTGGGTCTTTGAAATAAACAGAGACTTTGTCTCTTTGCAATTATTTGGAATAGGGTTTAGAAAATATTTCTAAATTGGAATCTTGGGTTTAAAAGCTACTCCTAATCTTTCCAACCATGGAGGCAAGCAAACAAGTACCTAAGCATTCAAATCTCAAAGGGTGATAGCATATTGAGATAAAATGCCCACATGAAATCATAGCTCCAACTTCTGTCTCCAAATGATTTTTTTTTTTTTTGAAAAACCCTATATGAATGAATGATGCAAGAATGAAATGAATGAGTTTTTGAAACATGATTTTTGGGATGTTACATAATTAAATCAAACCCTATTTTATTAAATAACTAAAGATCCATTTTATTTAATTATTGAATGGATCCCAAAATGAATAAAAATATTATTTTATTTTTAGAATTTGGTTTATGTTGATAAACAGAACCAAGTTCAAAGTTGTGAAGTGTGGTGTTTGTTTGAATTGTTTGAATTGTTTGAATTGTTTGAATGTTGTTTGAATAGTTGATTGAAGTTCAAAACAGAAAAATAGAAATAGAAAAGGAAAAATGTTTTAGACAGAAAAAAAAATAGTGCAAAGGGAAGAAACCAGCCCAGCCCACTAAGGCCCAGCAAACCAGCCCAGTTCTCTTCCAGAAAGAAAACAATTCACACCCAGTTTCTAACCCACACAGACAATGACCAGTGGACCCTCCCCCTCATTTCTTTTCCCACTGACCGGTGGATCCCACCTCTCTCTCTCACGAGCGAACCGTTTTTCTTTACTGCGGACTGAACCCACACAGTCGATGACAGCCTGGACCCACTTCCCCTTCCCCTCTTTCGCTGACGAGACGACCCCACTCCTCCTGTTCTTCTTCCCCACCCGCAGACCACGCCCACCCCTCGCCGGCCGTTACAGACGGAATAACTCCGGCGTGTCATATAAACACGCGTTGAATCAGCCCCACGACCACGCAGGATAAATCACCTCCCTCTCCTCTTCACTTCCCCTCTGTCCCCTTCCCCAAGCACGCCCCCAGGCCGCCCTAATTCCTCCTCGAGCTCCTCTGTTCCGACCATCGTCTCCGGCCAATTCAGGCCAGAACACGCCACCCCCTACCTTCCCGAGCACCCTAGCAGCTTCCCCACTCCCTGGCGCATCTCCCAGTACCACCCATTCAACCGCGGGCGCTCCAGAGCGTCGGCTTTGACAAGCTCTAACAGCGCCGCCGTCTGACACGTCTCCGTCGAGTTCCTCCGGTAAGACCAGACCACCCCTTGTCCTCTCGTTCACGCTCACAGCTCCGCCATGATCTCCTGCGTCTAACCCTGCCCTCGGTCTGCCTTCTCTTGATCTGTAGCGATGACTCCGACCATCGCCACCGTCTGTCTTCAACTCCGGCAAGCCCCCAGGTAGTTTCCGACCGCCCCGAGCCTCCTCATTCACACTCCCTCACTCGACTCGATCTTGCGCAACCTGCCCTGACCTTTGTTTGTCTTTTCGTGACCTGTAGCGTCGCCTTCGAACGTGGACAGAACCGTTCGTCGCCAAAACCAACTCCAGCGAGGAATCCTGCCCGTCCCCGTGCACCCCTCCACTAACCAGTACCACGTTGAGCATCAGCAAGCGTCAACGAATCTGGTGAGCCTACTCCCTTCCTCTCTCGCTCCCTGTTTCACCAGTGCCACCGCCGTCTGACCTCGCCGCCGCCAGCTTGGTCAACACGATATTAGCGCATTAGCCCGCGATCTAGATCGGACAAACTAGATAGATCACTTAACACCGAAGGGGTACGCGTCCAGGACCGTGCGATCGATCTGATCCAACGCCCCACAGCCACGATCCGGCCGAACCGGTACCGACGAATTAGAACAAGACACGTGGCTCTGCTCATTTGATTTAAAATAGAATTGATCTAATTGATGTTCAATTTTGTAAAATCTATAACTTTGGATCCACACGTCCAAAAATTACAAATTTTATGTCGTTGGATTCAGGAGAACAAGACCTAACCAACCATGCCCTTAGTTTAGCAAATAGTATCTGTTAGTTTGCTTGTTTTTGCAGATTCTTTTGTGTGCTTGTTTAGATTAGAAAAATTGTTTAAAAATGTTTTTAGGGTTAAAACCTTTGCAAAATGGATTGTTGTGACCTTACTGACCCTAGGAATCAACCCATGTTTTGGAAAATGAATTTGGAAAAGTTTAGAATGGATTAATTAGTTTAGTCCATTTCTAGCCAAATAAAACTATTGTTTTGTTTATGAAAATGGTTTTGAATGGAAAACTTTGGAGGAAATGGTGTGATTCAAACCTACTGACCATAGGAAACACTTTGTGGTTTCAAAAATGTATTTGGTGAAGGAAAATAATGATTCTTTGATTTAAAACCATTTCTAGTCAAATAGAAATGTGGTTTATTTATTAAAAATGGTTTTGGAGGAAAACCTTTGGAAAATGTTTTGTTTTAAACTCACTGACCCTAAACACCAAGTTTTGTGATTTGAAAACATATTGGGTGAACCCTATAGGTTAATGCCTTAGTAGAAATATTTCTACACCACATAAAATGATACTTTGTTTTGAAAATGGTTTTTAAAGTGAAACCTTTTGCAAATGACTTGGCCACTTTACAAAATGACCATTAGATGTACCCAAATGTTAATGACCCATTAGGAACCACTTTTTCAAACAAAACAAAGCTTGGCATGCTTGCATGCATTACTTTGACTTTGTCATTTTGTGTGTTGTTTTGCTTGATTGGTAGATTGAGTTTGTGCCTTGTTTGATTGGATTGTAGTGACTTGAAGAGTGTGATTGTTGCAAGAACAAGGAGTGAACTTATACCCTCTACCAAAAAGGCAAGTGATGCTTCATACTTTGTCCCATTATTTACACTATGCATTAGTGATATTTTCTAAGTAGGACTTGCATGGAATTTTGCTAAGTATAAACTATGCTATGGGAAAACCTAGTAGATGAAACCTTAGTAGCAATTTCCTAAGTTAAGATTCCTATTACTTTCATGCTTAGCTTAGCTAATAGAAAACAAGGGTGGAAAATATATTCATGCTATGGAAAATTTCTAAGTCTGTGGACTTATGTTTTGTTTAATAAAACAACTAAGTGAATGAATCACCTGGGTGGAAATGGAAGGAATGGTTTGTGTTGAGTGGTTCACAAGGCCATGGAATTGGCTTGTGTATCTCACTTGTGGATGGCCACCTAGGAATAAAGAGATTTGAGATGTCAAATGTTGAGAAGCTTCAAGTGCAACCACTTGGCAATATGGGCTCTGCCATGATCATATAGGTTGCAAGAACTTAGCCATATGGACAGAGGGTGGTAGTGTTTGATAGGTGGGAACGCGTCCATGTTGGTCTAAGGGAAGGCTTCTGAAAGATCTTGTCTTGGGAAACCAAGTCTTGTGGGGAAAGTGCACCACCTCTGCAGAGTAAAAATCTAAGTACTTAGCCATGTCCCTGGTAAAGGACAATTTGAGCATCAAGACATGGAAGCAGTCAAGGATCTCATCACTCCAACTTCTAAGTAAAACTTGTGGATTGAACAAGGGTTGTTTGAAATCTTCAATCTTTGATTGAGAGATGCCTTGTAAAGGATCTCCAATCTTTGATTAAGAAAAATGATTGTATCAAAGCAAAAACTTAGTATTTTCAAAGGTTAAGGAAAAATCTATTTTGAGCAATGCAAGCCTCAACTCCACTTAGCCAAATGCATATAGATGATAGACTCCACTATAATACCATAGTATCACTTGCCAATACAATTCAAATGTATTGACCCTTGTGGCTGTAACTTGTAATGTTGCAGGTTTGATTGATTTTAGTGAAGATTGATTGATTAGGATTACAAAGTCTACAACCAACATCTGCCTGTGGCACTTTGAAGATGAAGGACCCCATGACTATAGTTATTCCGCTGCAATATAATGTAATAGCCAAATGAGCTATGTATGATGTAATAAAATTATGTTATTCCTGGTTATAAAGTATTATTATGACCTTTGTTTCTTGATATTACATCTAAACTGTGGATGCTAGCTATTGATCCAGGGACTAGCATTGTAAACACAGGGGGCTCTACCTGATTAAAGGTTGGGGACCCTATAAGATGGTATCAGAGCATTGTGTTGCCTGTAGGATTTGTAAGCCTAGGATTGGAAAAAAACCCTTAGAAAAATAGGAGTTGCATTTTGTTCCAAAAACTATTTACAAAAACACTTGTAAACTCTTTTCTCAACCATTTTGGTTTCAACTCTACACCTCATCTATTTCAACTTGATGGAAAAACCTACCCCATGACCAAAGACTTCACCATGTGCAAAAGACATCTTCAACTTCTTCAACTCTAATGACTTCAACATCTTCAGCATATTCACCAAGGACTTTCAACCTTGTATATCACTAAGGAATACAAGTGTGACAAGAAATTTTGCTCAAGACTTGAAGACTAAGGAAACACAACCTAGAAGGAACCATCATCACCTTTGAAGTTTTGTGACCAAGACACAAGAATTCTCCAAGGATACAAAGATCTCATTCAAGAAGAATCAACCAGGAAGGATGGAAAGATCACAAATGAACCATATAGATGGACCACCATATTTAGTATAGATAAAACCCACCAACTTATGTGGTGTAACAAAAATGTTTTTGGTTGCCTAAGTATGTGTTTGAACTGTGATTGTTTGAGTGAAATGTTTGTTTGTGATTGCTTGCATATTGCTTGTGTGAATTGTGATGTGTGTGATTAGAATTATTCCTTAGAAACATCTTGCCTATTCTAATCCCAATCCAACCCCAAACAGATGACTACTCCAAGAGACTCCAACAACAAAGTTGATGACACCAACACCAACCAAGAGGCCAACATGAGAGAACTTATAGCAACCCAAAACCAGTTGAGCCAAGAGACAACTCAGCTTTTAGCCAACAACAATGGACTAGACCCAGCCATACAAAGGATTTTGAAACTTCAATCCCAATTGATGCAAGGATTGGTTACTCGAATGATCAACATGAGAGAAAACTTTTCCCAAAGAGCTAATGACAACAAGGATGACAAGGATGTTATTCTAGAAGGAACCCAAGTTAGCAATACTTGTAAAGTCAAGGATCATGCATCCAAGGAGCATGAAGATCAATGCCCCAAGAAGAGAGAAAGATCTCCCACCTATGAAGAACAAGTTGAACAAGCCTATGGAGAAACTCAACCTTGGCCCATGAGTCAAGCATGGAAACAAAGGACTCAAAACAGATGTTTGCCCAGAGAAGTTTCCCCAGGATCCCAAGAAGGCCAATATATAAATTAGTTGGAAAATTTTTAAGGGTGGTAGTACCCTAGATGCTTTGAGCCAACTTGTAACCCTAACCTTCCCAAATCTCGGGGCGAGATTTATTTTAAGGGTGGTAGCCTGTCACATCCCAAGATTTTCCAAATCTTGTAATGTGAAAAATAAAATAAACAAAATAATTTTTTGTTGAAAATCAGGGTGAAAAGAAACTTTTGTTTCTAAAAGGAAACTTAAAATCCCATCTTGAACAAACTTTGGTTAAAGTTTGAATTCAACAAATCCAAATCAAGAGAAATGCATTCCTCAATGAATGTATCTGGAAATTTAAACATTTGGGAAATAAATCCAGAACCCTAAACCCTAATGGAAGAAAATCATTTTCCAAAGTTATCTCTAAATCCATGGATTTGATCCATACCAAAATTTATCAACAAATATTCACAAAGGATCAAGAAAGACCATAGAAATTGATTTCACTCAATTGGAACCATGGATAAAACCTTATGAATATAATAAGATAAGGAAATTGAATTTCCAAAGCTAATAAAGCCCTTACCAAAAACCCATACCAATTGGTGAACAAATAATCCTAAAGGGATTTAAAAGGATAAACAAATAATAAAGAAAGTTTTTATAGTTGGAATTACTATTTTGGATCTTTAAAATAAAAAGATTTGGTTTTCAAAAGCAAAGATAGATTTATAAATAAAGATTATTTTATAGAGCCAAATTAATTTTGGCCAAGCTTTTATAATAAAATATTTTGTTTTGATAAAATGAGTAAAGGTTTATTTAAATAAAATAATAAGGATGTAATATCCAAATTTTATTTAAGTAAAGGCTTTTCCCATTTTAAATGAACACTAAAACTTATTTATTTATTTTAAATAAGTTTTCCAAGTATTTTATTACTACTTTGAAATCTTTTTATAAAAGGTTTTGGTTTTCAAAAATAAAAAGAAATATTTTAAATAAAGATTATTTTATAAAGCCAAATTAAACCTTGGCCAAGACTTTGAAACAAAAGGTTTTGTTTTGATTAAAATAGTAGAGGTTTATTTAAAATAAAATAAAAGGGATTTAAATATCCAAGTTTTATTAATAAAGGTTTTACTATTTTCAAAACATCAAAACTTATTTATTTATTTAAAATAAGTTTTCCAAATATTTTATATTCTCAAAATAAAACCTACTAAAGTGTTTTGGTTTTATTCTAGATTTCAAAATAAAGTTTTTAAATAAAACAAACCCTACTTGATTTATTAACTAAGGTCCATTTTATTTAATTATTAATGGAACCTAAAATAAAAGGTTATTTTGTTTAAACAAGTTTTCCAAATAATCTCTATTTTCAAATAAAACCTACTGTTTTGGTTTTGAAAAATATTTGGATTTCATATGGAAAAAATTTATTAATTAAATCATACCCTATTTTATTAAATAACTAAAGATCCATTTTATTTAATTATTGAATGGATCCTAAAATGAATAAAAATATTATTTTATTTTTAGAATTTGGTTTATGTTGATAAACAGAACCAAGTTCAAAGTTGTGAAGTGTGGTGTTTGTTTGAATTGTTTGAATTGTTTGAATGTTGTTTGAATAGTTGATTGAAATTCAAAACAGAAAAATAGAAATAGAAAAGGAAAAATGTTTTAGACAGAAAAAAAATAGTGCAAAGGGAAGAAACCAGCCCAGCCCACTAAGGCCTAGCAAACCAGCCCAGTTCTCTTCCAGAAAGAAAACAATTCACACCCAGTTTCTGACCCACACAGACAATGACCAGTGGACCCTCCCCCTCATTTCTTTTCCCACTGACCGGTGGACCCCACCTCTCTCTCACGAAATAACTGCTTTTATTTATCATGGATAGAACCCACACAGTCGATGATAGCCTGGACCCACTTCCCCTTCCCCTCTTTCGCTGACGAGACGACCCCACTCCTCCTGTTCTTCTTCCCCACCCACAGACCACGCCCACCCCTCGCCGGCCGTTACAAACGGAATAACTCCGGCGTAATACGCCTTAAACACGCGTTGAATCAGCCCCACGACCACGCAGGATAAATCACCTCCCTCTCCTCTTCACTTCCCCTCTGTCCCCTTCCCCAAGCACGCCCCCAGGCCGCCCCAATTCCTCCTCGAGCTCCTCTGTTCCGACCATCGTCTCCGGCCAATTCAGGCCAGAACACACCACCCCCTACCTTCCCGAGCACCCTAGCAGCTTCCCCACTCCCTGGCGCATCTCCCAGTACCACCCATTCAACCGCGGGCGCTCCAGAGCGTCGGCTTTGACAAGCTCTGACAGCGCCGTCGTCTGATGGATATGATGGACAACCTGTAGGAAGGCTGTTAGCATCCATAAAGAGTTCTCTAGAAATATGATGGATATTCAATTGGGAATAATCTCGTCATGTTGCTAGTGCGATGATTCTTTATTATGCAATATTAAATGAGTACCATGAGTTTTAACTCAAGATGACTGATGATAATTTCTTATCTAAAGTAGAAGAATGGCACCCAGGTATCCACCTCGGAATGTTCAAGTGTTGAACAAGACCTTAGATGATTATAAATATGCCCGGAGAATCACTCTAAGACAACTTCTATGGAGTATGGATTGTGAGTCTCGACTTCTGGTCAAGGTTTACAGTTTATATGATGGACGGATATTGGCCAAGTATCGTATCCTGATCATGTTACCCAAGAAGTTGGGAGTGCATGGAGAAATGCCATCAGGAGAAGCAAGATGTATGGCAACAACCTATCAGATTGCAGTAGTAGCAGCCATAACCAAGATAAGGGAACAAAATTTCCAAGTCACTGGAAGGTACTACCTATACTGCTATACCTCATGAAACTCCTAGTTCTGATCCAGAGTTAGAACATTCTGCTCTGGTAAGGACCAAACCCACTCTGGCAATAGAGTATATGGATCGTTATAAGTCTTTACTAGACACTTTTCATAACACTCATCAAGTGCTAGTTCAAGAGTTGGACACTGTCATTGAGGATTTGACTGATCCTGCAAAGGCAAAGGCACATAGAAAGAAGCTTGTTAGAGAAGCAAAGCACTCCAAGCCAATCTTTTCTGGAGAGGTGTTTAAAGAAACAGAGTTTAATGATCCACACTCTGAAGTCTATGCCTACTGCCCAGTCGAACCTCAGCAATCAGTAGACCCATGGACCAAATACAAGGAGGAATAGAGGATATGGAATGCACCCAATCCCAATAATATCGTTGGAGATTCTAACAGATGGGAAGGCCAGTCCTATGATGAAGTCATGGGACAAGCTACACTTCATGAATCGGGTAAGGGAGTAGAAACCAATTATAATCCTATAGAATCATATGGACCATATTGGAGTAACAAGATTCCCATTGAGCTGGAAGAGTGTCCTGGTAGTTACTACACCAATATGTATGACTGGATTGTGGAAAAAGCAAAGAATGCCTCTTACTTTGAGGATGCTTGAGGAGGACAGGAGAATACTGAAGAAGGAAATGAGTTTGATAGTCATTTTTCAATGGCTAATCTCACTCTTGGTACTTCTACTCAAGGTTACGCACCTACTGGATGTTCTGATGCACCAGAAGGCGGTCGTCAAACTTCGGGTCATCGTCGACGAAAAATCTGGAAGCCCAGAAGTGAGTGAAGAAAGTAAGAATAGACGTAATCTAGGTAGTAGCGTGCTTGAATAATGTACATATTGGGTAATGCGTATTGTAGTGCTTGAGAGGCTTGCCTAAATAAGTGAGAGTATGCTCACATAATCAAGAAATCCCTTGTAATATAAGGAGGAAGTGTACAGCGGGAGTGTCTTGCTGTGGTTGGGAGTTGTAAATTTCGAAGACATATGTTTAATACATGGTATATGTTTGAGTATTTCTTGGTTTTTCTTGGATTTTCTTGATTGACTAGATATGTACATGAAGTTTGGCTTGGTGTGCAAATGCATGTGCATCATCAAGTTATTACTTGATGTTATAGACCTAGATAGGAAAGGGAATTCGTGTAAGGGAGTGACGAGTTCCAAAGACCAAGATGAAGACTTGCAAGAAGAAGGAAGCCAAATATAAGGTGTATTAACACTATTTTGAAGGATGGATTAATTCCAACTTATTATTGATTAAGTAACAAGGAATACTGGTACAAAAAAGGGCGGTGGAGCAAAATTGGAAGAATTTAAGTTCAACCGAGATAGGTGATGTTGTTCCGAAGCTAATAATATAGTCGTTCCAAGTTCATGGAAATATCATGAATGAGTGCAAAGGAGGAGTTTTGAAATCGTAGCTAGTGTTCAAGTTCGGATAAACTTAGATAGAATACTAATAGTAAGTCCAGAACCTATAGGGTAATCCATACACCTAGGAGGATTCACAACTGGTATCCATGGCTGGTATCCTAATAGTGTAGTGAAGTAGGTCATCTTTGTATAAGATAAAGAATATAAAACTTGACATGAGTTAAGATAGGCCTAAGGAGTATAGAATTTAAAGCGAAATGGCTTTCGAGATGCTTCGTGAAAGTCGGGCTTACTAAAGCAAAAATGTTCAGAAGGTTAAAAGTAAGATAAACAATGTTGGAAGATTCATTACGGGGATCCACTACCGAGTGGGTGTATCGTAAATTCTTTCGAGAGACCTTATATAGGTAAGATATAAGCTGGATAGAGACCAACACCTTAACTAATGGATATTATATGTGAAGTTTAGAGACCAGTAGGAAACCCCAAGGGGGAGAGTAAACAATAAACACTAAAGTGTTGTTGTCAAACTTTCTGACTAAAGGTTGGAGAAAAAGTACTAAAACTATGATGAGATTAAACCTTATTCTCATAAGGTTATAAGAAGTCATCATTATAAATCATTTCCAAGAGTATGTCTGGATGAAAGACCAAAGGAGATATAACTGCTTAAATCTAGTAGACTAGTTGTAATAGGGAAACAACTGGTAAGTTATCCTTGAGAAGGACGAGAGCCTAGTAAAAAAGTCTAGTGTATCATAGTAGAAAGGTCATATAGGAAGGGACAACATATGTCCTAAACCAATTCTAAATAGAATCATAAAAACATAATCCAAGGGATTATCATAACAGAACTCATAGGATAAATTAGGATGATAGTTCGAAGTTGCCAAGTAAGAAGATAATTCAAGGAAACAGACCTGGATATGGGAGACCACAATTATTTCCAATTGGGATCACAATGGAATACGAGAGATGGTGTGATCAATACAAGGCAATTCCTCATTCGGAAACGCAAGAGAGTACGAACTTCGGGGACGAAGTTTATTTTAAGGGGGAGAGTCTGTAACATCCCAGCATTAGAGCTTAGAAATAAGCTGAGGTAAGGTGTATGCATTGCATTCATGCATAGAAAATCTGGGGAATTTTCGCGCAAAACTAGAAGAGTGTAGAGGGATCGAGATCTCTCTTGTTCTGATGAAAACATCAGGGAAAGTGTTACGGATTTCGACATGACCTCTACTATATTTTTGTGTCCAATTCAATTCATATTTGAAATTGAGAATTGAAATGCAAATTTATTTCATCATACAACGGTTGGACCTTTAAAATATAATGGAAAAAGAATTGCAGTGAGGCAATAAAATGGATTCCTTTTTATAATAAATGTATATTACAATATTCCTTATAATAAGTACATCACAATAATATAATACGGAAGAAATCTTATATATAAGATGAATATAAAAACTTTATTGTCCTTTATATAATAAACAAAAGGTTACTTCTTATTCTTTTCTCTATTCAGTAGCAACAAATTAAATTAAATGTAACAATGGAAGATTACATTACAGACATATGAATTCAAGAAATTACAATTCTCAAGTTACAAAAGAGAGAAAAAAGATAAACTTTATTAATAGTACACGGTATTACATTGTCTGTACAATTTCCAAACAAAAGAGGAATTACAAAAGAATAAATAAATTCCAACTAGGGACTAAATTTTTCTTTATCTTGTAATCTTCATATTCCCTATTCATGCAAAACAAAAAAAGAAAAGACAAGAGAATTGAAGAGGGAGATTAGTGTTAGTTGTACCCTCAGATTTGCAATGAAATGCATTGCTAATCTCATCATTGGGTATTTCTTAAAGAGGGTCTAAACAGTAGTATATGTTGTTATCTAGAGTTTTGCCTCAGTTCAACATCATAGGCCTTAAGGGGCAAGTTTCACCAGCATAGTAAATAGGTAAAAGTAAAAGTGTAACAACAGCCAGAAAAGATCTTCATGGCTGATCTGATCCTCAAGTCCAGCAAGACCAGCCTTGTAACTTGTACATAGCAGGGGCCACCTGCAAGCAGCTTACACATCCTGCATGGTGAGTGTGCTGTCACCACGGCAGGAGTACCTCAACTAGGGATAAGAGGAGCAGCTGCAGTCGCCTTAGCATATCCCAGTCCATTTCACCACACTCCATAACCACCATCAACAATCTCAATTCCACATGTTCTAGACATGTTCAAAGAAGAAACACAGGCAACAGTAGCAGTGAAAGGTGGATAAGGGGTAACATCCCAAAACTTAATCCAAGGTTAATCAAGATCAAATCTACCCAATTTAGGGTTAACAAAAACTTTTTCTTTTAAAAATGATTAAGCCCTCATATGTGTGTGCATATAATTTAGGAGTTGTTTTGAATTATCATGTTTGAGTGATCCATTGATTGTAAATTGATTCTAAGGTGAATTAAACATCATCTAGATCATTCCCAAGCAATTCCCAAAGAAAAAGAAATAAAAAAGAATAAAATAAGGAAATGGTCATTTGTGCCATTTTAACTAACTAGCCTACTTTGGCTATTCCTAGAACTCGAATCTTAACAGAAACAATTATGGTTCTTTGCACCCCTTGCTAGTACAAGTAGTGATGTGCCAAGGCCACTTTGTTTCATCCAAAAACTTTCAAACACTAAATTTAAATGACATTTGAAAATTGAATGTAGTTCATATGTATAGATCACACTTATTCAAAAACCACTCAAATGAACTCCATTTTAAATCCCAAGCAAACTTAGATGCTTAAGAATGAGATGAATCACTCCACCAAAAATCTCCCAAAAATTCAAATATTTTGTTCATGCGGCCATTGTGTCGAACACCTTGTTAGCAGAATCATTATGGCCTAACTATTACTGTTTTGGAGCTAATCTTTGAAGGAAATATGCCCTAGGAGGCAATAATAAAGTTGTTATTATGTATTCCTTATATATGATAGATGTTTATTTTTTCTAGAATTGTATTGATCAGAAACATCAATACATGTGTGTTTAATAAACAAAAAGGGTTCCTAGTTATGCCTCTCTTATAGACTAGCTTGTTGATTAACAAGATGATCAAGGTTTCCTGATCATGGACATTGGATGTTGTTAATAACAAGGTCACACCATTGGTGGAATGATGTGATGAACATTCATCCGAAGTATAGCATTACGATCAAGTCATTATGTTTATATTGCTATAACATCATACAAAGTAATCTTTATCCTTAGACCATGAGATCATGTTAATTGCTAACACCGGAAGAGTATCTTGATAACATCGAACGTCACACCGTAACAGTGTGACTATAAAGATGGGTTTAGTACTACAAAGGTGTTATGTTGAGGCTCATGGATCAAGAGTGGAATTTGTCAATCCCGATGACGGATACATATACTCTGGGCCCTCTCGGTGATATCACATTGAGATAGCTTGCAAGCAAGTGATGTGATCACTAGAATGTTATATCACGGGAACAAGAAAAGAGTGCATGTCGGTAACGAGATCAAACTAGGTATGGGGATACCGATGATAGAATCTCGGACATGTAATATATCGCAAGACAAAGGGATTTAGTTACAAGCGTTAAAGGTTCTCATGATCACAGAATACATCGTTGAATGTGTAGGAGTCAGTATGGATCTCCAGGTCCCGCTGCTGATTATTGATCGGAGAAGGGTCTCGATCATGTCTGCATTATTCGTGAATCGTAGGGTGACACACGTAAGAGTTGCCGGACACCATTTTGGAGCACATATGTTTCAGACGAAAGAATTGCAAAGCGCAGGAATTGTTTCAATAGAAACCGGAATTTGTTTCAGGTGAAATTGGAGAAAGTGGTTCTGCATGTGATATTGAAATATTGCAAGGGGCTATATGTGAATGTTTGTTAATTAAAGTAATTAACAAAATTCTGGATAAATTTAATAAAAGAGTTTTATTAAATGAGAGAGCATTAAACTTGGAGAATTTTAATGCATTTAAGGTGGAGACTTTAAAAGGGAATGTGAAGAGGCATTTTAATGTGGAGGGGTTACCACCACATGAATGGGGGAGGTGAGGGGTCACCCCCCATGCACCGGCCATGGAGAGGAGGGGCACCCCCCTCCTCCTATAAAAGGCCACCCATTCCCTCCTTCGTCCTCACACCTCCTTGTGAAGGATCTCTCTCCCCCTCTAGAATTATTCCCCCATGGTCTCGGATTAGCGAGATACATGTTCCCGGTGGTGTCGTTGTATTGGGAATGGCAGTACCTAAGGAGGTTAGATAGAGGTGTGGGGACTAGCAGGGAAGCTATCGACGGCGTCCGCAGGCGAGATTGGGCACAAGCAAGCGTAGCTGGACGCAGGAAGTACCCAGGTTCAGAGCCCTCATGATGAGGTAAAGCTCCTACTCCTGTCTGATCTGACTATGAGGGATATATGAACTACAAGTGCTCTTTGAGATGTGTTCTCTAGCTACTGCCTTAAATGCATTGAGACCAACCCTTTCTACTGAGGCCTTGCCTCTCCTTATATAGGCAGAGAGGCAAAGATCTCACTGGCTAGTCTGACTGGCGGGCCCCACAGGCGGGTCCCAGCCGACTAGTCATCTACAGTATCTAGTATGGCTTGTCTTATCGGAGTATGAGCGGTATGGCTATCGTAGGTATAGTGGACGCCGTGCCAGCCCGTCGTCAGCATAGGCCACTGTTCCAGCGTCACCCACGCAAAGTCTTCGGTATGGGCGGGTGGTTGCCCGTCTTGTCATCGTACAGGGCATACCGTGCACTGATACGCACGTCGTCCTGTCTCACTGATTGGGTCCGGCTATGTCGCCGTATCCGGCTGTCTCTTGCTGATCCGGCTACCGGGTGATAGCCGGACCGTCTTGCCCTGTCCGGTTGCATCTGGTCAGCCGGACTCAATCCGACTGTCCTGTTTATTATCCGGATGGGGTACCCGGGGATCATCCCCCTGACACTAGCCCCCGAGCGCGTGTGGATTCCGCCCTTAGGCGAAATGTGCGCGCGCTCCTTCTTGCTTTTTGAATTTTCATCCGGCTGAGCCTGGCGGTTGCGATACCCGTGACGACAGTGCTGACACCGGCCACGCGCGCACGCGCCATCATTGCTCTGCGGCGGGCAGCATAACGTCCCGTCGCACATCGCCTCGGGAAACTGATGTCCGGCGCTTCGGTTCTCGCTCCAGGATCTTCTGTGCATCCTGCCCTAGCACACGGGATCTAGGCGGCGGTTGGGGAATGGGTTGCCCGGATGCACGCCACGTGGCCCTGTCGACGGTTGCCCTTCCGGTCCTTTAAATGGACGCCGCGGGGGAGGCAGTTCCTTTGCTTCGCTCCCTCGCTGCAGTTTCTTTCTCCCTCGCGTGCTCTTGCTCCTGCGCTCTTGCCCTCTGCGCCGCCCGCTCGTCATCATCGACGCTACGGGCCACCGCCACTCTTCCGTCGCCGCTCCTCTCCACCAGCCGGAAATGGCCGCCGACCGCGGGGCTTGGTGCGGCTCCTCTGTCACCGAAGATCAAATCGCAAAGTACCGCCCCACCCGTGTCCTCCCACCGGCGGAGGAGGTGGCGGTGCGGTTGGCACCGGTGGGGGAGATGTCACCGCACCCGGCGGAGGGGGAGCGCGTCATCTTCCTCTCCCACCTGGCGCGCGGGTTCGCCCTTCCGGTGAACCCCTTTGTTCTGACGTTCCTCGCCTTCTTCGACCTCCGTCTTCACCACCTTGGCGCCAACGCCATCGGGACGCTGGCGCACTTCATGGCTTTCGGCGAGAGCTATCTCGGGATCCAGCCGGATCTCGGGCTCTTCTGCCGGCTCTTCCGAGTCCGGCCGCAGGTGCAGTACACGAAGGGGCCGCTAGTCATCTGCGGCGGCGCCTCCAACTACTCCCACACCCAATCTGGCTACCCCAAATTTTTGCTCCAGGACACGGTACGGCTGTGGCAGCAGTCGTACTTCTACGTCAAGAACGTCACCAACGTCGATCGGATAAATCTTCCGGCCTTCCAGGACGTCGAATCCAGTCGGCAGAACTGGGACCTGAAGTTCCATGGCGACAAGGCAGAGACGGACGTGATGCTGGCGCGCATGCGCTCCCTCGTCACCTGCCAGCTAACCGGCCGGGACATCACTCTTAGCTAGATGTCCCGGCTGATGATGCCGATGCAGCAGCGGGCGCACAAGATGTGCTATTACTCCGGCCGGCTGGACCCGACCCAGCTATCGCGCCGCGATCCTCGCTACCACAACTTGAAGGAGTGGTTGTGGACGATCAGCAAGGAGCGGCTGCCAGAGAACTGGAAGTTCAGTCTGGCGCCCTACAGCCGGGAGAACCACGCGCCCCGGGTAAGTTCTCGTAGCCGGAAATTTTGCTCACTCTTTCTGTGTTATTTCCTTGTTCTGTCTGATTGACTTCTTGCATTCGGCAGATGTTCACCTGCATCCTTCGCGAGGAGGGCGAGGCTCCCTCGAGGCATTCACGCCCAACTTACCCGAGCCACACGCTCGGCGGTCTGGCGAGGAATCGGATGGGGACGGCGACGCCTTCCCCAGCCGGAATGACGAGCCGGCTGCCGACCCGTACGCGGAGGTGCACGAGGAGGAGGAGGCCAGACCGACCACGGAGCCGGTGACGCGCTCCGCGACGGACGGCGAAGTAGACAAGAGCGGCTCCAGCCGTTCCGGCTGAAGAAAGGGCCGCCCCCGGTTGTGCCGGGGTATGTTTTTTCTCTCCTCTATCTTTTGGTGCTTTCTGTCTACTTGCCCTCTTTCTTGTTTTTCTAACTTTGGCTTATTTTGTTTTTGCCTTTTCCTCCTTCTCTTTAGCGCGTTGGTCTCTTTCGGAGCTGCGAGCCCAGCACAGGCGTCGACCGGGTCGCCGCCCCATGCCCCGACTATGCCAACCGGCGCCTCTCCTTCTTCTGAGGCATAACCTCCGCCTCCCCCTCGAGCTGAGCCGGCTGCCTCTGCCCAGCCGGAGGGTCCCCAGCCGGAAGCGGAGCCCTCCTAGTCGGAAGGCTCCTCCGCTGGTCACGGAGGAGCCTGCTCGTTGTTGGCGATGACAACTCCGACGAGGAGCTCGGGGAGGAGTGGCGAACAGCGGTGGTCGCAGCGAAGGAGTCCTTGGCCGTCAACGTCGTGGACGACGATTCTTCCTCTGCCGCTTCGCTGTCGGACCTTGCCGCCACGCTTGAGCTGGCGGTGAAGGAGATCCGGCTGTTGGAGGCCACAGCCGGCGGGAACCGAACGTTGGAGCAGAAGCTTGCTGCCGCCAACGGGACTTCCCAGAGTAAGTTCGCTTCACCCAGCTTGCTCTCTCTTTTTTTTTTACTGATAGCCGGTTTCGTTGCAGCCATCCTCGTGTGCGCTCAGCGCGAGATCGATCGCTTGAAGAAAGCGAACAACCGGTTGAGCAAGTCCAACTCCACTCTACGGCTGTAGAACAAGGATTGGCACGCGCGGGTAGACGGTTTGGAGGCCACCTTCAAGGAGCACGACGCCTCGCTCGCTAGCCGGGCCGAAGCCTTCACCCTTCTCGAGGCCCAGAACAAGGACCAAGAGAAGGAGATCAAACGGCTAGCGGTTAAGGAGAAGGCACTGGTGGAGGAGCTGATGCAGGTCGGCCACACTGCCAAGGGTAAGTTCCTTTTCCCGTATTCCTTTCTTTCCGGATCCGGTAGCCGGATCTGACCCTTTTTTCTGACAGCCTTTTACCCCGGCATAGACCTGCTGGCCTACAACCGGCTGCAGGAGAACTGGCCGGGAGCGCAGCCGACGGCCTAGGAGCTCGTCATCCTTCTTGGCAAGGAAGCTGCGAAGCTTCGTCACGCGGCGCGGGACGTCTTCTCCTTCATGTGGCCGGAGGCTCCGGTTCCGGAGACGATGGCGCAGCTGGCGGCGAAGGTGGGAGAGGTGCCGGCTGCGGTGGATCGGCTGCGGGACTTGGCGGCACGGGCCGGAGCGGAGATGGGTCTGGCCCTCATGCTCTACTGGTACAAGGACGCCCGCGTCGAGAAGATCAACGGTGGGTTCCGTGCCGGAGCCGACCTTGCCGCCATCCGCCAAGCCCATCCGGAACTCCGCGGGTCTGCCATCAAGATCGCCGATTACGTGGATCCCGACGAGGTGCTTACCGACTCGGAGTCCGTCGGTACTCCTGATGCAGAGGGTTCGATGTCGCTGCCTGCAGGCGCAGGAACCGGATCAAGCTTCACGCCTCCTCCGCTGCCTAAAGCTTCTGCCGGCCAAGATTCCCCACACGGCAAGGGTCCTGCCGTCTAGTTATTGCCCCGGGATGCCGGGTGTATTTGTCTTGTCTTACATGTTCATGAACCTTGTCCGTTTGTACCGGCTGTCTTTGATGCCGGGTAACTTATGGGAGCTTCGTCTCCTTTTTGTTTATTATTGTTGAAATTCTTGAATCTTCCTTGTGCGTTGACCTTTCCTTTTGCGTATTTGGCCCCGCTAACTTCGTCCAGCTACACACCTTTAGCCGGGCGACCTACACCTCCAAAGGCGGCGCTTAGCGCACTCCACTGGTGTAGCCCCGAGATTCGAGAAGTCAGCCAGGTGCTTCGAATCTTTCTTATTTCTCCCAAGTCTTCTATCTTTATCCAACTGGCCTTGTCCTAGTCGGCCGCTTTCGTCGGCTGAACGCCTTCAGTCGGGGGAACTATCATTCCAGTGGGGACGCCATGAGCGCACCCATCGGGTAAATTCGAGATTCGAGTAGTCATGGCGTAGCAAGGTGCTTCGAATATTTCTTGTCTCTTCTTGCTCCCGCCCTTGCCCTCACCTGGGCTCCGAACGGCCAGCTAAACGCCCTTAGCCGGTCAGGAACTACAAGATTCCACTAGGGGGCCGCGAGTGCACCCAGTGGGTGTAGCCCCCGAGATTCGGAGCGCTTGATGAAGGCAAGGACTTTGAATCTTCTTTCCTTCTCCTGAATTCCGACTCGAGGTAGTCGAACAAGAATGCACATATGCATACAAATACATCTTCACAGGTTAATAGGTTAGTCTGTCAAATCGTAGCCGAAAAATGGCTTGTTTTTTCGAAAACTGGCTTGCTCCTTTCTAGACACTTAGTCGCCTTCCCGTGTGCTCTACTGTTTTCGCTGCGTCCTTGCTGGGCAGCCGGGTTGCAGTCTACAGCCGGAATCAAAGGGAGCTGATAGTACATTACGCACGGTACTAGCGGCTTAGCAGCTGGATTGGTTCGAGCTAGTTGCAGGGCCAGGACGCCCGATCTATCGCGTCTCCTCCCTGTTTTTCGTGTGGGATGCCTCGGGCTTTTGCTCTTGCTAGCCGGACAGCCGGGTTGCGGTCTGTAGCTGAGACGAAGAGTGGGCCTCGGACATCGTCACACACTACTCAGCCGGCTTGTTGACTTAACAGGCCGGGCCAGCCGGCGAGCCCCCGGGTAGGGGTTGCCGGAGCCGGAAAATTTGAACCGGAAAACAGGTGTACACACATTTCTAGAAGGAGCCCCCGAGATTCTCGTGGGGGTCTGCATTTTCATTCATGGGGTTTTCGGGATACATACACTTCCTGGCGACTAGGTGTAAAACGGGCGCAGCAGGGCCGCGTTCCAAGGACGCTCGGTCTCCTCGTCCGATTTGTCCATCTTGTTCTTGCGCGGCTGCTGTGCGTCGATGAGGTAATAGGAGTCATTGGGCGCCATTGATGATGAAGGGGCCTCCCAGGGTGGTGATAGCTTGTGCATGCCCTTCGTGTCTTGCACCAGCCGGAGAACCAGGTCGCCTCGCGGAATGCGCATCGGAATCCGCTTGAATGGTGGCAGATCGACAGGCCAGATCGCGGGCCTCCTCCAGGAGGTCCACCTCGTCCTCCCGTGCCTCCTTGTTGGCTTTTTCGTTGTACAGGAGCTTGCAGGGGAGTCGAACTTGATGTCGGCAGAGAGGACAGCTTCCGATCCGTAGACCAGGAAGAATGGCGTGTAGCCGGTTGACCTATTTGGTGTGGTGCGGAGGCTCCACAGCACCGCCGGAAGTTCTTCGATCCAACATCCGGGTGACCGCTCCAATGGCTCGATGAGACGTGGCTTGATGCTGGCTAGCACCAAGCCATTTGCTCGTTCGACCTGCCCGTTGGACTGCGGGTGTGCAACGGAGGCGAGGTCCAGTCGGATGCCCTTGTTGCTGCAGAACCGGGCAAAGGCCGCCTTGGCAAAGTTTGTGCCGTTGTCGGTGATGATGTTGTTGGGGTAGCTGAAGCGGTTGATGATGTCGGTGAAGAAGGTGACAACCGTTGCTCCATCCAGCTTTTGGATAGGCTTGGCCTCGATCCACTTTGTGAACTTGTCCACCGCTACCAGCAGGTGGGTCATTCCCGTGTGGGCTCGCTTGAAGGGACCGACCATGTCGAGGCCCCAAACTGCAAAGGGCCAGGTGATCGGTATGGTCTTGAGTACCAAGGTTGGATGTGCTCAAGCGCTGGCACCCATTGCACGCGACGACCAGCTGCTCGGCATCCTCGAGGGCGGTGGGCCAATAGAAACCATGGCGGAATGCCTTGGCGACTATCGCCTTGACAAAGCGCAGCCCGTGACTCACCCTGGTGGATATCCTTGAGTAGCCGGTAGCCCGTGTCCACATCGACACATCTTTGGAAGATACCGGATACACTACGCTTGTACAGCTCGCCGTTTATGATGGTGTATGTATGCGCGCGGCGCCGGATTTGCCTGGCCTCTACCTCGTCGTCCGGGAGTTCTCCGTTGGTGATGTAGTTCATGAAGGGTTGTGCCCAGGATGGCACTTCCCGGATGACGAGGACGCTCCTGTCCTCTGGCTGACGGATGTCGGGGGGTCGTCCGGGTGGAGTACCCGGGACGGCAGCCCCCGAGCCATTAGGCGAGCCAGCAACCCCCGGGTCTTGCGAGCCGGAGGGCACTGCCTGGCCGGAATTGGTGCGGATTTTCTTCTTTGGTGGTTCTCTCGGCTCCGTTTCTGCTGTTCCGCCAGCCGGAACGCTTCCCGCCCAGACGATGGAGTCTGACTCCAGCGACGGGTTGATGGATGGCTTGCGCAGATGCTCCAAGGAGACCCCTAGCAGGATGGCCTGCCTGGTGGATCCTATCTTGGAGAGCGCATCGGCTGCCTCGTTGTTGGTGCGGGGGATGTGGTGAAATTCGCATCCGTCGAAGGAGGCGCTGAGCTTCTGGATGTGGAACCGGTAGAGAGCCATGTTTGCATCTCTGGCGTCCCATTCCCCGGACACCTGTTGCACCACCAAGTCTGAAGCACCGAAGCACAAGATCCGGTTGACACCGATCTCCTTGGCCAGCCGGAGCCCGTGCGCCAGTGCCTCGTATTCGGCTACGTTGTTGGAGGTCTGCAGCACATAATCCAGCCGGTCTCCTTTGGGCGAGGTGAGCACGATGCCGGCTACCAAGCCCCCGAGCATCTTCGACCCGTCGAAGTGCATGCGCCAGTGCCTCATATTCGGCTACGTTGTTGGAGGCCTTGAAGTAGATCTGCAGCACATACTCCAGCCGGTCTCCTTTGGGCGAGGTGAGCACGATGCCGGCTCCCAAGCCCCCGAGCATCTTCGACCCGTCGAAGTGCATCCTCCAGTGGGAGATACTAGGTCTCGGCCCAGTCAACGAGGAAGTCTGCCAACGCATGTGACTTGATCGTGAGCCGGTGCTCGTACTGGATGGAATAAGTGGCGAGCTCGATGGCCCACTTGGCGACTCGGCCGGTGGCGTCCTTGTTGCCGATGATTTCTGAAAGGGGTGCGGTGCACACGACCTTGATCGGGTGCTCCTGGAAGTAGTGCTTGAGCTTCTTGCATGTCAGGTACACACCGTAGCACATCTTTTGGTAGTGGGGGTAGTTCTTCTTGGAGAGGGAGAGAACCTCGCCGAGGTAGTAGACGGGTCTCTGAACCGGCTGAGCCTTGCCTTCCTCGGGGCGCTCCACCACCAGGACGACGCTGACGAACCGGCTGGTGGCTGCTATATAGAGCAACATCGGCTCCTTGCTAGCCGGCGTGGCTAGAACCGGTGCTGTGGATAGCATGCGCTTGAGGTCGTGAAACGCGGTGTCGGCTTGCGAAGTCCAGGAGAACTTGTTCGTCTTCTTCATCAGCTGGTATAGCGGGAGTGCCTTCTCCCCACCGGCCGATTTAAACGACTAAGGGAAGCCAGGCATCCGGTGAACTTCTGGACTCCAAGCAGGTTCTTGGGCGGCTGCATCCTCTGGATGGCCGCGATCTTCTCCGGATTCGCCTCGATACCTGCTGTGATACGAGGAAACCGAGTAGATGACCGGATGGTACTCTGAAGACGCACTTCTCTGGGTTCAGCTTCATCTGGTACTGGCGGAGGTTGCCAAATGTTTCTCCCAGATCCTCGAGGAGGGTGCGCTTTTCCTTGGTCTTGATGACCATGTCATCCACGTAAGCGTGCATGTTTCGGCCTATCTGCGAGTGCAAGCATTTATGCATACATCGCTGATAGGTGGCGCCTGCGTTCTTTAGGCCGAAAGGCATGGTTACATAGCAGAAAGCCCCATAGGGGGTGATAAATGATGTCTTAATTTGATCAGCCGGGTTTAGCCAGATCTGATTGTACCCGGAAAAACAATCTAGAAAAGACAACAAATCACAGCCGGCCGTGGAATCGATGACTTGATCGATACGGGGCAAGGCGGGGTCTTCGGCACGCCTTGTTCAGGCTGGTGTAGTCGATACACATGCGCCAGGTCTTGTTCTTCTTCAACACCAAGACTGGGTTCACCAACCAGTCCGGGTGGTACACTTCCATGATGAACTCGGCTGCAAGGAGCCGGGTGATCTCATCACCGATTATCCTTCTCTTCTCCTCTGCGAACTGGCGCAGAGGTTCCTTGACCGGCTTGGCATCCGGACGCACGTGAAGTGAGTGCTCGGCGAACTCCCTCGGCACACCCGGCATGTCCTTGGGAGACCATGCAAAGATGTACCGATTCTCACGGAGGAAGTCGATGAGCGCGCCTTCCTATTTGCTGTCCAAGCCGGCACCAATGGTTACGAACTTAGTCGGATCGGAGGGGTCGAGCAAGATCCTCTTCGACGAAAGCTCCTTCTCCAGCCGGTTTGCTGCTAGCCGGAATGTCCTGTCGGACCATGGCCACATTGTGCATGATCGCGTGTTTTTCTTCGGCTATGATGAGGGCCTCTGCCAGTTTGGAACCGGATGAGGCGCACTCCATCGATCGCCTGAAGCAGCCAGCGATGGTGATCACGCCGTGGGGTCCCGGCATCTTCGTCTTGAGGTACGCGTAGTGGGGGATTTCCATGAACTTGGCGAGGGCGGGGCGCCCGAGGAGAGCATGGTAGGAGCTCGTCAGATTTACCACCTCAAACTAGATTGGCTCACGGTGGAAGTTCTCCTCGGTCTCGAAGATGACGTCCAGCTGGATTTTCCCAACAAGGTAGGCTGGCCTTTAAGACGTGGAATGTCGTGGTAGTCGGGCGCAGGTCGCTTTCGCGAATGCCCAGCTTCTCCAGCGAGGACTGGTAGAGGAGGTTGAGGCTGCTGCCCCCATCGATGAGGACGTGCGAGAATTGGCAGGTGCGCGCATTGGAGACGATGAGAGGGTCGAGCACCATGGTGTAGCCCCCGGGAGTCGACAGATGCTCAGACTGATCCGCCCGGCTCCAAGTGATGGGGGTTTCCGACCAGTTCAGGTACTGGGGGACCGGAGAGACGATGGCGTTGACCTCCTTGGAGCGTCGCCTGCTGCTGTGCTTGTCGTCCTGCTCCGTCTCGAAGATGTGGTAGGCGGCGTGTGGCTGGGGGTAGCCGTTGTTGTTGTTGCCGCCATTGCTGTCGTTACCATCATTACCAGCTCCCCTAGCCGGTGGTGGAGGTCCACCCGGTGGGGGAGGCGGGAGACGAGGCTGGTTTCCCTGGTCCTTTCGCTGGCGGGTCCAGCTGCAGTTCTGGGTGGTGTTCGTAGCCGGTTTGAAGGGACCGCTATGCCACTTGCACGGGCCGTCCATCATCTGGTCGAAGGTGAGCCGGGGCTTCTGCCTTCTTGCCTCATTAGCCGGTGTGTCGGGCGCATGCTCCACATCATTGACCTGCCGCGCGTGGTAGCGAGGCTTCTGCTGCCCGGCCTGGCGGTCCCCATGGAACCGGTTGTCGTTGCCGTGGCGTCTAGAGGATCCGGCTTCACCAGCCGGATTGCTCGGACGGTCGTGAGCTGGCTCTGTGGGAGTCGGACGACCGTCCGCGTTTACTCAGAGGGGTTTCTTCATGGCGGCATCCGCTGTGGCATATTTGGTCCGCAACCGTCATGAGCTCCACCATGGTTTTCGGCTCGTCACACAGTAGCCGGTGGCGAAGCATGGTGCCCTCTCGGCATCCTTCGATGAAGAAGCTGATGGCTTGGCTCTCCAGGATGCCCTTGCAAGTGTTGCGGAGCTCTGTCCACTTGGCGAGGTACTCGCGGTCGGTCTCGTGGTCGCCCTGGACGCACAAGGCCAGGTCGCGCGGGCGCCCTGGACGTTTATACGTGCCGTTGAAGTTGCGGACGAACACCTTCTCGAAGTCAGGCCAGGCGTTGATGCTGTTGGGCGCAAGGCTATTAAGCCATGTCCTTGCCGACCCGGTTAGCATGAGAGGGACATAGCGCACACCATGCGCTTGTTCGTATGGCGCCGATCGCCAGCATAGTAGTCGGTCAACCAGTCTTCCGGCTTCATGCTGCTGTCGTACTTGGGGGTGTCCCTGGGCAGGGAGAATTTATCCGGAAACGGCTCATTCTGGATGCAGGGTCCAAAACAAACCGGGCTGGTCGAATCTTCCTCCTCCATGATGCGCGCTTGAGCGAGGAGCTCGATGCGATCGCGGGCATCCGGACAATCGGGTTACGCCCCACCCGCCCGAGACGGAACCGGCTGGTCTGGCGCCCGGTGGCGGTGGGGTGGTGGCGGGTTGCTATTCACCGTCTGCTCCTGGCGCGGCTGGCCCCTATTGCCCGAGCTGCGACGCCTGCTGCGGGCCCTGGGCGGCTGAGGGGAGGACGCTTGCTAGGTGTCGCGCGGCGCGCCCCTGCTGTTGGCAGGTAGCTTGCTCCCTCTGGAGTAGCTAAGATCTTCCTGCATCTGCCGGTTGGCGACGCGGAGGAGCTCCTGCACGCGAGCGTGCTGGCGGGCTCGCGCCTCACCCTCCAGGCTGGGTAGCTCTTCGCCTGCCAAGGCCGCTGCGTGTTCTTGATGGGCGTGCTGTAGGTGGGCCATGTGAGGGCAGGCGCGGGATCCGGTTCCCCGTCCTTTTCCATCCTACCACCCAGCTCACCGCCCTGACGTCGTACCTGGCCGCGCCGGCTCGGCTCCGCGGTAGCCGGAGTAAGGCCGTGCGCGCGGTCGTACTCGCGCCAAGTGATCTCAAGTTGCTTGCGGGCTGCTGCCAGCTCCATGGCCTCCTGGAGGAGGATCTGTCTCTCCATGGTGAAGTTGGCCTCCGCTTCCTCCGGGTTATCCCTGAGGTTAACCGGCATAAGGAGCCGATCAATGGCATCCTCCACCGGGTTCCGAGGCTGCGGGGGAGCGGAAGTTCCGACCTCGTCCGCGCCTCGCTCCCGCGGCTGGCGGGATGTGAGCTGGATCCGGCCATCATGACCTCCACGCCGTGGGGTGCGGCGGAGGTGCTGCCGTCTGAGCGTGGCAGCTCCGCGACAGAGACGGTTTCCCTAGGGAAACGCTCCGAGATGGTGGCGACGTAGACGGGGAGATCGCTGAATAGCAGGACGGTGCCGTTCGCTGGGAAGGAAGTTCCGGCGAAGGAGGAGTCGTTGTCGATGACGCAGTCGAACTTGCCAAGCGTGAGCACCAGGCCGGAGGCCACGCGCTAACCGGCTAAAGTGCAGGGTCCCGTGCGGAACGTGACTCCGGTCGAAGCCATCTGCCCCATGGTGGGCGCCAACTGTCGTTGTATTGGGAACGGCAGTACCTAAGGAGGTTAGATAGAGGTGTGGGGACTAGCAGGGAAGCTATCGACGGCATCCGCAGGCGAGATTGGGTACAAGCAAGCGTAGCTGGACGCAGGAAGTACCCAGGTTCGGAGCCCTCGTGATGAGGTAAAGCTCCTACTCCTGTCTGATCTGACTATGAGGGATATACGAACTACAAGTGCTCCTTGAGCTGTGTTCTCTAGCTACTGCCTTAAATGCACTGAGACCAACCCTTTCTACTGAGGCCTTGCCTCTCCTTATATAGGCAGAGAGGCAAAGGTCTCACTGGCTAGTCCGACCAAGGGCCCCACAGGTCCCAGCCGACTAGTCATCTGTAGTATCCAGATGGCTTGTCTTATCGAGTATGAGCGTATGGCTGTCGTCAGATGGACGCCGTGCAGCCCGTCGTCAAAAAGGCCATCCCTTCAGCCACCCACGCAAAGTCTTCGGTATGGGCGGGTGGTTGCCCGCCTTGTCATCGACAGGCGTCTGCAATCGATACACATCGTCCTGTCTCACTGATTGGGTCCGGCTATGTCGCCTTATCCGGCTGTCTCTTGCTGATCCCGCTACCGGGTGATAGCCGGACCGTCTTGCCCTGTCCGGCTGCATCTGGTCAGCCGGACTCGATCCGACTGTCCTGTTTCTTATCCGGATGGGGTACCCGGGGATCATCCCCCTGACAGGTGGCATTTCGTCTGGAAGGAGTTGCTGCTTCCGCTGGATCGCTGGAGTGAGGAGGTGGAGGTTGTCCGGTGGCTTGAAGGTGTGTGCGAGTACGGATGCGCTGCTGAGTTGCAGCGCTCGGACTTCCTCACAATCTTGAGATCGACAAGTGTACGACTACATCAACCACGAGTTCCTACTCGTTAACAAAACCCGTTGTCTTCGAGGTAAGTTCTCATTGGATGTATGTCCACCCGTTGCTTTGTACCTAGTAGATAGATCTTGGCGTGTAGTTCACACCGTAGGAAATTTTTTGTTTTCTATGCTACGGACCCAACAGTGGTATTAGAGCCTGATCTATGCGTAGGTGCTTTGCACGGGTAGTACACATATGTTTATGTGTGGGCAATGATGATCATGTTATTGCATCTTCTATGTATTTTGGATATTGGTGGCATAGTGGGATGAAGCGGCCCGGACCAACCTTACATGTCATCATACATGAGACCGGTTCCACGACTAACATGCAACTTGTTTTGCATAAGTGGTCAAGTGTCTGCTCTCCTACTATAGTCAATATCTGATTTACAACGAGTTGCTAATAACTTGGTTATCCTCGTTGTGGTTCATGTTCGTAGGTGAGAACGGTTCTATCTCCGAAAGCCCTAAGCCACGTAAAACTTGCAATTGATAAATTAGAGGCGTCTAGTTTAGATCGTTGCTGGACTAGTGTATTGATATGGTATTGTTGTAAGTAGATGTATGATAGATACTCTTACAACACATTCAATGTCTAAGTTCCATAGACCTTGGCCTTACACACAAAGGAATGATAGAGATCATACCATGATGCAAATGATAGAGATCAAATGCATGGACCATATCATCTCACTTTACACATTAGATGTTAGCATCTTATACTGCTAGTTTGGCGCTTTTGGTAGCATTGTAAGATGATCCCTCTTTTAGATATCAAGAAAAAATGTGTTCTTCCTTGAGTACGCACCGTTCTATGGATCGTGTTTCGAGACATCACGTGATGATCGGTGTACTCGAATCTACGCTTTCATAGGAACGGGTGTAAGACAGTTTTACACACGTGAATACTAAGGTTCTTACTTGGCGAGCCTAGCATGTACAGACATGGCCTCGGAACACGGACCGAAAGGTTAAGCATGAGTCATATGGTTGATATGATGCCCATATAGATGCTCGCCTTTGAAGCTACACCGACTCACGTGATGATCGGACTTGGTGTAGTGGATTTGGTTCATGTAATCACCAAAAGGACACGAGGGATGTCGTATTTGAGTGGGAGTTCATTAGTAATTTGGATTATTTGAACTCAATCTATCATAAACTTAGTCTAAATAAACTTTACAAATTCTGTTGTAGATGGCACCACCTGCTTTTAATTTCAATGTGTTCATGGAGAAAGAGAAACTTGTTGTGAATGGTAACAACTTCACCAACTGGGCTATGAATTTGAGGATTCTCCTCACTGCTGCACAAAAGCAATATGTGCTAGATGCGCCGCTAGGCCCCCCACCAGCTCCTGATGCCCCTGACGAGGAAAAGAATGTCTATGTGACTCGTCAGGAGGAGGACCACTTAGTTCATTGCGGCATACTGTATGGCCTAGAGCCAGAACTTCGAAAGCGTTTCGAAAATGGCAATGCATTTGATACCATGGGATAATTGAAAATGATTTTCGATACCCATGCTGCCGTAGAGAGTTATAATGCTACTGAAAAGTTCTTTAGCTGCATGATGGAGGAGAACAGCTCCGTTAGTGAGCATGTACTCAAAATGTCTGGGTACGCCGATAAGCTTGTGTCCTTAGGAATAACGATTCCCATTGACTTGGGCATACATCGTGTTCTCCAATCTCTGCCACCTAGCTACAAGAGCTTCGTGATGAACTATAATATGCAGGGCATGAAGAAGACTCTTCCCAAGCTTCTGTCAATGCTTAAGAATGCAGAAGTGGAGATTAGGAAAGAACATCAAGTGTTGATGATCAATAGGACCACCGGTTTCAAGAAGGACAAGATAGGCAAGCACAAGGGAAAGAAGGGTGGCAAATCTGTTGTTGCGCCTGAAAAGAAACCCCGAGCTGGCCCTAAGTCCGATACCGAGTGCTACTATTACAAGGGGACTGGCCATTGGAAGCGCAACTGCCCCAAGTATTTGGCGGACAAGAAGTATGGCAAGGCAAACAAAGGTATATGTGATATACATGTTATTGATGTGTACTTGACTAGTACTCGCAGTAGCACCTGGGTATTTGATACAGGATTGGTTGCTAATATATGTAACTCGATTCAGGGGCTATGGAACAAGCGACAACTAGCAAGGGATGAGGTCAGGATGTGGGTCGGCAATGGATCAAAAGTTGATGTGATCGCCGTCGGGACGCTACCTCTCCATATGCCATCGGGATTAGTTATAAACCTAAATAATTGTTATTTGGTGCCTGCACTGAGCATGAACATTGTATCCATATCGTGTTTGATGCAAAGTGGTCATTCCTTTAAATCTGAAAACAATGGTTGTTCGATTTATAAGAATGATATCTTCTATGGTCATGCACCTATGTTGAATGGTTTATTTCTGATGGATCTCGATAGTAATATTACGCACATTCATAATGTTAATGATAAAAAGATTAAACTTGATGATGATATATCTGCATATATGTGGCACTGCCGTCTAGGTCATATTGGTGTTAAACGCATGAAGAAACTCCATTCTGATGGACTTTTGGAATCACTTGATTTTGAATCATTTGATACATGTGAGCCATGCCTTATGGGCAAGATGACTAGAATGCCGTTTTCTGGTTCAATGGAATGGGCGACAGATCTATTGGAAATCATACATACTGATGTGTGTGGACCAATGAGTATGTTGGCGCTAGGTGGATATCGTTATTTTGTTACTTTCATGGATGTTTGAGTAGATACGGGTATATCTATTTGATGAAACACAAGTCTGAAACTTTAGAAAAGTTCAAAGAATTTCACAATGAAGTGGAAAATCATCATAATAGAAAGATCAAATTTCTACAGTCTGACCGTGGAGGAGAGTATCTAAGTTACGAGTTTAGCACACACATGAAAGAGTGTGGAATAGTTTCACAACTCACGCCTACCAGAACACCACAATGTAATGGTGTGTCAGAATGTCGTAATCGTACCTTATTGGATATGGTTCGATCTATGATGTCTCTGACTGACTTGCCACTGTCATTTTGGGGCTATACACTGGAAACAGCTGCATTCACTTTAAATCGGGCACCATCTAAATCCGTTGAAATGACACCATATGAATTATGGTATGGAAACAAACCTAAGCTATCATTTCTTAAAGTTTGGGGATGCGATGTTTATGTGAAGAAACTTCAACCAGATAAACTCGAACCCAAAGCGAAAAAATGCGTCTTCATAGGATACCCTAAGGAAACGATTGGGTATACCTTCTATCACAGATCCGAGGGCAAGGTTTTTGTTGCCAAGAATGGATCCTTTCTTGAGAAGGAGTTTCTCGCGAAAGGTGTGAGTAGTCGGAAGGTAGAACTTGAAGAGGTTATTGAACCTTCTCTTCACGAAATGGTGAGTGGCACAGCACCGGAAGTTGTTTCGGAGTTGACTTCACCTAATGAAGAGAGAGCTAATGATATTGATCATGAAACTCCAAAATAGGACACTACCGAACCTCGCAGGTCAAGCAGGACACGTGTAGCTCCTGAACTATACGGCAATCCTGTTGTGAATTTCATGGTTGATGAAATGGATGACCCTGCGACGTATGAAGAAGCGATGATGAGCCTGGATTCCAACAAATGGCTAGAAGCCATGAAATCCGAGATGGAATACATGTACGAGAACCAAGTTTGGACCTTGGTGGACTTACCTCACGATCGAAAGGACGTTGAGAATAAATGGATTTTCAAAAGAAAAACTGATGCTGATGGTAATGTGACCATCTATAAGGCTCTACTTGTCGCAAAGGGGTTTCGACAAATTAAGGAGTTGACTACGATGAGACATTCTCTACCGTAGCGATGCTTAAGTCGGATAGGATTATGTTACCAATTGCTGCATATTTCAATTATGAAATATGGCAGATGGATGTCAAAACTGTGTTCCTCAATGGTAATATTGAAGAAGAGTTGTATATGATACAACCTAAGGGTTTTTGTCGATCCTAAGGATGCTAATAAGGTATGCAAACTTCAGCGATCCATCTATGGACTGAAGCAAGCATCCCGGAGTTGGAATCTCCGCTTTGATGAGGTGATCAAAGAGTTTGGATTTGTCCAAACTTATGGGGAGGCTTGTATTTACAAGAAAGTGAGTGGGAGCAATGTGGCATTTCTGATATTATATGTGGATGACATATTATTGATTGGAAATGATATAGATCTTTTAAACAGTGTTAAAAGTTATCTAAATAGCAAATTTTCGATGAAAGACCTTGGTGAAGCATCATATATATTAGGCATTAAAATCTATAGAGATAGATCAAGGCGCCTAATTGGGCTATCGCAGAGTACATACCTTGATAAGATATTAAAGAAGTTTAATATGGACGAAAGTAAGAAGGGGTTCTTACCTATGTTGCAAGGCAAGACATTGAGTAAGACTCAAAGTCCGGCTACGGGGGAAGAAAGAGAGATGATGGATAAGATCCCCTATGCCTCGGCCATAGGCTCTATAATGTATGCCATGCTATGTAAAAGACCGGATGTGGCACATGCTATTAGTTTGACTAATAGGTACCAATCTGATCCAGGTTCGGAACACTGGATAGCGGTAAAGAACATCCTCAAGTACTTGAGAAGAACTAGGGATATGTTTCTTATATACGGAGGTGAAGAAGAGCTAGTCGCTAAGTGTTATGTTGATGCTAGCTTTGACACCGATTCGGATGACTCTAAGTCTCAATCCGGATACGTATTTCTCTTGAACGGAGCAGCAGTTAGTTGGAGGAGTTCCAAACAACCTGTGGTGGCTGGATCAACAACGGAGGCGGAATATGTTGCTGCTTCAGAAGTAGCGCAGGAAGCGGTTTGGATGAAAGAGTTCATTACGGAACTAGGTGTGGTTCCTAATGTGTTGGACCCGATGGTGATCTATTGTGACAACAATGGAGCCATAGCCAACTCAAAGGAACCGAGGTCTCACAACAATTCCAAGCATATTAAGCGCCGGTTTCACTCCATCCACGAGCATGTCAAGGATGGAGATATAAAGATTTGTAAAGTACACACGGACCTAAATGTAGCAGATCCGTTGACTAAAGCTCTCCCTAGGGCAAAACATGATCAACACAAGAACTCCATGGGTGTTAGATTTATCACTATGTGAACTAGATTATTATCTCTAGTGCAAGTGGGAGACTGAAGGAAATATGCCCTGAGAGGCAATAATAAAGTTGTTATTATGTATTCCTTATATATGATAGATGTTTATTTTTGCTAGAATTGTATTGATCGGAAACATCAATACATGTGTGTTTAATAAACAAAAAGGGTTCCTAGTTATGCCTCTCTTATAGACTAGCTTGTTGATTAACAAGATGATCAAGGTTTCATGATCATGGACATTGGATGTTGTTAATAACAAGGTCACACCATTGGTGGAATGATGTGATGAAAATTCATCTAAAGTATAGCATTACGATCAAGTCATTATGTTTATATTGCTATAACATCATACGAAGTAATCTTTATCCTTAGACCATGAGATCATGTTAATTGCTAACACCGGAAGAGTATCTTGATAACATCAAACGTCACACCGTAACAGTGTGACTATAAAGATGGGTTTAGTACTACAAAGGTGTTATGTTGAGGCTCATGGATCAAGAGTGGAATTTGTCAATCCCGATGACGGATAGATATACTCTGGGCCCTCTCGGTGATATCACATTGAGATAGCTTGCAAGCAAGTGATGTGATCACTAGAATGTTATATCACGGGAACGAGAAAAGAGTGCATGTCGGTAACGAGATCAAACTAGGTATGGAGATACCGATGATCGAATCTCGGACATGTAATATATCGCAAGACAAAGGGATTTAGTTACAAGCGTTAAAGGTTCTCACGATCACAGAAGTCATCGTTGAATGTGTAGGAGTCAGTACGGATCTCCAGGTCCCGCTGCTAATTATTGATCGGAGAAGGGTCTCGATCATGTCTGCATTATTCTCGAATCGTAGGGTGACACACTTAAGAGTTGTTGGACACATTTTGGAGCACATATGTTTCAGATGAAAGAATTACAAAGCGCAGGAATTGTTTCAATAGAAACCAGAAATTGTTTCAGGTGAAATTGCAGAAAGTGGTTCTACATGTGATACTGAAATATTGCAAGGGGCTATATGTGAATGTTTGTTAATTAAAGTAATTAACAAAATTCTGAATAAATTTAATAAAAGATTTTTATTAAATGAGAGAGCATTAAACTTGGAGAATTTTAATGCATTTAAAGTGGAGACTTTAAAAGGGAATGTGAAGAGGCATTTTAATGTGGAGGGGTTACCACCACATGAATGGGGGAGGTGAGGGGTCACCCCCCATGCACCATCCATGGAGAGGAGGGGCACCCCCCCTCCTCCTATAAAAGGCCACCCATTCCCTCCTTCATCCTCACACCTCCTTGTGAAGGATCTCTCTCCCCCTCTAGAATTATTCCCCCATGGTCTCGGATTAGCGAGATACATGTTCCCAGTGGAATTTCGTCTGGAAGGAGTTGCTGCTTCCGCTGGATCGCTGGAGTGAGGAGGTGGAGGTTGTCCGGTGGCTTGAACGTGTGTGCGAGTACGGATGCGCTGCTGAGTTGCAGCGCTCGGACTTCCTCACGATCTTGAGATCGGCAAGTGTACGACTACATCAACCACGAGTTCCTACGCGTTAACAAAACCCGTTGTCTTCGAGGGTAAGTTCTCGTTGGATGTATGTCCACCCGTTGCTTTGTACCTAGTAGATAGATCTTGGCGTGTAGATCACACTGTAGGAAATTTTTTGTTTTCTATGCTACGGACCCAACTATCTTGTCGAGCCATTTGGGGTGCATTGATCATCCTTGTCTCCCCCAGGCCCAACCAGAACAAACCCACCTCTATCCCTAGCCCCTGGCGCCAGTGCCATGCCGCACCAACGCCATGCTCACCGGCCAAGTGTGCACAAGGCGCAGGAGACCGCCAGCCCCTCTCTGCCGCTCCAGGAAGTTAGGCGCCACCCTACCGCCGCCCATGGTCCACCACTCGATCAACCCCAGCCCCTGGACCACTCCCCAGCATCGCCATCCTATCTCTCTGCGAGCAAGCCAGAGCGCGCCAGAGCGCGATTGCCTCCAGCACGCAGCATACTACCCCTTGACACCATATCACGCACGCCACTCCGCCTCGACCCCAGCAACCCACCAGACATGGCCATGCACCGACGCACAACCCACAGTCGCCATGATCACCGTCGAGCACTGCCTCTGACCCCAGAGCGCGTGAAGCCCCCGACAGTTAGGCACCGCCCCTAGCCGCGCCATTGCGCCATAGCTGACCGCCAGCAGACCGCCCACCGTCCGCCTACCTCGCCACGCTGGTAGCCCCCTGTTTCGTCATCACCGACGAGCCGCGCCCATCCCTCTCGGTCTCACTGTCAAGCCTATATAAGGAGGCCTCTCTAGCACCATCTCCTCACACCATTCCACTCCCCTCTCTCCATTGACCATTTCCTATCTCTCGCCGGAGCCGCTCAAGCCACCGTTCGCCAGAATTGTACCGAAGGAGGCCGCTGTAGAGGAGGAGATGCTGCCGTCGATTCCGTCCACCTCAGCCCCTGACGCTACCTCGCCTGTGTCCGCCATCGCCGTCCAGTTCGATCTCCCGCCTCGCTGCACTAGCTGGAGCCCTGGTACGTCCCCAGTAGACCCCCACTGGCCATTTAGGGTTCGGTCTCGCCAGCGACGAGTCCGTCGTCGATGACGACTGTGGATCGTTGATCTATGTTTTAATCGTAGCGCCCAGATCGTCCCGTACCGCTTCGCGTTTAAAGAGTCACTGACAGGCGGGACCCCCCTGTCAGCAACCCTCTGTGTCGCGGAGCACCACTGGGCCGACTCATTTAGTTTCCCGCCTAAGCCCGTAGATTCAAAAATAGGTTTTGCTATTTTAATTCAAACCTAGTTCTGTCCCTTAGTTTAAAAATCAATTCAGGACGATTTACTTCCAATTTTGTTGGAAAGCTTCTGAAAAGATCTATCCAAGCCTGTTGAATTTAATTCATTTAGAGTTAGAGATCTCTCCTAGTAAAAATAACAAGACAGAAGCTTTTGCACATTCAAACATTTTTATAAAATCAACCATAGTAGCTTTTGAGTTGATTCCAACTCTCAAAAATCACATTTAACCATACCTATCTGAATATGCAATAATATTAAGTTTTGCATGCAGTGACTTTGGACTAGTACCAAAATAGTGCTATATAGGCATTTCTAGTCACTTTAAATCATTAAATATTAAACTTAAACTTATTAAAATGTGATCCAACCTTTAAATCACATTCCCATATGTTAGAATATGTGGTGATGACATGTGTCCACATGATCCCATATTTTAATTGGAGAATATTAAATCTTAGTTATTTTCAATGAGTAGAAATTACTTTTCTCAAATAAAAAGAATGGGCTAGTTAATCCAACCTTGTGATGCTTGTGATGATAATAGATCATCAAATGTGTGCCTTAGTGTGCTAAGTAGACTAGTTAAGTATTGTTTGGTGATTGTGTACTCCGTATGTATTTATAGACGATAGTACCAACCAAGCTTACGAGGAGGAGGAGTTCTACGAAGAGGAGGAGGAAGAAAACTTCAACCACTGCACTACACAAGGCAAGCCATCATTAACCATGCAAGCTAACCCTTGCAAGCTAGAAAACCTAAGCAAAGGCATTAGGCATGCTTTGGTTATACCTTTTTGGAATTATACCTATTCCAAGTTTCAATTCCAAGCTTTACTTTACCAAAGTCATTTACTTGTTTGAAGGTAGCATAGAGTATAAAACTTGACCTATCTAGTTATACTTAGATGTCATTCTATGGCATGAGACTGAGATTAGCATCCCACCTTAGTGAACACTCTTAACTTAGTAGTTTAGAGCTAAACAAAAACTTGATTCACTTTAGATGGGAATACTTGGTGAAAATGATTTATGAAAACCTTGGAATGATGAGTCATTCTATTGAGATGTTTTGACATGTGTTGAGAAACACAAATGGTTTATGATGATGAAAATGTTGAGGCATGAGCCTTAGCCCTTTTACAAAACTGATGGTTGGGTTCGGATGCAATACCATTCCAATTTTACCGTACAACCACAATACCTGAATTGGGTAAGGCTTAGCCGGAAGTTTATATGCATTAGTATTAGTTCCCTCGCAGGAGAGGTTTGAGCTGAGGCTACCTCTCAATGTTGTCCACCTATGCAGTGCCCAAGATGACAGATGGTCATGGTTGGGAGGCCATGCTCATAGGAGAGGTGCTTATACTAGGGTGTGTAAAGGAAAGGTTATGTTTGATTATCTGCATACTAAGTATGACGATTCAGGGTTATCCTTGACAGATGTATCGAATCTTGTGGTGAAAGTGTACCACCTCTGTAGAGTCTCAAACTATTCGAATAGCCGTCATGATTATGGATGACGATTGGAGTGGCCATACTGTTCCGTTGTCAGATGTTTTCAAAACAACTTATGAAATGAATTGTGACATGACTTGGCCACAACAGAGTTGTGACTATGACAATTAAATTCCCACTTAGGTGTTTTTAAAACTTCTTTTATCTTTCTTTGTTTCAGAACTCAGCTTAGGTTTCAAACTTAACTTTACAAGTAAACTTAGAGTTAGTTTTTCCTACTAGAACTACCTTACTTGTTAGTGATAGTTTGCGAGTACTTAAAGAGAACTCATGGCTTTTGTCCCTGGCTATTCCCATGGCCATACTATGAAGGAGATTACCAAGATGAAGGACAGCAGGACGGCTATGATAACTAGGACTATCTTCCATCGTCAACATTGCATGTGACTCTAAAGATGGACCCTACCGCTACGCTATTTATTTCGCTACTTGATTGTACTAAGACTGGATCATGAGATCCTTTATTTGTGTAGGACCTTATTTATGGTTTGTAATGGATGATGTACTATGATATCCAATCTGTTATGCCTCGCAAAAATGGTAATCTTGGGATTGCAAGGTATGGCATAACAGGCATCTAGGATTAAAAATCCGGGTGTTGACAAGTTGGTATCAGAGCCATCCTGACCATAGGAGACCCTAGTTAGAATGGACGTCCGAACCAAAAACTTAGTTTCAAAACCAAAGTGAGTACTTATGAAAACTATTTCCTCTCTTACCCTTGGGAATTCTTTCTCTCAAAAAAAATCATGTTCCTCCAAATTCTTACATTACTACATAAAACTTTGACACAGTTGATCACTTCACTAACTTTCTCATCCTAAATTCTTATAGATGGAAGCCCAATACAGCAAGTTCTACCAGTTGGGCAACGGAGGCCAACTGATCTTTGAGAGGGATTTGGATGCACTGTATGAGTTCATGGAGCGTCCTCATCCGGAATTCCTTGGAGCTCAACTCCCGGGTCCACCAGGAGGAGATTTGCAATGGCTAGTGACTGCTGATATTCGAGGCAAGATAGAAGCACCAGTATCTGGGAGGATTTAGTTCTCCATGAGAGAGAACAGCTAGCTAGATGGATTAGCCAGGGCAATGCATGAAGCTCTCGCACGTTTGTGTGCCCTCAGTGTCAACCTCATCTAGGGAACCCGCTTTGTTAACTATGCAAGGTGTGATTCCATGGGAATGCCGCTAGAGATGCCAAGTCACCCAATACTGAAGCGCCAAGTGGAGAACCTCGACTTCCTGCTGTACGACCGCTAGAAGGAGTTGGACAATGCAAGAGAGCTAGCCAACCACAACCTTGCTATTACGGCCCAGAAGGCCCAGGCCTTCTCACTGCTAGTCAAGGATCGTCAGTCTCTTTGTCGTCAGCGTGCCAAGAAGGATCGCACCATCGACCGTCTTTGCAAGAAGGTGGCCGACCTCGAGAAGACCATCAAGGAGCAAGAAGCTCATCTTGCCGTAAAGGAAGAAGAGGAGAAAGGTGAAGATATCCAAGGGGATATTGACTCCTACCTCAGCAATGATGATGACTTTCTGGAGGAAGATGCCATGGACTTCTACACCGACGATGATGACTCCGACTTCATCGATGATGAGTAGATGCACTAGATCACTATCATAGCATGAGATGTATCGGTCCCATTGTATCGTAGCTTACAAAATGGTTCTTAAAACCATCTGTTTTCCTTTGAGGTTGTGGTGTGTGTGTGTGTTTGTATCGTGTGCTTGCTTGAATGAATGAAAAGAAGTTAGTTGCAAAACCTGAGTCAAACTCAAAGTTTTAGCTTTGAAATCAAAACCATGAACCCTAGAACTTTCCCTCTTACCCCTTTATCCATCTCAATCTTCAGATGACTCGTGGAAATCCCGGAGGAAGCAGCTCATCGCAGGACCCAATGCTGCAGATTATGCAAATGCTGGTTGCAGACCATGAAGCAAGCAGGGCAGAGCGCCAGGCCAACTTAGCAACACTGCAGCAGATCGCCCAAATGGTCCAAAACAACCAAGGGCATGGAAATCAGGATCATCAAGGATCCAAGCTGAAAAACTTCCAAAATACCAATCCCCCAATCTTTAGTACTTCAGAGAACCCACTGGATGCTGATGACTGGTTACAGACAATGGAGAACAACTTAGAAGTAGCTGGAGTGGATGCCAACGAGAAGGTTCTTTTTGCCACTCACTATTTGGCAGGAGATGCAAGAGCATGGTGGAACAGTATCCGCACAATGAACCATGGTCAAGTGATGACATGGGACGCCTTCAAAATCAAGTTTAGTCGCACCCACGTGCCGCAGGGTCTAGTCACCAGAATGAGGGATGAATTCCGAGAGTTGAAGCAAGGCAGAATGACTGTAGTGGAGTACCGTGACAGATTCCTGTCCTTAGCAAGGTATGCACCTGATGACATCAACAGGGAGGCCAAGAAGAAGGAGAGATTCTTGAACAAACTGCATGATGAGATGCAGACTGTCCTCGTCAACATCTGTTTCGAGGATCTCGAAGAGCTAGTTGAAACGTCCATTTTGCATCACTATTCTATGTCATAATTCACTGTTATTCATTGATATATTTCGTATTGAGAGGTGATACTTATGTTATTTCATATGTTTTTGCATGGTGGATGACTTTTGGAGCATGGACCGCTGCAGTCAGGATTCTGATGGAAAAGGTGATGTTTGGAGGCAAAATTTGCGAAGATCAGAAAATCTGGGAAAATATACGGAAAATCCTATTTTTCCAGAAGACGAAGGAAGCCAGAAGGGGGCTGGAGATGGGCCACAAGGGGGCCCACACCACCTCCTGGCGCGGGCCAACCTATCTCACGCCACCAGGTGGTGTGGCCGCCCTGGTCCACCCCTGGCACTCCCCTATGGCGTATATTATCCTCCCGAAACCCTAAGACTCAGGGAGCAACCATAGAAAGATTTTGCCGCCTCCGTGGGGTGGAAAACACCGAGAGAGAAAGATCTCTCCGGCAACCAGATTTCTGCCGGGGGAATTCCTTCCTGGAGAGGGGAGATCGTCGCCATCAACACCACCATCAAGCTGGACTTCATCGGTATCATCATCATCATCACCACCATCATCACCATCAGCACCCTCATCACCATCTCCATATTGATGTAACAATTGCGTTGAATCTTGCATAGTTCATAGGGGAAACTTTCCCGGTGTTGATTACTCTTTGTAGTTGATGCTATTGAGTGAACCATTGAATTATTGTTTATGTTCAGATTGTTATACATCATTATTCCATCTCTGATCATGATCCATATGATGTCTTGTGAGTAGTTCGTTTTGTTCTTGAGGACATGGGAGAAGTCATGTTGTTAGTAGTGGAGTTGTGTTGACAAAGATTCAATAGTTTGATATTTAAGTTCTGGTGTACTTCTTCTAGTGGTGTCATGTGAACGTCGACTACATGACGCTTCACCTATATGGGCCTAGGGGAATGCATTGTGTATTTGGCTACTAATCGTAGGGGTTGCCGGAGTGACAGAAACCTGAACCCCCGTTAGGAAACCATTGCACAAGGGACATAAGGGTCTTAGAGTTTAAAGTTGTGGTTAGGTTTCTACCTTAATTACTTTCTTGTATTTACGGATGTTTGCAAGGGGTATAATCACAAGTATGTATTAGTCCTAGGAAGGTCGGTACATTAGCACAGGTTCACCCACACAACACTTAGCAAGTTAAATAAAATTAATCAACTATATGAAGCGAAAGCACTTGATAGTCTCCCCATGTGTCCTCGAGAACGTTTGGTCATCTTAAGTAATACAACCGGCTTGTCCTTTGCTGCATAAAGGATTGGGCCACTTGCTGCATTTATTCCTACTGTCTTTTATTTACTCGTACTTCGTTTACTTGCTTTATCAAAAAACCCTAAAAATCCGTTTGCTAAGTATTTGCAGAGAATTCCTGATCCATACCACTAGCCAGCACCTTCTGCTCCTCGTTGGGTTCGACACTCTTACTTATCGAAAATACTGTGATACACCCCCTATACTTGTGGGTCATCAAGACTATTTTCTGGCGCCGTTGCCAGAGAGTGAAGCGCTATTGGAGAGTGGAACTGGTAAAGGAAACTTCTACTGTGAGTATTGTTTATACATTAGTTGCTTTATTTTGTTATAGATAATTATTTGAGTTTCTTATTTGGTAATGCTACCACTGCTAAGGTAGTAGATAAGCCACCACCTGCTGAGAATGATGCTTTTAAAATACCTACAAGAATTATTGATCGTGTTATGGATAACTACTATGTTGGGGATGGAACTGTCCATCCCGATGATCATTTACTCTTTACACACGAATTATGCGGGTTGTTCAAGTGTGCAGGTATTACTACAGATCAAGTTAAGAAGAAGTTATTCTCATTATCACTAAAAGGAAGAACTGAGGACTGGTACAAGATACTAAAGAATTGTCAAGCTCTTGAGTGGGAGGAAATAGTGCCTCTCTTTTATTCAAAGTTTTATCCTCCTAGTGAGATTCATAAAGATCGGAATCAAATATACAACTTTTGGCCTCTTGATGGAGAGAGTACAACTCAAGCTTGGGGGAGATTGAAGTTACTAATGCTCAAATGTCCCATTCATGAGCTCCCCAACAATATTATTATCAATAACTTTTATGCAAGGCTCCCTCTACATGATAAGGATTTATTGGATGCTTCTTATGCTGGATCATTCACTCGCATGGAAGAAGAAGCTAAATGGGATCTTCTGGATCGTATTCAAGACAATGCTGAAGCTTGGGAGAATGACAAAGGTAGAAAGTCAGGTATAAATTATGATTATGAATGCATTGAATCTTTTATGGGAACTGATGACTTTCAAAATATTAAAAATGCTTATGGTCTAGACTCTCAAGCTATTGCTTCTTATTTTAAGGCTTTTGCTTCCTATCTTGAAGTGCCTAAAAAGAAGTGGAATAAGTATCATGAACCTTATAAATATATTGCTAAGAGTGTTCCTGCAAGAAATACTAAAGTTTATACGGCTAATCATGTTTTACCTAAGCCTTATAGTGAGAAAATGCCTTTCCCAGTTAAGATAAAGGAACATTCTATGATAGCTAGTATGGTTAATAAAAGTACACATAAAGCTGTTGAACCTGATAAACAAATGGTTGATGGACCTATTATAGCAAATGTGAAAGACTTTGTTACTAAATATGAAGAAGAGGGACCCTCTATCCTTTGTAAGAATACCTCTAATATTGTTTCACATAGTAGTGTTATGAGAGCTAGTATTCCTGTGTTTTCTATTAGAATAAGTGATCATTGCTATGATGGCCCTTGTGATAGTTATATTGTTAAGTTTATGCATGATACTGGAAGTTATTATGGGAGAGGGAAAAGTGTTCTTATGTATCTCAATAATATCAAGTTTCCTCGTTTTATGCTGAAAGTTTTTATGTTGCACTTCTTTTGCCTTCTTATGCAAGTAGCCTCTGGTTTCAATAAATTGTTTGTTTACAAAATTCCCTTGCATAGGAAGTGGGTTAGACTTAAATGTGTGTATTTTTACTTCTTAATGCTCCCTTTCACCTCAATTCATATTCTTATGTGAGCATCTTCAAAATTATCATGCCCATCTTAATGGCTATAAAGAAAGAGCTTTTTGGGAGACAACCCAATTTGTTTTTGCTTTCAGTTTGTTTGTGTTTGTTTGAGTCTTGGAAGTTATTACTTCGGTAATAACCTCTCCTTATCCGTTTTGTTTGGTTTTTGTGTCAAGATCAACCTCTAATGAGAGAGAAGTAAGATTTGGGGAAGTTGCTGTCCCGAAACAGATTTTTGTGCTTCACCGTAAAAATTCGTGAGACATCTCTGTATGTCGGATTGAGCTGTAATTTTTTGTGCTTCTGACCCAGGTTGTTGTGTAACTTTCGTTAGTTTTGCACTTTTTGATTTGAGCAACAGAAGATTTCCGAAAAAATTGATCTTTACCTGCTGGTCTGTTTTGACAGATTTTGCCACTCTTGCATTTGCTTCTTTATTCGATTTCCTTTTTGATTTCTTTTTGGGTTTTCGGAAGGAGTTTCTATAGTAGCTTATGTTTTGATGGTTTTCAGTTGAAGTTGGACTCAAAAGGTTTTATCACTTCATATATACTAATGTTGCTAATGAGAATTGTGTGGAGTTTTGTGTGAAAGAAATTTCCAGATAGTGGAGAAAATGGTGTAATGAGGAAGTGAAAGGTTTTACGACTCAAGTATTAAGTGTATGAAGATGAAGATATTTATGTTATTAAAGTGGTGACTCCGGAAGAATCTACTAAATACCAAATTCAGAGACCTACAAAGTCTGTTTTCAAATAGGTAACAGTTCTAGTAAGAAAAGTTTCACGAAAATACTATCCAACTATATTTTTGCAGTTTTTAGTCAATAAGGAAAGCTACGAAGCAAAAAAGGGACGGAAACGGAGACAGGGTGGGCCACCCTGTGGCGCGGGCCCACCCCTGGCCGCGCCACCAGGTGGTGAGTCCACCCCGGACTCCGTCTCCAACCCGTTTTCTCCTAGTACCTTCCTTTTGTTATGAAACTTCCTAATATATAATCCCCCGGATCCCCCCAGGTTCGTATATCGTGTTCTCGTCATGTTTTCATTTTGATTTGTTTCTGCCAGGAACTATCTTTGAAACCTTAGAAGCACAATGGTGTCCGCAAAGGATAAAGGGAAGGAGCCTATGGAGGAAGACCTCCAAGACCCCGGGCAGGAGAAGGAGATCAAGAGTGAAGGTGAAAAGGAGGTAAAGCACACCGGCACTACCATTGCAAGCATTGGAGTGGTGGCAAACCCTGCCAGAATCAGAAGGATTGCACGGATGTCAACTGGCGAGAAGCCTCCACGTCACTGTTTGGCACCACGGACACCTTCTCCAAGCACTAAGAGTCCCTTCCATACCTTTATCCATAACCATGCAGGAAAAGAAGAACGCAAGGAAGGAGAGCGGAAAAAGAATCACAAGAGCTGGGATCCACAATCTGACAGTATCATGCACCGCATCAAGCACAACTCGGAGTTGATTCGTACCCTCACCTTCGAGATTGAGGACTTGGGGAAATTGGTCAAGAAGCTCATCGAGAGGATACCACCACTACCGAAGGAGTAATTCGTCATCAGGTTTGGCATCCCCTTGGTTTGTTCCAAGCTTGGGGGAGTGTCATGGTATCACATCACTATGTTCTATCTTTTTACCTTATTAGTAGAGTCATATCATGAATAGAGAAGTTATTATGTAGGATGGCTTGCATTATGGAAGTGTCCCCTCTCTCGTTAGATACGTATCCCTTGGTGTGAGTTGCTGTTATGGATTATTAATGAGAAGTTCTATCATTTACTCTTTTACATATCTTATATTAGTTTTCAATTCGTGGTTATATGATTGATCTTGTTGTTAGTATTGGTATCACTTTGGGATCATTGAGTTAATTTAGTTGGTTTTGGCAAACCTAGCTCGGTCAGTAGCAACACTATTTTTGAGAGTTGAATGAAAAAGATAAAAGTACTCTAAAGAAATATAATTCCATCATCTTTCTTTCTTGATTTGCTCATAAGTCTAGTATTCTCTAGTTAAGATCTTTTGTGCTTCCAAGGAAGATTGCATGTTTGTCTTTATCACTTGTATGTTTGTTTGTTTCCGTCAACTCTTATACTTGCTACCCAGCCTTGCTAGCCAAAAGCCTGTACTGAGAGGGAATTCTTCTCGTGCATCCACTCCTTTAAACCAAAACCTTTGCCATTTGTGTCCACCATACCTACCTATTAGCATTATTGCTATTCCAAGTAAATTCTTGTTTTATCTACCTCCCAAATTAAACTTGTTATGTGAAAATTAGTGATTAAATCTCTCACGAACTTGATGGCACACTTTACTTTCTTGCATCTAATAAACTTGAACCATTGTGCTCACCTATGTTGCGTATATGCTTGCGCTTTGTAAGTTGTGAATTAGCAGAACCATGATGTCATGGGGAACGCTTTCAACATTGCACTGGTACTTTGTACCTAGTTGATATCATGTTCTTTGTCTATGGATGTCGTCGGTGTGAAATGGGGAGCTTGTAAGTCCATGGAGTTATGCATGTGTGTCAGAGAAACGCCTGGGCCGCTGGTCTAATCCATGCTGACATGGTGGAAACCTGCAGCATAACCATAATGAGCATCTATGAAGCATTCTTCTTATAAAAAAACAGATAGAGATTGAGAAAAAGAGAAAAGAAAAAAAAGATATATTATGAAAAGAGGAAAGAGAGAAAAAAGCACCATATTCCCATGGTAAATAAGAAGATTGTTGAGATGCTTGTTGTCTGCTTGCCTTGTCATTTTGATATGGGGATTCTTCTGTATCATCGGGCAAGGGTACCCGTTGGTTCTCTATGATACGCATATGCTTACGATGACAAGAACTTACCGGTGACTAAACTTGAGTAGCATGAGGAGCGGCCCTCGTATTCAAGGGACATGAGATTCTCAACTTACAACTTGTCAATGCATATCCTCATTTTTTATCACTTTAACCTTAATCACCAAAAGATGCCTATGATAGGGGCAATGAGAGCTGAAAGCTAGTAAGTATCATAATTTTTGGGAGCTCTTTATGAGACTTGCAATCCCTTCTTCCATCTACGAAGGGCCTTTTTTTACTTTTTAGTTGAGTCAGTAAACCTACTCCCTTCTATCTCAGCAAGTATTTTGAGTTGTTGTGTTTCATTCATTCGTATGATGGTTTATTCAATCATGTTTCTTATATTCCTTGTTTTGCACATTGCTCTTATCTTGATGTTTACTACTTTGAAAGCTATCATTGAAACCAGTTATTTGTGAACTCCAGCAAATTATCAACTATTACCAATTATGATTTACTTTATGTATCTTTATTGTGTTTCCTTTACTCATTGCAAGTTGAGTTATATAATAGTGAGTTGTCTTCTATTATGATCTATGTATTGATGAATGTGATGCTTCTTGTCCGTATTCTTTTATCGACTCTTCACTCCATAAACATGAGGCCATGTTTATTGAGCTCAGTTTCGCTTGGGGACAAGCGAAGCCTAAGCTTGGGGGAGTTGATACGTCCATTCTGCATCACTATTCTATGTCATAATTCACTGTTATTTATTGATATGTTTCGTATTGAGAGGTGATACTTATGTTATTTCATCTGTTTTTGCATGGTTGATGACTTTTGGAGCATGGACCGCTGTAGTCAGGATTCTGATGGAAAAGGTGCTGTTTGGAGGCAAAATTCGCGAAGATCATAAAATCCGGGAAAATATACGGAAAATCCTATTTTTCCAGAAGACGAAGGAAGCCAGAAGGAGGGCTGGAGATGGGCCACAGGGGGACCACACCACCCCCTGGCGCGGGCCAGCCTAGGACGCGCCACCAGGTGGTGTGGCCGCCCTGGTCCACCCCTGGCACTCCCCTCTGGCGTATATTATCCTCCCGAAACCCTAAGACTCGGGGAGCAACCACAGAAAGATTGCGCTGCCTCTGCGGGGCGGAAAACACCGAGAGAGAAAGATCTCTCCGGCAGACAGATTTCTGCCGGGGGAATTCCTTCTCGAAGAGGGGATATCATCGCCATCAACACCACCATCAAGCTGGACTTCATCGGGATCATCATCACCATCAGCACCCTCATCACCATCTCCATATTGATGTAACAATTGCGTTGAATCTTACATAGTTCATAGGGGAAACTTTCCCGGTGTTGATTACTCTTTGTAGTTGATGCTATTGAGTGAACCATTGAATTATTGTTTATGTTCAGATTGTTATACATCATTATTCCATCTCTGATCATGATCCATATGATGTCTTGTGAGTAGTTCATTTTGTTCTTGAGGACATGGGAGAAGTCATGTTGTTAGTAGTGGAGTTGTGTTGAGAAAGATCCAATAGTTTGATATTTAAGTTGTGGTGTACTTCTTCTAGTGGTGTCATGTGAACATCGACTACATGACACTTCACCTATATGGGCCTAGGGGAATGCATTGTGTATTTGGCTACTAATCGTAGGGGTTGCCGGAGTGACAGAAACCTGAACCCCTGTTAGGAAACCATTGCACAAGGGACGTAAGGGTCTTAGAGTTTAAAGTTGTGGTTAGGTTTCTACCTTAATTACTTTCTTGTACTTACGGATGTTTACAAGGGGTATAATCACAAGTATGTATTAGTCCTAGGAAGGTCGGTACATTAGCACAGGTTCACCCACACAACACTTAGCAAGCTAAAGAAGATTAATCAACTATATGAAGCGAAAGCACTTGACAGTCTTCACATGTGTCCTTGAGAACGTTTGGTCATCTTAAGTAATACAACCGGCTTGTCCTTTGCTGCATAAAGGATTGGGCCACTTGCTGCCTTTATTCCTACTGTCGTTTATTTACTCGTACTTTGTTTACTTGCTTTATCAAAAAAACCCTAAAAATCCGTTTGCTAAGTATTTGCAGAGAATTCCTGATCCATACCACTAGCCAGCACCTTCTGCTCCTCATTGGGTTCGACACTCTTACTTATCGAAAATACTGTGATACACCCCCTATACTTGTGGGTCATCACTAGTCGACTCTGCCATTCAGATGGAAGGGGAGATTAACCAGGCAAACGACAACCGCAAAGATCATATGATGCACCAATCTGGATCCAATAGTCACCAGAAGTACCATCCCAACCCTTCTGCGGGATATGCACCAAGTAACAATCAACCCCCAATGTCTCACCCAAGCTACCCCAACGGTAGCGGAGGCAATGTGAAGTTCGGAGGAAACAACAACAACACAAGCAACACCAGCAATTTCAACCGTGTACCTCCCTAGAGCAACAACAACAACAACAACTCTGCACCCCGAATTGGAAGCAATGTTGTGCTCGTGGCAGCAAAAGACAAGTCTCAGAGCACTTGTTTCGAGTGTGGAGTGAAGGGTCACTATTCCAATGAGTGCCCCAAGAAGATTGCAGCCATTGCCAAATGTGAATGCCCCCGCTCAACAGTAGCGTCGTGTTCAACCAGGAAGAAGATTCGCCCCAGGGAACCCTCACAACCGCAACGACCGTCTCTTCCACATGAACGCCAAAGAAGCCCAAGAAGCGCCAGATGTAGTGCTGGGTATGTTTTCTGTTAACTCAGTTTTAGCAAGAGTGTTGTTTGATTCTGGAGCATCGCACTCATTTGTCACCGAAGAATTTGCATGCACTAGTAAGATTCACCCAACCAACTTGAAGCATGTCATGATAGTTCAAATCCCCGGTTCAACTACAAAAGCTAGAAAAATTTGCAAAGCTGTGCCTATCAGAATACATGGGATAGATTTTTATGCTAATCTAATAGTACTTGAAACCAAAGGTTTGGAAGTAGTACAAGGAATGGATTGGATGTCAAAGTATAAAGGACTGATAGACTGTGCTAAGAAAGCCATCACCATGACCAGTAACTCTGGAGTAACAGTAGAGCATATATCTGAAACCTTACCCCGTCAATTCAAGTGCAACAAGAGTCTAGCCCTGCCCACCATTGACCAAGTTAGAGTAGTCTATGAATACCCCGACGTATTCCCAGATGAATTGCCCGGTATGCCCCCGGATAGGGATATTGAGTTCATTATTGAACTAATCCCCGGAACTAGACCCATAGCCCAGAGACCCTATAGCATGAACCCCTCAGAGTTAGTGGAATTGAAGAAGTAGTTGGATGCTATGTTAGCAACAGGCTTGATTCAACCAAGCGCATCGCCATGGAGATCACCAGTGTTATTCGTCGACAAGAAAGATGGAGGCAACCGTTTATGCACCAATTACAGAAAGCTGAATGACGTCACCATCAAAAACAAGTACCCTTTGCCAAAGATAGAAGAGCTATTTGATCAGTTGACTGGTGCCTAGGTATTCTCAAAGATTGATCTTAGGACTGGTTATCACCAACTTAAGATTTGTGCAACGGATATTCCGAAGACCGCCTTTACTACTCGCTATGGTTTATACGAGTATACGGTTATGTCTTTTGGATTAACCAATGCCCCTGCTTATTTCATGAATCTCATGAACAAGATCTTTATGAATTTCCTGGATAAGTTTGTCGTGGTGTTTATCAACGATATCCTTATCTACTCCAAGTCAGAAGAAGAGCATGATCAACATCTGAGAATCATCCTTGAAACCCTTAGAGAGCATCGGCTGTATGCCAAGTTCAGCAAATGTGACTTTTCGCTGAAAGAAGTAGGATTCCTAGGACATATTGTGTCTGCCGGACGAGTCTCTGTTGATCCCGCCAAAATTAAAGATGTCGAAGAATAGGAAGCCCCAACCACTCAAACCCAAATCCGTGCATTTCTCGGATTAGAGGGATATTACCGCAAGTTCATAGAAGGATTCTGTAGTATCGCCCGACCCATGACCCAATTGTTGAAGAAGGACAAGAAGTTTGAATGGACCGACAAATGTAAAGCTAGTTTCCAAGTACTGAAGAAGAGATTGATTTCAGCCCCAATATTGATCATGCGAGATATCAAGAAGCCGTTTGACGTATATTGTGATGCATCCAAGATTGGTCTCGGATGTGTATTGATGCAAGAAGGCAAGGTCATCGCTTATCTGTCTCCACAACTGAAGCAACATGAGAAGAACTATCCGACTCATGATCTTGAGTTAGCAGCCGTAGTTTTGGCATCGAAGACATGACGTCACTATCTGATGGGTAATCGCTGTGAGATTTACTCAGATGACAAAAGCTTGAAGTATATTTTCACTAAGAAGGAGCTGAATATGAGGCAAAAGAGATGGATAGAGTTAATCAAGGACTATGACCTGGACATTCACTATCACCCCGGCAAAGCCAATGTGGTAGCGGATGCTCTTAGCAGATTGCCGTGCAGGTTAAACATCATGATCAAGGAGAAGCAGCCAAGTTTGTATGAGGAGTTAGGGCAGTTTAGAACTGAGCTAGTTAGCAAAGGATTTTTAGCTAGCATTGAACTTCAACACACTTTGATTAGCCAAATCAAGGAAGCCCAGAAGGGGAATGAAAGTATCGACGGAATCAAGCGTCGTATTGGTACAAGACCTCTTTAGTTCCTAGTTTTCTTTCGTAAATCTCGGGACAAGATTTTGTTTAAGGGGGGAAGGTTTGTAACATCCCAAAACTTAATCCAAGGTTAATCAAGATCAAATCTACCCAATTTAGAGTTAACAAAACCTTTTTCTTTTAAAAATGATTAAGCCCTCATATGTGTGTGCATATAATTTAGGAGTTGTTTTTAATTGCCATGTTTGAGTGATCCATTGATTGTAAAATGATTCTAAGGTGAAGTAAACATCATCTAGATCATTCCCAAGCAATTCCCAAAGAAAAATAAATAAAAAAGAATAAAATAAGGAAATGGTCATTTGTGCCATTTTAACTAACTAGCCTACTTTGGCTATTCCTAGAACTCAAATCTTAACAGAAACAATTATGGTTCTTTGCACCACTTGCTAGTACAAGTAGTGATGTGTCAAGGCCCACTTCGTTTCATCCCAAAAACTTTCAAACACTAAATTTAAATGACATTTGAAAATTGAATGTACTTCATATGTATAGATCACACTTATTCAAAAACCACTCAAATGAACTCCATTTTTAAATCCCAAGCAAACTTAGATGCTTAAGCATGAGATGAATCACTCCACCAAAAATCTCCCAAAAATTCAAATATTTTGTTCATGCGGCCATTGTGTCGAACACCTTGTTAGCAGAATCATTATGGCCTAACTATTACTGTTTTGGAGCTAATCTTGTCGAGCCATTTGGGGTGCATTGATCATCCTTGTCTCCCCCAGGCCCAACCAGAACAAACCCACCTCTATCCCTAGCCCCTGGCGCCAGTGCCATGCCGCCCCGATGCCATGCTCGCGGGCCAAGTGTGCACAAGGCGCAGGAGACCGCCAGCCCCTCTCCGCCGCTCCAGGAAGTTAGGCGCCACCCTACCGTCGCCCACGATCCACCCCTCGATCAACCCTAGCCCCTGGACCACTCCCCAGCATCGCCGCCCTATCTCTCTGCGAGCAAGCCAGAGCGCGCCAGAGCGTGATTGCCGCCAGCACGTAGCAGACCGCCCCTTGACACCATATCGCGCACGCCGCTCCGCCTTGACCCCAAAGAACCCACAGACACGCCGTCACCGCTCATGCTGCCACACCGCCATGATCACCGTCGAGCACCGCCTCTATCCCCCAGAGCGCGTGAAGCCCCCGATAGTTAGGCACCGCCCCTAGCCGCGCCATTGCACCGTAGCTGACCGCCAGCAGACCGCCCACCATCCACCTACCTCACCACACCGGTAACCCCCCTGTTTCGTTGTCACTGACGAGTCGCGTCCATGCCTCTCGGTCTCACCGTCGAGCCTATATAAGGAGGCCTCCCCAGCACCATCTCCTCACACCATTCCACTCCCCTCTCTCCACTGACCATTTCCCCTCTCTCGCCGGAGCCGCTCGAGCCGCCGTTCGCCAGAATTGCACCGGAGGAGGCCGCTGTAGAGGAGGAGACGCTGCCGTCGATTCCATCCACCTCAGCCCCTGACGCTACCTCGCCTGAGTCCACTGTCGCCATCCAGTTCGATCACCCGCCAGACTAGCTGGAGCCACTGCACGTCCCGTGAGACCCCCACCGGCCATTTAGGGTTCGGTCTCGTCGGCGATGAGTCCGTCGTCGACGACGACCGTGGACCGTTGATCTATGTTTTAATCGTAGCGCCCAGATCGTCCCGTACCGCTTCGCATTTAAAGATTCACTGACAGGCGGGACCCCCCTGTTAGCAGCCCTCTGCACTGCGGAGCACCACTGGGTCGGCCCATTTAGTTTCCCGCCTAAGCCCGTAGATTCAAAAATAGGTTTTGTTATTTTAATTCAAACCTAATTTTGTCCCTTAGTTTAAAAATCAATTCAAAAAGATTTACTGAACCAAATTGAGTGATTCCAATTTTGTTGAAAATCTTCTGAAAAGATCTATCCAAGCCCGTTGGATGTAATTCATTTACAGTTAGAGATCTCTCCTAGTAAAAATAACAAGATAAAAGCTTTTGCACATTCAAACATTTTTATAAAATCAACCATAATAGCTTTTGAGTTGATTCCAACTCTCAAAAATCACATGTAACCATACCTATCTGAATATGTAATAATATTAAGGTTTGCATGCAGTGACTTTGGACTAGTACCAAAATAGTGCTATATAGGCATTTCTAGTCACTTTAAATCATTAAATATTAAACTTAAACTTATTAAAATGTGATCCAACCTTTAAATCACATTCCCATATGTTGGAATATGTGGTGATGACATGTGTCCACATGATCCCATGTTTTAATTGGAGAATATTAAATCTTAGTTATTTTCAATGAGTAGAAATTACTTTTCTCAAATAAAAAGAATGAGGCTAGTTAATCCAACCTTGTGATGCTTGTGATGATAATAGATCATCAAATGTGTGCCTTAGTGTGCTAAGTAGACTAGTTAAGTATTGTTTGGTGATTGTGTACTCTGTATGTATTTATAGACGATAGTACCGACCAAGCTTACGAGGTGGAGGAGTTCTACCAAGAGGAGGAGGGAGAAAACTTCAACCACTGCACTGCACAAGGCAAGCCATCATTAACCATGCAAGCTAACCCTTGCAAGCTAGATAACCTAAGCAAAGGCATTAGGCATGCTTTGGTTATACCATTTTGGACTTATACCTATTCCAAGTTTCAATTCCAAGCTTTACTTTTCTTTACTTTACCAAAGTCCTTTACTTGTATGAAGGTAGCATAAAGAGTATAAAACTTGACCTATCTAGTTATGCTTAGATGTCATTCTATGGCATGAGATTGAGATTAGCATCCCACCTTAGTGAACACTCTTAACTTAGTAGTTTAGAGCTAAACCAAAACTTGATTCACTTTAGATGGGAATACTTGGTGAAAATGATTTATGAAAACCTTGGAATGATGAGTCATTCTATTGAGATGTTTTGACATGTGTTGAGAAACACAAATGGTTTATGATGATGAAAATGTTGAGGCATGAGCCTTAGCCCTTTTACAAAACTGATGGTTGGGTTCGGATGCGATACCATTCCAATTTTACCGTACAACCACAATACCTGAATTGGGTAAGGCTTAGCCAGAAGTTTATATGCATTAGTATTAGTTCCCTCACGGGAGAGGTTTGAGCTGAGGCTACCTCTCAATGTTGTCCACCTATGCAGTGCCCAAGATGACAGATGGTCATGGTTGGGAGGCCATGCTCATAGGAGAGGTGCTTATACTAGGGTGTGTAAAGGAAAGGTTATGTTTGATTATCTGCATACTAAGTATGACGATTCAGGGTTATCCTTGACAGATGTATCGAATCTTGTGGTGAAAGTGTACCACCTCCAGAGAGTCTCAAACTATTCAATAGTCGGTCATGATTATGGACAGTAGATGGCCATATCGTTCGTTGTCAGATGTTTTCAAAACAACTTATGAAATGAATTGTGACATGACTTGACCACAACAGAGTTGTGACTATGACAATTAAATTCCCACTTAGGTGTTTTTAAAACTTCTTTTATCTTTCTTTGTTTCAGAACTCAGCTTAGGTTTCAAATTTAACTTTACAAGTAAACTTATAGTTAGTTTTTCCTACTAGAACTACCTTACTTGTTAGTGATAGTTTGCGAGTACTTAAAGAGTACTCATGGATTTTGTCCCTGGCTATTCCCATGGCTAGACTATGAAGGAGATTACCAAGATGAAGGACAGCAGGACGTCTATGATAACTAGGACTCTATTCCATCGTTAGCATTGCATGTGACTCTGAATATGGACCCCACCGCTACGCTATTTATTCCGCTACTTGATTGTACTAAGACTAGATCATGAGATCCTTTATTTGTGTAAGACCTTATTTATGATTTGTAATGGATGATGTACTGTGCTATCCAATCTGTTATGTCTTGCAAAAATGGTAATCCTAGGATTGCGAGGTATGGCATAACAGGCATCTGGAATTAAAAATCCGGGTGTTGACAAAAGGTGAAGAAGGCCACAAGGACAAGTTGGTGTCAAACCAAAGAAGATCAAGTGAACAATTAAGGGTAGTGAACCAAGATCCACCACCACAATGGCCACAATCAAACCATCTATCCACACGACAAGTAGCAGGTTGACCATTCAACTCATGTATATCTGTTGTTCTTCTCAAGTAATGAGCATAAGTGTTGTAAGAGGAGGAAAATCCTCAAAACTTCACCCAAATGGAGTGCAAGTTCATCACTGGATGAATTAATGCCAACAGAGTATAAATATTATTCATAATATGGCTTCAGCCTGTGCATCCTTAGCAGGGACAACCAGCTTAGCAACAGATCATACCATTACAACCTATTGTTGTGCACACTCCACATGGGAGGCACACAACAACAGATTTAATGGTAGAAGCCACCAAGTTGGTTAAACACAAAACATGTACCAAATCTGCTCTTATTTAAATACTAGGCCTTAGCCTTTGCATCACAGGCCAAGGCAAGGGTTGTAGTAGTTCATCTTTTACAAGTTTACCACTGTGCACTCTCTCAGGAAAGGCACAACAGTGGCAAACCTGGTAGTTCTAGTCAGATCACCAAAGAAACCAATTGAAATCATGTGCTAATAAAAGTAAACAAGTTTCTCATCATTTTACTAGCTAGCCTAGCCAGGAATCAGGGCAAGCACAGACAAGTTATGCTTGCACATTATCTACACATGAAGTAGAAGAGCTTTTAATTCCACTATATGGAGGTTACCACTGTGTACCATCCAGCAGGAGGTTTCACAGTGGCATCCTTCCAAACCAGGACCAACTTTTAAGACAAACCAATTAAACAATCATATTCTCTTGATACTAGGGGATACCCTTAGCTCTCTAGTTGAGAATCATCTCCACTATTGTCAGAATAGTCATAACAACCACCATCTCTGCTTACAAATGGTATACAAACCATTTTCATCATTTCCCTAGTAGTAACTCTAGGAATCAGAAGTATATGATGTTCCACTGTCAGAAGTTGACAGAAAAAAAATCAACTCCCTAAAAAACACTTCTAGGAATCATTGCAGCTATTCATGAAGTCATTGTATTCACTAACCAAGATCATTACTGAACTATGGTTCAGTTCACCATGTAAAAATCTCACACATAAAGCCAAAAACTTGGATATTCATCAATAAAACATTAGTAAAGTGAGTTAAATCATCTTCCTAGAAAAGTTAACTAGGAATCATATATTACAGTACAAAACTATTCAATCAAGTTTCCATGGTCCTAATAGCGGAAGCTATTATTGAAATTAAAGTATCAACACATCACTCAGAACCATGTTTTATTGAGTAAAACCTAGTCACAAATTCATACTACATCCTCAGAATACAGATAACAACGAACATAGGTTCATGTAGTAACCTATTGATAGGAGCTACTGTCAGTGGTTCTAGATCAAACATGGAAATAGGATCATCGTTTTGTACTCACAATACTATCACACTCAGATCCACCTCTACCTTCTCTAACAATAACAATATTCTAAAATTAGAGCAATCCTAGATAGGGTTCACAACCTCAGCCAAGAGCATAGCAGATAGTAGGGGCAGAGAGTAGGATAGAGGATAAGGAAGAACATACCTGGAGGCCTCGCCCAGCAAGAAGAGGAAGCAGACCGGTGATAGAGAATAAAGGGCTCGGTGGCATTGTGGCACAGAGAGCACTGGTGGTGCTGCAACCTGCACCCAGTGATACATTGCAAATGTATCTATAATTTTTGATGCTCCATGCTTGGTTTCATCCACTTTCTTGTGTTTTGTCCATACTTTGGAGTACTTTTCATATGATTTCTTGGACTAACCTATTAACAAGAGCCACAGTGCCAGCTGCCTGTTTTCTGCTGTTTTTGGTTCCAGGAAAGTCAGAAAATGAATATTCTCGGAATTGGACGGGACAAAAGCCAAAGTGCCTATTTTTCCAGAAGACTCGTGGAGCCAGAATACGAGATGGAGGAGGGCCAGGGCCTGGCCACGCCACCCCTAGGCGCGGGCTGGGCTTGGCCACGCCAGGGCATGGTGTGGTGGCCCCAGGCACCCCCTCGGTCTCCCTCTTTTCCTATAAGTTGTCTTCTAACCTAAAAACTCCGGGGGGTTCGAAGTTTTTCCAGAAGGAGTTCCACTCCGCCGCCACCACCAGATTCCATGAAACAAGACACTAAACTTCGTTCGCACCGCCGGACGGGAATTGGAGGAGATCATCGCCATCATCATCACCACCGCTTCTCCATCGACCATCCATGTTTCCCCCATCTATGAGTTAGTAATCCCCCGCTGTAGGCTATGGGGATGGTAGGCATTGGATGAGATTGTTCATGTAATGGCATCAGATTGTTAAGGCATGGTGCCTAGTATCTTTTATTAGTGCTTTATGACTTTGTTGCGACTTGTTGTGCTTAATGCTTGTCACTAGGGCCCGAGTGCCATGATTTCAGATCTGAACATGTTATTGATTCATTATGATAGTATTGTTCTTGGTCTTATCTACAAGTTTTATACACACGTTGTTGTTCGGAACCTATGGCCCCGAAGTGATAGAAATCGGGATAACCGGAAGGGAATGGCTTTGATGTGAGGATCACATGTGTTCACGGAGTGTTAATGGTTTGCTCTGGTGCTCTATTAAAAGGAGCACCTTAATTGCCAGTAGTTCCCTAGAGGCCCCGCTGCAAACGGGCTGGCAGGACAAAAGATGTTGTGCAAGTTCTCATTGCGAGCACGTATGACTATATATGGAACACATGCCTAGGATTGTCTAGTACTTGGATGCTTTATCTTATTTATCTGCAATTGCCCTATTCTCTGATTGCTATGTGAATTGTCTTGTCCATGCAACGCCCGTCCATCCATCCCTATGCCTACCGCACTCGAATCCCAATCGCATCGCTTTTGTTACTACTGTCTTTGCTTTACTACTGTTGTTACTTTACTATTCCTACTACAAAACTATTGCTACTAATAAACTGATGTGAGCAAAATTGTTTCCAGGTGCAGCTGAATTGACAACTCTGTTGTTAAGGCTTATAAATATTCTTTAGCTCCCCTTGTGTCGAATCAATAAATTGGGTTTCACTTCCCTCGAAAATACTGCGATACACCCCCTATACTTTTGGGTCATCAAGACTATTTTCTGGCACCGTTGCCGGGGAGCATAGCTTTATTTATCAAGTCCACTTGGAATCACTATTGTTCAAGCAATTTTATTTTCTCCTTGTTTCCTTGTTTCTTTATCAAAAATACAAAAAAATTGGTTCCTACTCTAGTTGTTATTTTTGTTGGTCTGTTATTGTCTTGCTTTATCATGCTTGTTGTCAATGGTTGGTTTCTTTGAAACTGAATCTTATTGGCAAGGTGGGTTCACGGAAGATGAAAAATAGTCTTATAAGGAACACTTATGGGGACAAATTGATAGATTGTATACCATTGCTAGAAATGTGTGCTCTACTTATAATGTTACTTATTGCCTTGATAAATCTTGTTGATGTAGGAGGTACAAACACCTCCCTTTTCAATGTGAGTATAATGATAATGATACCATATCTTCCTATGTTAAGGGAAATTATGACCTTTATGATGTGGAACAAATTGAGGAATTTATTGCTTGGATGGGTGCATTTGAACTTGCTAGTTTGCTTGAAAATATTGATGATTCACCTTATAAGTATGAGGTTTATGGTATACTTAAATTTTGCTTTGATAATTACAAGGATGAAAATGGCTACATTCTTGAATATTTTAATAGATGTTTTCCACAAATGGAAGAGACTAATGCCTTGCAGGATCCTATGGAAGAAGAAATTGATGAACCTGAAATCTCATTAGATGAAAAAGAGAAGGAGAGTGATGAACAAAAGGAGGAAGAATGGATTAGCTACCCATGCCTACCTTCTAATGAGAGTAACTCTTTATCCCTTACATTATTTGATTGTCCCCCATGCTTACTAAAGAAGGATGAATGTTATGTTCCTGAGGATTCTTTTGAAGATGTTTATGATAAAGCTCTAGTGCTTGTAGATCATGAAAAGCATGCTTTATGTGATAGTTATATTGTTGAGTTTATTCATGAGGCTACTAAAAATTATTATGAGAGAGGAAAATATGGTTGTAGAAGTTTTCATGGTATTGAAACACCTCTCTATGTGCTGAAAGTTTTGAAGTTACTCTTGTTTTATCTTCCTATGCCTGTCACTTTGTTCTTTGCGAATTTATTTGCATACACGATTCCTATGCATAGGAAGTGGGTTAGACTTAAATGTGTTTTGATTTTGCTTCTTGATGCTCTCTTTTACTTCAACTCTTATTTCTTATGAGATCATCCTCTTAAACTATCATGCCTGAAGATGATAATATGTCTATATTCTTGGGAGACCTTTTCTTAAATACTGCAGGAGCTGTTATTAATTGTAATCAAGGGAAGGTGACCTCCAATGGTAATGACAAGGAACATATTGTCTATTTCCCCAAGAAGATTGATGGGACTTATGGTTTTGAATTCAATTGAACAAGTTGAGGGCATTCAAGTTGGACAAATACATTGTCCCATATCAAGAGAAAATTTTGAAACTATTATGATTGGGAACATTGCTATCAAGGTTGAGGTAACATAATCATTAGTGGAATACAAAGTTTTATCTCATATGAAATTGTTTTGGCAGCAAGACCTGATCAACCTTGTTAACAAAAGTATTTCATTGAACAAAACAATGTTTTCACCATGATTATCTCCGATTACTTCTATTCTATCCATTTTACTTTTTGCTTATGCCTAACTTAAAGGCGTTAAAGAAAAGTACTTATTGGGAGATAACCCAAAAGTTTTAGATGAGTCTTGGAAGTTATTACTTCAGTAATAACCGCTCCTTATCCTTTTTATTTTCTTTTTGTGCCAAGAGTAACCTCTAATGAGAGAGAAGTAATGATTCGGAAAGTTGTTGTCCCGAAACAGATTTCTATGCTTCACCGTAAAAATTCATGTAAAATCTCTGGACATCTTTTTGAGGCATGAATTTTTGTGCTTTTGCCCCAGGTTGTTATCTAACTTTCGTGAGTTCAACACTTTTGATTTGAGCATCAGAAGGTCTTCGAAAAAATTCGTCTTTACCTGCTGGTCTGTTTTGACAGATTTCTGCCATTTTCTGCATTTGCTTCTTGTTGGTTCCTTCTTGAGTTCTTTTGGGGAATTGAGCTTTTTGAGGGAAGTGCTACAGTAGCTAGTGTTCTAATGGAAGTTTATTTGGTGTTGGAACTGAACCTTAAGACTTATTTATCTTGAGTGCACTAATGTTGCTAATAAAGATTGTGTGAAGTTTTGTATGAAGGAAAAATTCAGGTGTATGGAAGGAATGAGTAATGAGATGAAGGATGGACTAAAGCTCAAGCTTGGGGATGCCACGTGTGTCACCCCAAGAAATATCCAAGAAGTACAAGCGTCAAAGCTTGGGGATGCCCAAGGCATCCCCTTCTTCATCAATAAAAATCCTAGGTTTCTTCCAAACACTTCATTTTTATTGTTTCATGCACAGTTGTGTTGTTCTTGGAGCGTCTTCTTTTTCGTTTTCATTTTTGTTTTTTAGGTTGCGTGGTTTGTTTAGTTTGCTGAATAAATTGGTTGGACCTCCTCTTTCATATATTGGTGTTCAAATAGTTTGGTTTGGTTTGGTTTGGAAAAGAGTAGGAAAGCTCATGCTTAAGTGGTAAAGAGAGCTTGTTTTTGACTGTGGCCTATGCTCTATCATGACATGCTTGATATTGTTTTGGCTTTATGCTTAGTATTCTTTGCTGTAGCATGACTTGTTATAAACAATTGAGATTGCTTAATGTGCCTTGGATGAATCATGCGTTGTTTTAGCATAGTAAAGCATAGTATAGTGGTATTCTCCTTTGATGTTTTATTTGGGTTGACTTGGCACATGCTCACACCATGTTATGACTATCTCAAGTCACCATAAGCCTTTATGATCCTGTAGTTTTCAACTTGTAGTATCACTTTATGCTTTGGTCAATGTTGTTTTGTCGCTCTGCATGATTATGGCCATTATTGCTCTCTCGTTTGTCGCTCCCTTACTATTTCTAGCCTTCACTTCCACTGAGTGTTTTACTCAAGTTTCCAACTCCCTAAACCAATTATTTCCAAAGTGTCCACCATACCTACCTATTAGCATCATTTGCTACTTCCGTGCATATTCAATATGCCTTGTTTTCTTCCGAATAAAATGTTTGCTTGTTATGAGAAAGTTAGTTAGTAAAGCTCTCACGAACTTGATGGCACACTTTATTTCCTGCACTTAATAAACCTGAACCATTGTGAACTCTCCATGAAAGTTATATGCTTGCTAATTATAGGTGGGATTAGCGTAACTGTGTCACGGGGAACGCTTTCAACACTTGTAAATATATACCCAGTTGATACCTTGTTCTTTTGTTTGCGGATGTCGTCGGTGTGAAATAAAAGGGGAGCTTGTAAGTCCATGGAGTTATGTATTGGTGTTAGAGAAACGCCTGGGCCGCTGGTCTAATCCATGCTGACATGGTGGAAACCTGCAGCGTAACCATAATGATATCTATGAAGCATTCTTCTTATAAAAAAAGAGAGAGATAGCTATTGAGAAAAAGAAAAAAAATGATTTATGAAAATAGGAAAGAGAGAAAAAAGCACCATTTTCCCATGGTAAATAAGAAGATTGCTGAGGTACTCATTGTCTGCTTGCCTTGTCATTTTGATATGGGGATTCTTCCATATCATCGGGCAAGGGGTACCCCGTTGGCGGTTCTCTATGATACGCACATACTTATGATGACAAGAACTTACCGGTAACTAAAGTTGAGTAGCATGAGGAGTGACCCTCGTACTCAAGGGACTTGGGATTTTCAGTTTATAGTCTGTCAAGCATATAACTCAGATTGGACCTCACTTTCACCTTAAACACATTAAAGATGCTTATGACAGGGGCAATGAGAGCTCAAAGCTAATGAGTACCATACTTTCAGCATTTGGAAGCCTTTCAAACTATTCAAAACCTTTTTATTTCCTTGTTGAGTCTCCACACATTCTATGAGCACTTTCTTGAGAGCATAGTGGCCATTCTTAGTTCTATGTGCATTGACCCAAGACTAGTTGATTGATGCATAACTTGATATTGCTTGTTTTAAACTATTTGTATCTAGTCACTCTTATGAACTTTGAAGGTGTCCTATGCATTTATATTTGCTACTCTATGAGGGACAAGCTGAATGCCATTATGCTATGTTTTCTTTATGTGAAACAAACAAACGTCTTGCAAAGCATTGTTATTCATGAATCTTTTGTTTGTGCCTTTTCATGTTGCATCATAGTTTCTTTGTCTTATTGCTAGAACTTTGTGTTTCATGCTATGATTGAAGTACTATGATCCCAGCTTTGAATGTTTTACAAATACTTTGATCAAGTCTTTGATGGTGCATGTCACCTCAAAAATTATTATTTCTTTTGATCACTTACCTACTCGAGGATAAGTAGGAGTTAAGCTTGGGGATGTTGATACATTGCAAATGTATCTATAATTTTTGATGCTCCATGCTTGGTTTTATCCACTTTCTTGTGTTTTGTCCACACTTTGGAGTACTTTTCATATGATTTCTTGGACTAACCTATTAACAAGAGCCACGGTGCCAGCTGCCTGTTTTCTGCTATTTTTGGTTCCAGGAAAGTCAGAAAATGAATATTCTCGGAATTGGACGGGACAAAAGCCAAAGTGCCTATTTTTTCAGAAGACTCATGGAGCCAGAATACGAGACGGAGGAGGGCCAGGGCCTGGCCACACCACCCCCAGGCGCGGGCTGGGCCTGGCCGCGCCAGGGCATGGTGTGGTGGCCCCAGGCACCCCCTCGGTCTCTCTCTTTGCCTATAAGTTGCCTTCTGACCTAAAAACTCTGGGGGGTTCGACGTTTTTCCAGAAGGAGTTCCGCTCCGCCACCACCACCAGATTCCACGAAACAGCACCAAAACTCGTTCGCACTCGCCGGACAGGGAATTGGAGGAGATCATCGCCATCATCATCACCATCGCTTCTCCATCGACCATCCATGTTTCCCCCATCTATGAGTGACTAATCCCCTGCTGTAGGCTATGCGGATGGTAGGGATTGGATGAGATCGTTCATGTAATGGCATCAGATTGTTAGGGCATGGTGCCTAGTATCTTTTATTAGTGCTTTATGACTTTGTTGCGACTTGTTGTGCTTAATGCTTGTCACTAGGGCCCGAGTGCCATGATTTCAGATCTGAACATGTTCTTGATTCATTATGATAGTATTGTTCTTGGTATTATCTGCAAGTTGTATACACACGTTGTTGTCCGGAACCTATGGTCCCGAAGTGATAGAAATCGGGATAACCGAAAGGGAATGGCTTTGATGTGAGGATCACATGTGTTCACGGAGTGTTAATGCTTTGCTCCGGTGCTCTATTAAAAGGAGCACCTTAATTGCCAGTAGTTCCCTAGAGGCTCCGCTGCAAACGGGCTGGCAGGACAAAAGATGTTGTGCAAGTTCTCATTGCGAGCACGTATGACTATATATGGAACACATGCCTAGGATTATCTAGTACTTGGATGCTTTATCTTATTTATTTGCAATTGCCCTATGTTCTGATTGCTATGTGAATTGTCTTGTCCATGCAACGCTCGTCCATCCATCCCTATGCCTACCGCACTCGAATCCCACTATTTACTGCTTTTGTTACTACTGTCTTTGCTTTACTACTTCTGTTACTTTGCTATTCCTACTACAAAACTGTTGCTACTAATAAACTGCTGTGAACAAGATTGTTTCCAGGTGCAGCTGAATTGACAACTCAGTTGTTAAGGTTTATAAATATTCTTTGGCTCCCCTTGTGTCGAATCAATAAATTGGGTTTCACTTCCCTTGAAAATACTGCGATACACCCCTATACTTGTGGGTCATCACCCAGCCACACCATCAGACCACACTGCTAGTACCGAACGCCACACCATCATGGGAGTCATCGGGGTTGCGGTCAATCACGCCATCCAGCCAGTGTTTAAGCAGATTGGGGTCGAGGAAGGGAAGGTCCTGGTCTTCCTCGAGCAGTAGCTGGAGATATGGGGGCCAGAGAAGCCGCGTCGGCGACCTAGCCGAACCGCATGGCTAGAGTTTCGCGAGGGCTCGGACGGGGAAGCAGAGCGGCAGCAAGGCAACGGGAGTTGATGGAGGAGATCGAACCGGGGCCTCATTGGCAGGCAGCAGTGCCGAAGTTGGCCGACGACCGGCCGGAGTGGCGCTGGCTGTGTCGCATCGCACAACTAGAGGGGAACCAAAGGGGTGAGGATAACGCGTGCGTGTGTGCGTGAGAGAGGAGTGGGCTGGGGTCGGTGTTGAGTGTTGACCCCAAGCCCAGTTGGGCCAAGTTGGGCCAGGTGGGTCAGTCGGTGAGCCTGGCCCAGTTCCAAAAGAAATTCCAAAATAAATTATTATCCTAATTAGTAAATGACTAAAATACCCCTGAGCCTAACTTACACTCTAAAAAAATGTAAAAAAATCTTAAAAATAATTATAATATATAAAACTAGGCACAAAAATAATATATACCTAAGAAAAATATAACATGACTTGTTTGAGTTAAATAAAATATTAATAAATATTAATACCATTAGGACCTAAAAAGAAATTTCATAAAATATAACAAAAACTTAAAATTAAATAAAAATCATTTTTACATATAAAAATGAGTCTACTATTTTATAAAAATACTAACTTAATTGTTTAACAAATAAAGCTTAAATTAAATATTTAAAAATATATAATCCTTTATGGAATTTTGTAAAAATAAGGATAACACCTAAAATCAAATAAAAATTCACTTCTAAAATCTTAAGTAAGTATGTTTTACTGGAAAAATACTAACTATATTATTCCAACACATTTTAAGGTTATTAAGAAATAAATCCTTATTTATTATTTAGTTGGTAAATTCTTTAACAACATTCTTAAATAAGAAATAATCATAACTTTATATAAAACCATAAATCTTGTACATTGAAATACTATTTCTAAAACCACAACTTAAGTCTATAATAATACTTAAAAGTAAAACTATTAGCATTTAGAAAACTCACTTAAACTAAAAGTAAATGATCATATACCTTCAAAAATGCTTGTTATAAGATTTAAAGTTTACTAATACTTTTAAACACATCACACCCTAGATTTACTTCTGTTTTATAGTAAACTTTTGTCTGTTCCAAAATTAAGTCATAAGGCATCTCAAAATTCAAACTTATCGAACAAACACAGATGACATCGATCACATTTTACTAACCATAAAGATTGGTTAAACCTTATCAAAGAAACCTTCTCTTCAAAAGTTATTCGTTTTTCCACTTCAAACTACAATCTCATCAACTTAAAACATGGACTTCCTTAATAAATACATCATATCAAAGAACTCGAAGCATGTGTTGTTGTATTTAGTTTTTATATCATCCATATTGGTCCTAAGTTCCTTATATATATATTAGCTTGTAAAGTAAACTTATAGACCAACTAAATATTAAGGAAATCACTTAAATTCAACTCACTCACCATATTCGGGTATTACTTCGGGGTTTTCCAAACTGCATTACATTACATATGCATAATTGCATTCTGCTTCTTTAAACATTAGTTCTTACCGGACCAATGATGTTGTTCACAGAATTTGGATCTTCTATTGTCTAGAAGACCGTGAGTGCATAATATTGCAATCACAAAAGGCAAGTTCACAACTTGATCATGTCCTTTGATTATTTTCTATGCTTGTAACTGAATTGTGTCATCACCTGCATTTCAAAAAGGTCGAAAACACTATTTTCACAATTAACTGGAAATATTGGTTACTGATCCAGGGTGATCAGCTAATCTATCATAATTGGCAATGGAAACACCATTGTACGGTAATGTATCATCTAGGACTTAACAACCAATGTCGCCAGTGATTCTAGCGTCGTATATTATGCGTTAACCATGAGATTTGGAATGGGACAGAGAAGTCAGTCGTATCTTCTTCCTTTCATATGGAGGAAAGATGACCTTATCGTGACGTTGGGATTCCTGGTATGGATCCAACATATGGGTGGGCACCCTTAGGCCCCACAATTTTGGTGTCTAGATTATTTATGAGTGGCTGCCGAAGGTATAGTCAGGCCTTTTATGGAGCTTGCCAGGGGCATCACCACCTCATAGTCTTTGGGAACTCACCAGGGTTATAGCTTGCCCTAGTTGGAGGCTTAACAGAGGTGTAGTCAGCCCTGGAGGATAGTGCAGACATATGGGGTCGCGGAGAGGGCAGTGATTGGCTTTGATCACCTACTGAGCCCCACATCAAGGAATTATGGACGGGAAAGATCGCCCGGTTGTGCAACAAGGAGTTGATCTCTCATGGCTAAAGCAACGCACCTCTATAGAGTGTAAGAATTGTGACATGTTACTCCCTGTTCTGGGAAGGAGCTACGAACGCGGCAGGAAAGGAACTCCATGAAGTTCTGGTCAACCTGTGAAGGCTGTCGGACATAGTTTTCAGAATAAAATCAATCTTTGAAGAAATGTTTACGAAAACCTGCATTGCCTATGACCTATGGTCTGTGCTATAGCGATAGTGAATCATACACTCCTTTTTAGTGAACTTGCTGAGTACGCTCGTACTCAACCGTACCTTCTTAACGCCTGCTAGATTCTAAGCTATTGAAGACGATGTCAACATCAATTTCTGCTCAAGAAACCATCATCGACAACTCAAGTTCTTCAATAAAGATTAATGAAGTCGACATATACATCAGCTGAAGTGAAGATAAAGTGTCAGTTTAGATAGGAATCGATTCTCTAGCCATCAAACCTACTTCTGTAGAGCATTCCAATAGTAGCAATGGCAAACCAAATAGTTTAGATACTAGTCTTAGTTACTAGATATTTCTGAGTTATTATTTCCGGTTCTTCTTTGTAAGAAGTTCTTTCTCTCTCTTTAAACTAGAGTGTTCTCTGGATCTTATGTAACGAGTCGAGTTGTAATCTATAGTCATGTCTTGGACCTACTCTGTTTCTGCTGTACCACTCTGAGGGATGTAATACTAGTGAACGGTGTTTCATTGGTGTTATGTCAATGACTATAGTGTACTACATCCATAAAGAGTGGTATGCTGGGTCACCGCAGCTGGTATGTTGGGTCACCGCAGCTGGTATTAGAGCATATGCTTTGACCTTAGGTTGGTAAACCTAGTAAATGGGTAGAACTGTAGGAAGGATGTTAGCATCCATAAAGAGTTCTCTACAAATATGATGGATATTCAATTGGGAATAATCTCGTGATGTTGCTAGTGCGATGATTCTTTATTATGCAATATTAAATGAGTACCATGAGTTTTAACTCAAGATGACTGATGATAATTTCTTATCTACAGTACAAGAATGGCTCCTAGGTATCCACCTCGGAATGTTCAATTGTTGAACAAGACCTTACATGATTATAAAGATGCCTGGATAATCACTCTAAGACAACCTCTATAGAGTCTGGATTGTGAGTCTCGACTTCTGGTCAAGGTTTACAGTTTCTATGATGGACGGATATTGGCCAAGTACCGTATCCTGATCATGTTACCCAAGAAGTTGGGAGTGTGTGGAGAAATGCCATCAGGAGAAGCAAGATGTATGGCAACAGCCTATCAGATTGCAGTAGTAGCAGCCATAACCAAGATAAGGGAACATAATTCCAAGGCACTTGAAGGTACTACCTATACTGCTATACCTCATGAAACTCCTAGTTCTGGTCCAGAATTAGATCATTCTGCTCTCGTAAGGACCAAACCCACTCTGGCATAGAGTATATGGATCGTTATAAGTCTTTACTAGACATGTTTCATAACACTCATCAAGTGCTAGTTCAAGAGTTGGACACTATCATTGAGGATTTGACTGATCCTACAAAGGCAAAGGCACGTAGAAACAAGCTTGTTAGAGAAGCAAAGCACTCAAATCCAATCTTTTCTAGAGAGGTGTTTGAAGAAACAGAGTTTAATGATCCACACTCTGAAGTCTATGCCTATTGCCCAGTCGAACCTCAGCAATCAGTAGACCCATGGACCAAATACGAGGAGGAACAGAGGATATGGAATGCACCCAACCCCAATAATGTCATTGGAGATTCTAGCGGATGGGAAGGCCAGTCCTATGATGAAGTCATGGGACAAGCTACACTTCATGAATCAGGTAAGGGAGTAGAAACCAATTATAATCCTATAGAATCATATGGACCATATGGGAGTAACAAGATTCCTATTGAGCTGGAAGAGTGTCCTGGAGTTACTACACCAATATGTATGACTGGATTATGGAAAAAGCAAAGAATGCCTCTTACTTTAAGGATGCGCCCGGAGGAGGACAGGAGAATACTGAAGAAGGAAATGAGTTTGATAGTCATTTTTCAATGGCTAATCTCACTCTTGGTACTTCTACTCAAGGTTACGCACCTACTGGATGTTCTGATGCACCAGAAGGCAGTCGTCGAACTTCGGGTCATCGTCGACGAAAAATCTGGAAGCCTAGAAGTGAGTGAAGAAAGTAAGAATGGACATAATCTAGGTAGTAGCGTGCTTGAATAATGTACATATTGGGTAATGTGTATTGTAGTGCTTGAGAGGCTTAACGAAATAAGTGAGAGTATGCTCACATAAGCAAGAAATCCCTTGTAATATAAGGAGGAAGTGTACAGCGGGAGTGTCTTGCTGTGGTTGGGAGTTGTAAATTTCGAAGACATATGTTTAATACATGGTATATGTTTGAGTATTTCTTGGTTTTTCTTGGATTTTCTTGATTGACTAGATCTGTACATGAAGTTTGGCTTAGTGTGCAAATGCATGTGCATCATCAAGTTATTACTTGATGTTATAGACCTAGATAGGAAAGGGAATTCGTGTAAGGGAGTGACGAGTTCGAAAGACCAAGATGAAGACTTGCAAGAAGAAGAAAGCCAAATATAAGGTGTATTAACACTATTTTGAAGGATGGATTAAATCCAACTTATTATTGATTAAGTAACAAGGAATACTAGTACAGAAAAGGGCGGTGGAGCAACATTAGAAGAATTTAAGTTCAACCAAGATAGGTGATGTTGTTTCGAAGCTAATAATATAGTCATTCCAAGTTCATGGAAATATCATGAATGAGTGCAAAGGAGGAGTTTTTAAATCGTAGCTGGTGTTCAAGTTCGGATAAACTTAGAGATAATACTAGTAGTAAGTCCAGAACCTATAGGGTCATCCATACACCTAGGAGGATTCGCAACTGGTATCCATGGCTGGTATCCTAATAGTGTAGTGAAGTAGGTCATCTTTGTATAAGATAAAGAGTATAAAACTTGACCTGAGTTAAGATACGCCTAAGGAGTATAGAATTTAAAGCGAAATGGGTTTCGAGACGCTTCGTGAAAGTCGGTCTTACTAAAGCAAAAATGTTCAAAAGGTTAAAAGTAAGATAAACAATGTTGGAAGATTCATTACGGGGATCCACTACCGAGTGGGTGTACCGTAAATTCTTTCGAGAGACCTTATATAGGTAAGATATAAGCTGGATAGAGACCAATACCTTAACTAATGGATATTATACGTGAAGTTTAGAGACCATTAGGAAACCCCAAGGGGGAGAGTAAACAATAAACACTGAAGTGTTGTTGTCAAACTTTCTGACTAAGGTTGGAGAAAAAGTACTAAAACTATGATGAGATTAAACCTTATTCTCATAAGGTTATAAGAAGTCATCATTATAAATCATTTCCAAGAGTATGTCTGGATGAAAGACCGAAGGAGATATAACTGCTTAAATCTAGTAGACTAGTTGTAATAGGGAAACAGCTGGTAAGTTGTCCTTGAGAAGGACGAGAGCCTACTAAAAAGTCTAGTGTATCGTAGTAGAAAGGTCATATAGGAAGGGACAACACATGTCCTAAACCAATTCTAAATAGAATCGTAAGAACATAATCCAAGGGATTATCGTAATAGAACTCATAGGATAAATTAGGATGATAGTTCGAAGTTGCCAAGTAAGAAGATAATTCAAGGAAACAGACCTGGATATGGGAGACCACAATTATTTCCAATTGGGATCACAATGGAATATGAGAGATGGTGTGATCAATACAAGGCAATTCCTCATTCGGAAGCGCAAGAGAGTACGAACTTCAGGGACGAAGTTTATTTTAAGGGGGAGAGTCTGTAACATCCCAGCATTAGAGCTTAGAAATAAGCTGAGGTAAGGTGTGTGCATTGCATTCATGCATAGAAAATCCGGGGAATTTTCGCGCAAAACTAGAAGAGTGTAGAAGGATCGAGATCTCTCATGTTCTGATGAAAAGATCAGGGCAAGTGTTATGGATTTCGACATGACCTCTACTATATTTCTGTGTCCAATTCAATTCATATTTGAAATTGAGAATAGAAATGCAAATTTATTTCATCATACAACGGTTGGAATTTTAAAAAAATAATGGAAAAAGAATTGCAATGAGGTAATAAAATGGATTCCTTTTTATAATAAATGTATATTACAATATTCCTTATAATAAGTACATCGCAATAATATAATACAGGAGAAATCTTATATATAAGATGAATATAAAAACTTTACTGTCCTTTATATAATAAACAAAAGGTTACTTCTTATTCTTTTCTCTATTCAGTAGCAACAAATTAAATAAAATGTAACAATGGAAGATTACATTACAGACATATGAATTCAAAAAATTACAATTCTCAAGTTACAGAAGAGAGAAAAAAGATTAACTTTATTAATAGTACACAGTATTACATTGTCTACAATTTCCAAATAAAAATGGAATTACAAAAGAATAAATAAATTCCAACTAGAGACTAAATTTTTCTTTATCTTGTAATCTTCATATTCCCTATTGCTGCAAAACAAAAAACAAAAGACAAGAGAATTGAAGAGGGAGATTAGTGTTTGTTGTACCCTCAGATTTGCAATGAAATGCATTGCTAATCTCATCATTGGGTATTTCTTAAAGAGGGTCCAAACAATAGTATATGTTCTTATCTAGAGTTTGGCCTTAGTTCAACATCATAGGCCTTAAGGGGCAAGTTTCACCAACATAGTAAACAGGTAAAAGTAAAAGTGTAACAACAGCCAGAAAAGATCTTCATGGCTGATCTGATCCTCAAGTCCAGCAAGACCAGCCTTGTAACTTGTACACAACAGGGGCCACCTGCAAGCAGCTTACACATCCTGCATGTGGAGTGTGTTGTCACCACGGCAGGAGTACCTCAACTAGGGATAAGAGGAGCAGTTGTAGTCGCCTTAGCATATCCCAGTCCAATTCACCACACTCCATAACCACCATCAACAATCTCAATTCCACATGTTCTACACATGTTCAAAGAAGAAACACAGGCAACAGTAGTAGAGAAAGGTGGATAAAGGTGAAGAAGGCCACAAGGACAAGTTGGTGTCAAACCAAAGAAGATCAAGTGAACAATTAAGAGTAGTGGACCAAGATCCACCACCACAAGAGCCACAACCAAACCATCTGTCCACACTACAAGCAGCAGGTTGACCATTCAACTCATGTATATCTGTTTTTCTTCTCAAGTAATGAGCATAAGTGTTATAGGAGGAGGAAAATCCTCAGAACTGCACCCAAATGGAGTGCAAGTTCATCACTGGATGAATTAAGGCCAACACAGTATAAATATTATTCATAATATGCGTTCAGCCTGTGCATCCTTAGCAGGGACAACCAGCTTAGCAACACATCATACCATTACAACCTATTGTTGTGCACACTCCACATGGGAGGCACACAACAATAGATTTAATGGTAGAAGCCACCAAGTTGGTTAAACACAAAACCTGTACCAAATCTGCTCTTATTTAAATACTGGGCCTTAGCCTTTGCATCACAGGCCAAGGCAAGGGTTGTAGTAGTTCATCTTTTACAAGTTTACCATTGTGCACTCTCTCAGGAAAGGCACAACAGTGGCAAACCTGGTAGTTCTAGTCAGATCACCAAAGAAACCAATTTAAATCATGTGCTAATAAAAGTAAAGAAGTTTCTCATCATTTTCCTAGATAGCCTAGCCAGGAATCAGGGCAAGCATAAACAATTTATGCTTGCACATTATCTACACATGAAGTAGAACAGCTTTTTAAATTCCAGTATATGGAGGTTACCACTGTGTACCATCCAGTAGGAGGTTTCACAGTGGCATCCTTCCAAACCAGGACCAACTTTTAAGACAAACCAATTAAACAATCATCTTCTCTTGATACTAGGGGATACCCTTAGCCCTCTGGTTGAGAATCATCTCCACTATTGGCAGAATAGTCATAACAGCCACCATTTCTGCTTACAAATGGTATACAAACCATTTTCATCATTTCCCTAGTAGTAACTCTAGGAATCAGAAGTATATGTTGTTCCACTATCAGAAGTTGACAGAAAAAACAAATCAATTTCCTAGAAAACACTTCTAGGAATCATTGCAGCTATTCATGAAGTCACTGTATTCACTAACCAAGGTCATTACAGAACTATGGTTCAGTTCACCATGTAAAAATCTCACACATAAAGCCAAAAACTTGGATATTCATCAATAAATCATTAGTAAAGTGAGTTAAATCATCTTCCTAGAAAAGTTAACTAGGAATCATATATTACAGTACAAAACTGTTCAATCAAGTTTCCATGGTCCTAATAGCAGAAGCTATTATTCAAATTAAAGTATCAACACATCACTCAGAACCATGTTTTATTGAGTAAAACCTAGTCACAAATCCATACTACATCCTCAGAATACAGATAACAACGAGCATAGGTTCATGTAGTAACCTATTGACAGGAGCTACTGTCAGTGGTTCTAGATCAAACATGGAAATAGGATCATCGTTTTGTACTCACAATAGTATCACACTCAGATCCACCTCTACCTTTCTAACAATAACAATATTCTAAAATTAGAGCAATCCTAGATAGGGTTCACAACCTCAGCCAAGAGCATAGCAGATAGTAGGGGCAGAGAGTAGGATAGAGGAGAAGGAAGAACATACTTGGAGGCCTCACCCAGCAAGAAGAGGAAGCAGACAGGTGATGGAGAATAAAGGGCTCGGTGGCATGGTGGCACAGGGAGTGCTGGTGGCGCTGCAACCTGCACCCAGTGATACATTGAAACTGTATCTATAATTTTTGATGCTCCATGCTTGGTTTTATCCACTTTCTTGTGTTTTGTCCACACTTTGGAGTACTTTTCATATGATTTCTTGGACTAACCTATTAACAAGAGCCATGCTGCTGCCTCAATTTAGTGCCTATTTTCTGCTATTTTTGGTTCCAGGAAAGTCACAAAATGAATATTCTCGGAATTGGACGGGACAAAAGCCAAAGTGCCTATTTTTCTAGAAGACTCACGGAGCCAGAATACGAGACGGAGGAGGGCCAAGGCCTGGCCACACCACCCCCAGGCGCGGGCTGGGCCTGGCTGCGCCAGGGCATGGTGTGGTGGCCCAGGCACCCCCTCGGTCTCCCTCTTTGGCTATAAGTTGGCTTCTGACCTAAAAACTCCGGGGGGTCGACGTTTTTCCAGAAGGAGTTCCGCTCCACCGCCGCCTCCACCAGATTCCACGAAACAGCACTAGAAACTCCGTCCGGCATTCTCGCCGGACGGGAATTGAGGAGATCATCGCCATCATCATCACCATCACTTCTCCATCGACCATCCATGTTTCCCCCATCTATTAGTGAGTAATCCCCCGCTGTAGGCTATGGGGATGGTAGGGATTGGATGAGATCGTTCATGTAATGGCATCAGATTGTTAGGGCATGGTGCCTAGTATCTTTTATTAGTGCTTTATGACTTTGTTGCGACTTGTTGTGCTTAATTCTTGTCACTAGGGCCTAAGTGCCATGATTTCAGATCTGAACATGTTATTGATTCATTATGATAGTATTGTTCTTGGTCTTATCTGCAAGTTGTATACACACGTTGTTGTCCAGAACCTATGGCCCCGGCGATGTAAATCGGGATAACCGGAAGGGAATGGCTTTGATGTCAGGATCACATGTGTTCACGGAGTGTTAATGCTTTGCTCCGGTGCTCTATTAAAAGGAGCACCTTAATTGCCAGTAGTTCCCTAGAGGCCCCGCTGCAAACGGGCTGGCAGGACAAAAGATGTTGTGCAAGTTCTCATTGGGAGCACGTATGACTATATATGGAACACATGCCTAGGATTATCTAGTACTTGGATGCTTTATCTTATTTATCTGCAATTGCCCTATGTTCTGATTGCTATGTGAATTGTCTTGTCCATGCAACGCCCGTCCATGACATCGATCACATTTTACTAACCATAAAGATTGGTTAAACCTTATCAAAGAAACCTTCTATTCAAAAGTTATTCGTTTTGCCACTTCAAACTACAATCTCATCAACTTAAAACATGGACTTCCTTAATAAATACATCATATCAAAGAACTCGAAGCATGTGTTGTTATATTTACTTTATATCATCCATGTTGGTCCTAAGTTCCTTATATATATATATATATATTAGCTTGTAAAGTAAACTTATAGACCAACTAAATCTTAAGGAAATCACTTAAATTCAACTCACTCACCATATTGGGGTATTACTTCGGGGTTTTCCAAACTGCATTACATTACTTATGCATAATTGCATTCTGCTTCTTTAAACATTCGTCCTTACCAGACCAATGATGTTGTTCATAGAATTTGGATCTTCTATTGTCTTGAAGACCGTGAGTGCATAATATTGCAATCACAAAAGGCAATTTCACAACTTGATCATGTCCTTTGATTATTTTCTATGCTTGTAACTGAACTGTGTCATCACCTGCATTTCAAAAAGGTCGAAAACACTATTTTCACAATTAATCGAATATCGATCCGTGGTGATCAGCTAATCTATCATAACTGGCAATGGAAACACCATTGTGCAGTAATGTATCATCTAGGACTTAACAACCAATGTCGCTAGTGATTCTAGCGCCATATATTACGCGTTAACCATGAGATTTGGAATGGGACAAAGAAGTCAGTTGTATCTTCTTCCTTTCATATGGAGGCAAGATGACCTTATTGTGACATTCTGATTCCTGGTATGGATCCAACATATGGGTGGGCACCCTTAGGCCCCACGATTTTGGTGTCTAGCTTATTTATGAGTGGCTACCAGAGGTATAGTCGGGACTTTTATGGAGCTTCCCAGGGGCATCACCAACTCATAGAGTCTTCGGGAACTCACCAGGGTTATACCTTGCCCTAGTTGGAGGCTTAACGGAGGTGTAGTCAGCCCCGGAGGATCATGCAGACATATGGGGTCGTGGAGAGGGCAGTAATTGGTTTGGATCACCTACTGGGCCCCACATCAAGGAATGATGGATGGGAAAGATCGCCTAGTTGTGCAACAAGGAATTGATCTCTCATGGGTAAAGCAACGCCACCTCTGCAGAGTGTAAGAATTGTGATATGTTACTCCCTGTTTCGGGAAGGAGCTACGAACGCGGTAGGAAAGGAACTCCATGAAGTTCTGGTCAACCTGTGAAGGCTGTCGGACATAGTTTTCAGAATAAAATCAATCTTTGATGAAATGTTTACGAAAACCTGCATTGCCTATGACCTATGGTCTGTGGCTGTAGCAATAGTGCATCATACACTCCTTTTTAGTGAACTTGCTGAGTACGCTCGTACTCAACCGTACCTTCTTAACCCTTGCTAGATTCTAAGCTATTGAAGATGATGTCAACATCAATTTCTGCTCAAGAAACCATCATCAACAACTCAAGTTCTTCAATAAAGATTAATGAAGTCGACATATACATCAGCTGAAGTGAAGATAAAGTGTTAGTTTAGATATGAATCGATTCTCTAGCCATCAAACCTACTTATGTAGAGCATTGAAATAGTAGCAATGGCAAACCAAATAGTTTAGATACTAGTCTTAGTTACTAGATATTTCCGAGTTATTATTTCTGGTTCTTCTTTGTAAGAAGTTCTTTCTCTCTCTTTAAACTAGAGTGTTCTCTAGATCTTATGTAACGAGTCGAGTTGTATCTATAGTCATGTCTTGGACCTGCTCTGTTTCTGTTGTACCACTCTGAGGGATGTAATACTAGTGAACGGTATTTCATTGGTGTTATGTCAACGATTATAGTGTACTACATCATGCAGTGGTATGCTGGGTCACCGCACCTACTTCGTCTCTGCTTCGTGTTTCCGTGTTGCTCCGGGAAAAATAGGCATATTGGCTTTTGTCCCGTCCAATTCCGAGAATATTAATTTTCTGCCTTTTCTGGAACCAAAATGTAAGAAAACAGTAACTGGCACTGTGGCATCTTGTTAATAGGTTAGTCTCAGAAAACATATAAAAATACCTCAAAGTGTTGACGAAGCAAAGCAAAGTAGATACTAAACAAGCATGGAACATCAAAAATTATAGATACGTTTGTAATGTATCAGGCACCCGCCATTCACGGTCGGTTACCACTGTTAACGGTCATAGAAACCGTGGTAGAAGCCTGGCCCAGACAAGGCCTGCTAATTGTTAAGTGGGCCGGACCACGAGGAGGGCCCAATAATATTACGGCCCTTTACTCTCACGACGTGTACTGTTTGACGTGGCCCATTAATGAACCCTTCCAGGGCCCATACGATTTCAGGCCCGCTACAGTTTGAGCCTAAAGAAGGCCCACTTTGGTAGAATAATATGCGGCCCATTAGGGGCCTGTGCCAGAAGGTCACGCACTCTTAAGGCCTGCAGGCAGCCCGTTTCTGTTCCTACGACCCGTGGGGTCAGCTCCTGTTCTACCCATTTACTATTATGGCCTTTTACATTTCTAGGTTGCCAGTGTTAGGATCCTTTATTGTTCTGGCCTTTTACTATTCTAGCCTTCTACTGTTTCGGCCGTTCACTTTTTAGGCCTTTTGCTCTTATGGCCTTTTACTGTTTAGGACATTTACTGTTCAGGCCATTTACTGTTTAGGCCTTTTACTCTTTAGACCGTTTTATTGTGCGAGCCCTCTATTGTGTGGGCTTTTTACTATTTAGGCCTTTTACTGTTTCAGCTCTTTACTGTTCAGGTATATCAATATTCGGGCCCATTATAGTTCGGGCCCTTTACTGTTCTCGCCTATTGTTGTTCAGCCCTGTACATTTTCAGGGCCTTGGCAACTTATGAGGCCCACCAATATACCGATCTGCCACTTACGGCCTTTTAGTGTTTATTTGGCCCATCTACTGGCCAGCATATTTGGGTATTCTATAACTATGGCGAAATTCTGGTTTTAAACAGTCCGCTAATGGCCGCGCTAGGATCACCCTATTACATCAACAGATATTTTTTGAAATTTATTACAGACGAGACTTTCAACAAAAACAAGATGAAGCATTACAGAGACATCGCGAGACATGTGTTGGAACAGGGTTTCTACTACGGAGCTTACATCCCCATCCAAGTAACAACTGGCATACCATGATAGCTGCAGAAGAGATTATTAAGTAGACGGTCCATCAAATCTTGTCGATCTTTCAGTTCTTGTATCTATTCACGTGTAATCGTGATTATTCCATCTATTTGCTCTGTTTCTTGTTCAATTAAATTAATTGTTTGGAGTGCAGCTATAACACCTCTTTCTGCTGGAAAAACTGAAACCATGGGCCGATGCAAGCAATAATCACTGTCACTGCTGCTTTGTGAAATGACCTCAATACTTAACATAGGATTCCTCCCTTCTGCCCCCATAGCTTCATGTGCAGCCTGAAACAAAGAAAACAAGTCAGCACAGCGTACTAGCTATCTGGCGGCCATCTTATATGTAAAATAATTCAAATTCACCATTGGCTAGGAACAATTAATGATGTGCCTCGTACATCTCTTTCCGGAATAACAGGAACTGTCGATGTCCTAGACCGATGCGTACATGTGCTAGTATCATAGCCACTCTGGAAGAAACACTACAGGTTATTTGCATGCTAAAACTAAGACATATTAAGTTAGAGCAGCAAAGCAGGCGAAAAAACACCATGTTTATTGTCAAATAATTTCAAAATTGGCATTATCCTAATATAACAAATCAAGCCATCAACATATGTGTCTCATGCAGACTAACTGAACTAGTGTGGTAATGAATGTAGGGAATCAAGCAAATCGACTCTTTCCCTCATAAACTAATCATATCACTGCATAACAGAAATATAACAAAAAGAGTTGCATGAGATTCCTTCAGCTGCTTAGAACTGGTCGGGACAACAAAACATTAACCTAAAAGATAAGAATAGTGTTTAAAAATGGTCTATAGTATGAACTACCCAAAAAGTGACCTACAACCACAGGTAGCATTGCTTTAATCATCAGGCAACTATGATAATACCTTGGAAAAACAAGCAATATACCAAGTGTCTTAAATAGACTACCAGAATCATTTTAGACAAACAAGATATCAACCATTCCTTTTCAGTAGCCAGATCATTCAAATATTTTGATCGTCGGGCTAGTAATTAAAAAAGAAGAGGTCATTTCCTGCCAAAGCAATAGTTGGATGCATCCAAAAAGTAGCACAAACCTTCTTTGTAATGCCTACAACTATTATATTTCCAACTGCTGATAGTATCATTATACATATAACCAGGCAAGAAAATCCAGTAGACAAACAAGCAAGTGATACATTGTGCACCTTGCAAGGTCAATGAAGTATTTAAACAATATATGTCTAGGAACCACGTCAGAATATAGCATTGATGCAATCACAAGTCAACTAAAAATTCACGGGAACTATAACCAATTGAACCATATGGTGGCTAATATTAAACTCACAAGATCATATGATGATGTATAGATGGAAATCCCTTGTTTATTATTAATCAAACATTGTATTTCTCACAGAAATTACCATCCCTAGTTTGGGACTAATGGGGCTCAAACCCGTAGCTTCGCCTTGACAGGGCAGTGCTCCGACTGTTTAAGTTAAGAAAATCATTACATTGCTTTAATGACGAGCAAACTAAAGAATCAAATTGGCAATAGACTCTATATGTGCATCATGTAGAGTAGCTATTGAGGTAATGAATTAAGCAATCAAACAACAGGTGCATGATAGACTTCCAGATCATATTAACATGGTCATAGTACATATATATAGTAACCGGGGATCATATTAGATGATAATAGCTATGACAATCTCACTATGAGTAGTCTTGATAGAACTCCCCCCGTTTCAAAATATAAGATGTCTACGCACTTCTATTCTTGTAGACAGTTGTTGGGCCTCCAAGTGCAGAGGTTTGTAGAACAGCAGCAAGTTTTCCCTTAAGTGGATCACCCAAGGTTTATCGAACTCAAGGAGGAAGTGGTCAAAGGTATCCCCTCTCAAGCAACCCTGCAATCAAGATACAAGAAGTCTCTTGTGTCCCCAACACACCCAATACACTTGTCAGGTGTATAGGTGCACTAGTTCGGCGAAGAGATAGTGAAATATAAGTGGTATAGATAATTATAAGTGGTAACGGTGATAGGAGATAGCTTGATGGCGTGGAAAAGACTAAAGTAAAACTGAAATAAAGATAGAAGCAAGCAAACATGTAACAGATCTAGTTGCAAACGGTGTTTCAATGCTTAGAAACAAGGCCTAGGGATCATACTTTCACTAGTGAACACTCTCATATAAATATCTTCTCTTTATGATACTACGCTGAACTACTCTCTGGTTGGACACTCTAATCCATGGTAGGGCTATAACAGCACACCTCAAAGTCCATCTTTCCCATCTAGAAAACCCCACACTGTCACCTTGAGTACTAGATAGGTCCAACAAACACCAGAATTTCATAAAGACATCCAACTCCAAATATAACTCATAACAAGTATTTGTAATCTCTAGCCTAAGTGCCACCATGGTGTGCATGCTGTCACTTTCACACACATGGGGAGAGCAGAGATCTATTAAAGCACTTGAGTAGCCAGGTAGATCTATAGATTACAAGCTCATGATCTCAATAAGATCATGCATAGAGAGAGAGATGAACACATAGCTACCGGTAGAACCCTTAGCCTCTAGAGAGAACTACTCCCTCCTCATCATGGGAATCCGCAATGGTGATGGAGATGGTGGTGAATATCAATGGATATGGCTCCGGGGGCACTTCCCCCGTCCCGGCAGGGTGCCGGAACAGAGACTTTCTATCCCCCGAATCTCCCCTTCGGTGGCGGCAGCACTATGGAACTTTTCGTGGATTTCTGATTGACGATCTAGGGTTTTTGCCTCAGGGGATATATATAGGCGAAAGAGGCAAGGTCGGTGGCCGGCCAGGGGGCCCGCACCATGCCCTGGCGCGGCCTAGGCTGGCCCACTCCAAGGGGGTGTGGCCACCCTGTGGCCCCTCTCCGACTCTCCTTCTGGCTCCGTGAGTCTTCCGGGAAAATAGTAACTTTGGCTTTTGTCCCGTCCAATTCCGAGAATATTCATTTTCTAACTTCCTGGAACGAAAAACAGCAGAAAACAGGCAACTGGCACTGTGGCATCTTGTTAATAGGTTAGTCCAAGAAATCATATGAATAGTACTCCAAAGTGTGGACAAAACACAAGAAAGAAGATAAAACCAAGCATGGAACATCAAAAATTATAGATACATTTGCAATGTATCAACATCCCCAAGCTTAACTCCTGCTCGTCCTCGAGTAGGTAAGTGATAAAAAAGAAAGAATAATTTTTGAGGTGACATGCACCATCATAAACTTGATCAAAGTATTTGTAAAACATTGAAAGCTGGGATCATAGTACTTCAATCATAACATGAAAGATAAAGTTCTAACAATAAGGCAAAGAAACTCTATTGCAACGTGAAAGGGCACAAACAAAAGATTAATGAATAACAATGCTTTGCAAGACGTTTGTTTGTTTCACATAAAGAAAACATAGCATAGTGGCATTTAGCTTGTCCCTCATAGAGTAGCAAACATAAATGCATAGGACACCTTCAAAGTTCATAAGAGTGACTAGATACAAATAGTTTAAAACAAGCAATATCAAATCTATGCATCAATCAACAAGTCTTGGGACAATGCACATAGAACTAAGAATGGCCACTATGCTCTCAAAATAGGTGCATAAAGATAGAAGGTGGAGACTCAACATAGGTGGAAGAAAGGCCTTCATAGAAGGAAGCAGAGATTCAAGATTCATAAAGAGCTTCCAAAAATTATGGTACTTAATAGCTTTCAGCTCTCATTGCCCCTATCATAAGCATCTTGAAGTGATTAAGGTTAAAGTGAACAAACTATGTTGCACTTCCCCCGTCCCGGCAGGGTGCCGGAACAGAGACTTTCTGTCCCCCAAATCTCCCCTTCGGTGGTGGCGGCGCTGCGGAACTTTTCGTGGATTTCTGATTGACGATCTAGGGTTTTTACCTCGGGGGAGATATATAGGCGAAAGAGGCAAGGTTGGTGGCCGGCCAGGGGGCCCACACCATGCCCTGGCGTGGCCTGGGCTGGCCCGCGCCAAGGAGGGTGTGGCCACCCTGTGGACCCTCTCCGACTCTCCTTCTGGCTCCATGAGTCTTCTGGGAAAATAGTAACTTTGGCTTTTGTCCCATCCAATTCCGAGAATATTCATTTTCTGACTTTCTGGAACCAAAAACAGCAGAAAACAGGCAACTGGCACTATGGCATATTGTTAATAGGTTAGTGCAAGAAATCATATGAAAAGTACTCCAAAGTGTGGACAAAACACAAGAAAGTAGATAAAACCAAGCATGGAACATCAAAAATTATAGATACATTTGCAATGTATCAGGCGACAAAATAGAATGCAGTTACAGTCACTCCTTAGCACGAACAAGAGAGAAATTACAATGATTTAACTTGTGAAATAGGATTGCAAACAAATATGAGAAGTGCCATAAAAAGTGTCACCTTCTACAGAGCAGGCAGTTACTGTACTAACATTTGGACAAACAAGATAGACATTACAATGGTATATCTCGTGAACTTATAGAGCAGGGAATGCTAACCCATCTGTGAAGTGACTTAAAATGCCATGAACTACATAATAGAAGGTAGATACTGCTGCTACATAAATTATAATTGAGAAACTTGAATTTATAGAGCAGGGCATGCAGATAACCATGTTAAGTGCCTTAAAACATGCCATGTAATACTACATCCAATCCAAAGTAAATAAGGCATATAAATTTTTTGCAAGTCAATCGACGCAAAAATGGACCAAGTTTGTAGAACATACCAGGAACATCTACCATACCAAACCAACGCCATTCGATACATCGGGGCATATATTTTCATAGACGTAAATGCCACAAATTAACCCTTAATATATTTTTCTATGAGCTTGGTAAAAGTCATCATTGTTTGACTTTAAAGTTGTATAGGCCTTCTTTTACGGAATGGATGTACTCCCTCCGTTTCAAAAAGTATAAGTCATCATCTAGACCACTTTTAGTGTGTAGGTTCATGTACGTTTGGAGTAAACCTACTCACTAAATGGTGTCTAGATACACTCCTATCATAAAGCTAAAACATCTTATATTTTTAAATGGAGGGAGTAGTACACAATAGGCGGCAGCTATTGTCGGAGCTTAATTGAAACAAACAATAATGGCATAACTTGCAGAGGGAATGCAAAACCAACAAGTTCAATGACATAAAATTTGCGATGAATTACATAAGAGAAGGCAGTTACTGTGTTTGCTTAGAACAACCAAATTGAAATTAAAATAGCATAAATTCTGAACTTGTAGAGCAGGTAATGTTAACCTACATGTTCAATGGCTTAAAATTACCAATGAACTCAAAAATTATGAGCATCCAATATTGTAGGAATAGACAAAGGAAGTGCACATTATGATGACATAACTTGTGAACTTGTTGAACAGGTAGGCAGCCTCAGATGTTCAGTGAATTAACATTTGCCATGAACTGTATAATACCAATGAACTCTAATGATGTCTGTTTTGTACTACCAAAATTGTTTATGTATATTAAGAGTAATTGTTGGTCAAAGAAAAACATGCATAACAAGGACGTCTTATACCTCGAAATAGAAGGAGTAGTTTAACGCCTGGATTTAACATAAACTACACCGAATTTATCAATGGAGAGTGGGATATCAATTAAGCCAATATTAAGGCAGGAATTTACCACCAATACAGAAATGCAGTTCACTGTCGCAGGATCATACCTGCTATATTGAAACGAACGAACAAGCAGATCTGGTTTACCTAGGCCATGGCGTCATTTACGCATACACGACATCTTTGCGGGTGACGTCAAGGACGCCGAGGGTGCCCGATAGTGGTGAGTCGGGCTGAAGCAGATAGATCTCGGTGGCGTCTGTGAAGCAGATCTGTGGAGGTTGTTGATGGGTCTGGCTTGTTTGACAAGATGGTCGGTGAATGAGATCCGGTGTAGTGCACGGCATCGTCGGTGAAGCAAATTTGTTATGACCGATTATGGATTCGAGGCGCTGCACAAAGGCGTCGGTGAAGCAGATCCGATGTAGTGGATTGTTGAGTCGGTGAAGCAGATCTAATGCAGCACACACCGGCGTAGGTGAAGCATGTCAGGTGTTGTGGACTAGGGAGTCGGCAAAACTAACACGGTTGTATGGAAGAGGGTGTCAGGCGAACTAGGGTTCGGTAAGGTGGACGTCGGCTGATCTCGTAGACTGGTCAGGACTATATGGTATAGAGATATGGCGTGTAGGCCGGCGAAGTGCGGTGGTGCAGGAGCCGGAGGTGGGATAAGGGGTTTGGGGTGGCGTGTGGGCCGGCGAAGTGCGGTGGTGATGTTCTGGTGCGGTGGTGCAGGAGCCGGAGGTGAGATAGGGGTTGGGTGGCGTGTAGGCGGGTGAAGTGCGGTGGAGATGATAACGGTGCAGCGGTGCAGGTGCTGGAGGTAAGAGGGGGTTGGGTGGCGTGTAGGCCGGGCGGGCGAGGATGGGCCGCAAGTGCAGGAGCCGGAGGTGAGAAAGGGGTTAGGGTTTTTCGGAGTGCTTTGGGGGAAATGGCGTCGGTGGAAGGTGCACTACCTAGCTTCAGAGCAGTGGGGACCCCTGGCCCCCTGGGGGAGGGGGATTACGAACCATACCCATGCCCCGACATTAGTAGATAGGCCATTGCCAGGGGTAGAAAAGGAATTTCGTATGGCTACAAGTTGGGGTGTGTGACCACTCGAAATATTTCGGTGGAGGTGAGACGAGAGAATTTGCCGCTCTAGGATTTTGAATTTAGCTATACAGTTCAAAAGATATAGAATAATAATATCTCATCCTATCCTAGGAGTATCTATAGTCCAATGACTAGAAAAAATAGTTTACAGTAATGTCCTAGCCTTTCTAGGCACGGAATATTTCCAGAGCCATTTCTGTAAAAATAAGGTCTATACCTTCGGCTCAATTATGTACACACATGAAGGTACGTAGTAAGATGAATTAGAGTAGTATGTTTCCCACTATGAACAGCCTAAGAGGATCTCTAGTGGCTAATGTATCCGGTAGTCTAAGCCAAATATTGGCATTTTTTTAAAATAATACGAATTATTTAATCAATATCACAAATAATATACAAAATTAGAAATTTTGAAAAATAGCGCGGCCTTAGTAGTTCAACTACCGACAAGTACTAGTCGGTAATTCAACTACCGATTAGTACTAGTCGGTAATTGAACAACTGATAGGTCAGCTTATGATGGCACTACTGACAAGTACTAATCGGTTGTTCAATGACCTATCGGTTGTTCAATGACCTATCGGTTGTTCAATTACTGACAAGTACTAATTGGTAGTTGAACTGTTGAATAGTACTTGTCGGTAGTTGAACTACCAAGGCCACGCTATTTTTCAAAATTTCTATTTTTGTGTATTATTCGTGATATTGATTAAATAATTCGTATTATTTTTTAGCCAAATATAGACCACCATGGACCAAAAAATGCATCTGATGGCTTGTGTATCCGGTGGTCTAAAATTTAGACATCCTCTAAACAGGCTACTCGTTGTCCATATTTGGACAACCGAGCCACCATGTCTAAAGCAAAGTTGGTCGCTCGCGAGCTTGCTCCCGTGCCAAATCAGAGCATTTGTTGTACTGATTTGCTATGTATATTGAGTATTTGTGTGCAGATGGACATATAGACTATCAAATTTAGACTATCCACTAGAAAACTAAAGTCGTGTAAAAAGGAATCTTTTTACACCATTATCTATAAAGTAAAGATGTAGACTACCAAATTTAGATAATAGAGATGCTCTAAGGCCTTCCATAGCATGGTCGATGCCCAATAGATAGAATAGTTGCCACCTCATAAGCGATGCCTAGAAATTTTTTTGAGGCACCAAGATCACAATGTGATCACTTTGGCCAAAAATAAATAGCTGTCCCACAATGTGATAAACAAATTAACTAGACCAATCTCCATGGCTTATCTTTGGTGAAGGTCCTCTCAACAACATGCATAGTACACATATATTGCTATTCTATTGGGTGAAGAGTTTCGGGTATCAGAGCACCTAGGTGCTCCGGTTCCCTGAAAAAATTTGGTGGCATCGATCGGGCAATGGAGGGCACCGGTGCCTGATTCTTGTAAAGTGATTTGGGCACTGATTTTTTCACATGCTGCGGAAGGCCTAAGAGACTACCAAATTTAGACAAGCAACTAGAGATCAAGGCAAAAAATACTAGCATGCTATTTAATTTAGCGTGGCTTTTCTCCAGACGATATGAAAGTTATAGCGTGATAATAACGCGCTATTTTACAGAACATCTTTTTTTAAAAATTTAAAAATATAACAGGTATATCATGAATATAAATGATTTCAACATGTAATGAATTGCCTAGAGTAATACTTCCACATGCATGATCGATTCCGGCGCTATCCAAGTTGGAGGATAACCGGTAGGGCTGAATCTAGGTACATCGCCAGGTGCTGCAGGAAGAGGCGGCGGCTTGACAAGATCACTTAAGTTTAATAATCAAATTTGCATTGTATATTTGCTTACTCAACACATTCATCATATGTTATCTTACTCCACACCCGCCAACAAAAAAATAACGCCATATAGTTGAAATAGCGCTAACGCTGTGATGTTTTAGCGCGATATAGCATGCTATTTAAAAAATAGCGCCATACTGAGCAAAATCTTTAAAAAATATCGTGCACTCTCCAAATACGCTATATCACGCTACATAGCATGAAATAGTGCACTATTTTTTTCCATGCTAGAGATGCTCTAAGATATGTCTAAGTGGTAAGTAACTTGGAGTAAGAAGACCATGTACTACGTGTATGCGGTTCAAAGAAAAATGTCTCAGGGTTAGGAACCGGTGGTGTTTTGCTGCAACATGTGAAGTCGCTTTTTATTTAGAGCCTGATGAGTGTGTCAGCCATGTTGTGCATCCCCTCTCTACAAAGCTAACATCTCTCTCTACCATGTGGGCCTAATGCATTGCTCATGACAGATCCAATCCTTTGAACCACATTGACTTGTTGGTTCGCTTCTTTTCTCTCATGCATTGAATCGCTTGTATGGCTCGCTAAAAATGTATGGAACCGAACCATGTGGCTCCTTGGTTCGCTTTGTGCTCACGTAGTGTATAGTCTAATATGCATACATTGTGCTAAAGACTATCAAAGTACTCCCTTCGTCCAGAAATAACTGAGTTGGTTTTGTCTAGATTCGAATATATTTAGACGCATTTTAGTGTATAGATACATTCGAATGTAGACAAACCCAAGTAAGTTATTTATGGACAGAGGGAGTAGTATTTTTTAGATGCTAAAATGTAAAAGAAGATCCAACTGCTGGCAATGTTGGGATTCGAGAGTCTTGATCCAACACTAGAAATGTGTACGAATAACTTTGAATATTAACCATTGGATCAAGACTCGCGAATCCCAACATTTCCAGTCATTGGATCTTATTTTCCATTCTATCATCTAGAAGATTTTATTGATAGTCTTCATCACAATGAATGGTATGCACAAAACTCAAAACACACTTCTCCATCATTCTAGAATCTTCTCCCAAGTTTCTCTAGTCAATTACCAGAATTTTCAAGTTTTAGATAGCTAATAATCATTGACTTCTAAATGATATAAAAGTACAAGAACCAAATATACACCCATACTTTATAGATGTTGATCAAATTTATATTTTTTATGCTTTACCTATTAAAATTTTATATAGTGGTGATATGCCGGACGTCTAGGTACTATTCAACATGAATCCAGCTCCTCTGAACCATTGGATCTAACTGCCCAATGGTCAGGATTGGTGCTATGGATCCAATTCAAAACTGCTCCATTGTAGTAGTAGAGAGAATACAGCCTACTATGCTATGAAATTTTGGGGGTGGTGACATGATGGTGAAAGAACATTTCATGTTTTCCTATGTTTTGCGTGTTAGATAACAATACTGTGGAGATTATTCATGTGCGCTAGTGTGTAGGAAGCTTTGAGGGGGGTGGATTATCCGCCCCACCAAGGGCCGGATAATCCGGCCTACCTCATTGCTCAAAGACTGCTAAGGCACGTCACCCAGAGAGGGGGCGGATTATCGCCCGGAAAATCCGGACTGGGGGCAGTTTTTCTTTCCCAGGGCGGATAATCTGGCTGTCGCATGGGCCGGATAATCCGGCCCCCAGTTTTTGAGCAAAGCAGGCCAAGGCATGTTGCTCGGAGTCCGGTCGGATTTTCTCCCAAAAAATCCGAACTGGGGCGGTTTTTCCTTCCCAGGCCAGATAATCCAGCCTTCACATGGGGCCGAATAATCCGGCCCCCAGAAGATGATCAAGTGCAAGCTCTACGAGACACTCAGAGAGGGGACGGACTTTCTGTCGGATATTCCGAGTCTAGGGCGGAGTTTTCCCTAGGCCGGATAATCTGGCCCTCACTTGGGCCAGATAATCTGGCCCCCAAAGTCTCCAACGGCTGGTTTCGGAAGGGGGTATAAGTACCCCTTCTTCCCCAACGTTCAGAACTCTTGATTCATACGAAATTGTCCAGACATTGTGCAAGAGCTCCCATTCTAGATCTCCTACTTCAACCACCCGAAGGCTTCGATCTTTGGGGGATTGAAGGAGGAGAGAATCGTCGTCATCATGAATCAAGCGCATCAACTCCTCTCCATTCATTTGGAGAAATCCCTGATCTAGTATTCTTGTCAATATCTAGATCTTGTTCGTTGTATTTGATAACATTGTTCTTATGGCAGCTTGTTGTCATTTCGGGAGCCTCCAAGTTGATTGTGGAGTTGTGCCCTGCTAGTTGTGTAAAGGCGCTTACACTCGAAGGGTCCCTATAGTGGAAAGGTGGATCAGGCCTTTGGTGGCAGGATCCATCGGAGAACAGGGTGAGGCCTATTGTGGCATGGTGGTCTTAGTACCGCCCACCCCTCCAACGCAGACGTACTTCCCTTAACAAGGAAGGAACTGCGGTCAAACAAATCATGTGTCTCCGCGTGCTTCACTACGGTTTACCCGTTCCTCTTCCACTCGCTCTTTACTCGCTAGTAGATAGGTTTGCATATAGGGAAATTCCACCTAATAGTTTATCTAGAGAATTTACCCTTTGTGCTAAGCCTAAAATTGAAAAGGCATTAAAATTTGAAGTAGCACCTATTCACCCCCCCCCCCCTCTAGGTGCCCATACGATCCATTTCAATTGGTATCAGAGCCCCGGCTCTTAATTCGGGCTTAACCGCCTAAGAGTAGTATGGGTACCAAGGGTGATGGGAATGAGGCTATGGATAAGGTCACAATGGATGACCTCAAGACGTTGGAAACAACCTTGTTGAAATCCTTTGAGGCCAAGATGGAGGAGATGAATCAAATGATTGCTCGCCTCACATCATCCATAGCCCCATCTCCATCCTCCTCTGAGGCAGCCACACCATCATCTAAGGAAAAGGCTAACACCGGATCCAAGGATGATGATGTGGAAGGTGAAAAACTTAATGGTTCCACCTCAAAGAAGGGAAGTGGTAAGGAGGAATATAGTGAGGTTCTTCACGTATATTCCCCCGACCCACCTATCCCTCATCCTCATATAAACAATAGGGGTGATCCACCCAAGCTCACTGCATCCTCTTTCAATCAATGGCAATTCTTAATGAAGTCTCATGTTTGCAGCTCCTCTATTGAACTTTGGAGGATTATTGAAGAGGGTCTTCATATTGGAGATCAAACCAACCTGACAAGAAGAGGAGTCGTGGAAAGCCAATTGAATGCCACTGCTCTCCACATGATACAGCTCGGTGTGGGTCCCAAGGACATGCCCCACATTGAACATCTCAACACAGCTAAAGAAGCTTGGGATGCCCTCACTGATCTCTTTGTTGGGAATGAAAGCATGAGAAGGAATAGGTATGATGCCCTTAGTAATGAAGCTGAGGGATTCTACATGTTGGATGGTGAAAACCATGAAGACATGTACAGAAGACTCAAGGGCATCGCAACAACATTTAGAAAGCATGGAGCCACTCACATTGATGATGCATGGATAAAAAGTAAATATGTGAGTGCCTTAATGCCTTTCGAGCCAACGGACTTGAAGAGCCTGCAAGGTAGACATAACTACCATCCAATGACATCCAATGAGGTCATGCAAGAAATGGCATCATTCAAAGTGGCGGCAAAGAATGCTGAAGATGCTCGTGCTCGGGCCATTGGAATGAAAAGGGTGTCAATGTTGCTCTAAAAGCCAATGTTGTTGAGCAAGAGGAGGATCAAAGTGCGTTTGATGGGGCCTCCATGGACTGCCCCGATGAAGTCAAACGTGCTCATGGTGAGTACATGGCGTTTTATGCAAGGAACTTTTGGAAGGATCCTTCCAAGGCCAAGTCGGAACTCGAGCGCAAGAATGGGTCAAGTGGAAGAAGAGAAAGTCGCCCAAAACTGAGAACTTGCTACAACTGTGGAGATAGGATGCACTTTGTTGCCGAGTGTCCGTATCAAAATAGAGAAGACAATGGTGGCAGGCTCATTCTTAAAGAAAAATCCAAAGCACCTAAGAAGAAGCCATTTACTAAGAAGAATGGCCCCTACAAGAAGCAACCCAAGATCGTCTTAGTGGCACAAGAAGAATACTCCTCTACAAGTGAAGATGAAGAGGATGAAGATAGTTCTCGCGAGGTGGCTGCTATAGCCACCACATCGACTCCATCATCTCTCTTCGATTCGCCAAACGAGAACGTCATCAACAACAACGCTACTTGCCTAATGGCAAGAGGGTCCGAGGGCTATGCTTCCGATGGTTCTAAATGGGTACTCGATAGCGGATGCACGAGCCATATGACCGGAAGCAAGGAGATCATCACGGAGATGCGACCAAATCATGATCATATAACTGTCTCCTATGGTGACAAGTCAAAATCTGAGGTATTGGGTCTCGGCAAAGTTGTGGTGGCTCACGATATCTCTCTCATGGACGTCATGCTTGTTGAGACCCTCAGATACAACTTACTTTCAGTTTGCGCCCTTGGTAAGATGGGCTTTGCAGTTTATATTGATGCTGATTTGGTGGTACTCTTGTGGAGCAAGTCTCTAAAAGTCGCTTTCGTGGGATATGTCGAAAATGACCTGTACGTGGTGGACTTTTCGGGGAAAACCACTACAGGACCGATGTGTCTTTTTGGAAAGGCCGACACGGGTTGACTATGGCATCGCCGACTAGACCACGTCAATATGAGAACTTTGCAAAGTCTCCACAAGGGTGGCCACATCCTTGGACTAAAAGAAAATGTCTCCTTTGCCAAAGATCGTGTTTGCAGGGCGTGTGTTGAAGGGAAAATGCATGACTCTCCTCATCGAAGGAAGACTATTATCTCGTCAAAAAGGATCTTAGAGCTCCTTCATGTGGACCTCTTCGGACCTCCATCTCATGCAAGCCTCGGTGGGAAGAAGTATTGTCTAGTGATTGTTGATGATTACTCAAGATACACTTGGGTTTATTTCTTCAAGTTGAAGAGTGAAACTCAACAAACGGTCATCGACTTCACCAACGAGGTTCAACGTCAACACAACGTCCCTATACTGGCTATAAGAAGTGAAAACGGCTCTGAGTTCAAGAACTACACCTTAAATGAGTTCCTAAGTGAAGAGGGGATAAAACATCAATATTCCGCTGCGTACACCCCTCAACAAAATGGTGTAGCCGAGAGGAAGAATAGGACTCTAATGGATATGGCAAGATCAATGCTAGCCGAATTCAAGTCTCCATATAACTTCTGGGCTGAAGCAATCTCTACCGCTTATCACTCATCCAACCGGTTATACCTCCGTAAGATCTTGGACAAGACTCCGTATGAAATACTTATCGGTAACAAGCCAAACATCTCATACTTTCGGGTATTCGGGTGTAAGTGTTTCTTTCTCATCAAGGGAGTTCGTTTATCTAAGTTTGAATCTAAGGCTCTAGAAGGTATTTTTGTTGGTTATGGTGCCGAATCCCACACTTATAGAGTCTACAATAAGCTCTCCGGAACTGTTGTAGAATCTTGTAGTGTGGTGTTCGAGGAAAATGACGTTTCCCGTGCGGAGCAAGTTGGTGTTTGTGATGCAGATGTTGAAATACCCCAAGATGCCATAAGAAGAATGGGCGTGGGATTTTTCCGCCCCATTGAGGAACCCCTTGTGGAGGATCGGGAAGGACAATGCTCTACTCATGAAGAGCCCTCATCTACACATACCCAACATGTTCCCACCACGGGAACAACTTCTGCACCATCTCCATCAACTGTTGAAGGTCAAGTTGTTCCAGAAAGCTCCAGGCCGGATTATCCGGTGGACACCGGATTATCCGGCCACCCTGCTCCTGCTAACCATATTGCTCCTGGTGCTGAAGATATCGATGCAAGCTCCGGGCCGGATTTTCCGGGAAGCCCCAGGTTATCCGGCCCCTCGCCAATTCAAGCAAGCCCCAAGCATCCTGCTGAAGCTGCTACAAGTACTCCCAGGCCGGATTATTCGGCCTCTCCATTGGCCGGATTATCCGGACCTGACTCACATGTTGTTCAGCAGCCTCCTGTTACAGCTACTGACTCATCTCAAGGGCACGCTTCATCACCACCTACTGCTGTTATCCCAGTTTCTAATCAAGGTCGAGCAAATGATTCCAATGAAGATTCAAGTGATGAAACTACTCCACCAAGAGACAACAATCTTATTGAACTTCGTTGCAAGGCTCGGGCTGATCAGAACCTTGAGTTAAGGGGTCACACCCTCGACAAGGTTGTTGGTGACCTTCGAAGAAGGGTTTCTACAAGAAGGGAATTGGCCAGTTTTGGTGAGCATCAAGCTCACATCTCAATGGTGGAACCCAAGAAAGTCTTTGAAGCTCTTGAAGATCCAGACTGGGTTGTTGCTATGCATGAAGAATTGAATAATTTCGAGCACAACAAAGTCTGGAAACTCATGGAGAAACCCAAAGATTGCCGCAATGTTATCGGCACCAAATGGATATTTAAAAACAAGCAAGATGAGAATGGCATTGTTGTGAGGAACAAGGCAAGACTTGTGGCACAAGGTTACTCTCAAGTTGAGGGCATTGACTTCGGTGAGACCTATGCTCTAGTGGCTCGCCTTGAGTCCATCCGTATCCTTCTTGCTTATGCTGCCCATAACAATTTTAAATTGCAGCAAATGGACGTCAAGAGTGCTTTCCTTAATGGTCCTCTACATGAGTTGGTATATGTAAAGCAACCCCCGGGCTTTGAGGATCCTAACTTCCTGAACCATGTCTACAAACTCGATAAGGCACTCTATGGCCTTAAACAAGCCCCACGTGCGTGGTATGAGCACCTTAAAGAGCTTTTGCTAGACCGTGGCTTCGAAGTTGGGCAAATCGATCCCACCCTTTTTACTAAGAAGGTTAAGGGGGAGCTCTTCGTATGTCAACTATATGTAGATGATATCATCTTTGGTTCTACTAATAAAGCTTTTAATGATGATTTTTCAAAGCTTATGACTGATAGTTTTGAGATGTCTATGATGGGGGAATTACGGTTCTTTCTTGGATTCGAGATCAAGCAACTTAGAGAAGGAACCTTCATCAATAAAGCAAAATACATCCAAGACATGCTCAAGAGATTCAAGATGACGGATCTTAATGGTGTCGCCACTCCGATGCAAACAAAATGTCATCTTGAACTTAACCCACATGGTAAAGATGTGGACCAAAAGGTATACCGGTCCATGATTGGCTCTCTTCTTTACCTCTGCGCATCTAGACCCGATATTGTGTTGAGTGTGGGGGTGTGTGCAAGGTATCAAGTAGCTCCGAAAGAAAGTCACTTAGTGGCGGTCAAGAGAACCTTTCGATATTTGGTTCATTCCCCTAAATTTGATCTATGGTATCCCAAGGGCTCCAATTTCTCTCTATGTGGTTATACTGATTCAGATTGGGCTGGTGATAAGGATGATCGGAAATCCACTTCTGGAGATTGTCAATTCTTGGGAAGATCTCTTGTGTGTTGGTCATCTAAAAAGCAGAATTATATATCTCTCTCCACCGCCAAAGCTAAATATGTTGTTGCTGCTAGCGCTTGCACTCAGTTATTGTGGATGAGGCAAACTTTAAAGGAATACGGTGTCAATTGTGACAAAGTGCCTCTTTTATGTGATAATGAAAGTGCAATCAAAATTGCGTACAATCCGGTCCAGCACACAAGGACAAAGCATATTGAGATTCGGAATCATTTTATTCGAGACCATGATGCTCGAGGCGATATTGATCTATCTTTTGTGAGCACGAAGAACCAACTTGCGGACATTTTTACGAAGTCACTTGATGAAGCAAGATTCTGCTACTTGAGGCATGAGCTAAATATCATTGATTCCAGGAGTTTGTCTTGATTACCCATGCACTCACTCGTACATCTCAGTCTTATTTGGTCTAGGTGTGGGCATGGATATAGGGGGAGTGTGGTCCTAACTCATTGGGCTAACCCTCCCCCCATAATGCCAAAAGCAAGATAAATCATTTCTCTTAATATCATTTTGTGATATGTGAGATTAGTGATGAGTATTGGTCGTGAACCCAAGATATATCTTTGCGGTGTCACACCATACACTCCAACAAGGTGGCTTCGGCCACCGCCCTCTCCCTTGAGGAGAATTGGATCTTTTTGGATGTTTTTGCTCTCTCATGTTCTTATGGAATCACACTCAATCTTGGCTTTTATTTGATTTGGATCTTGCAATTTTGAGTGTCTAGTACCATCTCAGTCTGGTTCTCTTAATCCTAAGCCTTTCCCTACCCCTAAGCCATCTATTCTTGCACACAAGTCCCTTGTACACCTTGTGGGGGTGTTGTTTGGGGACGTGTGGGCCTGAATCTGTGTACAACCGAATTTTAGATTTGAGGGCGGATAATCTAGCCCAAGTGTAGGCCGGATAATTCGGCTCTGGCGGATTTCGTCTTAAAGGGCAGGGATCAGGGGAAGGGATCATAACAAGCAGCACTTCTCCCCCAATCCTCTCCTCCTCCTCAGCCGTTGTCTGCCGTCCCCCACCCTCCCCGGAGCCTCTCCAGCCACCGGATTTTCCGGGCCTTCCCGGAACTTCTTCTCCGCGCCTCCAGGTACCTTCTCCTTCACGTTCTTCCTCCAATGAGTGAGGGTAACTCCCTCTCTCCCCATCTTTGGCTAGATGTGTTACTTGTTGGGTGGAACGTTGTCTAGAAGGATGTTATTTCGCATAGAAATCGTAGTCTTGCAGTTTCTAGACCCGGTCTACTTTTTTGCATTCAATCTAGGTGAAATCAAAATTTTCTGCCAGGGCCGGATTATCCTCCTTCGCCCAGGCGGATTATCCGGCTGATTCAACTCGTTCGGTTCACCATGGAGTGTGCATTGAGTAGATTTGTCTTATGAACTTTTTGACTACTTTTTCCATGCTCTCTCCTGGACTTGTGTGTATGCTTATCCCCGTGCTATATGTCTTGTTCTCCTCACAGGTGGTTCCAGTGTTCCCAAGACCTACAAGCGCTGCCCTCACGGTAAATACTTCCGGGATGACGGACAGGGTAACTTAGTGGACGAGGTTGAGTTGAGGAGGAGAAAGAACGAAGAGAAGAGAATGGCCGAACAGGCAAAGAGAACTAGGAAGGGAGTGTCCAAAAGGAAGGGCAAGGAGTCCAAGATCAACTACAAGGCTTTGGATGCAGTCACCTATTCCTCCATTCGTCACCGTGATTTGTTTGCTGAGTTTCCTCGTGATGATGAGCTAGGGGATGCTCATTTTTGGTGTGCTGAACAGAAAGGTATTTATGAAGATGTGTATGCTAGGCTGAACATTAGGCCTATGACCCACTGGTTCTTGCTGAGGCTTTGGAGAAGGCCCACCTTGTGGATGCAATGTTTGTGGCTGAGCGGATGGGGCTGCACCATCTTATGTCTCTCCAGTGCTCTTATGACTCTGAGGTGGTGAAGCAGTTCTTTTCCACTTTAGTTATTTGTGGATATGAGCGTCGCACTATGAAGTGGATGACTCACGATAGGCCTATGTCTGCTGATTTCCATGTGTTTGCTGAGGTTCTTGGGTACTCTTTCCACAGCAGGGATAGAGCCAGTGGCCACCGCATCATCACCCAGCTGAAGCCCAACAAAGATGCAGCTCTCTCTCCTTGCACAGTGGACAATGGCATTGTGGGCACTCTGGCTAGTCTTGCTCCTATATATGCTGCCTTAGTGGGCCTCTTCCGTGACTCCATCACTCCGAGTGGGGGCAACAATGACAGCATCCATGGTCACCTTGTCTAGCTCCTTCAGTTTTCTCATGAGGTTGCCTCATGCGAGGACGAGTCTATGCAGTACAGGCTGGATGTCATGGACTTCATCTACCATGAATTGACTGATGCTATGTTCAACCGTCTATCCATCCCCTATGCACCCTACATTATGATGCTCATAAGGCACCTGCTCCCTTCTGAAGAGATCCACATTGATTCTGTGCATAAGGCCAAGAAGATCTACACCAAGGTTCGGAAGACCTCTCACCCCTCCTCTGCTCCTGAGGGTCTCATGAGAGATGCTCGCAGGCCCCCAGTGCCTCCCGTTTCCAGTGAGATCAAGCAGCTGAACTGGTTCCAACTGCACCTCCTTTGCATGGGAGTGGACACGCGCAAGGGTCAGTACGAGGCATACAAGCAGCGCCATGAGTTGGCTCACTCCCAGCAGCTCATCCTTCACCATGTGTCCGGTGCTTCTGGTGACCCCCCGGCTCCTACACCTCCCACTCCATATGCTCGGTGGAACTCTTCTTCCGGGTTAAACTATGGAGAGCTGGAGCGTCACTTGTTCCCCTCTGCGGCCGCTGCTGATGATGAGGATCGTGACACCGAGGAGCTTGAAGATGAGGACGAGGACGAGAATTAAGACGAGGATGAGGACGAGGATGAGGACTACGAGTGATCCCTTGGGGTGCTATCATCGCTCTTCTTCCTTTTTGGTGTCTCGATGCCAAAGGGGGAGAAGTAGTTCTATTAGGATCTTCGAGGATTTGCATGGGTCGGGCATAAGCACTTGCATTTTATTTTTCTATTCGTCGTTTTCTCGCTTATGCCCATTTAGCGTTGAACTTTGAATTTGTGATTTGTTTGAGACTCATTGCTCAAAGATTGCTAAGGCGCGTCACCCAGAGAGGGGCGGATTATCGCCCGGAAAATCCGGACTGGGGGCGGTTTTTCTTCCCCAGGCCGGATAATCCGGTTGTCGCATGGGCCGGATAATCCGGCCCCCAGTTTTTGAGCAAAGCAGGCCAAGGCGCGTCGCTCGGAGTCCAGTCGGATTTTCTCCTGGAAAATCCGAACTGGGGCGGTTTTTCCTTCCTAGGCCGGATAATCCGGCCCCCAGAAGATGATCAAGTGCAAGCTCTGCGAGACACTTAGAGAGGGGGCGGACTTTCTGCCGGATATTCCGAGTCTGGGGCGGAGTTTTCCCCAGGCCGGATAATCCGGCCCTCACTTAGGCCGGATAATCCGGCCCCCAAAGTCTCCAAAGGCTGGTTTTGGAAGGGGGTATAAGTACCCCTTCTTCTCCAACGTTCAGAACTCTTGATTCATTCGAAATTGTCCAGACATTGTGCAAGAGATCCCATTCTAGATCTCCTACTTCAACCACCCGAAGGCTTCGATCTTTGGGGGGATTGAAGGAGGAGAGAATCGTCGTCGTCATCATGAATCAAGCGCATCAACTCCTCTCCATTCATTTGGAGAAATCCCTGATCTAGTATTCTTGTCAATATCTAGATCTTGTTTGTTGTATTTGATAACATTGTTCTTGTGGCAGCTTGTTGTCATTTCGGGAGCCTCCAAGTTGATTGTGGAGTTGTGCCCTGCTAGTTGTGTAAAGGCGTCGGTACCCGCCTCGAAGGGTCCCTATAGTGGAAAGGTGGATCAGGCCTTTGGTGGCGGGATCCATCGGAGAACAGGGTGAGGCCTATTGTGGCATGGTGGTCTTAGTACCGCCCACCCCTCCAACGCAGACGTACTTCCCTTAACAAGGAAGGAACTGCGGTCAAACAAATCCTGTGTCTCCGCGTGCTTCACTACGGTTTACCCGTTCCTCTTCCACTCGCTAGTAGATAGGTTTGCATATAGGCAAATTCCACCTAATAGTTTATCTAGAGAATTTACCCTTTGTGCTAAGCCTAAAATTGAAAAAGCATTAAAATTTGAAGTAGCACCTATTCACCCTCCCCCCTCTAGGTGCCCATACGATCCATTTCAGATGGTTCTCGAAAATGGTGGAGTTTGTTGTAGGTACTATTCAACACGAATCCATGTGCTATGAACAATTGGATCTAACAGTCCAACGGTAAGGATTGGTGCTAAGGACCCAATTCAAAACTGCTCCATTATAATGGTAGAGATATAGTGGTAAGATAAGATAAGATAAGATAAGAAATAACTAGTAAGTTGCAAGTGCCTTGCACGTGAGAATCAGATAATATAAGTATGACATATCATTTTTTATATAAAATTATAGTAGTAGGTGATACTCAAAAAATATTTATACTTTTGAGCTTCGTTCATAAAGTATCCCGTGTGTTTGGTTCTTGTACTTTTTGTATAATCTAGAAATCAACCTATAGCCGTAAATAATCCACGTCTGTAAAACTGATCCGTAAATAAATTATATTCTATAGGAGTACGTGGGCAGGGCCAGGGGGAAACTGCATGCCCTTTCGTCTCCAGAACCGCTCATGCATGCATCTCCCGATCTTCCTAGCGGTTCCTTTCTTCTCTATCCCATTCCTTTTCTATCACCCGGCCAGACCTCTGCAAAACAAAAGAAGGCGCCAATCATAGTCCATGGCGGCGCCGTTGGACAAGATGTACTACTTTGTGGACCCTGGCAACACCACACTACAGGTGGCGTATACCAATAGAGCGTCGGTGGTGAACGATTACATCGAGAAAATCCAAAAGCTCCTGGAGGAAACGGATGACAAGATTGTTGGCCTCGACGTCGAGTACACCAACAAGCAATCATTAACATAGAAGGCTGATGTCGTCCAGCTATGTGTGGCATGGATTGCCTGGTCTACCACATCTGCCAGGCCGACCAGCCATGCTCAAAGCTAGCAGAGTTCCTCGCCAAGCCTAACATTTCCTTTGTAGGCGTCGACATCAGCAACGACCGTATCAGGCTTAGGCGTTCTATAGTACTAGTGACGAACTTCGTGGACATCCAGAAGAGGTGGAAGCCTGCCGGCTCCATGAATGAGAAGGATTCTTTGGCTGACTACGCGGTGACCCTCATAGACATCCGTTACAAAGTCATGAAGAAGAAGGAGGATGTGGACCACAAGTAGTGGGGGAACATGCCCCTGACCAAAGAGCAGATAAAGTATGCAAGCCTCGACGCCTATGCGACCTACGAGGTATACAGGCGGATAGTGAACTTCGAGAGGGGTCAACAAACTCTCGAAATGTTTAACCAAAAAAAGAACTAAGGAAGAAGGGCAAGGGCAAGGGCAAAGGCAAGCAGACCTAAGAAGAAGACAAACACTCACAATGGTACACCATGTGACCTACGAGTATATCTTTGTGTGTTGGTATATCCTTGCTTGGTACTACTCCTACTTGTACTATACTACTCGCAGAATTTGATGCATGTATATACTGCAGGCATGCAAGGGGCGGAGGCAAGAATTAATGCAAGGAATCACAGCAGTTTCTTTTATTTTGAATGAATTGTCTTGTCAATCAACAGCCATGGCAGATTATAATTTTATAGGCGAATCTTGCTGAAAGGCAGGAGGTGAATGGGCACTGAAAACTGCTAGTAACCAGTAGCAGAGAACAAGATGAACATTTGTCGATTGCCCGAATGTATGTTGAGTTAGTACAGTATAAACATATATATTACTACTACCTGCTATGTACTAGTACTACTACTAGCAAAAAAACGTCCCTACTGTGGAAAGAATATGATTTCTTCCAACCAAACTAATATTATTCCAAAAATGGCTATATTTACTTGTCGCAAAAATGGATGTATCTAGACATGTTTTAGTGCTGAATCAGTACATCAATCCAAAGGACAATTAATATGATTCGGAGGGGAGTACTACTACTACCGTACTCCACTATTATACTACTACTACTAGTAGTAGTAGTAGTAGTACATACTAGTACTCCTGAATGTATGTTGACCAGTACTCCTACCTCTGTTTGGCATTATTAGGCCAGAGAGCTTTTTAAAATTGTTAGAAATTATAATGAGACCTATCCTCTTTATTGTCTTAATTCCCGTGACTCATTAATTTAGATATCTCTATTTTCTCTCAATCTCCCAATGCATGTTGTTTCATCTCTCATCATGTTCCCCTTTTTTTATCTAGCGTCTCATGCATGTAAAACTAGTCGTGCATGCATCAATTAATTAGAGTTCATCTACTTGGTAGTATTGCGAATTATCCCTTCGGCCTTCCTAAATAGAGAGCCTTAATACTATTCATTTTACTACTCAGTAGAGTACATCCACTGATGCACCCAACCCATCGGAAGTTAAGACTTCATGAAAAATACTCAGGAGAGTACTACATCCATGAACTCATCTAGTACCCCCATTTCAAGGAATAAGGCGCACGCGCGCTCCAAAGTAAAGTTTGATCGAATAAATGGAGCAACTAAAATTTACTTATATGTGTAAAATTTGTTTCGTTGAATTCGTATTGAAACAACTTTCCAATGATGCTAAATTTGTACGGTACCAATATTCTTTATATATATTTAGAGTAAATCTTGGTCAAACAAAAAACAAAAATAAGGGAGCCTTATTTCTTGGGATGGAGATAGAGTACTAGTACTACAAAATCCACCATTTCTGGTATGCAAACGATCATTCTGCATTTAAACCAATTAACATTAGCTTAAATCACCACTAAAACTCGACGCGAAAGAAGAAATGTAGCTCCTTCGAGGTAGCAGGACCGACCAGGTAATGAGGCGGCGCCGCTAGGTAAGACGTAAGGTCCTCAAACGCGACCTCGCCCGACATAGCGGAGCTCAGCACGTCGAGCTCCACCGTCACGCTACCGGTCCTCCTCCTACCGTCCATCCAGGAGAGCAGCGGCAGGCATTCCGCCCACATCCTTACCCCGTACACTAGCAAGTCGCTCATCGAGGACCTAAAAGACCGCAGACACGAGGGGGACCGTGCTTACCGAGCCAATCGTCAGAACGAACACGATGCCGTCTTGCTCACCAATGATGATGAGCCGGCGGGACGGCTCGCCCGGCAGTGGCACCAGCTCCTAGAAAGCTTTGGTGGTGGCATACTAGATCTTGTGCACTTGGATCGAGTGGACCGCTTTGAGGTGGGCGACGAGCGCTGGCGGCGGGGCAGCAAAGTCGCAGCCGGTCTCCGTGCGAGTGCAGGGAGCATACCAGCACATGATTTCGTGCTCGTGGAGTTCATAGTAGGGCAGCAAACTACTCCAGCCTTTGTGGGCGCACTCGACCCTAGCCGCTGATAGGACGGCGTCCATGGCGGGCTCGTGGGTGAATACACCGCTAGGGTGCTTGGACTTTTGGCAGGAGGTGATCTTGCGGACACAGCGGTGGCAGACTAGATGAATATCCACGCACTGTAGAAACGGAAGTTCAAAAAATAAAATAGTTGCACGGACGAATCGACAAAAGAAAAATCAATGGATTGTGAGGGAGAAATGGAGAGACCTTGTAGACCCGCCGGGGCTTGAGGGGTTGGGAGCAGGAGGAACAGTTGAGAACGGTGGCTTCCATCTTCAGAGTGACCGTCCCAAGCATTATAATTTGGGTGGGGGAAATGAGGACTCTCTGATCCGGCCTCGAGCCATGCCCTTCTTTTAGTATACCACAGCTGATAATCAATGAAGCTCTACCTGATTGCACCTTTCCTTTCTGTACTAGGGTCCTTTTTGTATATTTTGAGGCCTTATTATTTACAAATTCCTGGTTTAGTTGGACAAGATTAGCGGCCTCTTTGTATTTGTGCACCGCCCTTTTATTAGTAAGTTGGCACTTGAGACCCACATAATAATAAAGTATGACATATCATCACTATATAAAATTATGCTCTGTAATAGGTAAAGCTCAAAAAATATGAAAGAGCCACATCTATAAAAAGTAACGGTGTATATTTGTTTTCACCCAGTACACTTTGAAGGTAGTAGTAACATGTTAAAGTTTTACTAGCCTAAGTTATTTAGCACTATGAAGAGCAACCTAATATGGAAGAGAAAGAAAACATCCAGCCAGAGCTCATTTTTGGGTAGAAGCATGAGGTAAACAGAAGGAAAGTTGGCCTGGACCACCACGGGCCCCAACCTTCTCTATACTGTTGCGCCTGCACGATTGTACTCCATTGCGCGGAAGCTTACATGGGAAGGAAGAGGTGACTGCTATGATGCTTCCCACCTGAACCAGTGCCAGGCATAGATGCAAGAGTGGACATAGTAGATCAACGGCTTAGATTACTCAATGTTGGGAAGGTTCTGGAACTGAAGGGAAAAACCAAATTCAAAAACTGTTGTATTATATTAGTGGTATAGATATTATAGATATAGAAAATCTCGGACCGGAGGGAGTAGGAAAGACCTCACTTTATCAATTTGTTTTCACCCATCAACTCAATCATCTACGTAGGGCCCACAGATGGGGGAGGTCGTGGTCGCCTTGGATGCACCACAAAATTATGACTGGGTCATCGAGTGCGGGAAGCAGAGTCAGTGTTCCGTCCAATCGCTTACCCTAGTCATCGTCATCAATATTTGCCACACGCATCGGCTTCATCAGCGACATTGATTGTCCCCAAGCTTCGGTAATCTGCCACATTAATATCGGATCATCTCCTTCCTACTAGTAGTATTTATCCTATCCCCTTCACCGCACCACCAATCTATCTCTAATCCCATGCTTCTAGGAACCATCTACGTCCTCATCTGTCATCCATGGCCACCTTCCGGATGTCGCCCGCCGAACCAGAGTGCAAAGACGCCGACATCGCCACACAGGAGGACAATTCCCTATGCATTTGGGCCTTCTACCCGCGGAGAACAAAGTGGTAGCTGGCATGCGCCTTCCTCGATGCTGGGTACAGTCGCTGCAAGTACTGTATGTATCGCCTCCATGACAATCCGGACGGGACGTTGAAGGTCAAGTTCGTCAACTTCAGGGATGCCCGTCTCCTCTACGGCCAGGCCTTCCACTGCGGCTGCGAGATGGTGGTGTTCACCGGCGCCAACATTTTCACCAACTACTGGGACCGGTTCCCCAACAACGGCAACTTCATCCACAGTGTCCTCCTGGAGCTGCCGATGGCTCCAGAGGTACCGCCGCCATATTCGCAGGTGCCGCTGATGGCTCAGGAGGTACTGCCGCCTTATCCGGAGGTGCCACCGCGTTATCCGGAGGTGCGACTGATGGCTCAGGAGGTGTCGCCGATGGCTCAGGAGGTGCCGCCGTGTTATCCGGAGGTGCCGATGAGTCAGGAGCCGGCTATGTCACTGGAGCTGGCGTTGGTGCTAATGTCACGAGCTACCGCTGGCAGCACGGACTAGTGCTAGGAGGCGCCGGAACTGCACTAGTTTAGCAGCGAGTCCTTTATATGTAAACTCGTGTTGTTGTGTTAGGGGCTGTTTGGTTTAGAGGATGTCATTTAGGGATGAGGATATCCCCAACCAGCTGGTTAGGGGTAGTCTTTTTTGTTTGGTAAAGTGGGATAAAAAGTGGTTAGGGATAGCCAGTCAAAATCTATTGGCCCAACTGTTTTTTTCATTTTCCTCTTTCACCTTGTCTTCTTCATCCGCCTCACCACTTCCCTAGCAGCGGCCATGACCGCCGGCAGCTCGCTACCCTTTTGCCTTCGACCCCGTGTCAACCTGCCTGCCTACGCCCCTTCTGCCTGCCCACTCTACCTGGTGGCCTACGCCTGCGTGCGTATTCGAACACCCGCTCTGCCCGACGGCCTACGCTATGGTCGCCCTCTTGTCGAGCCCATAAGCAAGAAAATATGGTTATTTTCTCTCGAGAGGAAGGGTGAACGAACAAGAAAACGCTTCGGAGGAGCTATCCAAAAGTGGTTGAGCTCATCCAGCTCTTTTTGTGGGATATGCTCAACCACCATTTTGAGCCAAAAGTGGTTATACATATCCCCTCCACCCTCTAAACCAAACACCGGATAACCAAAAAAGTGATATCTCGTGTTATCCACTGGATAGCCACTGAACCAAACAACCCCTTAATGGTTGAATGAAGTTTCTTTTGGGACGTCCTTTCTTTTGGTACTATCATCAAAAAAAGTTTCTTTTGTTACTACTCACTGTACCGTGTAGTACTAGTAGTACTGCGAATGATGATCTATTGAATATCCTTACCCCCGATGTTTGTGAAGGAAGTGAAAATTTCGAAACTTAGAAAGTTTGAATTGCTACACTATTGTACTCCCTCAAATTACTTGACTCGAATTTTTCCAGATTCAGATGTATATAAACATGTTCTAGTCTAGATGCATTCGAATCTGATAAATGCAAGTCAATTAATTTGGGCCGGAGGGAGTAGTAGTCGGGTTCGGCTCCTTCTCAGGAGAGCAGTTGATTGCTCCATACGTTTCATACTACTTCCTCTTCGCTTGTTTTACAAATATGACCAAATCGGTCGCCATTCAAATTCTTGGATATGGGATCATAAAGTTTGATGTAGAGATATGGCCTTGACCTTGTGGTTGTTCGGATTAAAATCCAAGAAAGTTCATACTCGTTGACAGCTAAGCTTAAATTCGTCTAAATTTCACCACTTACTTTTAGGTTAGCATTTTACACGATCGGTGGAGCATATTTTACATCAAAGACCAAAAAATGGGAAATTTATATGGAGGTCCATACATTTAGCCCAAAGGACCGTAAAAGGAAAAAATTCTGGTTCGGCTCCTTCTCGGGAGATTAGCTGATCTGAGCCAAACTCTTCATACTACTTCCTCTTTGATTGTTTTCATAATATGGCTAAATCTGTTGCCATGCAAATTCTATCATATGGGGCCATCAGCATAAAGTATGATGTTGATATGGCCTTGACCTTGGTCGTTCGGCTTGAAATCCAAGAATGTTCATACTCGTTGACAAGTAAGCTTAAATTCGTTTAAATTTCACCACTTACACTATTTGGTTAGAATTTTACATGGATAGTGGGACTACATTTTACATCAAGGACCTAAAAAAGGGAAAATTGCATCGAGGTCCATACATTTAGCACAAAGGACCCTAAAACCAAACAAGGAATTAAAAAACAGTCAGGTACTAAATCTGTCAAATGTTTTGTCGTTACTATTAGTACAATATTTTGTAGAACAAACTGTGATGTACTGGTACTTGGTTAGATGAAGTGCATCAGATTGTCTTGCTTTTCTTTTGAAACTTAGCATTGTTACAATTATCTAGATGAGTCTTGGGCATTTTGGGTTGCTATAGGCGGTCATAGAGGCATTAACGTAAGGAGGATGTACTCATAGAGAAGCAGACTTGATCGTCAATTTTGCTTGCTCCAATGATTGAGTCTATTCGGAGAACAGGCCAAACTGATCGTGTGCCAAGTTTTTTTAGCTGGAACAAGAACTGATTCTCTCTGTACTGCTATTGAATTTCAAGCAAGAAAGCTATTGAATCTCTCATTCGGCCCCTCTTTAGCCTAGAACATTTTAATTCAGTATTTTCGGGGCCAGGTACTGCTGACCACAGGCCAGTGGAAATTTTAGAGAGGAGCCCATGGAGCATAGCCGAGAACATATTAGTTCGGCCTTTTACGAGTCAGCAGACTGCTGAGCAAAGGCCAGTGAAATTTGAGAATGAAGCCCATGGAGCATAGCCTATGGAATATAACCCACCTAGATCAATAGCCAAACTCTTTTTAATTCGGCCTTTTGGGCATTGCCCCTCACCTCTCATAATAATAAAAACTCTGCCTACCCATGTTTTCAAGAAAATACCCCATTATGTGGCATTCTATAAATTGAGATGCCAGGAGTGCTATCCTATTATATTTTAAAAGAGATAAACATAGACACACAAAATATTTTAAGAAGACTAATACAGAAGTTGTAGTACTGATAAAAGTTTAATGATATTTTTTCTATAAATATCTTTGTTGTATTTGGCACTCAGTTTACGTTTATTTGATTTGAAGGTCTTTTGTTCAAATCTCTTTTGTGTGTGTGTATCTTGGGTTTACATTTTTTTTTCTAGCAATATCGTATTACTGAGAGGTTGACATCACGGAACCACCAGCATGCAACATCCCTAGAGTTTGTTTTGAGGGTGGGTTCGAAACAAAAGTTTAAATACATGTACAGAGAGGCTCGCATCGGGGACCCACCAGACAGAACATACAAGGCTTCATCGGGGACCCTTAAGCCAGAACATGCCAGAGAGGCTGACATAAGGGCCCCAGCAGTAAGACCATACACGTCTGCCACGGTGAAAACAGTGGACACGGCCGAAAAAAGTCCATCACACACACGTTGCACTTACAGAGAAGCTGACATGTCGGACCCAGTAGGCCCAAGCATAGCCCATGAAATTAGCCTATCAACCCCAAGCATAGCCCAATACCTTTTAATTCGGCCTTTTCGTGGTCTTGTGGCCGCTGACCGTAGCCTATTCAATTTAGGAGTGAGCCCATGGAATATAAGCCATGACGAATAGGGCATCCGCCCCGAGTTAGCCTAGAATCTTTTTAATTCGGCCTTTCTGGGCATTTTTTGTACTTTGAGGCTGACATCTGGGACCCGAAAAACAGTCCAACATACACATGTTTCTTTCAAATAGAGGCTGTTAGCTGGGACCCAGCATAGACACGTTTCCTGCATAGAGGTGGTTGACATCTGGGACCCAGCAAGTTTCCAAGGTCAAAACAGCGGACATGGCCAAAAAAAGTACATCATACACACGTTTCATTTACAGAGAGGCTGATATGTGGGACCCAGCAGCGCTAAATACAGATGCTGCATCGAGCAACGTAGCCAGTTTGAAACAGGGAGGCACGAGCGAGAAAAAAGTTCAGCATATACACGTTTCTTTTAATGAGAGACCGAAATGGGGACCCAAAGCGTGAAAAGCGGCAGATTAAATGAGCAACGCTATCTAGTTCGGAACATGGTAGCGCTAGAGAAGAAAAAAATTCCATCATACCCACGATTCTTCTAATGTGAGGCTGACATAAGGGACCCACCAGCCTGAATAAACGGCTGATGCAGTGAGCAAAGCTATCAAGTTCGGAACATGAAGGCGCGATAGAGGATAAAAATCCATCATACACACGTTTCTTGTAATGAGAGGATAACAGGTGGGGCTCAGGAGGTTGGTTAAATGGTAGATGCGTCGAGCAGCACTATCAACTTGGAACAGGGTAGCGTGAGCCAAGGGAAAAAATCCATCATACACACGTTTCTTCTAATGAGAGGATGACATGTGGGGCTCAGGAGGTTGGTTAAACGGTAGATGCATCGAGCAACGCTATCAACTCGGAACGGGGTAGCGCCAGCAAAGGAAAAAATTCCATCATACACACATTTCTTCTAATGAGAGGATGACATGTGGGGACCAGCATCGTGATTAAACGGTAGATGCATCGAACAACGCTATCAACTTCGGAACAGGGTAGCGCGAGCGAAGGAAAAAAAATTCCATCATGCACATGATCTTCTAATGAGAGGCTGACATGTGGGACATAGCATCCTGACTAAATGGTAGATGCATCGAGCAACGTTTTCGAGTTCAAATCAGGGAGGCGCGATGATACATTGCAAATGTATTTATACTTTTTGATGTTCCATGCTTGGTTTTATCTACTTTCTTGTGTTTTGTCCACACTTTGGAGTACTTTTCATATGATTTCTTAGACTAACCTATTAACAAGAGCCACGATTGCCCGGTACTGTTTCTGCTGTTTTTGGTTCCAGGAAAGTCAGAAAATGAATATTCTCGAAATTGGACGGGACAAAAGCCAAAAATCCTATTTCACCAGAAGACTCCCGGAGCCATAATATGAGACGGAGTGGGGCTGGGGCCTAGCCACACCACCTGGCCGCGCGGGCTAGGCCTGGCTGCGCCAGGGGGTGGTCTGGCCGCCACTAGACACCCTCTTGGTCTCCCTCTTCGCCTATAAGTTGCCTTCTGACCTAAAAACTCAGGGGGGGTTGACGTTTTTCTAGAAGGAGTTCTGCTCCATCACCACCACCAGATTCCACGAAACAGCACCAGAAACTCCATTCTGGCACCCTGCCGGGACGGGGAATTGGAGGAGATCATCGCCATCATCATCACCATCGCTTCTCCATCGACCATCCATGTTTCCCCCATCTATGAGTGAGTAATCCCCTGTTGTAGGCCATGGGGATGGTAGGGATTGGATGAGATCGTTCATGTAATGGCATCAGATTGTTAGGGCATGGTGCCTAGTATCTTTTATTAGTGCTTTATGACTTTGTTGTGACTTGTTAAGCTTAATGCTTGTCACTAGGGCCCGAGTGCCATGATCTCAGATATGAACATGTTATTGATTCATTATGATAGTATTGTTTATGGTCTTATCTACATGTTGTATACACATGTTGTTGTCCGGAACCAATGGCCCCGAAGTGACAGAAATCGGGATAACCAGAGGGAATGGCTTTGATGTGAGGATCACATGTATTCACGGAGTGTTAATGCTTTGCTCCGGTGCTCTATTAAAAGGATCACCTTAATTGCCAGTAGTTCCCTTGAGGCCCCGCTGCAAACGGGCTGACAGGACAAAAAATGTTGTGCAAGTTCTCATTGCGAGCACGTATGACTATATATTTAACACATGCCTAGGATTATCTAGTACTTGGATGCTTTATCTTATTTATCTGCAATTGCCCTATGTTCTGATTGCTATGTGAATTGTCTTGTCCATGCAACACCCGTCCATCCATCCCTATGCCTACCGCACTCGAATCCTATTGTTTACTGCTATTGTTACTGATGTCTTTACTTTACTACTGCTGCTACTTTACTATTGCTACTACAAAACTGTTGCTACTGATAAACTGTTGTGAGCAAGATTGTTTCTAGGTGCAGCTCAATTGATAACTCAGTTGTTAAGGCTTATAAATATTCTTTGGCTCCCCTTGTGTCGAATCAATAAATTGGGTTTCACTTCCCTCGAAAATACTACGATACACCCCCTATACTTGTGGGACATCAAGACTATTTTCTGGCGCCGTTGCCGGGGAGCCTAGCTTTATTTATCAAGTTCACTTGGATTCTCTATTGTTCGCTGCTATACATCCATCATGGGTAAGTCTCGTGATGGCAAGGTTCCTATTTTACCATTCACTACAAGAAGAGGTATGGTTCTGAACACCTCTATTGCTCTTGATTCACCATCTGTTATGAGTAAGCTTGTTACACCACCACATACAAATGCTACACACACTGCTACTACTGCTGAATCTGAAACTTATGATGCTTATGATGTTGCTTCTACTGTGCTTGATAAGAGTGGTTCATTAGGTCCTTTCCTAGATGCTATGATTGCTAGAACTATAGCTAGAAATACTGAAACTCCTAATGAAGACACTACCACACCTGTTAGTTCTCCCGAGTCTAGTGAAAGTTATGATATTGAAGATGGTTATGTTGAGATGACCGATGAATTTATTAAAGAATTTAAAAACACCCATGATAGGAGCGCTGCTAAGAGTCTCCTTGAGAGGCGTACTATTAGACCCAAATTATCTCCTATTGCTAAGTTTGCTGCCTCACCCATAAACATTATAGATAAAGATTATGATTTCTCTCTCGATGTATCCTACATAGCTATTGTTGAGAAAGAATCTTTTTGTGGGACTAAGAATGAAAGTGCGGTAGCACATATAAATGAACTTTCTACCATGAGTGGCTTGTTTTCTGATGATATTAAGATGCGTACTTACTTTGTTGCTAAGATTTCCCCTTTTCACTGAAAGGAGAAGCTAAAACTTGGTTTAGTAATTTACCTCCTGGATCTATTGATAGCCCCGATTGCTTGATTAGTACTTTCCTGCAGAAATATTTTCCTCCTAGTGCTAGACATGTTATGTTGCAGGAACTTTTTGATTTTAAACAGGGAGAAAAAGAGGTATTGCCTGAATCTTGGGCAAGGTTTTGTGCTTTGATTCATGCACAAGCTGGAAGTCCATTACCTAAGAATGAGCTTCTTGATATATTTTATAATGGACTAACCGAAGAATCTAGGACATACCTAGATAGTTGTGTTGATTGTGTTTTCAGGAATAGGACTCCTAAGGAAGCTGAGGAATTAATGGCTAAAATAAGTAAGAACTATGAAGATTGGAATCCTCCTAAACAAGCTATACCTGAAGTAATTGTACCTGAACCTACTATACCAGTGCCTATTCCAATATCAAAGAAGAGGGGAGTTATTGAATTAAATGATGAAGTGATGAAGGAAGCTACGAAATGTCTTAAGGAGAAGGGAATTAAAGCTGCAGATGTCAAGAATTTACCTCCTATAGAAGAATGATGTAAGCCAATTCCCTACTCATCCACTATTAAGGTACACTCTCTCCAACACTTTGATGAAGGTGATATCCCTTACTCTAAACCTCCTAATCAATGCTTAGAAGAATTCGATATCTTTATTGTTAAGCAAGATAATTTTAATAAAAGGGTGCAAAATCATCTAATGGAAAACACTAGAGCTATTGTTGAGTTAAAAGATATTGTGGAAAGAACCTCTAATGATGTTAAAATGATTGTTAAACACTTTCAAATGGTTCAAACTCAAATAGATCAACTCATTAAAGTGCAGAAGACTTACTAATTAATGTTGCTAAAGAAAAACATGCTTATGAAATTAGAACTAGAAGTGGAGCTGCTACCCAGGATCCTCTTTATCCCGTGGGGCATCCTAAAAGAACTGAGCAGGATTCTCAACAAGCTGAAAATTGTGGCTCTACTCGTAAGAAAAGGAAAAAAGAAACATAAAACTGTTGTAGAACCCTCTGAACCTGCTATAAATCCTAATACTATATCTATCTCTGATGCTGAAACTGAAAGTGGTAATGAAGAAAATAATGTTCCTAATGAAGAAAAAGTTGAAGAAGAACCTGAAAAGCACATTAAGAATACTAAATACACTAAAGAAGATTTTATTGCTAAGAAACATGGTAGTGAAAGAGAGCCTTGGGTCCAAAAACCTATGCCTTTCCCTGATAAGAAACACAAGTCGAAGGAAGATGAACACTATAATAAGTTTTGTGAGTGGATGAAACCTTTATTCTTGCAAATTCCTTTGACCGATGCTATTAAATTGCCTCCTTACTCAAAGTATATGAAGGATATTGTCTCGAATAAAAGGAAGATCCCTAATGAAGAAATTTCTACTTTGCTTGCTAATTATTCCTTCAATGGTAAGGTTCCTAAGAAACTTGGAGACCCAGGGATTCCAACTATCCCTTGCTCTATTAAGAACAGTTATGTTAGAACTGCTTTGTGTGATTTGGGAGCTGGAGTTAGTGTTATGCCTTTCTCTCTCTATAAGAGGCTTCAACTAGAAAAGTTAATACCAACTGATATATCTTTGCAAATGGCTGATAAATCTACCACTATTCTAGTGGGTATATGTGAGGATGTACCTGTTCAAGTGGCTCATAATTGCTTGATATTAACTGATTTTGTTGTGCTTGAAATGCCTGAAGATGATAATATGTCTATTATTCTTGGGAGACCTTTTCTTAATACTGCAGGAGCTGTTATTAATTGTAATCAAGGAAACGTGACTTTCAATGTTAATGACAAGGAACATACTGTCTATTTCCCCAAGAAGATTGAAAGGTCTTATGGTTTGAATTCAATTGAACATGTTGAGGGCATTCAAGTTGGAGAAATATATTGTCCCATACCAAGAAAAAATTTGAAACCATTATGATTGGGACAATTGCTATCAAGGTTGAGGTAACATAATCATTAGTGGAATACAAAGTTTTGTCTCATATGAAATTGTTTTGGTAACAAGACCTGATCAACCTTGTTAACAAAAGGATTTCGTTCAACAAAACAATGTTTTCAACATGATTATCTCCGCTTACTTCTATTCTATCCATTTTAGTTTTTGCTTATGCCTAACTTAAAGGCGTTAAAGAAAAGTACTTATTGGGAGATAACCCAAAAGTTTTAGATGAGTCTCGGAAGTTATTACCTCTATAATAACCGCTCCTTATCCTTTTTATTTGCTTTTTGTGCCAAGAGTAACCTCTAATGAGAGAGAAGTAATGATTGGGAAAGTTGTTGTCCCGAAATAGATTTTTGTGCTTCGCCACAAAAATTCGTGTAAAATCTCTGAACGTCTTTTTGAGGCGTGAATTTCTGTGCTTCTGCCCCAGGTTGTTATCTAACTTTTTTTAGTTCAACACTTTTTGATTTGAGCAACATAAGAGCTTCGAAAAAAATCGTCTTTACCTGCTGGTGTGTTTTGACAGATTTCTGCCATTTTCTGCATTTGCTTCTTGTTGGTTCCTTTTTAAGTTCTTTTGGGGAATTGACCTTTTTGAGGGAAGTGCTACAGTAGCTAGTGTTCTAATGGAAGTTTATTTGGTGTTAGAACTGAACCTTAAGACTTATTTATCTTGAGTGCACTAATGTTGCTAATAAAGATTGTGTGAAGTTTTGTATGAAGGAAAAATTTCAGGTGTATGGAAGGAATGAGTAACGAGATGAAGGATGGACTAAAGCTCAAGCCTGGGGATGCCACGCGTGTCACCCCAAGAAATCTCCAAGAAGTACAAGCGTCAAAGCTTGGGGATTCCCAAGGCATCCCCTTCTTCATCAATAAAAATCCCAGGTTTCTTCCAAACGCTTCTTTTTTATTGTTTCATGCACAATTGTGTTGTTCTTGGAGCGTCTTCTTTTTTGTTTTCATTTTCGTTTTTCGTTTGCTTGGTTTGCTTAGTTTTCTGAATAAATTGGTTGGACCTCCTCTTTCATACATTGGTTTTCAAATAGTTTGGTTTGGTTTGGAAAAGAGTAGGAAAGTTCATGCTTAAGTGGTAAAGAGAGCTTGTTTTTGACTGTGGCTTATGCTTTGTCATGCCATGCTTGATATTGTTTTGGCTTTATGCTTAGTATTCTTTGTTGTAGCATGACTTGTTATAAACAATTGAGATTGCTTAATGTGCTTTGGATGAATCATGCATTGTTTTAGCATATTAAAGCATAGTATAGTGGTATTCTCCTTTGATGCTTTATTTGGGTTGACTTGGCACATGCTCACACCATGTTATGACTCTCTCAAGTCACCATAGCCTTTATGATCCTTTAGTTTTCAACTTGTAGTATCACTTTATGCTTTTTTCAATGATGTTTTGTCGCTCTGCATGATTATGGCCATTATTGCTCTCTTAGTTTGTCGCCTCTTTTGCTAGCCTCCACAACCAAGTATGAGTTCCACTCATGCATCCAACTCCCTAAACCAAGTTATTCCAAAGAGTCCACCATACCTACCTACTAGCTTATGCTATTCCAAGTATATTCATGCTTTTGTTTACCTTCCGAATTAAACTTGTTATGAGAAAACTAGTGATTAAAGCTCTCACGAACTTGATGGCACACTTTACTTTTCTTGCCCTTAATAAACTTGAACCATTGTGTCGTCTATGTTGTATATGCTTGCACTTATTTGTTGGGAATTAGCAGAACCATGCTGTCATGGGGAACGCTTTCAACATTGCACTTGGTACTTGTACCTAGTTGATATCATGCTCTTTTGTATATGGATGTCGTCGGTGTGAAATGAAAGGGGAGCTTGTAAGTCCATGGACTTATGTATATGTGTTAGAGAAATGCCTGAGTCGTTGGTCTAATCCATACTGACATGGTGGAAACCTGCAGCGTAACGATAATGAGTTGTCTATGATGCATTCTTCTTATAAAAAAAGAGTCCTATATTGAGAAAAAGAGAAAAAGAAAAAAAAAGATATTATGAAAAGAGGAAAGAGAGAAAAAAGCACCATATTCCCATGGTAAATAAGAAGATTGCTGAGATGCTCGTTGTCTGCTTGCCTTGTCATTTTGATATGGGGATTCTTCCGTATCATCGGGCAAGGGGTACCCCGTTGGTGGTTCTCTATCATACACATGTACTTACGATGACAAGAACTTACCGGTGACTAAACTTGAGTAGTATGAGGAGCGGCCCTCGTATACAAGGGACATTAGATTTCTAACTTATACTTCATCAAGCATGTACACCATAGTTTGTTCACTTTAACCGTAATCACTTCAAGATGCTTATGATAGGGGCAATGAGAGCTGAAAGCTATTAAGTACCTTGATATTGCTTGTTCTAAACTATTTGTATCTAGTCACTCTTATGAACTTTGAAGGTGTCCAATGCATTTATATTTGCTACTCTATGAGGGACAAGCTGAATACCACTATGTTATGTTTTCTTTATGTGAAACAAACAAACGTCTTGCAAAGCATTGTTATTCATGAATCTTTTGTTTGTGCCTTTTCATGTTGCGTCATAGTTTCTTTGTCTTATTGCTAGAACTTTGTATTTCATGTTATGATTGAAGTACTATGATCCCAGCTTTGAATGTTTTACAAATACTTTGATCAAGTTTATGATGGTGCATGTCACCTCAAAAATTATTCTTTCTTTTTATCACTTACCTACTCGAGGACGAGCAGGAGTTAAGCTTGGGGATGTTGATACATTGCAAATGTATCTATAATTTTTGATGTTCCATGCTTGGTTTTATCTACTTTCTTGTGTTTTGTCCACACTTTGGAGTATTTTTCATATGATTTCTTAGACTAACCTATTAACAAGAGCCACAGTGCGGTTGCTTTTCCTGTTTTTGGTTCCGGGAAAGTCGAAAATGAATATTCTCGAATTGACGGGACAAAAGCCAAAAATCCTATTTCACGAAGACTCCGGGCGAATATGAGATGGAGTGGGTGGGGCCCATCCACCACCACCGCAAGACGGGCCTGGCCGCGCCAGGGGGTGGTCTGGCCGCCCTAGACACGCCCTCGGTCTCCCTCTTCGCCTATAAGTTGCCTTCTGACCTAAAAACTCAGGGGGGTTCGATGTTTTTCCAGAAGGAGTTCCGCTCCGCCGCCACCACCAGATTCCACGAAACAGCACCAGAAACTCCGTTCTGGCACCCTGCCGGGACGGGGAATTGGAGGAGATCATCGCCATCATCACCACCATCGCTTCTCCATCGACCATCCATGTTTCCCCCATCTATGAGTGATTAATCCCCCGCTATAGGCCATGGGGATGGTAGGGATTGGATGAGATCGTTCATGTAATGGCATCGGATTGTTAGGGCATGGTGCCTAGTATCTTTTATTAGTGCTTTATGACTTTGTTGTGACTTGTTAAGCTTAATGCTTGTCACTAGGGCCCGAGTGCCATGATTTTAGATCTGCACATGTTATTGATTCATTATGATAGTATTGTTTATGGTCTTATCTACAAGTTGTATACACATGTTGTTGTCCGGAACCAATGGCCCCGAAGTGACAGAAATCGGGATAACCGGAGGGAATGGCTTTGATGTGAGGGTCACATGTGTTCACGGAGTGTTAATGCTTTGCTCCGGTGCTCTATTAAAAGGATCACCTTAATTTCCAGTAGTTCCCTTGAGCCCCGCTGTAAACGGGCTGGCAGGACAAAAGATGTTGTGCAAGTTCTCATTGCGAGCACGTATGACTATATATGGAACACATGCCTAGGATTATCTAGTACTTGGATGCTTTATCTTATTTATCTGCAATTGCCCTATGTTCGGATTGCTATGTGAATTGTCTTGTCCATGCAACGCCCGTCCATCCATCCCTATGCCTACCGCACTCGAATCCTCCACATCGCTATTATTACTGTTGTCTTTACTTTACTACTGCTGCTACTTTACTATTGCTACTACAAAACTGTTGCTACTGATAAACTGTTGTGAGCAAGATTGTTTCCAGGTGCAGCTGAATTGACAACTCAGTTGTTAAGGCTTATAAATATTCTTTGGCTCCCGTTGTGTCGAATCAATAAATTGGGTTTCACTTCCCTCGAAAATACTGCGATACACCTCCTATACTTGTGGGTCATCACGCGACCGAAAAGTATGGTCCGCTAGAGACACTGACGTCCGGGACCCACACGCCTCAAAAGACTTCGGCGAGTCAACATTGCGCGAGGAAACGAAAATCTTGCTTCTGCCACGCACCAGCCGAGCATCCTCCATGTTTTTAGCAGATCCGTCGCAGTAGAGGGTCGTGAAACCGGAAAAAAAAAGTTTTCCATCGGCCACGGCCGAGCCGAGAATTTCGTCGTGGAAGACGCGCCTTCTACAACGACCGTCGGGCCAATTCGTTGCTGAAGGAAACTTTTCTTGTAGTGTAACATGTATAACATGCTCCTTAAGCGACTTGCTATAAACAAGAATATCATCAAAATAGACAACTACACTTTTTCCAATGAGAGATCTCAAAATAAGATTCATAAGGCGCATGAAGGTGGATGGGGCATTAGATAAGCCAAAAGGCATGACCAACCATCCATAGAGACCAACTTTGGTCTTGAATGCGGTTTTCCACTCATCACCTTCCGCCATGTGTATTTAATGGTAGCCACTACGAAGATCGATTTTCGAGAAAATAGTAGCTCCACACAAATCATCAAGCATGTCGTCAAGACGTGGTATGGGATGTCTATAACGCACGGTAATAGCATTTATTGGACGATAGTCCATGCATAACCGCAACGTATCATTCGTCTTTGGGACAAGAATCACAGGTACCGCACTTGGACTAGTGCTTACTTGGATCAAACCTTTGGAGATGAGTTGGTTGATTTGGTGCTCGATCTCCTTTGTCTCCTCTGGGTTTTCTTGGTATGCGGAGCGGTTTGGTAGAGGTGCGCTGGGTATGAGGTCGATGCGGTGCTCGATTCTACTAAGAGGAGGTAGTCCATGTGGGAGCTCTTCGGAAAACATGTCCTTGAATTCCTGCAAAATAGCCATCAAAGAGGGAGGAACATTTGTCAAGTCATTAGTTCCTTGCACTAGTTCCTTGCAAGTGAGGACATAGTGCTAGATAGATGGGTTATTCCTCACTTCTCGCATCTCACTTTTGGTGGCAAGAAGAACACTCTTAGTTTTTCCACTCGAGTTTGGATTTTGGCTCTCACTATCTATAGGTAGTTCTCTCGCTCACCACTCTTCTCACAATATGGTTTTGTGGTTTGCACCCTCGCTAAAGCCTTTGCATTATCCGCAATTATTTGGCTAGGAGTCATCGGTTGCAAAACACATATCTTGTTAAGCCATTTGAAGGTATACACATTTGTGCAACCATCATGTAGAACACTTTTGCCATATTGCCATGGTTTACCAAGCAACATATGGCATACCATCATGGGAACCACATCACACTCCACCATATCTTTGTATGGTCCAATTGAGAATGTTATCGAGACAAATTGCTTGATCTTCACGAACCCTTGGTCACTTAGCCATTGGACATGGTATGGGTGTTTGTGTGGATGGAGGGTGAGGTTGAGCTTCTCACATAACTCGGTGCTTGCAAGGTTATGGCAACTCCCTCCATCTATGATAACTTTAATGGATTTCCCATTGATGCCGACATGTGTTTAGAAGATGTTGGATCTTTGATCCTCATGCTCTTGGGCTTGAGTGGTCAAGACTCTTGTGACGACAAGCGATGGACTTGCATCTTGCTCACACATGAGGAGTTCTTGGTCATCTTCCACATGTTGCTTTGCCATTGCTTCTTTGAATTGTGCATCAAATTCATCTTCACTCAAGTATTCCTCGTCATCATTGTCATGAATGAACAAGACTTTGGTGTTGCCACATTTTGCCAACTTGTATCCTCTTCCTCTACACTTGTAGAATTCGTCATTGAATGGCGGGTCATCCACGGTTTGCTTGTCACTTGGGGCTGTTTTCCTTGAGTAAGTGTGGGCTTGAAAGGATGCTTGGAGGTACTTGAGGAGCTTCCTTTGAAGTTTGTTGTTGTAGAGGTTGGAGCTTGCTTGTAGGTTAACTATGTCTTTGGCTTGTTGTATTTGATGTCCTCTTGCACTTGACACTCGGCCTTTGTTACATTATGAACAAGCTCAACCATGTTTTTGTACTTTTAGAACTTGGCAATGCGCTTGATTGGATGGTTCAAGCCAATGAGGAAACATGCCATTGTTTGCTCTTCATGTTCTTGAATGTTTGCATGAATCATGTTGAGCTCCATTTGCTTGAAGTATTGTTCCATAGTCTTTGTTCCTTAATTTAGCATTTGAATCTTGTTGAAGAGGTCGCGTGTGTAGTGCGAAGGAACAAAGCGGAAGTGCGTATGAGCCTTCATGTCTTGCCAAGTGTTGATTGGAGGATATCTTCTTTCTTCACGAGCAACTTGGACTTATTTCCACCAAAGGTTGGCATACTCATCAAACTCAAGAGAAGCCATGGATACCATCTTCTCATCACTATAGTTGTGCATGCGGAAGATTTTGTCAACTTTAAGTGCCCATGAGAGGCATTCTTTGGGATTATTTGAACCGGTGAACTTGGGCATGGTGAACTTGAACTTGCCAAAGGTTTCTTCCTTATTACGGTCACGACAGCGAGCTTGGTGATAATATTGTTGCTCTTGCGGTTGTTGAGCCACATTTGGAGGTGGAGGAACTTGGTCCTCGCGACGTTGTTGGGGAGCTTGCTCTTGGCGCGGTTGTTGACGAGCTTGCTCTTTCTCTTGGCGCGGTTGTTGACGAGCTTGCTCTTGCTCGTGGCGCGGTTGTGGACGAGGTTGAGGCTCTTGGGCCTCACGAGGTTGAGGAGGATGTGTAGCCTCTTGCCGCGGTTGTGTGTGAAGGTAAGGCTCATTCCTCAGTTGGTGACGTGGGTTAGGCACTTGGGCCTCTTGATGAATATCATGGTCTTGAGACTCTTGACGTGGTTGGCATCGCTCCACATGTACCATGTGACGCTCCATGTCTTGATATGGTGGAGGAAGCTCGTCATGGTGACCATGGTGTCGGTGTTGACGTTCATGACAATGATGACAAAGTGGGGGGTCTTGAAGAGCTTCACGTCGACAACAAGCTTGTTCTTCCAAGTTGGAGTCATCACTTGTTGTTGATAGAATGTCGTGCGGACGCATACGGTGAACTTGCGGTTGCACTCGAGGTTCCACTCGTGGTTCTTCACATGGTTGGGCTTGTTTGATCACTAGTGCTCTTGCGTGGTGACAATGTTCTTCTCACCGTACTTGTGGCCTTGAGGATAAATCACCATCATAGCTTGACGTAGCAGTGTGGAAAGGAGAAGGTACATATTGCGAATAGCTCATGGGTTCCAGCACGGGGTCTTCATTGCGTCTTGGAGAACTTTCATGAAGATCTTGTCGATGAGGGGAACAATGGCGTGATGAACTTGACACACTCGAATGGTGCCTTGAAACGCTTGGTGCGCGTGAGTGTGGCCTTGTGTTTTTTGTCATTCCATCAATGAAGCGTTGAAGTCTATCGTTTGTCGCGTCGACGGTACATTGAAGAGCTTCATTTTGGTGCCCAAAGTTGTGTTGCATGGCATGCATTTGCCCTTCAATGCCATCAAAGCGGTTGTCGATGCTCTTGAACTCCATTTGAGTTTCTCCAAATTGCTCGTCTTGGCATGTCTGAAGGGCATTGCAACGGTCATGGAACTCTCGGCGAATGATGTAGTGGCTTGCTCGTGTCATGTATGGTCCTTCTTCATCTTCGGGTGGAGGTGGTTAGCTCGCCTCACCATGCCTATCCATGATGCAATACACACATAGATTGTATAGGGAAGGTAATATGGTGGGGGTTAGCATTTTACCTCACCTTGGAGATTGTATCAAACTAGTAGCCACACATGAGAACTATAAGCTTGCAAAGTGAAATCGCAAAGAAATCTCACACTAAAGAAAGAACTAAAACTCTCAAAAGCTTTTGGTGGAAGGTTAGGATGGTGGAATGCCAAAGAAACAACCAAACGAAAATGAAAGTCAAAAGTGGGTAAAATCCAACAAAACTCAAGTCAAAGGGAAAGGGTCAACAACTCAAAAGTGTGATGGGAATCTACGCTATACACACACGTGGAGATTATTGGGATTAGCATGACTATGAAAATGAGCAACAAAATATCCTAACAAAGACTAAGCTCGGTTGTTGTGCCAATGCAAGGAGAGACGGTGACCCATTTGCAAAGAGAAAAATGAGCAACAGGTTTGTGCACTTTCTATGGGCGCTCTTATTTATCTTGCTTACAAGCTTGAGACCCTCTTATGCTATGGGAGACTATTTCCTTTTTCTTTTTCTTTGTATCTTTTCCCCCTTTTTTGTTTATTTTCTCTTTACTTTTTTTTGATTATTGCTCTCCCTTGATGCTACCACTCACTCTTGCAATTGCTCTTACACTCTTACTATCCAAGGACAAATGCATAATGCTCAAGCAAACACAAGATGAGCCACTCTCGTGGGGTAGGTACACACAAAGGAAGATATGGGTTAACAAGGTGACACAAGTTATACCTTCATTGGTGATGATGAACTTGCTATCGGTGGTGCGGGAGGATCTTCGGGTTCCGTGGTGTTGATGAGCATGGGCGATGTTGTTGTGGAAGCTTGTTGTTAGTTGCTGACACGCACACGAGACACAAACAAACAAAGGAAGATTAGCCAAGATGGAAAGGAGGAAAAACTATGCGAAAACAGGCATCAGGGCTGGAGACTCTGGGGTTCAGGGATGGAAACTCCGATGGGCCAGAGACTCCAGGCTTTAGGGCCGGAGGCTTCGGGGTCAGGATCTGCTGCTCGAACTGCTCGTGTTCTTGAGCGGAAATCCATGCCTTGCGCCTCAAATTCGTGAAAAATGGCTAAAATTGGGCTGGGAAACATAGACAAAAGCTGGACCAACACCTTAGAAAAGATTTGGTCGGATCAAAACCACAAATAACACCCTAAATCGAGAGATCGGTCCAAAGGCAAATTTGGGGATCTTTTTGGGCATTTTTTTGAATTTATGGTGGACGAAGAAAAATTGGTGGGGAAATTTGTGACCAACGAGGATCTTTATATCAATTTGTTAGGGTTGGCCCCTTAGGGTTGCTCGATCTTTAACGAATCCTCGTGGAAATCAAGATGAAGGCGAGTGGGGGTGAGGGGGAGGATGAAATCCATGAACACACATGAGAATAACTTGATGAATACACACACAAGAAAACACGATACGAGCCAATAGCTCAGGTTGGCGGCAACCAGTTCGACACAATCCCTAGGATCGATGGTGGACAAGAATACTCTCTCTCTAACCGGCACGACGAGCGGGAGGCTTGATGAGATCTTGACAACTTAGAGAAGGGACACCAAATCCAAGGCCTTGTACAACTTAAACGCGCTAGGCAAAGCTGAAGAGGTTGGGGGATAATTGGTGCTCCTTCTCAAGGAGCATGAGACTATAACTAGATAGATTCACAAGGGTTTCTTATAATTAAATTATCCAAGTCTAGGGTTACAATATGGAGGGGGTGGTCTATATATAGGCCAACAACTAAATAGGGGTAGTTTGGGAATAAAAAGGTAAGTTCTAGGAGAGTTGGAGGGTAAATGGGCCGAAGGCCCAACTGCCGGCGCAAGCCCACAAGTTAGGCCGGAGACTCCGGGTCTAGGGGCTGGAGACTCCGGGGTGGTCTCTAGGGTTGATTCTAGGGTCCTCACTGTAGCATCTATACGTGAGGGTGGAGTCGTTGCGGAAGTCTTGGGGTGGAGACTATAGTGCGTAGGGCCAAAGACTTCGGTGTAGAGGGACGGAGACTCTAGGGTGGGTGGAGACTCCGGTGTGGTCATCACTCTTCGGCTTGGTCTCCGGGGTAGTGGACAGAGAGCTCGAGGTAGGGGTCTGGAGTCCAGGGCGGACACTCCGGTGTTGGAGGTCGGAGACTCTGGGCTTCAGGGCCGAAGACTCCGGGGCTTCAGGACATGCTCCGTCATCTTCTTGTCTATCTTTGGGTCCTTCTTCTGAGAGGGTTTGTCAATGTGTTGGGGCTTCATAGCTGAGAATGCACAATGTAGTAGAATTAAGTAGCAAGCCATCCAAGGATATATTGAAATCACATGAGGAGAGGAACGAGTTAACCTTAGTTTATAGGAGCTTGGCTCGAGCGCGTCATTGGTCCACTTGGAAAACTAGGTGGTGAGGATGTGAGGACATACGAAGGACGGGCTACATCATATGGCTCATAAGCTTAATTCTCCTATAATTACTTCATTCAAATATCTTAATCGCACTCACGTTCTAAATATTGATAACGTCTTAAGTGTGTGACCCTGAAGGTTCGGATATTTACGGACATGTCCGGAACTCCTTCCGCGACAATGATTACTATTAGCATCTTGATAGACGTAGTAATCCCCGCAAATAACACAAAGATCCTAGTATTATGTCCCATACACATCGCATTGCTTTGTCGATACTTTACATTTTCTGAGATGAAATACTAGGTTATTCTCGTTATCTGGCATGTACTCTTTACCCACACCGTACTATCGATGTTCATGTGATCAATAACTTGATCACGTGTCTGGCCAGACGATGACGAACATCATAGTACATGATTGGAATCATAGTGTATCTCTCTATCGACAGGAATAGCAATTCCCGCAAGCACACCATGTGAATAATTGACGTACCATCCGGTAAGAGCAAATACCGACTTTATAATTACTCTTGTTTAGAGTAGCATTTGAGGAATCCTTCCACGTCCATATTGTACCCAAGTTCACATGTGTCTCGTGGTCTAACGATCTTTAGTAAATGCAATACATTATTTATGAAAAACTATTGATAACAAATATTAACGATGCGTTTCATGGTATATCGTATCGAGTCTATCCATCGTCGTTGTTCTTCTAACAACTTCGATCTCATATATCATTGGGAACTCTGCAACACTTTATCGTCTTGCCCATAGTCAGGAAACCAAACCATCGTTGATACATGAACTAGTCTTAGATGCAAGACTAGGGATATCTTATTAGTGTTTATTATTCTGCACATGTATTAGGATTTTTCTTCAAATACACATTATTCATAATTAATTCAATTATAGCATAGAACAATAAACTTAATTATGAAATAAAAATATGAATAATAATACATTTATGCTGCCGCGGTAGCCGACTCACGGAGTATCACGTCTATGGATGGCGCTTGCTTGGCAGCAAGAGCAATGACGATCTCTTGCGAGGGTGCTTTGGGAGCGCCGACTGGAGCGCAAATCCCTGTCACAAGTTGTTGGGATTAGTAGAGCACCATGGACGGAGAGTTAATGTGAGGAATTTCCAGAGCAAAAACATAAGTCGTCACGGATCTAGTCTTCGTGAGAGAAACTTGTGATTCAGAGACAACCCTCGTGTGTCCCCTAGGGAGAGGAATTTTCTAAGGGGGTTTCAGAGAGTATCGCAACGACTCTACGATGAAGAATTGCCAATGAGTTTTTTTTAAACATCATATATATTAGGTCTGCAAGCCGCCTCATTAAAACCTTCCAGTCCCCTTAGGTACCCTGGCAAGGAAAACGAGTGCGTCTGAACTTGCAGCCTCTCAGAAAAGAATTACATGGTTTATTAAATGGGGTTTAATAAAGCTAGGAGTATCATGCTCCCAGGCTACAGGAACCTTAGTATCAAAATTATGTTTGGCAAGGAAATGAGCTAATGAATTAGCTTCCCGGAAGCAGTGCTGAACCATGATCTGGCCAATCCTATGAGCAGTAACAAAGCACTCCGCCAAAATCGCCGTGTATGGACTCCAGATCTCAATCTCCCCATTGTAAGCTTGTGCGATCTCAAGTGAATCAGTCTCGACAATAACAGGGACACACCCCAATTGGTCAATAAACTGTAGACCCTTCAGAAGTGATGTTGCCTCCACCGTAGTAGCATCAAGAAGGTGTTCCAAAACTTCGCTATGTCCTGCAACTGCTTGCCCTTTTGAATTACGCAGAATAGCGCTCGCGGATCCAAAACTATTAGGGATATAGCACGCATCTATGTTTAGCTTATAGGTATTTACAGGGGGTCTACTCCACTTGACATCCCGGATTACACACTCAGTACTAGCAGCTTTGTAGTTACTGATCAACGCCTAGATCGAGAAGGCTGACAGTTCAGGCTTGGCAATTTTCTCACCTTTTACAAATTCCCGACGCTGCCACCAAATATACCAGGCTCCACATAGAATAGCTTCCCCTAGACCAATATTCGCTAGTCCACCATGATTAACCGTAGCTAGAGCTTTGTTGCAAAGAATTTCCTCCAGAACTACTGAGCCCGACCTGTCAATAACTAATGTTGAATCAAACACATTGAGAAGGCCCAAAGCAGACCACACTTCTTTTGCACGTTTACAGGTAAATATCAGATGCCTTATATCTTCCGCCCCTGCAAGCAAACCAGACATTGGCCAGAGACTGGAATATGTCTATTAGCGAGGATCGAATACCTAGGGACAATACCATGCAACGCCTTCCACCCGAAGATTTTTATCTTGCTCAGTAAATTCAACTTCCACAAAATATCCCACATCGGATTACACGAAGAAGAACCAGTTTCACTGTTTGTCATTCTCTTACCATGACAATGGTTCCACTCAATGTAGTATGATGACCGAACTGAGAAAGAATATGTTTTTGTACAATGCCACGCAATAAAATCCTCATTGTGGTTTATGCTCAGCGGGATCCTCAAAATCCTTTCCACGTCTAGGGGATGAAAGTTATCCTTTATTTTCTCCTCATCCCAGCTAAAAGAGTCAGCGTCAATAAGCTCATTTACCGTTCTTAAAGTAATATTACCTTTTGGGGTTTGAATCTTTCGGTCCGGACTGCTAGGGATCCAGTGATCATCCCAAATATTAATCTTCTCCCCCGACCCTACTCTCTAGATATGCCCCCTTTTAAAGGTTGCAAGCTCCGCAATAATACTCTACCAGGTGAACGAAGAACCTTTCTTTGGCCCAGCCTTCAATAGATTTCCATCCGAATAATATTTAGATCTGAGAACCTGAGCACATAGAGAATCTGGGTTAGTTATAAGTCACCAACTTTGCTTTGCCAGCATTGCCAGGTTAGAAGCATGAATATCTCTGAAGCCCATTCCTCCAATTTTCTTCGGTATACACATTTTCCACCAAGCCATCCAGTGCATGCGATTTTTTCCTTAGTGTCACCCCACCAAAAGGCCGCTATAGCATCAGTTATGTCCTTACACAAGCTCAATGGGATCTTAAAGATAGACATAGCATAAACTGGAATAGACTAAATAACTGCTTTCAATAAAATCTCCTTACCACCCATAGATAGGAATTTTTCTTTCCACCCCTCCAATCTCTTGATAATTCTTTCCAATAAGTAAACAAATCTCTCACTGGGTCTTGCGCCAACAAGAGCAGGAAGTCCAAGATATTTATGGGAAATCGCTTCCGTCATAATATTTAGTTCAGTACATACCTCAGCACAGACGGCAGGATCCATATTAGGACTAAAGAAAATTCTACACTTTGCCTGACTTATCAATTGTCCGGAGCTTGCACAGTATTGATCAAGAATCTGTCTCAATGGGGTTGCATTAGTCATATTAGCTTTCATAAGGATTAGGGAATCATCAGCAAAGAGCAAATGCGAGACTGATGGGGCATTTCTGCAGACCCTAACACCTTCCATACCACGAACCTCCTCTCTATGAGCCAGAAGACTTGATAATCCTTCTGCATAGAGCACAAACAAATATGGGGATAAAGGATCCCCCTAGCGCAAACCCTGCTGGGTGTAAATGTCTCGGTTTCTTGATTATTGAATCTGATCTTGTAAGTCACCGATCTGACACAGCTCATCAACAGATCCACAAAATCATTGTGAAAACCTAACTGAGTCATCATATTCTCTAGGAAATTCCACTCCACCCGGTCATAAGCCTTATGCATATCTAGCTTAACAGCACAATATCCCCATTTTCCTTTTTTCTTATTCTTTATTGTGTGAAGGCTTTCATAAGCTAGCAGGACATTATCGGTGATCAATCTTCTTGGGACAAAGGCACTTTGTACAGGCGATATAACATCATCGAGTACATGTTTCAGTCTAAAAGCAATCATTTTAGAAATTACCTTGTACAAAATGTTGCAAAGGCTGATTGATCTATATTGGGTAATTCGCTCCCGGGCTTGAACCTTGGGAATAAGATAATAACTATGTCGTTCCATCCTGGGGGAACATTTTTATTATTGATCGCCTCAAGAACTTCATCTGTAATCGCTTCCCCCAAAATATTCCAGCATTTTTTGAAAAACACGGCATGTAAACCATCATCCCCGGGGGCCTTCATGTCTCCAATTGAGAAGAGGGATTTCTTTACCTCTTCAGCAGAATATGCATTTATCAGCTGTTCATTCATTGGAGTAGTCACTTTTTCTATAACTTTAGAGAGAAGATCTGGATCCGGCTCATCAATTTCTGCTGAGAACAGACCTGCAAAATACTGTGAAATCATTGGTTTAAAGGAAGGACAACCTTCATGCCAGTTACCATTATCATCCTTGAGCTTTTTAATCATATTCCTTCTCCTCCTCTCATTTGCAAAGTTATGAAAATAAGTAGTGTTTTTGTCACCGAACTGTAACCAGTTAAGCCTGCTATGTTGGGCCCAGTGAATTTCCTCCTGTTCGAGTAGCTCTTCAATCTCCCTTGCAAGCTCACGCTGTTGCAAAATGCTGTCATCTGTAAGTGGCCCCGATGCTACCTTTTCCAAATCCTTTTGGGCATCTCTAATTTTCCTTTTTGATTTCTGCAATATTGTTTTGTCCCATCCGTGCAACTGTTTATGGACAAAAGCTAGTTTTCCCGTCAGCGAGCCGTTTTGAGTTTGCGGCCCGGCAAGCTCCCAAGATTCTTCCACAACCTGACGAAATATGGGCTCTTTGAGCCACTTGGCCTCAGAGCGCATCACATTAGGACTCGATATTGGGTGGGCATTTTCGATGTCAAATTCCATGAGGATGGGCCGGTGGTCAGAACGGCTATATTCCATGTTCTGTAGCGTAGCATCTCCAAACATTGTATTCCAGCTATTATTAGTCAACGCTCGATCTAACCTCTCCCTGATCCTTCCTCTATGCCAAGTGAATTTGTGTCCTGTAAACCCGAAATCAGCAAGGTTACAATCACTAAGAGCATCCCTGAAGTCTTGCATAAAATAACCCGGCCTGGGGTTTCCACCTTCTTTTTCAAAAGGATACAAAATCTCGTTTAGGTCGCCCATTACAAGCCATGGCATGTTTAAAGTGACATCCAGATCACGAAGATATTGCCAAGATAAATGCTTGTCCTGCCATTTTGGTTCACCGTAAAAACCCGTAAACCGCCAGACATTCTCCACGCCAATACCAATCTCAACATCAATAAAGTTCCTCGATTTTTGCCGTAACGACACTTGTACTTCTCTTTTCCATAAGAGTAGCAAACCCCCACTTCTGCCATCACTAGAAACAACCTCCTTGTAATCCATATTTAGTTTCCTTCTTAAACACTCTGCCGGCCACTCCTCCAGATGAGTTTCAGACAGAAGTAAAATGTCCGGGCAGCTCCGTTTAAATAAATTTAACAGAGCCCGGATAGCCGCAGCCCCTAGAAGGCCACGACTATTATGCGCTAGGATTTTCATTGCTCCCGGAGAGCCCCCTTCTTGAGAGCCACTTATATTAGTTTTGTGTTTTCAGAGTCATCTTTCAAATCCTCACCCTTCCTTGATCGTTTTGGGTCCCGTTTTGAAGACGGGCTCATATTATTTGTCAGACTCCCAACCAAATTTTCAGTCATAGAAGCAACCGTGCCAGGCGACACCAACGCCAACGTAGTCTGACCCATGACAACACCTCTCTTTTTGTTTTTTTTTCACATCATCCATCTCAAGATCATCCATACTCGGTTCAGTGGACGCATCAACTTTTTCCGGCGTGAGGGCATCTTCCATGTTGTAACTAGGGCGATCATCACCACCTCTCCCAGAGAATCCACCTCTACCACGTCCACTTCCCCTACCTCAAGAAGGTCGTCCACCTGAACGAACTGACCAGCCAGCACGCAAATTCTTGAAGATTAATGCCTGTGGAGAATGGATGCCATCCCCGTGGTCCTTATATTCATGCCCTAGATGGCCACACACTTGACACCAATTTGGAAGCTTTTCATATTTCACTAAAAACAGTTCTCTCTTATTAGCCCTTATCAGCGATACCACAATTTTCAGAGGTTTTCTAACATCCAACTTTACTTTTGCACGATAAAAGTTACCCTCAAAATCATTTGAGGCACCTTTAGCTGTCAGGAAGATCCCCACTTTGGAAGCAAGGGATTTCAGCATAGGGACATATCCGATTGGGAGATCATGAATCTGTATCCAAATGTCAATGAAGTTGAGATCAATCGTTGAGGGTTTAGTAAACCCATCCCACAGCACGATGACCACCGGGTTACCCCTGAAGCTCCAAGGTCCTCCTTCCATGACCCTCTCCCAGTCGTCCAGACACTCAAACTGAAAAGAGTGGAGATTGCTCTTTAAGGTTTTTGTATGCACTTCTCTTGCCAGATCCCATGCCGACCGTATGTTTTTATAGAACCAGAAACTTGAATAGTCCCCATCCGCAACAACCCTAGCAATGGCGAGCCATCTGGTCGCCTCCGGGAGTAGTTGATTCTCCTCCTCGAAGATTACATCGTCCAGATCCTCCTCCTCAAGGCCAAGCTGTTTCATCATTGCTTCCAAGATTCCATCGCCTCCACTCGGCGAATCACCATCCAGACCCGTCGCCATCAGAGACCAGTTGGCCACCACGGAAGATCCCCCGAGAAGCCCAACGTCCACCTCACCCGAGAACCGAGGCCGAAGTACCCGGGAGTCGCAAGCGAGGGAGGACGGGGGGATCGGGAAGGAGAGAACTCAACAACGGCGTCGCCATGAGCGCCGCGAGAGAAGACAACCCTAACGTGAGGGAAAATAACTCGAATTGCCAATGAGTTCATCGGTGATAAAGATACAAAGTCGGATATAAAAAAGCTACTTACCCAACACCAAGAATGTGAGAGACAAAGACATTATCATTCAAGTGGGGAAATGTTGATTGAGAAGGAGTTGACCAACTATCAGAGCCACCAACTCTAGAGCTTGGAGCGGAGAGGGCAAAAAATTCTAGAAGTAGACGCCTTTACCGAACCGTGTTAACTAATCTTGGTGTCGTTATCATGCTGGTGATTGCTTGTTACTCGGTTATGGGCGTAGATAAAATAATAATTTTGGTACGAATAACATAATGAGAACACAAAAAGTAAACGGTCTCGCGTTCTACGGGATTTTTTTAAAGGAAACTGCTAACAAGAGCTGTGTGCTCAAAGCGTAGTCTCGTTCTTCAAAATTCTAGCCAAATCCACGTTGAGCATCCCAAGAATCATGTTGGCGCATTCTTTCATTCGGGTCTCTCGCGTCCTCGCAGGACTCAACGAGTCGTAGCATCTCAGTCTTTCCGTTCTTTTTGTTCTCAGAATCTTCATTTGAAAGTACACCGCCGAAGCAAGAAGAGACGAAGGACGGAACTAACGATGAATTCAGAGCGACGGGAAGAATTCAACGGGATCACGGTCACACGATGAAACGTTTGTTCATGTGCTTGGCGCTCGGCGTGGTAAACTAACATGGGCACATCGCTGTCCCTTCTTCTCCTAGGAAATGTACCGACTGCGCTTTCCTGGCAACACGCCAAGGCGTGAGATATCCTGCAACCTGCACGTCACTCTCGATCATCTCAAACGGATCTGATTTGAAAACTGAAACCTGGATTAAAAAACCTGCAACCAAGCCCAGTTGAAGGAGGGGTGGGTAGTCTGATTTGGTATTAGGTCGGAGAACTCGCTAATTATTTCGAGTCAGCGGTAGCACTTGCTCTGAAAAATATCTCCTTAGATAAAAAAAACGTGTATGTTTTCTAGAGAAAATTAAGAAAACGTGTACTGAATATATTACTACTAACAAACTGTCTTACAAAAGGTGGTTGAGGGACGCGAGCAGTAGTAGTACTGCTGGTACAGGATGTAGTAGTCTGAACTTGGAGCAAGGGGAAGCAGGCAGTACAGCACGGGACCGAAGGAGACCCGCGCCTCCGTCTCTCCCACGGCAACCCAAGGAGGCCGGCCAAGCAACAGCGTCTGTCTTAAGTTTTCTGGTAGCCTACGACGGCCGCGGCGGCGATCCAAGGGTGGCGGGGTAAGCGGGCGCCGCGGAGGAGATGTCGGATGCGCTGATCAACGGCCTCGCCGGCGCCGGCGGCGGGATCGTCGCCCAGCTCCTCACCTACCCGCTCCAGACCGTACGTCTCGCCTCCTCTCCCCGTTCTCGTGGATTGCTCGCTTTGCTTGCCTGCTGTTATTGTTGTTGCTGCTTCCGCGTCCTGAACGGCGAGGGTTTCTGCTGCGGCAGGTGAACGCGCGGCAGCAGACGGAGCGCGACCCCTCCAAGCCGGCGTTCAAGGACGGAGCCGTCCGCCAGATGTGCCTGGTCCTCCTCCTACCCACTTCTCCTATTCATTCATACAAAGCTACGACTAATTTGACCTTGATCCGAGTCTAACGCTACCGTGATCCCCGATTTAGGTGGTGAAGAACGAGGGGTGGGAGCGCCTGTACGGCGGCCTGGCGCCTTCACTCGTCGGCACCGCCGCCTCCCAGGTTGGTTCGCTGGTTCCTCGATTCACCGACTTGCTGCCTTGGTTTCGGGATGCCTTACACGCTTCTGCATCAAATCATTGTGCTATTAGGGTGTCTACTACTACTTCTACCAAATATTCCGGAGCAGGGCGGAGGCGGCGTCCCTTCAGCGCTCCATTAGAGGAGTTGGCGATGGATCCGTCGGGATGCTTCAGTCGCTCACTGTCGCTGCACTTTCTGGGTAATAATTCTAGTTACCTTTGTGCATCTATCGTTGACTTCAGGCACTGCATTCATAATTTGTTCTAGGGTCCAAAAGGTTAAGGCTTATGTTGACGAACTTTTTTTTGCTGCTGACTCCCAATTTGCAGATGCGTCAATGTACTTCTCACAAACCCAATCTGGGTTACTGTTACACGAATGCAAGTAAGCAAATGCAACTTTCTCGGGACAGTTTCTCCCAATCAACTGCTTTATTTGATAACACATCCTCAAGTCTAATTTACTCTTGCCTGCAGACTCACAGGAAGGCAAACAAACAGCAAAGCCCCGAGGGTCCGAATTCTGCTCTTGACAAGGCCCTACAAACTGCCCCAGCTGAGAACGTCCCTCATAAAACTATCAATGTTGTATGTAATCTCCGACCATTTTGCCTGTAGGATAAGATACTCTGTTTGTGCAATTACATTTTGCTGATTACTACATGCCTGCTTATCATCTTCTCTTACCTGTGTGGGAAAAAAATACTTTGCTTTTAAGTTAATTTGTGGTTTTGTAAGGGTGACGGGCTCATATTTAGATACATTCAATAGGAGCTTCTTAAAATCTGTTTGAGATTTTACGTGGATATGGATGTTTATCTTGCTACTGATAGTGAATGTAGTACAGCCAAGTTTTTTTTTTGTATTTCAGTAGTATGTTACCTCTAGCCATTTCACAACCTTTGACATCACTCGCAAGCCCCTATAAGTTTATCTTACATGTGTCCTCATAATCGCAAAGATCTGAAACTAATAAATTCCTCCTTGTTTTTCCAGCTGGTTTGAATTGGTAATGCTGTAAATTTAATTATGTATCAGGTTCTTAGTTCCAAAGTGTGTCATGATTCACTAGCTGAACAATAGTAAGCACTTCAATGATGCATGATATATTCTTCAGATCGTTACTGTATTGCTGCGAGTATCATACAATAAAAAATGCATATGGTTTGTGTTCTCGAAATAAAACACATGGCCCAAGCCGACTCTTTAATCTTGTAAGCATTGAAACATGATTGAAATATAAGGAATATAACTTATTTGAGCTAAGGTTAGGACAAAAAAGTACCAATCGGTTCATGTTACTTTTGACTTTTTGTCAAGCTAGAAATACAAACGTTGCTGATTTGGGATTGTATATGTGTTTCGCCTTTTTTCAATTAAAAAATATAGCGCAGCTATAGAGTATAAGTAGACATTAAACATGAGAACCAAATGAATTGTGAACAAGGAGATCTGAGTTTGCATAGGCCAGGGTGGAAGGACCTGGGAATCATCTCGTGGTCCACAATCCACATTAGAGATCAAGAAACAATGTACTCCCTCCGTCTCGAAATAGATGTAGGAGATTTGTCTAGATTTGCATGTAGCATTGAAACATGATTGAAATATAAGGAATATAACTTATTTGAGCTAAGGTTAGGACAAAAATGTACTAATCGGTTCATGTTACTTTTGACTCTTTTTCAAGCTAGAAATACAAACATTGCTGACTTGGGATTGTATATGTGTTTCGCCTTTTTTCAATTAAAAAATATACCGCAGCTATAGAGTAGACTATAAGCAGACATTAAACATGAGAACAAAATGAATTGTGAACAAGGAGATCTGAGTTTGCATAGGCCAGGGTGGAAGGACCTGGGAATCATCTCGTGGTCCACAATCCACATTAGAGATCAAGAAATAATGTACTCCCTCGATCTCGAAATAGATGTCGGAGATTTGTCTAGATTCGTATGTATCTAGATGCGTTTTAGTGCATGGGTACATGCAAATCTAGACAAATCTCCGGACGGAGGGGCGTTGGTGCCTGGTGGAGTTGGTAGAAAGCACGGTTGGCAATAGTACTAGGATAACAGGACGAGTAATATTACTTTATGAGGGCAAAGAATAATTCATGCTTTTTTGCTGCAGTTATTTTCGTTTATTTATCTAAGGCTGGTTTCATACTTGATCTTAACCTTAAAGCCGCTTCCAACTGCTACAGTTTTTATCCAGTTTGGAGTATAGTTGATTGACTTAGTCCACCTGCAGATTCAGGATCTTTACAAGGAAGCTGGAGTGTTGGGCTTCTGGAAAGGGGTTATTCCAGCTCTTATTATGGTAAGACTCTTTTTTCACATCTTTTTTTCCCCAATGGTCTTCCAATGGTTGTTCACGATGTTTCACCTGTTACTACTTAATAGGTCAGCAATCCTGCAATCCAGTTCATGTTGTACGAGGCTCTTCTGAGTAAGCTGAAGAAGAGGCGGGCCTCTAATTTGAAGGATGCTCAGGGACTGACTGCACTTGAAGTAAGCTTTAGCTTTTCTGGTGATAATTCTTACTGATTATTAGGGTGTGTACTGCATCACGCCAAGTTTCCTGTGCTGGGGATGGAAGGCCCTGAACCTTTACTTATGAGTACTTGAAAGCTTGTTCATTTATGGAGGAAATTAAAAAAAACCAGCACAATTGGGGTCACTATACCAGAAAACCACCACAATTCAGATTCGTGAATTGTGGTGGTTTTCTGGTATAGTGACCCCAATTGTGGTGGTCTTTTGTAATTTCCTCTCATTTATGACATATATTCAGTCTAGAGAATTAGGGCATGATTTGTTGATAGCACTTGGGCATTTTGATGTGCTCCTCTAATACTAGTATCTCTTTGTACAATTGTATGGGAACTCATAACAGCTAACCTCCTCCGTGAAAACATATGTTCAGATTTTTCTTCTTGGAGCTGTTGCAAAACTGGGCGCAACTCTTGTTACATATCCTCTTCTAGTTGTGAAGGTGATTATTTGGTGCACCCAATGTACTGCAGCCAATCCTCTGCATATTTGTGAATGCATGTCAAATTGAACCATGTTTATGCTGCAGGCAAGACTTCAGGCGAAGCAAATGATTGACGACGACAAGAAGCATCGCTACAAAGGTACATGATCGTCCATCATTCATTCTTTAGTGTTGACTTGGTTCAGTTGCTTTATGTCCTCTTGCTATCACATCTTCTCATCCAATTATTATTTCTTGTTTTCACCGACTTTTGCATCAAACGTTTTATTGCACCATGTCTTGCTTTCAGGCACATTTGATGCAATCACAAAAATGATGCGTTACGAAGGCCTGTCAGGGCTTTACAAAGGAATGGGTACAAAAGTTGTGCAAAGTGTTTTTGCTTCCGCTCTCCTTTTTATGATCAAGGAGGAGCTGGTGAAGGGTGCTCGATTATTGGTAACTGGTGACACCAGTCTGGTTAAGAAGCTGCCTTCAAAGCCCTCAAATTGATCTAGGTCTTGACAGAAGTATTAGTCGCTGATTATACCATAAACAGTGAACGGGGTCAGCAAAAGGAGCTCACCTCTGTTAGGTGGTAAAATACCAAGTTACAAAATGTAGGTTCTACTAGTGAATAATGGGGAGGTATGAAGTCGAGATTATACAATGAAAACTACGATTGTTGAAGCGACCGGAAACTATTGGATAGGGTATTTAAGATATTCATGTAAAATATATTTAGGAATGTTGGACATTCAAAATAAGCTGGTAATATGAATTGCTAGTGTCTAATGTACGCAGACTTCTTGCTTTGTTTTAGTTTGCATGTTTAATGAAAGGTTGGCTCGTACTATGTCTGAAAATTAGCAGTTGGTTCATCTTCATACCATACCACGACTATGTCAAAATAGATATTCGAAACTACATATACCAGCAGTGATGCTGGTATTTTAGGGAACGTAGCTGGAAACTGCCAACCTGTTAGAATTCCAAATTGAATTTAATGGGATCTTTGTGAGGGTCCATCATTGCGTCGACAGGAACTGAAAACCTATCAAAACTACTCCCTCCGTTCAGAAATAAGTGTAAGATAGACATGTATGTATCTGGACTCATTTTAGTTTGTAGTGTAGAACAGTAATCTACCACATTTATTTGTGAACGGAATTTTTTTTTTTTTGAGAATAGAATATGTTCCAGTTATTTTGATAAAATATGGGCTCTCTTTTTTGGAGAACACTTAATACTTTTTTTTAGGTAGGAAAACACTTAATCCTAAATGTGACCAGGGACTACAGTAGTAAAGCATCGAGTATTGACTTGTGTACTGACTTGGCGCGTTCAAGTAGGGTCCATCTCAAAAGAAAAAAGAAAAAAGAACGAGGGTCCGTGCGCCCTCCCTGAGACTGTTTGTGCACTCGTGCCGTTGTGCGTGTGGCCGGACGAGTGTGGATAAAGGGATAGAAGCGGCAGCTGCAGCGGGCAGAGCCATCTCCCCCTCCTCCGTCCGCCCCCCAGCGCAGCGCCGTAGAGCCGCCACAATGCCGGTCTCCTCCGTGGCCTCGTCTCTCCTCCTCTCGCTCTCCGCCTCGTCCTCCTCCTTCCTCGCCTCTTCCTCGGTCTCCTTCCTCCCCACCTCCTCATCCCCGCACGCCTCCGTCGCCGCCGGCAGGGGGAGGCCATCCGCCTCCATCCTCCGCGCGCTGCGCGCCGAGGCGACCACCCTCCCCGTGATCTCCTTCACCGGGGAGAAGGTTGGGGAGGTCGCCCTCGACATCAAGTCCGCGTCACCCGCCACCGCGCGCGCCGTCGTGCACCGCGCCCTCGTCACCGACCGCCAGAACGCGCGCCGGGGCACGGCCTCCACCCTCACCCGCGGAGAGGTCAGAGGTGGCGGGAGGAAGCCCTACGGCCAGAAGAAGACAGGAAAGGCGCGGCGCGGGTCGACGCGTACCCCGCTCCGCCCAGGCGGTGGTGTCATCTTCGGCCCCAAGCCCAGGGACTGGTCCATCAAGATCAACCGCAAGGAGAAGCGCCTCGCCATCTCCACCGCGCTCGCCAGCGCCGCCGTCGCAAACGACTCCTTCGTCGTGCAGGAGTTCGACGAGGAGTTCTCCACGGGGCCACGGACCAGGGACTTCGTGGCGGCCCTGCAGCGCTGGGGGCTCGACCCCAAGGAGAAGGCCATGTTCTTCTCCACGGAGCTTGATGACAATGTGCGCCTTAGCGGAAGGAACATCGGCACCCTCAAGATGCTAACCCCCAGGACGCTCAACCTATACGACATCCTCGATGCCCGCAAGCACTTCTTCACCCCGTCCGCTGTTGACTACCTCAACTCCAGGTACGGTACCACAGTGTTTGATGAATATGAGGGTGACACCGACGGTGAGGATGACGGTGAAGAGGAGGCAGTGGAGGAGCAAGCTGAAGACGAAGGAACCACGGAGGAGGCTTCCCAAGGTACATATAGCTAGCTAGCTATGCATGAACATTTTTTGCAATGCGGACTGCAATGTGCTGTTTGATTTTTCTATGCTAGGCATGCTTGAATGAGCTAGTGATTTCAAGCCGAAATTCCGTTAAGTACTGCAACAAGGGAATGAATAGGTTGTCAGTGACAAATATTTAAAACTCCCAAGATTGCCACGATTTAGGCTTCCAAATTACCTAGTGATGTGAATTGAATTGCCTGCTCTTGCTGTAACAGTCAGTGCAACGCATTGCACAAAACGGCTATGGCATAAAAGGTGAATGAAATCCGAAGACTTATGTAATTGTATTAACTGAAATGCCAACATTAGATGTTACTGGTTGGTAATTGCGGTATTGCCCCTGCAGTTAATCAACAACTTCCAGCGAGAGTGCGAAACATACTGATAATATTGAAGTAAATTCTTCATGTGTTTCCAATCGATGCACCTTTGATATTAACTTACAGGTATCATGCTTGGGTCTATTAATCTGCACTCCGCACTGCATTCCCCCTTTTGCTTTACTGTGACAAGTTTACACTGTCCTTCTGATTTTTGGGGTCCTTTCCTACAGTTTCCATTAAAAATGTTAAACATTATAGTTGATCATGCCTATAATTCAAGGCTTAGCTTAGAATCATGCTTAGAGATCCACCCATGCAGGTGCTAGCTCTATCTAGGCCTGGTATGTAGTATCAGGTATGAATTTTGTACAACAACATGCTAATTCTGTACTTCTGTAGTGTGTGGATTCCTTCTTTTATCAACGGGAGGCATCTCAATAATTTATAAATGAAAAATGAACTCACATACTGGAATTAGTCTCGTGTGCCAGTGATGGATTTAAAGTTCAAGCTTGAACTGACAAACAAAAAGGGATAAAACCATGTGTTATCCTTGAATACCATGGAAGTAGAACACCAGGAATCCTGGTGCATTCGTTATAGCACATTCTGGTCTGCCACCTGCCTACCACTTATTACCTGTTCTCATGAAACCCTGCTAGACACTAGTGCTCTTATTCACTTTCAAAATGTTCTGTTATTACTTGGAAACATCTAGCTTTCTAATTGGACGGTGCCTAAGTAACTATAAATGCTTGAGAAGACAAGAGTAGGCAGAAGATGGTGACAAGTGAACTTTTGGTCTTCTAACATAACAAACTTCTGTAACTGTTATTCCTTCTAAATGAAAATGTGGGGCTTTGTGCCATAGTTCCTCAAAGTAAAAACAACAATTTGGAACCACTTTAAGGAGCAGCAATAGTGAATACGCTCTGCAGTAACATAAGAGCTAAACCTGCTTATGACTAATATTTTTCTCAAGCCATTTCATTTGCACATACTAAGCAGGTGCCATAGTAGATAAGTAATTATTCATTATTTGGTACAATGTTTTTATAGTATTTAATTATTGCTCGCTATCTCTACCCAGTCCTTGCTATTATTTCTTAGTTTCTTAAGAATTTTGTGTTGTGTCATTTTCAGATGAGACTGAAGAGGCCTAGGCAGGCAACAATTCCTAGGTAATTATTATGGTGTTCCTTGTTTGTTGGTTTGGGAATTGCCTCTCCAATGAAGAAGCCTTTTTGGTTGCTTTTGTTGTAAGTTGAGTATGCATGTTTCTCACTGATGCAATATATTAGATTTTCAAACTACAGAAATACATTTCCAGATTCACTGTCAGAGTTTCAATCACAGCATATATTATGTGCAGTTATGTAGTCTTTCACATCCTTATTTCCAAGAGTCGGTGTTAATCAGCTGGTTAGTACTGTACTACTTTTAAAAAATCCTCAAGATTGATGGGATTTTGATTTCTGATTTTTGAAATTGATAGAATACGCCATGTTATTATGATCTAACTTTTGTTGAAGTTGCATGAGCTCAGTTCTTCAAACCTTAGGCTGACGAGTGGAGATTTTTGGCACCCGAGCTCTAGTGATCCTGTTATTTAAAAAAAATAATCAAAAATCATATCTGTGAGTTTTAAAAATGAAAAAAAAATTCTGGATGTAGCCAATGATGTGTCTCACAAACGTGCAAACATTAATTTCAAATACTTTGTACTCTGAGCTACACAAAAATGACAAATGTGTGGATCTGAGTACGCATATTTTTAAATCTCCAAATTTTATCAGATTTTGTCATTTTTTGTGTAGCCCACAATACAAAAAAAATCACGTTTGAATTTTGCATGCTTAGGATACAACATTGACTATGTCTAGAATTATTTTTAGATTTTTTTGGAACTTGTGAATATGATTTTGAATTTTAAAAGAAGCACTGGAGCTTAGGAGCCAAAGACACTTTTCTCTAACTCACTACATTTTGTACACTGTGAAAACAAATTTTGTGCAAGAGCATGATGGGCTGGGCCTTGCTCAACTAGGAATTCAGTATGAAACTCATATCCTGAGTTAGCATCTGCATATAATACTGGATCAGTCATAAATAACAGATCGTTGATCAGATCTACTTGTAGATACACAAAAGAATCCTATTTGACCGCAGTCAGACTAAGGATGTGCTTTGTAACAAAGAGTATACACCAAAATGACGCCAAGATTTCTCATTCATGCTTTGGTCGTTGGGCCTGTGGGCCAAGCAAGAAGAAAATCCCTTCTTAAGCTTAGAGAAGCGCCTTTCCTTTGGTCCATCATATGTTTTCCCAATTATCTTGACATTGCACTGCAGTGGGTCATGGCCAAAGCTGGAACTTTCCTTTTAAAAAGGGTGCAAAATCGGCTTTCTGTTAAATTTTCCCTTTTCCCTTCCATTTTGGTGGACCTTACAATATAGTTTGCCTATTTCACTCTGCTTTTGACGATACTAACAGATTATCTGTAAGATTATGACTGACACAATAATCCACTATGCTCATGGGCGAAAAAGAGAAGAATCTTATTTAAGCTGAGCCAACATCCTTTGCATCGTTTTTAAGGTTTTGCTGGATATAAAGCATCCTTATTATATTACTCCACTAGGGAGGAAAAGCATGCAATTATGAGTGTGTGGACCTTAGCACCGCATTTCATTTATTTTTGTTGCGGACTGTTCGTACATAAAGTTTCTCAAATGATTGGCTCCAATTTGGATCTAATACTACTTCTCTAATCTTCCTAATGTTTTCTTATACCTGCTAGTCTCCTACTGAAAAGAGCTTACAGACTGTCCTGAATACTAGCCACAGATCATCTCACAAAAAAATAAAATAAATACTAGACACAGATCTGTCAAGTGTCATACATGTGTACATTGGATACAAGTATATAACTACTGGAGTGGAGGTGCTCTTACGGACTGCTGGTGTGCAACTGAATTTACTTTGTCTTGGAGGAAACATTTCCTAGACTATCTCAAATTCTTTAACAGTAAATGGTAAAATACATGTCGTTATATTCGAATTTCAGTCATTCTATGCAAAAAATGTTAGGGGTTGTTAATTTTGGAGCTGGCGGTCTGCTATTATACTTTATTCTTGTGCCGTAAAGTTATTACCAGTTTTTTTATTTAAGCGAGGCCAAGTAAGTGAGAGCTCCCCCCATTTTACACGCCTTTACAACCTCAGATCTAGCGTTGGGTTCGTTAATTATGTACGCTCATCCGCACTAGATGTCTGTAGCTAACAGCTAAAACCAACTCCATAATGATCCTGCACACTCATATCAGCGTATGATTCTCGTACTCACTTTTGTTTTGGGAAAATGCCATCGCATACTATTACCTAATACTCACTCCGCTAGAAATAAGTGACTTGTTTATCTATATTCACATGTATTTAGACATGTTTTAGTGTATAAGTATATGTAAATCTAGACAAATTTAAATCACTTATTTTAGACAACGAGAGTATAATATTGAAAAAACTGCTCATTCTAGAGACGCCCGCTTACTTCCTCCGTCGAGGAAAGAGTGTACTTCCATCTATATATGAAAAGGTCAAACTATCTCAAATTTTGTCTCAAATGCGACAATTAATTTGGGTTCGAGGTACTCCTTCCATTCAGAAATATAAGATGTTTTAGCTTTGTAAAATGAATGTATCTAGATCTTTTTTAGTGTATATGTTTACTTCGAACCTCTATGAATCTATAGACTAGAAGACGTCTACATACAGGAGGGAATAGTAGCTATATTTATGAAACCAAAGAGTTATATTGTCGTAGTTTTGGTTAAGGAAGTACCTAAGAAGGTATGATAGATTGTTCAGAAAAAAGGTATGATAGAGGGTGAGAGCAAGTCTGGCAGCTACGACGACGTCTACAGACGAGATTAGGCACAAGCAAGTGTAGCGACACACATGAAATACCAGGGTTTGGAGCCCTCTGTATAAGAGGTAAAACCACTACTCCTGCCGATCTGACTATTTGGATGATGAACACCAGAACTACAGAGGTTCCTCGAGCTATATGAGACCTAGCGAACTAACAGAGACCAACCCTCGCCCAGGAGGCACCGTTGCCTCTTATAAAGGGCCAGGGCAACGGTCACAGGCATGGCTAGCTAGCGGGTCCCACATACGGGTCCTAGGTGGCTAGTCATCTACAGTACTACGCAACAGAGATCATGTCCATAGTGTTCGCCGTATGAGCCTACGTGAGCATAATGTACGCCGTCTCCATTGTTCCTCGTGTCAGCGGAAAAGTCTCTGGTATGGACTTCGCGCATCGGCCACCTTTACGTCCCATCAGTAGGCTAGAGCGTGGCGTGCACGTGATGCCTAGCTATAGCTTCTAGATGCTCTAGTCTGACTAGGCTCCTCCAGCCGGACCTGCACAACCCGATCTTCCTTCCTCGATCTTGCGCCCGTCTCGCCTTAGCTAGCCTGACTGGATCGGTCAGCCGGTCTTCTCTGCGTTGGTCCAGCATCCGGCTGGTTCACACCAGCCGGCTCTAACGAACGTTGCCTTCTGAATCGTGATTCCTTCAGCCGGACGACACAGAACTTGTCCGGTTGGCCTACCCGGGTGTGATCCCCTCAACCCCGAGCGCGCGCTGATTTCACCCTCAGGGAAATTCGTGCTGGCTTACCAAAATTCGGACTTGCATTCGGCTAGAAAAGGGCAGTCCTCGACGGTTAGTCTGCCTGATGACGTCGTTGCCGACATCACCCATGATCAAACGCCATCACTGCCACGCGTGTGGCCGTGTCCCGTCGGCCAGCCGCCTCGGTAACCACCCAGGATCTTCCGTGGCCGAGCAGTTAGCGCAAAGGATCCACGTAACGGGGAAAGGTGAGGCATAGCTTAGTTGTTGCCACGCATCATGCGGGACAGTTGCGCTCCCCCGCTATTAAATAGCGACCGGAGCGGCAGCCGCTTGCACGCGCCCGCTTCCCCACATTGTCTCCCTGTGCTCCGCTCTGCTCCTTCTTCTGTTCCTCCCGATCTTGCCCTCTGCGCACCAGTTCTTGCCACGTCGCTCGAAATTGGTCGCCGGCAAGCAACATGCAATTGGATTCCGTTGCCCAGCGCGACGTACTTCATGGCCGACGAGCGCGGAGGTTGGTGCGGTTCTACTGTCAGCGCTGATTGATAACCCACAAGTATATGGGATCGTGTGTAGCCTTTTCGATAAGTAAGAGTGTCGAACACAACGAGGAGTTAAATGTAGGATAAATATTTTCTAAAGTTCTATCAACCATTGATATAACTCTACGCACACTAAACGTTTGCATTATCTAGGAAATAAAACTAGAGCAACAATACGAGTAATAGAGATAGCTTTGCATGATAATAAATAACAAGAAAGTAAAGCTAGTTGCTACAGCAATAAAATATACTAAATTAACAGATCCATGAGTGTAGAATAGTGGTGGTAATTGTGGTGGCTTTGTTTAAGTTTAAATAGTGAATAGATCAGGTTCATTGTCTTCGATGCAGTTTTCTATGTGGGAGAGGCTAAATATACATGCGCTTCACTACTTGGAATTACATGTACTATATGATTAGATTGTTAGCAAACATCCATAAGTACTAACAATGCATTAAGGTTTCCCCAACCATAGCCTTAAGTTTAATGGTCCTCTTACTCCCATACGTGCAACGTTCCGGTTCGCGTCCTCAGGTTTCTGTCACTCCGGCAGAACTCCCCCTTCCTTTTACACATACTACAAACCCTATGATGTTTAATCCATGCGCGCACAAATATAATGGACACCAAAGGACTGTACCATATCAACATACAACTCTAATGAACCAAAGATGTTCAACCATTCAATCTAAGAACAAAGAAACTACGCAAACATGATATAGATCATAAGATTATAACTTATAGCATCAAACACCATGTTTACATAGGACGGTACAAAGGTGTATGAGAGGATGAACCACTGCATACTAGGAGGATTAGGTGATGGAGATAGCGGTGAAAATGGTGAATATGGTGAAGAGGGCGGCGGCGCGGGGGACTCCTTCCCCGCCGCCGGTATCATAGGGGAGCACCGCCCCTTAGCCCCCTTCCTTCATGGCTTCTTGGGAACCCTCCCCCATGGAGATGGAATCCATGGGGGGAGGCAAAAACGTGGCTTTCGTGACTGCAAATTCGTGGGTGGAGATGTCCTGGGCGAATTAGGTTTCCTCCCTTTATATAGCTTCTCGGATTCCCGTCACCCCATCTTGGGCTGCAGTAAATCGGGCCTAGGGGGCCCGTCCGGACTCAGAATCAGCTAAATTTTATGTCCAGAACGTTTTTCGTGAAATTTCCAACAACTTTGTAGTTGAAGAGTTTTCCGTTTGACGCTGTGTTCGACCCGAAACGTGACCATCTTCAAAAAGAGTTCTGAGACAGATTTCTGGAAAAATCCCAATTTGACTCCAACAAGGTTTCCACTTGTATTCTTGGTAATTCCTACACATCAAAGTGTAAAACAAGAATATTTTGCACTTTTGCAACTATTAGTAGGTTAGTACAAATAAATCATAAACTTTATACAAAAAGGAGTGTTAAAAGCATATTATTAGCATAAAACCATCAAAAATTATAGATACGTTATGGACGTATCACTGATCAGATTCGGAAGTATCGCCGGTCTCATGTCCTCCTGGCAGAGCATATGGTCGAGATGTGGCTAGCGCCGGTGGACGAGGTGGTCCCAAACCTCGACGAGGGCGAGCGGGTCCTTTTCCTCTCGCATCTGGACGCGGGCTCGTGCTCCCCGTCCACTCCTTCGTCATCACATTCTTCGCTTTCTTCGATCTCCGGATGCACCACTTGGGAGCCAACGCCTTGGGAGTCCTAGCACACTTCGTGACCTTCTGCGAATGTTACCTCGGGATCGAGCCGGATCTTGGGCTCTTCTGTCGGCTCTTCTATGTGAAGGGTTTCGCAGCATAGTAAATCAAAATTTTCTACAGAAGCGAACAGAGGGAAAGCCAAGATCTAATCTAGGAGATGCAAACAACGAGAGAGATTGGATTAGATCTTCATACCCTTGAAGATTCAGACATGAACGCTCGGAACGTGGGTGATGTAGTCGTACTCGCTTCTCCTCCTCGCGATCCGATCCGATCTAGCACCACAAGTGGCGGTGCCTCCGTGAGATGCACACGTGCGGCACCTCGACGTCTCCTCCTTCCTCGGACCAGCAAGTGATGGTGGAGAGATGGATTGGATCTACAACACGACGGCGTGGTGTATTTGGTGGAGAATTTCTGCAGCAGGGCTTCGCCTACAAACAGTCGGGAGGGAGAGAGGAAGGCAGCAGGGCTACTAGGGTTTGGAGGGAGATGTGTAGGTTGGGGGGTGGGGACGCACCAGCCCTCTATATATAGAGGGGGGGGTGCGGCCAGCCCTTGCCCATCCTCCAAGCCTATCTCTAGTTTAAACAATTTAAACTCTCCCTTATCTAGAAATCCTATCTCTAGTTTAAACAATTTAAACTCTCCCTTATCTAGAAATCCTATCTCTAGTTTAAACGAGTTTAAACTTATCTAGGATCGGCTGGGCCCTATGGGGCCTTGTGCCCCTGGCCCAATGCAGCCAGGACACTCCCTAATAGGCCCATGCCCCCTCCCGGAAGGTGGGACCACGTTGGCCCCCTTCCGGAAGGTTCTAGAAGCTTCCGGTACAATACCGATTAATCCGGAACAATTCCGAACTCCAAAAACTGCACTGCCTTATATGAATCTTATTCTCCGGACCATTCCGGAACCTCTCGTGATGTCCCGGATCCCATCCGAGACTCCAAACAAAAATTCATAAACCAATTATCCAATCTATCCTAGCCGAGACACGTTATGTGTGACCTATGAGTTCGAGAATATGCGTACATGATCTTCTATCAATAATCAACAGCGGGTGCAGGCACCCATATTGACTCCCACAGATTCATCGATGATCTTATCGGATGAACCACGATGCCGAGATTCAATCAATCCTATATATATTGCCTTCGTCTCGAGATATTTTAATTGCCCGTGATTCGATCGTCTGTATGGTCATACCTATTTCATTCTCATTCACAGCAAGTACTTTACTAGTTCCGTAATCCGATATCACTTTGTGATTAACTCCTTAACCACATGCTTGCAAGCGGTGTTGATATCGACACGAAAGGGGCCCAAGTATATCTCTCGACTTGGGAGGACAAATCCCATCTCGATACATACAACCCAACAGATACTTTCCGATTACCGAGACACCTTTATGATCACCCTCTCATAGGATAACGTTTGATGACCTCAAAGCTTTCTTCCGATACGTGGAGTTGTATTATCTCATGGTCTAAGGAATACAATATTTGACATAAGAAAAACTTCGCAAAGACGAACACGATGGCACGATCTAATTGCTTCGCTTAGTTTGGGTCTATCCACCATATCATTCTCCAATGATATGATCTCATTATCAATTGACAACTCATGTCTATGGTTAGGAAACCTTAACCATCATTGATCAATGAGCTAGTCCATAGAGGCGATTAGGGACACGGTGTTGTTCACAAACCACACAAGTATTAAAGTTTCCGCTAATACAATTCTAGCATGGAATATAAAATTTATCATGAACAAGAATTATAATAATAACATCTTTATTATTGCCTCTAGGGCATAATTCCAACAGTCTCCCACTTGCACTAGAGTCAATAATCTAGTTTACATCTGGCAACAATCTCACACCCATGGCACTGAGGTGCTGATCATATTTTACACGTGGAAGAGGTTTAGTCAATGGATCTGCGACATTCAGATCTGTATGTACTTTGCTAATCTTCAGATCTCCATCTGCTATATAATCTCGGATTATATGAAACTTGCAGTTGATATGCTTGGTCTTTGGATGATATCTTGGTTCCTTAGCGAGTGCTATGGCGCCGATGTTGTCACACAATATATCCAAGTGGGTCCAATGCACTTGGAACCACGCCAAGCTCGATGATGAAGTTTCGATCCAAACTCCTTCACTTGACGCTCGGCAGCCATGTATTCCGCTTTCATCATAGATCCCGCGACCATGCTTTGCTTGCAGCTTCTCCACTCACAGCCTCCATTCAAAATATACACGTATCCGTCTCGAGATTTAGCATCATCCTTGTCGGTGTCGAAACTAGCATCGACGTAACCTTTACGATGAGCTGTTCATCACCCCCATAGACTAAGAACATTTCTTTAGTCCTATTTAGGTACCTTAGGATGTTCTTCACGGCTGTCCAAAGGTTCCACTCTGGATCACTTTGATATCTTTCGTCAAACTAAGAGCATTGGACACATCCGTCTAGTACAAAGATGGCATACATGATGGAACCTATGGCCGAGGCATAAGGCACTTTGCTCATAGCTTCCCTATCATTTACCGTAGCTGGACACCGAGCCTTGCTTCTCGACAACATAGGCAATTGAACCTTTCAATGCCTTATCCATTCTGAACCTTTTCGTAACTTTGTCTAGGTATGTAATTTGGCTTAAAGCTATCAAAGCGTCTTTGTCTATCTCTATAGATTTTGATGCCCAATATATAAGCAGCTTCACCTAGGTCTTTCATTGAAAAACACTTGTTCAAATAACTCTTCACATCGTTAAGCATGTCGATGTCATTTCCAATAATCAATATGTCATCCACATATAGTACCGTAAACGCCACCGAGCTCCCACTCACTTTCTTGTAGATGCAGGCTTCGTAGCAATTTGGAACAAATCCAAAGCTCTTGATCACTTGATCAAAACGAAGATTCCAACTCCGAGATGCTTGCTTTAGTCCATAAATTGAACGCTGAAGTTTGCATACTTTATCAGCATCCTTAGGATCGACAAAACCTTCGGGTTGCATCATATACAACTCTTCATCAATGTTGCCATTGAGGAAAGCAGTCTTGACATCCATCTGCCATATTTCATAATCATGAAACACAGCAATTGCTAATAAAATCCGAATGGACTTAAACATCGCTACGGGAGAGAAAGTCTCATCGTAGTCAACACCTTGAACTTGTCGAAAACCTTTCGCAACAAGCCGTGCTTTATAGACGGTAACATTACCATCCGCGCCCGTTTTCTTCTTGAAGATCCATTTGCACTCAACGGCCTTTCGGTCGCTAGGAGGGTCCACCAAAGTCCATACTTGGTTTTCGCTCATGGATCCCAATTCGGATTTCATGGCTTCTAGCCATTTCTCAGAGTCTGGGCTCATCATCGCTTCCTCATAGTTCGTAGGTTCACTGTCTTCTACTAACAAGACTGTCAAGACAGGGTTGCCGTACCACTCAGGAGGGGCACGCGACCTTGTCGACCTGCGACGTTCAGTAGCAGCATCGTCCAAAGCTTCATGATCCTTGTCATTAGCTTCCTCTATTGTTGGCGCAGGCGGCACTGGAACAATTTCAGGTGCTGCGCTACTCTCCAATTCAAGAGAAGGTTCAACAACCTTGTCTAGCTCTACTTTCCTCCCACTCACTTCTTTCGAGAGAAACTCCTTCTCAAGAAAGGAACCGTTCTTTGCGACAAACACTTTGCCTTCGGTTCTATGATAGAAGGTATACCCAATAGTTTCCTTAGGGTATCCTATGAAGACGCATTTCTCCGCTTTGGGTTCGAGCTTGTCCGGCATCAACTTCTTGACGTAAGCTTCGCATCCCCAAACTTTAAGAAACGACAACTTAGGTTTAGCACCAAACCATAGTTCATACGGTGTCATCTCAACGGATTTAGATGGAGCCCTATTTAAAGTGAATGCAGCGGTTTCTAATGCATAACCCCAAAATGATAACGGCAAATCAGTAAGAGACATCATCGATCGGACCATATCTAATAGGGTTCGATTCCTGCTCGACACACCATTATACTGTGGTGTTGTTCCGGTATGGAGTTGTGAAACGATTCCACTTGCTTTGAGATGCGTGAGAAAATCATAACTCAAATATTCGCCCCCACGATCGGATCGTAGAAACTTAATCTTTCTGTTACGATGGTTCTCCACTTCATTCTGAAATTCTTTGAACTTTTCAAACGTTTCAGATTTATGTTTCATTAAATAGATATACCCATATCTACTTAAGTCATCGGTAAAAGTGAGAAAATAGCGATATCCACCGCGTCAAACACTCATCGGTCCGCATACATCGGTATGTATGATTTCCAACAAGTCCGCTGTTCGCTCCATCATACCGAGAACGGGTTATGATCATCTTGCCCATGAGGCATGGTTCGCATGTGTCAAATGATTCAAAATCAAGAGACTCCAAAAGTCCATCGAATGGAGTTTCTTCATGCGCTTTACACCAATATGACCTAGACGACAAAGGCCACAGATAAGTAGTATTATCACTATCTACTTTGCATCTCTTAGCCTCAATGTTATGGATGTGTTTCATCCCTTTCGAGATTTAGAAGAAATAAACCACTCACAAGAGGTGCATGACCATAAAAGATGTTACTCATATAAATAGAACAACCATTATTCTCCGATTTAAATGAATAACCGTCTTGCAATAAACACGATCCAAATAATGTTCATGCTCAACGCAGCACATAATAACATTTATTAAGGTTTAAAACTAATCCCGAAGGTAAAACTAAGGAGAGCGTCGACGGCCATCACATCAACTCTTGATCCGTTGCAACGCCAAGATCGTCACCTCATCCTCGCAAGTCCGTCTATTTCAGAGCTCTGTTTGAGTTACAAATATTAGCAACGAACCGTATCAAATACCCGGGCACTACAACGAGGGCTAGTAAGGAAAACATCAATAACATGTATATCAAATATACCTTTGATGGTGCCAGCCTTCTTGTCCGCTAAGTACTTGGACATTTGCGCTCAAAGGACCCTTGTCCTTGCAATAGAAGCACTCGGTCCGGCTTGGGACCAGACTGAGCTTCTTCTCAAATAGGGCGAAGCGCTTCTTGCCGCCCTTCTTGAAGGGCTTCTTTGCTCCTTACCTTTCTTAAAGGAGGGCTTGTTGACCATCAACACATGATTATCCTTCTTGATGTCCACCTCCGCAGCCTTCACTTTGTGAAGAGCTCGGTGATCGATCAGTGGAACCAATCTGATTGTGAGTCACTACAAAACTTTTGTAGGCGGGAGGGAGTGATTGCAGAACCTCATCAATCTTGAGCTCCTCTGGAATCTTGATCCAGTTGCTCAAGGCGTTGAGTGTAGCCCGACATCTTAATGGCGTGCTCACTAACGGAACTCCTTCCTCCATCTTGCGATTAAAGAACTTCGAGATCTCATATCTCTAACGGGCCCGAGTCCAAACATGGTTTTCAGCCTCGAGAATCTCAAAGGGCTGGGATAGTTTTCAAAATGATTTTGAAGTTCCGGTTCCATAGCAAACAACATGGTGCTCTTAATCACACCATAATCATCTTTGCGTGACTGATAGACAGCTTTCTCATCAGTTGCAGCTTGCAGTAGGGGGTTACCTAACGCTTTCTCAAGGACATAGTCCTTTGTCCGCAGTAATGATTCTTAGATTGCGGAACCAGTTGGTGAAGTTAGACCCATTGTTTCTAAGCTTTTCTTTCTCAGCAAAAACGTTGAAGTTGAAGTTGGACTTGGCCATTGGATCTACAGATTTGCAAGTACAATTTAGACTATGTTCATGATAAATAGTTCAACTTAATCAAATTACTAGATGAACTCCCACTAAATTCAACATCCCTCAAGTTGTTTAGTGAACACGATCCAAATTCACCACACCTAATCCGATCATCACGAGAAGAGATGTGGTTTCAATGGTGGACAACAAAGTGTCGATCATATCATTCATATGACTCATGCTTAACCTTTCGGTTCTTGCGTTCCGAGGCCATGTCTGTACATGCTAGGCTCGTCAAGTTAGACCCAAGTATTTCCGCGTGTGCAAAATTGGCTTGCACCCGTTGTATGTGAGCGTAGAGTCTATAGCACCCGATCATCACGTGATGCTTGGACACATTTAACTTCGCAACGGTGCATACTTTGGGGAGAACACAGTTTTTATCTTGATCTTTAAGTGAGGAATCATCTTATAATGCTACCGTCGCGATCTAAGCATAATAAGATACATAAAAGGATAAACATCACATGCATATAACTTTATGTGACATTGTATAGCCAATCTTCGCGCAATGATCTCCATCTTGTGCGTTCCGGCATGATCTCCATCACTTCACCATGATTGCCTCCACCACGAATAGCAACTACAACTATTGCTAACTACTTAGCGATAAAGTAAAGCTATTACATGGCGTATAAGAAGTTGACTCGCAGGTCATACACAATTATAAAGACAACCATATGGCTCCTGCCGGTTGTGTACTCATCGACATGCAAGTCGTGAAACATTACAAAACATGATCATCGCATACAATATACACATCACATCTTGGGCCATACCATATCACAGAAAACACTCCCTGCAAAAACAAGTTAGACGCCTCTACTTTGTTGTTGCATGTTTTACGTGGCTTATGGGAGTAGATGCTAAGAACGATTCTTACCTACGGAAAGCCACAACGGTGATATTATGGTTGCCAAACTCCGGTGTTAATCCCATGACAACTATAGTGAGAGAAAGCGACATCCACCACCGCATGTGTGGAACAAGCCACACGTCAAGTGAGCCGGTCTCGAACGACGCCAGTAAGGTTGGCAGGGACCGCTTCAATCTCACTATCCCGCGTCATAAGAAGAACACAAACAAGAGGCTTGCAATAGAAAACATCAACGCCCGCAACAACCATATTGCGTTCTACTCGTGAAACACATCTACGCATAGATCTAGCTCTGATACCACTGAAGGGTTTCGCAGGATAGTAAATCAAAATTTTCTACAGAAGCGAACAGAGGGAAAGCCAAGATCTAATCTAGGAGATGCAAACAACGAGAGAGATTGGATTAGATCTTCATACCCTTGAAGATTCGACAGCGAACGCTCGTTTAACGTGGGTGATGTAGTCGTACTCGCTTCTCCTCCTCGCGATCCGATCCGATCTAGCACCACAAGTGGCGGTGCCTCGTGAGATGCACACGGCACCTCGGCGTCTCCTCCTTCCTCGGACCAGCAAGTATGGTGGAGAGATGGATTGGATCTACAACATGATGGCGTGTATTTGGTGGAGAATTTCTGCAGGCTTCGCCTACAAACAATGGAGGGAGAGAGGAAGGCGGCGAGGCTACTAGGGTTTGGAGGAGATGTGTAGGTTGGGGGAGGCGCACCAGCCCTCTATATATAGAGGGGGTGCGCCAGCCTTGCCCATCCTCCAAGCCTATCTCTAGTTTAAACAATTTAAACTCTCCCTTATCTAGAAATCCTATCTCTAGTTTAAACAATTTAAACTCTCCCTTATCTAGAAATCCTATCTCTAGTTTAAACGAGTTTAAACTTATCTAGGATCGGCTGGGCCCTATGGGGCCTTGTGCCCCTGGACCAATGCAGCCAGGACACTCCCTCATAGGCCCATGCCCCCTCCCGGAAGGTGGGACCACGTTGGCCCCCTTCCGGAAGGTTCTAGAAGCTTCCGGTACAATACCGATTAATCCGGAACAATTCAACTCCAAAACTGCACCGCTTATATGAATCTTATTCTCCGGACCATTCGGAACCTCTCGTGATGTCCCGGATCCCATCCGAGACTCGAACAAAAATTCATAAACCAATTATCCAATCTATCCTAGCCGAGACACGTTATGTGTGACCTGGGTTCGAGAATATCTGACATGATCTTCTATCAATAATCAACAGCGGGGTCTGGGCACCCATATTGACTCCCACACATTCATCGATGATCATATCGGATGAACCACGATGCCAGGATTCAATCAATCCCATATATATATTCCCTTCGTCTCGCGATATTTTACTTGCCCGAGATTCGATCGTCGGTATCGTCATACCTAGTTCACAGCAAGTACTTTACTCGTTCCGTAATCCGATATCACTTTGTGATTAACTCCTTAACCACATGCTTGCAAGCGGTGTTGATATCGACCGAAAGTGGGCCCAAGTATATCTCTCCGACTTGGGAGGGATAAATCCCATCTCGATACATACAACCCAATGATACTTTCCGATTACCGAGAGACACCTTTATGATCACCCTCTCATAGGATGACGTTTGATGACCTCAAAGCTTTCTTCCGATACCGGGAGTTGTATTATCTCATGGTCTAAGGAATACAATATTTGACATAAGAAAACTTCAAAGACGAACACGATGACACGATCTAATTGCTTCGCTTAGTTTGGGTCTATCCACCATATCATTCTCCAATGATATGATCTCATTATCAATTGACAACTCATGTCTATGGTTAGGAAACCTTAACCATCATTGATCAATGAGCTAGTCCATAGAGGCGTACTAGGGACACGGTGTTGTTCACAAACCACACAAGTATTAAAGTTTCCGCTTAATACAATTCTAGCATGGAATATAAACTTTATCATGAACAAGAATTATAATAATAACATCTTTATTATTGCCTCTAGGGCATAATTCCAACACTATGTCCGAGCACAAACGAAATGGCCCAGAAGGACGCTGCTCACTTGTCGTGGTGCCTCCATCTACTAGAGGTCACAGTCTGGCTACTCCAAGTTCCGGCTGCAGGACACCGTCAAGATTTGACAACGATCCTACTAAAGGAGATATGCCCTATAGGCAAATAATAAAAGTGTTTATTATTGTATCTCATTAGTTCATAATTGTTTTATATCATGCTATAATTGTATCAAGCGGAAACATTGATACAGGTCTGGTATATAAATAAACCAAAGGTCCCTAGTAGCCTCTATTCAACTAGTTCATTGGACAGCTGATGATCAAGGTTTCCCGATCATGGTGCTTCTATGCCAACTGACAATGAAGTCATATCATCTAAATATGATGTGATGGACACTACCCACCAATGATTAGTACAGCATGATCATGTCACATAGTTAATGATGACCCACAAGTATAGGGGGTGTATCATAGTATTTTCGATAAGTAAGAGTGTCGAACCCAACGAGGAGCAGAAGGTGCTGGCTAGTGGTATGGATCAGGAATTCTCTGCAAATACTTAGCAAACAGATTTTTAGGGATTTTTAATAATGCAAGTAAATAAAGTACGAGTAAATAAAAGATAATAAGAATAAATGCAGCAAGTGGCCTAATTATTTATTCAGCAAAGGACAAGCCGGTTGTATTACTTAAGATGACCAAACATTCTCGAGGACACATGGGAAGACTGTCAAGTGCTTTCGCTTCATATAGTTGATTAATCCTCTTTAGCTTGCTAAGTGTTGTGTGGGTGAACCTGTGCTAATGTACCGACCTTCCTAGGACTAATACATACTTGTGATTATACCCCTTGCAAACATCCATAAGCACAAGAAAGTAATTAAGGTAGAAACCTAACCACAGCTTTAAACTCTAAGACCCTGACGTCCCTTGTGCAATGGTTTCCTAACGGGGGTTCAGGTTTACATCACTCGCAACCCCTACGATTAGTAGCCAAATACACAATGCATTCCCCTAGGCCCATATAGGTGAAGTGTCATGTAGTCGACGTTCACATGACACCACTAGAAGAAGTACACCACAACTTAAATATCAAACCATTGAATCTCTCTCAACACAATTTCACTACTAACAACATGACTTCTCCCATGTCCTCTAGAACTAAACTAACTACTCACAAGACATCATATGGATCATGATCAGAGATTGAATAATGATGTATAACAATCTGAACATAAACAATAATTCAACGGTTCACTCAATAGAATCAACTACAAAGAGTAATCAACACCAGGAAAGTTTCCCCTAAGAACTAATGCAAGATTTAACCCAATTGTTACATCAATATGGAGATAGTGATGATGGTGCTGATGGTGATGGTGGTGGTGGTGATTATGATGATGATCCCGATGAAGTCCAACTTGATGGTGGTGTTGATGGCGACGATCTCCCCTCTCCAGGAAGGAATTCCCCTGGCAGAAATCTGTTTGCCGGAGAGATCTTTCTCTCTCGGTGTTTTCCGCCCCGCAGAGGCGGCGGAATCTTTCTGTGGTTGCTCCCCAAGTATTAGGGTTTCGGGAGGATTTTATACGCCCGGAGGAGAGAGTGGGCAGGCGGCCACACCACCTGGTGGCACGGCCTAGGCTGGCCCGTGCCAGGGGGTGGTGTGGCCCCCCTGTGGCCCATCTCCACTCCTCCTTCTAGCTTCCTTCGTCTTCTGGAAAAATAGGATTTTCCGTATATTTTCCCGGATTTTCTGATCTTCGTGAATTTTGCCTCCAAACAGCACCTTTTCCATCAGAATCCTGATTGCAGCGGTCCATGCTCCAAAAGTCATCAACCATGCAAAAACAGATGAAATAACATAAGTATCATCTCTTAATATGAAATATATCAATGAATAACAGTGAATTATGATATAGAATAGTGATGCAAAATGGACGTATCAGTTAACAGTTGCAATTGTCAGAAACAGAGTGTCCTAATCCTTAGACCATGAGATCATATTAATCATTGTCGCCCGAGGTTGCTTTGACTACATAAACCGTCATGACCGTAACTAGGTGACTATAAAGATGTACGTTGAGTATTCTAGAGGGGCATGTTGAGGCATGTGTATCAAGACCGGGATTTGTTCTCTTGTGTGATAGGAAGATACACTAGATCTGCTCGGTGAATTACATCCATAAGCTGCACAACGTATGACTAGGTCATGGTGATGGGATTTTGCATGAACGAGTAAAACAATACTTGTTGAAAACGAGATTGAATAAGGTATCATGATACCGATGATCAGATCTCGGACAAGTCAAGTATCGAAGTACCAAAGGGAATTGGATTCGTTGTTTATGGTTCGACACGAAAGGGTGTTTCATGGAATGCGTGGGGGTCTGAAGGAGTTATGCCATAGAGGCAAATAATAAAGTGTATTGTTTGACATATCTCATATATGTTCATAATATGTTTCATATTGTGCTATAAATATATTAATATGAAACGTTAATACACATGTGGTATGTAAACAAACCGTTTCTCTAGTTACCTCTAGCGAACTAGTTCTTTGGTCATGAGGATGATCTATGTTTCAAGATCATGGGAATTTATGCCAATTGACAATGAGGTCACATCATTGGTTGAATAACGTGATAGACAAACATCCAACAGTTGTATCTCATTGAGATCTAGTTACAAAGTTCACCATTAATGATAAACATGGGAAACCTCGCAACCTGATCCTTAAACTGTGAGATAATGCAAATCACCATTCTAGAGGGAGCTTAGATGGTATCAAGTATCATTCCATGACTGGATGATCAAAAAGGTGCCACTCAGGTTTCCCAAAGGGGCATGTGGTGGAGTACATATCAAGACCAGGATTTGCCGGTCCATGTAACAGATAGATACATATGTGGCCATCTCGGTGACGTTGCATTAACGAAGCTTGCAAGCGTGTGATTGGGTCATGGAATGCAACAACATGGGAACGAGTAAACAAGTTCATCGGTAACAAGATCGAACTAAGTTATGGATATACCGAAGATCAAGTCTCGGATGAACTAGGTATCAAGTAGCAAAGGGAACGGGAAACAACTATTTACGGTTCGAGCTTTAAGATTCGTGGAATGCACGGGGGTCATCATGGGTATCCAGGTCCCGCTGATGATCATTGATATGAGAGGATTCTCAATCATGTACGGACTGTTCCCGAACCGAAGGATGTCACGCTTAAGGGTGGGGGTGCTTAGGGATAGATGAGGTACCGTAGGAGAAATAGAGAGAGAGAAACCATAATAGTTTCGGGTAACATTCGATGGTGATCGGAGGGGGTCCGGAAGGAGTTCCGGAGTAAAGGAATATAATAATATGTGTATTTTAATGTTAATTGGAGAATTAATATTAAATATATATTTTATTTTATTATTAAAGGAAGCCTAATGCTAATGGGCCTCACCCGAAGGGGAGGCCCAAGGGGCAAGGCGCCTAGGGAGAGGGGCCCATCCGGCCTAGGCTTAGTGGGCCACCCAAGTGGGGCCCACCTAGGGCCAGAGGATTCCCCTAGGTGGCCGACGGGTGTGGGCATTAGTCCCACACCGCCTGGCCCTTGGGTGGTGCCCCCTCCTACTATATATAGGGGTCTCCCCTCCCCTTTGAAAGCATCCAATTCTCTCATTCTCTCTCTCATTTTCCATCGAGGACTTCTCCGTAATATTGGGGAGGACCTCTAGGGATTTGAGATCTCCACCTTCACACTACCATCGTGTGATCTTCGGTCCGGCATCTTCTTCTTCTGCTGCTCGGCTGGATCGGAGCCTGGGAGACGCCACCTACACCGGACGTGTGTAGTACTTCGGAGGCACCACACTTGGGGTGCTTGGAGCTTCTCGGCTTCATCAACATACGCCTTCCTGCGTAAGGAGTGCCTCGATCTTGAAGGGTATGAATACTATCGTGGTGGTGGCACGGCTGATGGCATGGATAGGCTAAAGATGGGGCCAATGTGTGCTAGGGGAATCCAGGGAGGGAGAGCGTGGTGATTCCACGCATGGAAGTTTTTGTATATTCTCAATCAATGGTGTTTTCAAGTACTCTTGAGGCTCTTAGCAAGAAGGAGACAATGTCTCTTACTCCCTACCAACTATCCCTAGAGTTCTACCTTAGACAGAGAGTGATTCCTCTATTTGCCGTCCCTCTCTATGGAGGCCCCGGTGCTCCTTATATAGGGGAGCCCGGGTTACAATTCTAGGGCACAGGTGGCAGCATATTCTACGAATATGCTCCTTTCCTAAAGCAGATGCTTCTTTATTCTTCTTTAACAACTCGTCCGGGCTTTGGACGTAACCCGCAGCGTCATCCTTGTCTTTTGGTGTCACGAGCTACGTCATACGGCTTTGACCGTGTCACCTTGGTCGCCACTGACCCGCTGGTCCTCTCCTTTACTTTACTTTGCACATGCTTCAGCTAATAAAGCCACCTTTTGACCAGCGGGGGATTCCTTCTCTTTGAAGCCAAGATAGTCCGGCTAGCATATAGCTAATCCGACTTACCCAATTACCTGCAAAACAGATAGACATGGCCGACATAGATCTTATGCCGGCTGGACCATTGTCAAGGAAATGCCCCATGGGCTAGGCCACACCGTGATTCGGCCTGCCTTGAGGTGACCTGATCAGCACTTTGCTTTGGCCGCGCCGTACCCCGGCTAACTCGGCCTTTATACTCCGGCGTTGCCCTACCCGGGGGTATCCCCCCAACATTAGTCCCCGAAGCTGGTGCGGTCTTAGCAACTTTTAGTTGTTAAGGCCACAGCAGGTTCCCATATCCGGATCTTTCGCTCCTTTGGCCGAGTTACCTCGTTGCCCGGAGTTTCTTTTCTTGCGACCCTTTCGCTCTTTCCGAGTCATTCCTCATTGGCTAGGTATATCGCTTTCTTATCCGGGTTGTTTTTTCTTCTCTCGTACGCTTCTCCACATCCTACATGGATGGTGATCATTATTTGCCTCATTTTAAGGGCCATGCGCATTTACCGCGCCGGTTACTGTCGCTGCGTCAGGCATAACTGCTGTGAACGTCCCATCACTACAGCGCCTCGTTAACCGTAACGCCATGTCCCGTCATGGGATCATTTGCTCCCGTGTCCCCTCTTGTGGCCTTGTTCTGATTGGTTGCTTGGGCCGTATACACGCTCGCTGCATGCGGCATGCCACCCGCAAAGGATCCCACGATGCGCGCGTGGCACAGTTAAGTAGAGGGTGCGGTGCACTCCCAGGGGAAGTTCCCCCATTCGCGCCGCGCTCCATTGCTCTCTCTTTCACTACGACTCCGCCGCCGCCGGTTTTCTTTTCCACGAGCGCCACTGCGACCGTGCTCCAGCAGTGTTTCACGCTTGCGCCACCGTTCCCAGTGCTAATCTCCACCACGGGGCCTTGCGCTTCCCGTTTCCCTTATTCCGGCTACTATTATTCCGATTACCCTCTGGAAAGCTTCGATCTCACCATGACTGAGGCAGAGGCTTCGATGGTGGCGCATCAGGAAGAAGGGATGGAGGGCTGCGAGCGCGGATGCTGGGACGGCTCCACCGTCCGCGAGGAGGACCTGGCTTGGCTCCACGCCTCCCGTCGCATCCCTGCCGGCGTCGCCTGCCGCCTCCCCGCCGGTGAGATTACTCCCACCCCCAAATCTGGGGAATACGTGGTTTTCTTGTTGCATTTCCAACGCGGCTTCGGCCTCCCCACCTCTGATTTCTTCTTCAATTTCATCTCCACCTACAAACTGCAACCGCATCATCTTCCCGCAAATGCTATCACCTCTCTGTCCTCCTTTGCTTCTGGCATCGAGGGGTACATTGGCCTTTGGCCAACCAAAGAACTTTGGATCAAGTTCTTTGGTCTGCGGAGGAACGTGGTTTCGGATAAGAAGGGTGTCCCGGAGGACAAGCACCTGACCCAATGCGGCGCCGCCTCCATCTCTCCATGTAAATAGTCCGTGTTCCCCCGGGTCACTGGGCTGGAATCTTGCAAGGGCTGGGCTCGGACTTTCTTCTACGTCCGGAACACCACCAAGGAGGACCAGATCCGGCTACTCCCCTTTAGGCTCGCCCCCCCAGATATCTTGCTTTGGGAAAGCATTCCCAAACGTGCCACGACTCTTTCGTCCACAGCCGGATCTCCCCCCTCTAGAAGCGAGCCCACAAGATCTGCTATCTTAGCGGTCCTCTTAACCCTCATCGTACCTCCTCCTTTAAGCTGGATAACTCGGCGGTTTACCGCCGGGTTAAGTCCATATTTAACGTGGAGAAGGAGTTCTCTGAGGCCTGGGAGTGGGGACTTGAGCCCTTCACCCGTACCAACCCCGCTCCAAAGGTAAGTTACCCTTTTTTATCTTCCGAATCTTCAACGTATGTCGGTTTCCTTTTGTAACTTGGCCTCTATTCTTTCAGAAATTTCTCCAGCAACCACTAGAGGATGGCGAGGTTCTGGCCAGCAAGTGGTTGGAGGACTGCCCCGAGGGAGACGAGGTGGAGACTGATCCGGAGGCCTTCTTGCCTGCCCCGGACATCGTCAAACGCAGCGCTGGTAAGGCCTCTTCTCTAAGGGATTGGCCAGACGATGATGATTCGGACATTGAGGTCCTTGAGGTACTTGATCCGGTTCTTATCTCTTATTTGCACCTGGCTTATGTTCGAATGTTCAGCTAACCCGGATGCTCAGGTCCATGAGGTTCCTCCGCTTGCTACCGATGGCCCGGCCCCGGCCCTTTCCCAGAAGCGCGCAGCTACCCCGGCCGTAGCTTCGGAGGCGCCGCCGCCCAAGAAGAGGCAAAAGATGTCCGGGGTTAAACCCTTGGCCAAGCCTGCCGCCAAGAGCACAGTCCGGAGGGCACCCAAACCTCGGGATCCTCCTACCGTTGACGAGTAAGTCCTTTTAGCATTGCTACTTCGGACTCTTCCATTGCTTGCCTTAGTCTCTGGTTGGTTCTCTCTTTTTGACTTGCTGTCCTTCCTTTTTTCTAGAGCTCCTGTGGATATTTATCAGAGCGGTTCCGGCATAGCCTCCCCACTCCGGAGTGGTCCCTCTCCCTCCTGCAATGATGATCATCGTCCGCTTAGCCCTATTCAAGAGGGTTCTGTGGCTGCGCCTGACCAGAGCCCACCTCGCCAAGAGGAGGGCAACGTCGGTGCGGGGGGTAGTGGGCTAGATCTGGATATGGCAATGCCGGATCTCTCCAGCTCCTCGGCCTTTGTGCCCAATGTTGAGGCACCAGCTTCATCGGTGCCACCCCCAGCAACCCCAGTACCAGCAACAGCACCAGCAACAGCAGCACCAATAGCAACAACACCAGCACTAGCAGCAACATCAACAGCAGCAGCATCAGCAGCAACGGCCGTAGCAAGAGCCTCCCAGCCTCCTAAGGGGAAAGCTCCTTTGCCTCCACCGGGTCTGCCCCTTCAATCACTGACTTCTTTCAACATGCTCCTCAACCCTCATCCGGCACAGCCAAGAAGACTTCCGGGTCAGCTTTGTCTGGGCCAGCTTCCAGATCAGAGGGCAGCAAACAGCTGGTTTTGCACACTAGCCCCGCTGCGACTCAATCTGCCAGGCATGAGGCCCATGTGAAGGGCCTAGTGACGAGCCATTCTCCGAGTGGCGAGAGTTACAGTCCACTACTCCTTGAGTACATGAAGAACTGGAACAATGCCAAATTCGTCGACCCTCAAGACGATCTCCCGGAAAGGTTCGGCCCAGCCGAGTTCAGTGCCCAGATGAACTCCGCTACTAAGGCTATCTCCCTGGCTGGCCGGATGATGGAGGTAATCCTTTTTCTCTGTTGTTGGTGTTTTTCCCAACTTAGCATTTGTAGATATATCCCCTAGTCCCCGAGCCTCCGAGGGAATAACTTGTTATTCGGTCGGATGCTCCTTAGTTTTTGTTCATAATGTCATTAATTTGCAAGACTTTGGGCTGGGTCTAGTTCCTTTGGCCCGGATTATGTAGTCCTCAAATATCCACACACCTAGAGCCGGGTTAAGTTCCACTTAGCCCAGATCTTGCAGATTTCGAATATCCACACACCTACAGCCGGGTTAAGTCCCACTTGGTCGGATCTTGTAGACTTCGAATATCCACACACCTAGAGCCGGGTTAAGTCCCACTTGGCCCGGATCTTGTAGACTTCGAATATCCACACACCTAGAGCTGAGTTAAGTTCCACTTGGCCTGGATCTTGTAGACTTCGAATATCCACACACCTAGAGCCGGGTTAAGTCCCACTTGGCCTGGATCTTGTAGACTTCGAATATCCACACACCTAGAGCCGGGTTAAGTTCCACTTGGCCCGGATCTTGTAGACTTTGGATTATTTCTACCTTGCCTCTGAATTTTTGTCTCTTTCCTGTTTCAGATTACCACTAACCGCCAAACTGCTGAGTTCCAGCGCCTGCTGGACTCCTACAAAGACATGCGCGGGTGTTATGGTAAACTCCTGGAGGAGTACCAGAAGAGGGGTTAGTTTCCATTCCTATTCCTTCCTTGTTCATTCAAACTTCTTTAGAACTTATATGAATGTTTTGTCCGGATTACGCAGACGAGGTTGAGGCTGAGAATATAATTATGAGGAAGAATCTTGCGGAGATAAAAGGTAAACTCATCCCCTTCACATGATCATTGTACTTTCCGTGCTTTATCCGGTGGACACTCATATTTTGGGTCCTCCGAATCATGTTGCAGTTGCTCTTGACGACAGTGTCCCCATGCCTGAACTGATGACCCACTGCCTCGAAGAAGCAGGGAAGTACGAAGCTGAACTGAAGAAGAAGGATGCTGAGATAGCTCAGCTCCAGCAGCAGGACTCGGAGATTACTCGGCTGAATGCCGAAATCCAGAGGCTCAAGAACTCTCATAAGTCCGTGCTGGAGAAGGCCGATCAGGAGTTTGCCGAAGAGAAGGAGCGTTTAGTTACGCAAATCTCTAAGGACAAGATCCAACTGGAGGAAACCGACGTCAAACTTATGTCGGCAACCACTGAGTACGAAAAACTCCGTGTCCACAACGCCACCACTGATTCCGAGCTTCAGCGACTCCTCTTCCAAATTGCGTGTAAGTTCTCCGCTCTTGCTTGATTTATTATTCGGACTTGGTCCATCTGCTCACTATTGCTCCTCTTATCCTTAGGCAAATTTCCATAGAGCGATATGTTCGCTGCCTCTGTCATACGCCAATCTCGTGAGCAGCCTGGAGTTCCTATTGTCCCTAATGCTGAGCCAATTCCCTATACCACAGAGGATCTCCTGGCGAGCCTCACCGCTCGTCTAGAGGTAGTAAAGAATTTCGGCGTGGACATTGTCCCAGCGGCAACACGGATGTTCGGCTACCTATGGCCCAGTGAGACCATCCCCAAGAAAACCTCAGACTTTATAGCCAAACTCATGGAATGTGACACGCAGCTGCATTTGTGGCGCGAATCTGCGGCACGGGCTAGAGCCTACATTGCTCTGAAGTTTGCGCTCTCATGGTATGAAGGAATTTACTTGGCATTGCTCAGTCATATGCGCACCGGGTCTAAGTGGTGCGAGGATCCGGAGTGGATCACACGCCGCTAGGCCTGTGCCAACAAGCTCATCCAATACTCCTTCTGCCATGCCTGGAATGATGGGCCGAGTTATCTTGATGTCGCTGATGACGAGATTACTCTGGAGCTGAAGAGGGAGGGGATGAGAGTGAGGGCTCCGAGCTAGGCGATGAGGCTGAAGACCCGGAGGACAACGAAGTTGACCCGGAGGGCAAAGCCAAAGCTAGCGCTCCCACACACTCCGGAGTACCTCCCTCCTCAACAGATGACTCTTCTGCTGCTCCTGCCCCTTGAAAAACACTTACCATATTTATCAGATTCCCGGAATGCCGAGCGCAGATGTACTTAAATACTTTGGTTTGTTTGCTACACTTTTTATGTTCCGAACTAAGTTTTTATTACCGGATTATCATGGGCGAAGTCCCCGAGTTTCATTTTCTTGTTCCCCCAATTTTTGACTCGGCCCGTGTCTACCTTGATTCGGTTTTTTGACTTATGAGTCCGAGGTTCAAAAAATTGATTTAACAATACTTGAAACCTTGAGATTAGCTCAAGATGATTCGGCACTTTAGTGAAGAAAATAAACTAAGGGTTAGCCAAAAAAACCAATGTCGGCCCGCTTAAGCTCTTTTGCCTTAGTTGTTTTTCATGTGCTTTGCCATTCCAAACTTGTTCTCTTGCTTGCTATGAAGCCAATCCTTGTTGGACAGCAGCAAAGTCGAAGAGTTAGGTTTTTGGTGCTAACACATTACTAAACCAACTAAGACATAAGCGACTTAACCCAGCCGACACAAAAAATATGAAAACAAGACAAGTGTTATAGCAGTCCCCGAGTTTCAGCTCGGGGTGGCAAGGTTTTTATTGATAAGCTCGTTGCCGACATACATACCGACATACGAGTAGTCCGGATACATTCACCTCTTAGGTGTAGAAAGGACGCAGCAGTGCTACGTTCCATGGTCTTTTAGATTCTTCTCCGGACCAATTCGCCTTGTTCTTTTGCTGGGGTTGTTCATCAATAAGATAGTAGGAATCATTGCGCAAAGCTTTGCTCACAATGAAAGGTCCTTCCCATGGGGAGGATAACTAGTGCATGCCAGCGGTGCGCTATATTAGCCTCAACACCAAATCACCTTCCCGAAAAACTCGGGGGTTTACTTTTCGGCTATGATAGCGTCGGAGATTTTGCTGGTATATGGCGGATCTGGACAAGGCCAGTTCTCTCGCTTCTTCCAGTAGATCAACATCATTCTGCCAGGCTTCACGCACTTCGGCTTCTGTGTATTGGGTGACCCTAGGCGAATCATGCTCTATGTCGGCTGGTAATACAGCTTCTGCCCCATATACCAGAAAGAATGGCGTATAACCCGATGATCGATTTGTAGTTGTTCTTAAACTCCATAGTACCGCTGGTAGTTCTTCTATCCAGCACCCTGCTGATCTTTGCAGCGGCTCTATGATCCGGGGTTTTATCCCGGACAGTACCAGTCCGTTGGATCTTTCCACTTGCCCGTTCGACGCGGGGTGGGCGACTGAGGCGACATCTAACCGGATCTTATTTTCCTGACAGAATCTCGCAAATGCGCCTTCAACGAAATTTGTCCCGTTATCAGTTATGATGCTATGGGGGTAGCCGTACCTCAAGATTATATCCTTGAGGAATCTTACTGATGTTGCCCCATCACATTTCTGAGTCGGTTTCACTTCAGTCCATTTGGTGAACTTGTCGACCATGACCAACATGTGGGTCATCCCTCCTTTGGCCGGCTTAAATGGTCCTACCATATCTAAGCACCATACAACAAATGGCCATGTAATGGGGATGATTTTCAGCTCCGACATTGGCAGGTGAGTTTTCGTGGCGTATCTTTGACAACCGTTACATTTTCTCACCAAGTCCTCTGCTTGCTCCAAAGCACTGGGCCAATAAAATCCATGCTGGAAAGCTTTTGCTACTAAGGCCCTTGAGGATGCATGGTGGCCACATTCCCCTTGGTGAATATCTCGGTGTATGTCAAGTCCTTCTTATGGATCAACGCACCGTTGTAGTACCGCTGTCACACTCCTTTTATATAATTCAGCGTTGATAATGGTATAGGCCTTTGCCCTTCTTTGAATTTTCCTCGAACTTATTTCATCATCCGGCAGGGTTCCCTCTTTTAGGAAATCAAAAATTGGCTTTTCCCAAGTTGGTATAGTCCGGATGGGGAATGGTTCCTCATCAACCTCCATTGCATCCACGGACAGAACTCCTGCCGGATCAAGCTGAACCGTCCCCAGGTTTGCTGAAGCAGTCCCCGGGTTTGCGGAGGTGCTTCCCTATTCTATCTCCATAGCTACAACTCCTGATCCGGTGAGGGCCGGGATATAAATTGAATCTGATTTGGGTGACGGTGTGATAGACGGTTTTCTCAAGTGCTCCAAAGCTACATTTGGCGGAATGGGTTGCCGGGATGAGCCCACTTGGACAGTGTATCTGCTGCCTCGTTTTCGCTCCGAGGTATGTGATGGAACTCACAGCCTTCGAAAAACCCGCTTATCTTCTGGACATGGAACCTATACAAGGCCATGTTAGCATCCAGGGCATCCCAATTTCCAGATACTTGCTGTACCACCAAATCCGAATCTCCAAAGCACTGTATCCGACGTATCCCCACTTCCTTTGTCACTTTGAGACCATGTACCAATGCTTCGTACTCCGCCACATTATTCGAGGCACTGAAATGGATCTGAAGGACATACTTTAGTTGATCCTTCTTGGGCGAGGTAAACACTACCCCATCGCCTAATCCATCTTTCAGTTTCGATCCGTCGAAATGCATTTGCCAATAATTGGAGTCCGGCAGGGGTGGTTCGTATTGCATTTCAGCCCAGTCCACAAAGAAATCTGCCACAGCTTGAGACTTGATCGCATCCCTTCTATCGAACTGTGGCATGTATGGAGCTAACTCAATAGCCCATTTTGCTATTCTGCCGCTTGCGTCCTTGTTATTCATGATCTCGGAAATGGGTGCCTCACATATCACCTTGATGGGGTGTTCCTCAAAATAGTGCTTGAGTTTCTTGGCCGACATATATATGCCGTACGCCATCTTCTGATAATGAGGATAATTCTGTTTAGACGCTGACAATACCTCGCTCAGATAATATACCAGCCTTTGCACCGACTTTCCTTCCTCCTCGCGCTCCACTACGATTACTGCACTTACGACTCGGTTGGTCGTGGCTACGTAAAGCAACATTGGTTCCTTAGGTAGTGGTGCAGCTAGGATTGGCGCGGTAGATAGCATCTTTTTCAATTCTTGAAAAGCAAGATCCGCCTGTGGTGTCCATGTAAAATTATCTGCCTTTTTCATTAGCTGATAGAGGGGCAAGGCCCTCTCTCCCAAAAGGCATACGAACCGACTTAATGATGCCAGGCAACCAGTGAACTTCTGGCAACTCCATTCTTGCTATGGCCCGGATTTTCGTCAGGTTAGCTTCAATGCCGCGGCTAGATACCAAGAAACCGAGTAACTTCCCAGCTGGTACGCCGAATGTGCATTTCTCCGGGTTCAATTTCATTCGGAACCTTCTTAAGTTTGCGAATGTCTGCCGAATATCCTCAAGAGCGTACTGCTTCCCTTGGTTTTTATCACCACATCATCCACATACACCTGCACATTTCGACCTATTTGATCATGCAAGCATTTTTGCATGCATCGCTGGTACGTTGCTCCTGCATTACGTAAACCAAACGGCATAGTGCGATAGCAATAAGCCCTGTACGGGGTAATAAACGCAGTCTTTATTTGATCATCCGGATTCAGGGGTATCTGATGGAAACCAGAATACGCGTCAATGAATGACAGTAGCTCACATCCGGCAGTTGCGTCTATGACTTGATCTATTCTAGGGAGTGGAAATGGATCTTTTGGACACGCCTTATTCAGGTTCGTGTAGTCAATACACATGCGCCATAATACTGCCACGTTCGAATCATCTTTCTTTTTCTCCACCAGCACTAGATTAGAGAGCCAATCCAGATAGAGTACCTCCATGATAAATCCGGCCGCTAGTAATCTTGCTATCTCGTCTCCAATAACTTTTCTTCTGTCTTCTACGAAACGCCTGAGAGGCTACTTTACCATCTTAGCCCCGGGTCTTGATGGCTGTGGCATAATCAATCAGCCAATCCTCTGGCCTGGTACTTCCATCATAAGTTCGGGTTCCCCTAGCCAGCTGAAAGTTCGGCACTGGTGGCTCATTCATGATCCGGGGCCCGAAACATGCTGGACCTAGTGGACATTGCAACTCGATTTGCTCCGACCTATAAATCCTATCCAACTTCAACCTCGCATCATCTGGCTGCAAATTCCTGCTTCCCAACCATGATCCAATTACATGGTGATCCGGTCTAGGGTATCCATCGTTGACCATAGCCGAATAACCATCATTGTATCTTTCCTGATCCGGATGTGCCTGATGTTGTTGTGCCGCTTGTCTTGCACTTCCTCCTTGCCGAGGTACACACTATTGCGTATAAGGTACATTTTGCCCTGCTCCCATAGGATTACGCTGTCCGCCGTTGCCGTTGGCAGCATTCCTTTGACCGACACTGCCTTGGTCATGGTTACCCCGGGCAGCCACACCCCGACTGGTACTGTGGCGATCCTCATCAACTTGCACTGCTTTTCCTTTTCCAGCCCTTACCGGGTCAAAAGGGACCATTTGCTTGTTTCTTCTCCCGGAGTCCACTACCTCTTCTCTCCTGGGGTCATGACCCGGAGACGACGCGGCTCCTCTGGATCTTGCCGAGTTATTTCTGGCCGAATGTACCACCTGTGAGGCCCCTGGTGGTGCCGGGTTAGCTTTGTTTATTTCTTCATTTTGTTGGCACGCAACCCTCAACAAGTGATTTACTCTCTCTTGCTGCCTTTGACGAGCCTCACCGGTTAAGCCTTCTAACTCGGATGCGGCCGCATTTGCTGCTCTGAGGTTCTTTGCTAGGGTACTGTATCGATCCAACCCTCCTGTTACTATTGTAGCTGTCTGACCCAGCCTAGGCTCGTACTCCTTGTCAATCTCGGTGATCAGGTTCCTGCCCCGAATTTTCACTCCATCGATACGATTTGCCTTAGCATACTCTCTCAAGGTGATGTTCAGTGACTGATGCAGCTCTGCTACCTTCTTTGCTCCGGCTAACATTTTCCGCCTAGTTTCCACTAACTCAACTTGCGCCTGAGCCGGATCTACCACATGTGATATTGGTGTTGCTAAGCTATCTATTTCTTGCTGGAGCACATTCTCTGGCTTCTCTAGCAGAGGAAACCTAGACCTGGTCTGTTTGGGCGTTACTTGGGGCTCTGGCGCCGGATCTTTGCTTGGTCCCGCATCTGGCACGGTCATCAGGACCTCAGCGCTGCTAGTGGGGCGAGCAATACACACTCCATGTGCTGCGCTGAGAGGGGGCTCGCCACCCTCGATGATCTGCTGCAGATGAACGCTGGACTCGGCGATGCCGACATAGATCTTGTGCGCGCCAAGCTTGATGAAGACACTGGTGCGCGATGGAGGGTGCCTACCGAAGCTTCCCGCGTTGTCACTGACGTAGTCCAGTGCTCCAAAGCGCTGAACCAAGCCTGAGACGATACGCTCGCCGGTGCTCGAGAAGTTTCCCATCTTGATTTTCACCCCTGCTAGCACCGCTAGCCCCACGGTGGGCGCCAACTGTCGTGGTGGTGGCACGGCAGATGCCATGGATAGGCTAAAGAAGGGGCCAATGTGTGCTAGGGGAATCCAGGGAGGGAGAGCGTGGTGATTCCACGCATGGAAGTTCTTGTATATTCTCAATCAATGGTGTTTTCAAGTACTCTTGAGGCTCTTAGCAAGAAGGAGACAATGTCTCTTACTCCCTACCAACTAGCCCTAGAGTTCTACCTTAGACAGAGAGTGATTCCTCTATTTGCCGTCCCTCTCTATGGAGGCCCCGGTGCTCCTTATATAGGGGAGCCCGGGTTACAATTCTAGGGCACAGGTGGCAGCATATTCTATGAATATGCTCCTTTCCTAAAGCAGATGCTTCTTTATTCTTCTTTAACAGCTCGTCCGGGCTTTGGACGTAACCCGCAGTGTCATCCTTGTCTTTTGGTGTCACGGGATACGTCATCCTTCTTTGCCTGCGTCACCTTGGTCTCCACTGACCCGATGGTCCTCTCCTTTACTTTACTTTGCACATGCTTCAGCTAATAAAGCCACCTTTTGACCAGTGAGGGATTCCTTCTCTTTGAAGCCAAGATAGTCCGGCTTGCATATAGCCAATCCGGCTTACCCAATTACCTGCAAAATAGATAGACATGGACGACATAGATCTTATGCCGGCCGGACCATTGTCAAGGAAATGCCCCATGGGCCGGGCCACACCGTGATTCGGCCTGCCTTGAGGTGACCTGGTCAGCACTTTGCTTTGACCGCGCCATACCCCGGCTAACTTGGCCTTTATACTCCGGCGTTGCCCTACCCGGGGGTATCCCCCCAACAAATAACGTCTTCCTTCTCTGTTACTTATGTCTACATAGTATAGATCCTGGTATTAGTGTTCATGCAGATAGATTTTTTTGTTTTCTGCTATGGAACCCAATAGTGGTATCAGAGCGGGTCTATGGGTAGACATGTCGTACGGATAGAACACATAGAAATATGTGGGAATTGATTTTCTAGTTGCTACCCTCTGTTATGTTCTTGTTCATATCACGACACTGTTTGATGAAGCGCCCCCCAACCAACCTCACGTGGTGATTATCGAGACTAGTCCACAGATTAAGTGGCATAGAGGGGCGTCTGTCTCTCTATGGTAGTTGATATGGCATCAACATTGGAGGGCCCTAAAAATGGAAGTAAAATGGCAATCATTGAATCCATGTTGTGGCTCTACGTTCGTAGGTGGCAAGGGGTTCTACCACGGAAGCCCTAAAGCCGCGTAAAACATGCAATAGATAATTTACAGGAGTCTATCTTTGATTTGCATAGGGGCAAGCATTGTGACATGGCAATGAAAAATTTGTGAAACTTCCATTGGACCTCTCGATGGTGATCGAGATGCTGCGACCTCGTCATGACACTTTACTTTATCAAGTATCATTGTGTGCATCTTATTATGCTAGTATGATAATATATATGACGGTAGCATAATAGGATAGTCCCTCATAGAATTCTAGTCTGAGTATTCCCCTTGTGTGCGCACCACCAAGAAAGTTCTTTGTTATGAGGCAGGGCATGATGATCGGGTGTCAGACATATCTACGTTCGCATACGGTGGGTGCAAGCCATGTTACACTACGGATACACACAAGTTAGAACTGGCGAGCCTAGCATGTGTAGACATGGCCTTGGGATACAAGAGACCGAAAGGTCGAGCATGAATCACATGGTTGATGTGATCGACATTAGGGAATGTCCACCTTTGAATCTGCATTGCCGGCCGTGACAATCAGGGGTGGTGTTGCGGATTGGGATCATGTGATCACTGAAACGAATAGAGGGGTGTTTGTTTGAGTGGGAGTTCTTTTGTTTTAGTTTAGGAACATGAATTAAAACTTGAAGTCATTATTATGAACATGGTCTAAACACTTTGCAAATCCATTGTAGATGTCTCGCCCACCCACCTTCAACCTTAGCACTTTCCTCGAGAAGGACAAGCTGAAAACTGATGGAACCAACTTCACCGCATGGTTCAGCAATCTTAGGATCCTCCTAGTCCCCTACAAGTTGACTTGTGTCATAGAGGTTGAGCTTCCAGCTAAGCCTGCAGATTCCACCTCCTAGGACGAAAAGAATGTCTGGCAGTCCAAGGCGGATGATTTCTCCCTCATCCAAAGTGGAATGCTCTATGCCATGGAGCCGAAGCTTCAAAAGCGTTTTGAGAAGATGAATGCTTTTGAGATTGTTGAAGATCTCAAAGCTGTCTTTGCTCCACAGGCTCGAGCGGAAAGGTATGATGCTTCCGAGCTCTTCTTCTCTGCCAAGATGGAAGAACACAGCAGTATTAGTGAGCATGTAGTCAAAATGTCTGGCTATGTTAAGTGCTCGAATGTTCTAGATTGCAAAATCCCAGAAGAGCTAGCAATTGATAGGGTGTTGCACTCGCTGCCCCCTAGCTACAAGAGCTTTGTGATGAACTACAACATGCAAGGGATGACTAAGACCCTTGCTGAAGTGTTTGCCATGCTCAAAACTGTTGTGGTAGAAATTAAGAAAGAGCACACGGTGTTGATGGTCAACAAGACCACCAACTTTAAAAGGTAGGGGCAAAAGGGAAAGGGCAATAAGCCAAAGAAGGATGGTAAACCAGTTGCCAACACCTCTAAGGCTACTCAGCCCGGCCCTAGGTCCGGAACCACGTGCTATTACTGCAAAGGGGACGTACACTGGAAACGCAATTGCCCCAAATAATTTGTGGACAAGAAAGCCGACAAGATAGCCGACAAAGACAAAGGTATATGTGATATACATGTTATAGATGTGTTCCTTACCAACGCCAGGAGCAACATTTGGGTATTTGATACCGGTTCTATTGCTCACATATATAACTCTCAGCAGGAGCTACGAAGTAAGAGGCGTCTAGGGAAAGACGAGGTGACGATGCGCGTCGGTAATGGCACGAAAGTTGATGTGGCGGCTATCGGCATGTTACCTCTACATCTGCCATGAGGATTGATTCTAGTTTTGAACAAATGCTACTATGTACCCGCATTGAGTATGAATATTGTAAGTGGATCTTTCTTGTTACAAGATCGTTATTCATTTAAATCTGGAACAAGTGGTTGTTCTATTTATATGGATGACATTTTCTCTGTTCATGCGCCTGTGAGTAATGGTTTATTCTTACTAGATCTTGATTGCAATATTCACATCGATAATATTGATGCTAAACGTTGTAAGCATAATGATGATAATTCCATGTTTATGTGGCATTGCCGTCTTGGTCACATTGGCGTAAAGCGCATGAAGAAGCTTCATTCATAAGGACTTCTTGGATCATTAGATTTCGAATCTCTTGACACATGTGAGCCATGCCTTATGGGCAAGATGACTAGGCACCCTTCTCCGGCACAATGGAGAGAGCTACAGACCTACTAGGAATCATACAATGGACCAATGAGTGTCTCAACGCGCAATGGTTGTCGTTATTTTGTTACCTTTACTAAAAATTTGAGTAGATATAGATATATCTACTTAATGAAGCACAAATATGAAACCTTTGAAAAGTTCAAGGAATTTCAAAAGGAAGTAGAGAATCAACTTAACAAGAAAATCAAGCATCTTCGATCAGATCGGGGAGGCAAGTATTTGAGTTATGAGTTTAATATGCACTTAAAGGACCGCGGGATCATACCACAGCTTACTCCAGCCAGAACACCACAACATAATCGTGTGTCGGAACGACGTAACCATACTCCATTGGATAGTGTGCGGTCCATGATGTCTTTGACTGATTTGTCTGTATCATTTTGGGGATATGTGTTAGAAACCGCCGCTTTTATTTTAAACTGAGCACCGTCCAAATCCATGGAGACAACCCCATATGCGATATGGTATGGAAATAAGCCAATGTTGTCATTTCTGAAAGTTTGGGGATGTGAGGCTTACGTCAAGAAACTACAGCATGACAAACCCGAACCCAAATCAGAAAAATGTATCGTTCTGGGATACCCAAGGAAAACTGTTGGGTATACTTTCTACAACCAGGCCGAAGGCAAAACATTTGTTGCGAAAAACGACACCTTTCTTGAGAAAGAGTTTCTCGCTAAAGGAGTTAGTGGAAGGAAAATTGAGTTAGATGAAGTTGTTAACCCTTCTCTCCAAATTCCGAGTAGCACATGTTGGAGATATGCCCTAGAGGCAATAATAAATGTAGTTATTATTATATATCTTTGTGTTTATGATAAATGTTTATATTCATGCTATAATAGTATTAACAAGGAAACATTAATACTTGTGTGAATTGTAAACTTAATTTGAAGTCCCTAGTAAAGCCTCTATACAATACTAGCTTGTTGGTTAATAGATGATTGTGGTTTCCCTATCATGAACATTGAGATGTTATTAACAACAAGATCATATCGTTAGGAGAATGATATGGTGTACATACTCCTATAGATAAGCGTAGCATAAAGATCAAGTCATTTCAATAGTTCAATTGCTATATGCTTTCTGATACATAGTAACCTAATTCCTTCGACCATGAGATCATGCATATCACCTTTACTGGATGGATGCTTTGATGTCATCAAACACCACACCGTAACAGGGTGGCTATAAAGGTGGCATTGAGTGTTCAGAAAGTATTGGTTGAAACACATGGATCAAGAGTGGGATTTGTCCATCCACATGACGGATAGATATTCTCTAGGCCCTCTCGGTGAAATGTCATCCAATTAGCTTGCAAGCATGTGACTGGGTCACAAGGGATCACATATCACGGGAACGAGAAAAGAGTACTTATCATTAACAAGGATGAACTAGGTATGCAGAGATACCGACGATCATAACCTCGGATAAGTAACATATCGTGAGACAAAGGGAAATTGGTATCGTATGTAAGTGGTTCATTCGATCATAAAATAATCGTAGAAATATGTGGGAGCCATATGAATTTCCAGATTCCTCTATTGGTTATTGTTAGAAGTGTCTCGATCATGTCGCATAATTCACGAACCGTAGGAGACACATAAGGATTGACGTTGTTTGAGTAGTTATGGTATTATGAAAGAGACCGAATGTTGTTGGTCTCGGATGGGATCCGGGATATCACGAGGAGATCCGGAATGGTCGAAGAATAAGATTCATATAAGGAAAGTCCCGTTTGGAGTTGGGGAATGGTTAGGTGTTTTCATCGGGAATATTCTAGAAAGGTCGGAATGTCAGGCGCCGGAGGAAGGGTACATGAATGTGTCATTACATATTGGAATGATTGCATCATGTACTAAGTGTTCTCGCTGTCCAAAATAAAGGGTTTATTTAAATCCTAAATTGAAAAGTCAAACGGCTAGTTTGAAAGTCAAACGACAAGTTTTGGAAAGTGGAAGAGGAGGAGAAGTGGAAACCGAGTTGGGGAGGATTCCCTCCTCCCAAGCAGCGCCCACCTCAAGGCCGAGTTGGGGAGGGACTCCTCCTCCCTTGGCGCCGGCCCTCCCACCTATAAAGGGAGGCAGGGCCCTCCTAGTACACACAAGTTCCTATCCTCTAAACTAAACCCTAGACCTAAACCCCGGTTTAGAGCTATTTGATTTAGAGCCTTCTAATTGGTTTAGAGCCTTCTAATTGGTGTGTCTAATTACTAGACCACTAATAGCCTCTCTCATAAGCTCCACCATACTACTTGGCTTAAGGCGAAGCCTGTGAGATTCCCTCTACTTCGGTACCACGCCCGTTGTCTTTGCGGAATCATGAGGAGAGTGCTACAACCTCCGCTGCCTGCTGGAACAAGGGAGAGGAAGGTCTTACGTCAGTACGAGCGTGTGACCATTGCGGGGCGCTGCGGGCAAATTTGGAAGGATCGTCTCGCGATCTTGAGATCGGAAAATGCGACTACATCACCCACGAGAATCTGCTCTCGTTAAACACTTTGGAATCTTCGAGGGTGAGTTATTCCATCGACTCGTTGCTGCAATCTAGTAGACAGATCTTGGCTTGTTTGTTTGTATGCGATAGAAATTTTTTGTTTTCCATGCTACGAACCCCTACAGTGGTATCAGAGCCGTGTCTATATGTAGATCTGTTGCATGAGTAGAACACAATGGTCATTGTGGGCGTTGATGCTTTTATTGTAGATTGCTTTTGTGTACTTTGCATCTTGCGGTATGTTGGGATGAAGCGGCCGGGCTAACCTTACATGACATCGTTCATGAGACTTGCTCCACTTAACATGCAACTTGTATTGCATAAGTGGCTTCTATGGTACTGTTTCTCCTAGCATAGTAAAGATCCAATTTACAACGGGTAATCAACAATGCTAGTATCAATGTTGTGGTTCTTGTTAAGTAAGTTAGAGCGACACTTATTGAAAGCCCCAAACCACGTAAAATATGCAAAGAAAGTAGAAGCGTCTAACTTTGTTTTGCAGGGGTGTCTTGATGATGTGATATGGCCATGATTGTGATTATATTTGATGTATGCAATGTTCCTTATTGTAAGTTGGCAACGGCGGGAATATATGGTTGTCTTTAATTTCTGTTAAGACCTGCGTGTCTATTCAAAATAGTTGTAATAGTTGAAGCTGGTGGATGACAACCATGAAGAAGCGTCATTGACCTTGATGCTATGCGGTGATGATGGAGATCATGTTAGGTGCTTGAAGATGGAGATCGGAAGCACAAAGAAAAGGCCATATTATATCACATATTATGAATTGCATGTGATGTTAATCCTTTATGCATCTTGTATTGCTTAGTGAGCGGTAGCATTATAAGATGATCCCTCATGCACATAAATTTCAAGTTCTAAAGTGTTCACCCTTAGTATGCACCGTTGCCAAAGCTTTGCTTGAAGCACCACGTGATGATCGGGTGTCTTTGATTCATGGTGAATACAACGTAAGCAAGCCAGATTTGCTTATCGGTAGCTAAGGTTTGATCTTGTGAGCCTAGCATGTACGGACATGGCCTCGGGAACACGGATGGCGAAAGGTAAAGCATGAATCATATAGTAGATATGATGAACATGATGATTGTTAGCCATTGAAACTATATCAACTCTCGTGATGATCGGTGTTGATGTAGTGGATTTGGTTCGTGTGATCACTAAAACAATGTGAGGGATGTTATTTTGAGTGGGAGTTCACCTAGTTTAATTTCATTAATTAATTTGAACTCAATTTGTCATAAACTTAGTCTAAACTATTGCAAATATGTTGTAGATCAATGGCAGCCCTACCATCAATTTTAATGCGTTCTAGAGAAAGAAAAGTTGAAAAACAATGGAAGCAACTTGGCGGATTGGTTCCGCAATTTGAGGATTGTCCTCATTGGTAATTTGACCTATGTGCTGGATGCACCGCTAGGTGACCCACCGATTGATGCTACCGATGAAGTAAAGAATGTTTACCTCGCTCGGAAGAATCGGTACTCCATAGTTCAGGTGCTATCTTGTATGGTTTAGAATCGGAGCTTGAAAAGGTTTGAAGAGTCGATCCATATGATATTGTCGAGGATCTCAAATTAATCTTTGAGACTCATGCGGCAATTGAAAGTTATGAAGCTTCAAAAGTTCTTTAAGCGCAAGATGGAAGAGGGTAGCTCCGTCGGTGAGCATGTGCTTAAGATGTCTGGGCACGCAAATAAACTTCAAAGTTTGGGTATAGTGATTCCTAATACTTTGGGGGTTTACGCATCCTCAATCACTACCACCAAGTTACAAGAACTTTGTGATGAACTACAACATACGTAACATGAACAAAGAGTTGCCGAACTATTTGCTATGTTAAAATCTGCGAAGTGGAGATCAAGAAAGAGCACCAAGTGTTGATGGTCAATGAGACCACCAAATTCAAGAAAGGCAAGTCTAAGCGAAGGACACTTCAAGAAGGGTGGTAAGAAAGTTACCACGCCGACGAAGAAGACCAAGGCTGACCTAAGCTGAAATCCAGCCCTTTCTTGCAAGGGAGAAGGTCATCGAAGCGGAATTGCCCAAAGTACTTGGCGGATTTGAAGAACGGCAACATCAAGAAGAAAGGTATATCTGATATACATGTTATTGATGTGTATCTCACTAGTATTCGTAGTAGTGCACAGGTATTTGATCTTGGTTCGGTTGCTCATATTTGTAACTCAAATGAGGCGCAGAATAAACGGAAGCTAGTGAAGAACGAGGTGACGATGCGCGCGAGGAAGCGGATCAAAGGTTGATGTGATCGCGATTGACACGCTACCTCTTCATCTACCATCGGGATTAGTTTTATACTTAAATAATTGTTATTTGGTGCCTCGTTAAGCATGAACATTATATCAGGATCTTGTTTATTGCGAGCAGTTACTTGTTTAAATCCGAGAATAATGGTTGTTCGATTTATATGAGTAATATGTTTTATGCACATGCACCTTTGATAGATGGTCTATTCTTGTTGAATCTCGATAGTAGAAATACACATATTAATAACATTGAAGCTAAGCGTTTGAAATCAGCGATAATTCGACCTATATGTGGCAATCGTCGTCTTGGTCACATTGGAGTGAAGCGTATGAAGAAACTCCATTCGATGGACTTCTTGAATCACTTGATTTTGAATCACTTGAAAGATGCGAGGCATGTCCGATGGGTAAAATGACTAAGACTCCATTTTACGGTATAATGGAGCGAAGCCATGACTTATTGGAAATCATACATACCGATGTGTGTGGTCCAATGAGTGTAGCATCGCTATGTGATGGTTATCGTTATGTTCTTACCTTCACGGATGACTTGAGTAGATATGGGTATATCTATTTCATGAAACATAAGTCCGAAACTTTCGAGAAGTTTAAGGAGTTTCAAAGTGAAGTAGAGAATCAACGTAACAAGAAGATTAAATTTCTACGTTCTGATCGTGGAGGTGAATATCTAAGTTACGAGTTTGGCGAGCATTTGAAGAAATGTGGAATACTTTCATAGATTGACACCGCCGGGAACACCACAGCGTAATGGTGTGTACGAGCGTCAGAATCGAACTCTCTTAGATATGGTTAGTCTATGATGTCACTTACAGATTTACCGCTATCATTTTGGGGTTATGCATTAGAAACAGCCGCATTCACTTTAAATAGGGCACCGTCTAAATCCGTTGAAACGACACCATATGAATTGTGGTTTGGGAAGAAACCTAAATTGTCGTTCCTTAAAGTTTGGGGATGCGAAGCCTATGTAAAGAAGTTACAGCCGGACAAGCTTGAACCCAAAGCGGAAAAATGCGTCTTCATAGGATACCCAAGGAAACTATTGGGTATACCTTCTATCATAGATCCGAAGGCAAAATCTTTGTTGCCAGAATGGATCCTTTCTAGAAGGAATTTCTCTCGAAAGAAGTGACTGAAGGAAACTAGAACTCGACGAGGTTGTCGAACCTTCTCTCGAATTGCGAGTAGCGCAGACCGGAAGAAGTTCTGTGGTGCCTGCACCAATAAGAGAGGAAGCTAATGATGGTGATCATGAAACTTCGGTTGAAGTTGCTACAGAGCCTCGGAGGTCAACGAGAACTCGTACCACTCCAGATTGGTATGATTCCGTTATGAATGTCATGGTGGTGGACAACACCGATGACCCCGAGACATATGAGGAAGCGATGATGAGCCCAGATTCCAATAAATGGCAAGAAGCCATGAAATCCGAGATTGGATCCATGTACGAAAACCAAGTATGGACTTTGGTGGACTTACCGGATGGCCGGAAGGCTGTCGAGAACAAATGGATTTTCAAGAAGAAAACAGATGCTGATGGTAATGTTCTCATCTATAAAGCTCGACTTGTCGCAAAAAGGGTTTCGACAAATTCAAGGAGTTGACTACGATGAGACTTTCTCACCGGTAGCAAAGCTAAAGTCTGTGAGGATTATGTTAGCAATCGCTACATATTATGATTATGAGATATGGCAGATGGATGTCAAAACAGCATTCCTCAATGGAGACATTGATGAAGAGTTGTATATGATGCAACCCAAAGGTTTTGTCGATCCTAAAGATGCTAACAAGGTATGCAAGCTTCAACGGTCCATCTATGGATTGAAGCAAGCATCCCGAAGTTGGAATCAACGTTTTGATAAGGTAATCAAAAGTTTTGGTTTTATACAAACTTATGGAGAAGCTTGTGTTTACAAGAAAGTGAGTGGGAGCTCTATAGCATTCTTAATACTGTATGTGGATGACATATTGTTGATTGGGAATGATGTAGACCTTCTTAATAGTGTCAAGGAATATTTGAATAATAGTTTTTCAATGAAGGATCTTGGCGAAGCTACATATTAGGCATAAAGATTTATAGAGATAGATCGAAGCCAAATATCATTGTCACAAAGTACATATTTGGACAAAGTTCTAAAGAGGTTTGGAATGGAAGATAGCAAGAAAGGGTTCTTGCCCATGTTGCTAATCGACCTTGAGTAAAACTCAAAGTCCGACATCGCGTAAGATAGAGAAAGGATGAGTAAGACTCCTATGCATCAGCCATAGGATCTCTAATGTATGCCATGCTATGTACTAGACCCGACATTGCATATCTGTTAGTTTAACTAGCAGATATCAAAGTGATCCAGAGTGGATCATTGGACAATGATCAAAAACATCCTTAAGTACTTGAGAAGAACTAAGGATATGGTTCTTTCTTATGGAGGTGATGAACAGCTCGTTGTTAATGGTTACACCGATGTTGGAACACCGATCCGGATGATTCTAAATCACAATCTGGATACGTATTTATTTTGAATGGTGCAGCGATTAGTGGAGGAGTGCAAAGCAAAGCGTTGTGGCGAGATCTTCAACTGAATCGGAATACATGGCTGCTTGGAGGCTTCACAAGAAGCGATATGGATGAAAGAGTTCATTACAGAGCTGGGTGTGGTTCCAAGTGCTGGACCCAATGTCTATCTACTGTGATAACATGGGCGCCATAGCCAATGCGCAAGAACCAAGGTCACACAAGAAGTGAAGCATATCAAGCTGCGTTTCCACGCTATTCGAGAACATATCCGGGATGGGGATATAAAGATTTGCAAAGTACACACAGATCTGAATGTGGCGGATCCGTTGACTAAACCTCTCCGAGGGCAAAACATGACCAACACCAAACTGCCATGGGTGTTCGGTATATTACCATGTAATCTAGATTAGATGACTCTAGTGCAAGTGGGAGACTGGAGATATGCCCTAGAGGCAATAATAAATGTAGTTATTATTATATATCTTTGTGTTTATGATAAATGTTTATATTCATGCTATAATAGTATTAACAAGGAAACATTAATACTTGTGTGAATTGTAAACTTAATTTGAAGTCCCTAGTAAAGCCTCTATATAATACTAGCTTGTTGATTAATTGATGATCATGGTTTCCTGATCATGAACATTGGATGTTATTAACAACAAGATCATATCGTTAGGAGAATGATATGGTGGACATACTCCTATAGATAAGCGTAGCATAAAGATCAAGTCATTTCAATAGTTCAATTGCTATATGCTTTTTGATACATAGTAACCTAATTCCTTCGACCATGAGATCATGCATATCACCTTTCTTTGGATGGATGCTTTGATGTCATCAAACACCACACCGTAACGGTGGCTATAAAGGTGGCATTGAGTGTTCGGAAAGTATTGGTTGAAACACATGGATCAAGAGTGGGATTTGTCCATCCACATGACGGATAGATATTCTCTGGCCCTCTCGGTGAAATGTCATCCAATTAGCTTGCAAGCATGTGACCGGGTCACAAGGGATCACATATCACGGAGCGAGAAAGAGTACTTATCATTAACGAGGATGAACTAGGTATGCAGAGATCACCGATCATAACCTCGGATAAGTAACATATCGTGAGACAAAGGGAAATTGGTATCGTATGTAAGTGGTTCATTCGATCGCAAAGTAATCGTAGAAATATGTGGGAGCCATATGAATTTCCAGATTCCTCTATTGGTTATTGTTCAGAGAAGTGTCTCGATCATGTCCGCATAATTCACGAACCGTAGGGAGACACACTTAAGGATTCGACGTTGTTTGAGTAGTTATGGTATTATGAGAAAGAGACCGAATGTTGTTCGGAGTCTCGGATGGGATCCGGGATATCACGAGGAGATCCGGAATGGTCCGGAGAATAAGATTCATATAAGGAAAGTCCCGTTTGAGTTGGGGAATGGTTCGGTGTTTTCATCGGAACATTCTAGAAGGTCCCGGAATGTCCGACTTCGGAGGGAAGGGTACATGAATGTGTCATTACATATTGGAATGATTGCATCATGTACTAAGTGTTCTCGCTGTCCAAAATAAAGGGTTTATTTAAATCCTAAATTGAAAAGTCAAACGGCTAGTTTGAAAGTCAAACGACAAGTTTTGGAAAGTGGAAAGAGGAGGAGAAGTGGAAACCGAGTTGGGAGGGATTCCCTCCTCCCAAGCCGGCGCCCACCTCAAGGCCGAGTTGGGGAGGGACTCCACTCCCTCCCCTTGGCCGCCGGCCCTCCCACCTATAAAGGGAGGGGCAGGGCTGCCCCTCCTAGTACACACAAGTTCCTATCCTCTAAACTAAACCCTAGACCTAAACCCCGGTTTAGAGCTATTTCGGTTTAGAGCCTTCTAATTGGTTTAGAGCCTTCTAATTGGTGTGTCTAATTACTAGACCACTAATAGCCTCTCTCATAAGCTCCACCATACCGCACCGGCTTAAGCGAAGCCTGTGGATTTCCCTCTACTTCCGGTACCACGCCCGTTGTCTTAGGAATCGCGAGGAGAGTGCTACAACCTCCGCTGCTTGGAACAAGGAGAGGAAGGTCTTCGTCGAAATCGAGCGATGTGACCGATCTGGGAGCGCTTCGGAACGCATACTGGAAGGATCGTCTACGCGATCTTGAGATCGGAAAGAGTACGACTACATCACCCACGAGAATCTGCTCTCGTTAAACACTTTGGAATCTTCGAGGGTGAGTTATTCCATCGACTCGTTGCTGCAATCTAGTAGACAGATCTTGGCTTGTTTGTTTGTATGCGATAGAAATTTTTTGTTTTCCATGCTACGAACCCCTACAGCACAATGGAAGCTGTTCCGAAACCTCTCTCCAACGTGGAATAAGAGCCCAATGATGATGATCAAAACAACAACATCGAAACTCCTGCGGTTCGCAGGTCTACAAGAGTTCGTGCCACTCCTGATTGGTACAATAGTCTTGTGATGTCTGTGATTCTAGATGAACAAGAAAACCTACAACCTACAAAGAAGCTATGGATAGTGTTGATTCCGAGAAATGGGCAGAAGCCATGAAATCTGAAATAGGATCCATGTATGAAAACCAAGTTTGGACCTTGGTAGATCTTCTGGAAGTCCGTAAGGCCATGGAAAATAAATGGATCTTTAAGAAAAAGGCAGATGCAGATGGTAATGTGACCATTCACAAAGCTCGACTTGTCGCAAAGGGGTTTCAACAAATTCAAGGCATCGACTACGATGAGACTTACTCTCCCATAGTGATGCTTAAGGCTGTCTGGATTTTACTAGCAATTGCTACTCATTTCAACTATAGAATTTGGAAGATGGATGTCAAGACCACATTCCTCAATGCTCACATTGATGAAGAGTTGTATGTGATGCAACCGGAAGGTTTTGTTGATCCTAAGGATGCTTGGAAGGTATTCAAACTTTAGCGATCCATTTATGGACTAAAACAAGCATCTCGGAGCTGGAACCAACGTTTTGATCAAGTGATCAAGAGTTTTGGTTTTGTCCAAAACCAACAAGAGTTCTGTGTTTACAAGAAAGTGAGTAGGAGCTCAGTGGTTTTCCTAGTAGTATATGTGGATGAAATATTACTTACGGGAAACGATGTAGAACTTATGGAAAGTGTGAAAGTGTATTTGAGTAGTCAATTTTCCATGAAGGACTTAGGTGAAGCTGCATACATATTAGGCAACAAAATTTATAGAGATAGATCAAGATGCCTGATTGCATTAAGTCAAAGTACTCACCTTTAGAAGATTTTGAAGAGGTTCAAAATGGAGGATGCCAAAAGAGGTTTGGCACCTATAACAAAAGGTAGCATACTGAGTTTGACTCAATGTCCGGTAACGGATGTTGATATAGAAAGGATGTCTTACATCCCCTATGCCTCAGCCATAGGATCTATCATGTATGCAATGCTAAGTACTCGACCTGATGTGGCATTGGCTCTCAGTTTGGTGAGCCGATACTAAAGTAATCTAGGAATGGATCGCTGGACAATTGTGAAAAATATCCTAAGGTATCTCAAGAGAACAAAGGATATGGTCCTAGTCCATGGAGGTAATGATGAAGCTCTAAATGTAACTATTTACATGGATGCGAGCTGGCACTCAGATCCCGATGACTCGAAGTCTAAGACGGGATTTGTGTTTTTGGTGAATGGTGGGGCGGTAAGCTGGAAGAGCAAGAAGCAACCGGTAGTTGCACAATCTACAATGGATTCAGAATGCATTGTTGCTGCTGATGTGGCGAATGAGGCTGTTTGGCTAAGGAATTTCGTCATTGAACTGGGAGTTGTTCCAAGTGTGCAAGACCCTGTGATGATTTATTGTGATAACACTGGTGCTATTACAAACATAAAGGAACCAAGAACTCATTCCATAGCTAAACACATCAAGCTACGGTTTCACGTCATCTGGCAGAATGTTGATGAAGGTGAAATCAAGATTTGCAAAGTTCACATGGATCTGAATGTTTCAGATCCATTGACAAAAGCTTTCCTATAAGTCAAGCACGAACAACACCGGGATGCCATTGTTGTTAGGTTCCTGCCTATTGTAAATTAGATTAATTTGTACTCTAGTTCAAGTGGGAGACTGAAGGAGTTATGCCCTAGAGGCAAATAATAAAGTGTATTGTTTGATATATCTCCTATATGTTCATAATATGTTTCATACTGTGCTATAACTATATTAATACGAAATGTTAATACACGTGTGGTGTGTAAACAAACCGCGTCTCTAGTTACCTCTAGCGAACTAGTTCATTGGTCATGAGGATGATCTAGGTTTCAAGATCATGGGCATTTATGCCAATTGACAATGAGGTCACGTCATTGGTTGAATAATGTGATAGACAAACATCCGACAGTTGTATCTCAATGATATCTAGTTACAAAGTTCACCATTGATGATAAACATAGGAAACCTCGCAACCCGATCCTTAGACTGCGAGATAATGCAAATCACCATTCTAGAGGGAGCTTAGATGATATCAAGTATCATTCTGTGACTAGATAATAAAAAAGGTGCCACTTAGGTTTCCCAAAGGGGCGTGTAGAGGAGTACACATCAAGACCAGGATTTGCCAGTCCATGTAACAGATAGATACATATGTGGCCATCTCGGTGACGTTGCATTAATGAAGCTTGCAAGCGTGTGACTGGGTCACAAAATGCAACGACATGGGAACGTGTAAACAAGTTCATCGGTAACGAGATTGAACTAAGGTATGGAGATACCAAGATCAAGTCTCGGATGAACTAGGTATCAAGTGGCAAAGGGAACGAGAAACGACTATTCATGTTTTGAGCGATAAGATTCGTGGAATGCACGGGGGTCATCATGGGCATCCAGGTCCCACTGATGATCATTGATATGAGAGGATTCTCAATCATGTCCGAAGTGTTCCCGAACCGAAGGATGTTACGCTTAAGGGTGGGGGAGCTTAGGGATAGATGACATACCGTAAGAGAAATAGAGAGAGAAACCAGAATAGTTTCAGGTAACATCCGATGGTGATCGGAGGGGGTCCGGAAGGAGTTCCAGAGTAAAGGAATATAATAACATGTGTATTTGAATGTTAATTGGAGAACTAATATTAAATATATATTTTATTTTATTATTAAAGGCGGCCCAATGCTAATGGGCCTCACCCGAAGGGGAGGCCCAAGGGGCAAGGCACCTAGGGAGAGGGGACCAGCCGACCTAGGATTAGTGGGCCACCCAAGTAGGGCCCACTGATGTCTACGCACTTCTATTCTTGTAGACAGTTGTTGGGCCTCCAAGTGTAGAGGTTTGTAGAACAGCAGCAAGTTTTCCCTTAAGTGGATCACCCAAGGTTTATCGAACTCAGGAAGGAAGTGGTCAAATGTATTCCCTCTCAAGCAACCCTGCAATCAAGATACAAGAAGTCTCTTGTGTCCCCAACACACCCAATACACTTGTTAGGTGTATAGGTGCACTAGTTCGACGAAGAGATAGTGAAATACAAGTGGTATGGATAATTATAAGTGGTAACGGTAATAGAAAATAGCTTGATGGCGTGTGGTTGACGTGGGCAAAGACTAAAGGCAAACTGAAATAAAGAAGGAAGCAAGCAAACATGTAACAGATCTAATTGAAAACGGTGTATCAATGCTTAGAAACAAGGCCTAGGGATCATACTTTTACTAGTGAACACTCTCATATAAATATCTTCTCTTTATGATACTACTCTTAACTACTCTCCGGTTGCACACTCTAATCGTTGGTAGGGCTATAACAGCACACCTCAAAGTTCATCTTTCCCATCTAGATAACCCCACACTGTCACCTTGAGTACTAGATCGGTCCAACAAACACCACAATTTCATAAAGACATCCAACTCCAAATATAACTCATAACAAGTATTTGAAAACTCTAGCCTATGTGCCACCATGGTGTGCACGCTGTCACTTTCACACACATGGGGAGAGCAGAGATCTATTAAAGCACTTGAGTAGAAAGGTAGATCTATAGATTACAAGCTCATGATCTCAATAAGATCATGCATAGAGAGAGATGAACACATAGCTATCGGTAGAACCCTTAGCCTCGAGAGAGAACTACTCCCTCATCATGGGAATCAACAATGGTGATGGAGATGGCGGTGGAGATCGATGGAGATGGCTCTGTGGGCACTTCCCCATCCCGGCAGGGTACCGGAACAGAGACTTTCTGTCCTCCGAATCTCCTCTTCGGTGGCGGCAGCGCTATGGAACGTTTCGTGGCTAGAGGCTTAATGATTTAGGGTTTATGCATCGGGAGGCTCTTATAGGCGAGAGAGGAGACCGAGGGGGTGCCGGAGGGGCCCACACCACCCCCTGGCACGGCCTGGCCTGGCCCACGCCACCAGGTGGTGTGGCCACCCTCTGGCCCTTCTCCGTCTCGTATTCTGGCTCCAAGTGTCCCCCGGTAAAATAATAACTTTGGCTTTTGTCCCGTCCAATTCCGAGAATATTCATTTTCTGACTTCCTGGAACCAAAAACAGCAGAAAACAGACAGCTGGCACTGTGGCTCTTGTTAATAGGTTAGTCCAAGAAATCATATGAAAAGTACTCCAAAGTTTGGACAACACACAAGAAAGTAGATAAAACCAATCATGGAACATCAAAAATTATAGATACATTTGCAATGTATCACCCACCTAGGGTTGGATGCTGCCCCTAGGTGGCTGGCGGGTGTGGGCATTAGTCCCATGCTGCCTGGCCCCTGGGTGGTGCCACCCTCCCACTATATATAGGGGTCTCCCCTCCCCTTTGGAAGCATCCAATTCTCTCAATCTCTCTCTCTCTCGTTTTCCATTGAGAACTTCTCCGTAATATTGGGGAGGACCTCTAGGGATTTGAGTTCTCCACCTTACACTACCGTCGTGTGATATTTGGTCCGGCATCTTCTTCTTCTGCTGCTCGGCTGGATCGGAGCCCGGGAGATGCCGCCTACACCGGACATGCGTAGTACTTCGGAGGCACCACACTTGGGGTGCTTGGAGCTGCTCGACTTTATCAATATACGCCTTCTTGCGTAAGGAGTGCCTCGGTCTTCAAGGGTATGAATACCATCTTACTTCTCCATTACTTATGTCTACATAGGATAGATCCTGGTATTAGTGTTCGTGTAGATAGAATTTTTTCTGCTATGGAACCCAATAGGGTCATGGGCATCTCAGTCCCACTATTGATCATTGATCGGAGATCGTCTCGATCATGTTTGTGATATTCCCGAACCATAGGGTAACACACTAAAGGGCACTACGACGCATAGAGATCTTCCTGTAAGATGGAATCATGGAAGAGAGAGAAACAAGAATCATTCCAAAAAAATCCGAAGTTGTTCGAAGGAAGAAATAAAGGAAAAGCCCGAAAGGTGTTTTAGATAAATGGCAATTTAGAATATGCATTTATTATATGTTAATTATGAATTAATATGTATTAAATTAATATTTAAAAGACAACTTCCTCAACAGGGCCAAAACCCCAGAGGGAATCGACGTGGGAGAAAGCTACCAGAAAAGGAAGCACAAGTCACCACTGCTGTTGGCCCCAAGCTAGCCCACGCAGCGTCTGAAAGCGGCAGGCGCTGGGAGCGATAGATAGCTAGTCTTTGCTGCTGGGCGCTGGGCGCGTCTTGTGGTGACCGCCCACCCGGCCTACGCAGGATGTCTTGCTAGCTACTCATTCTCTTGAGCCACTGAGGTGGCCCACCCGGCCAACCCCTCCTCCTTTATTCTTTTGTCTTTGATTAGTCACACATGGGAGAGGTACAACCCCTCCACCTATATAAAAGGGTTCCTAACGAGGGGTAACCTCAGCAATGCCCATGGTGATGGACTTGGGGTTTTGCGAAAAGATAATGCTGGGGATTTTGTCGGATGTCAGGAAAAAAATGAAGACAAAGTCGCCTGAATATTGGGAAAACACTCTATTACAAGTTGTCCTCTAGATTTCGGTGCCTCCTTGATTGGGATTCTCCTGTCCTATATATAATAGGCCGGGTCTCAAAGCTATATGCGGATAGGTTTCATACTGCGTGATTACAATACCAACATAATGTCGGTTCATAGTTTCTTTCCTAATGTAGCAAAAGTCTCTGTCGATTGCTTCCTTGGGATTTTATCTAAAATCTCTATGGGCCTTAGGCCTTTTACCCAATGTAGGGTAGCGAATAGTGAGCATCCGAGTAATCATACCCATGTCAGTAGCCCCCGAGACTCTACCTGAATCCGCAGTTTTCAGGTTGAGTCTCAGAGTTTTCTTTCTTCTTTCTCTCATTCTGTTTGATTTTATTTTTGTAGGGATTTTGGTACAACGAGTTTGATGCTTCTGACGGATCGGGAATCAGTTAATTGCTCCTAGGCAAAAACAAGGTTGACCTACATCAAACTCAAGTCCCCAAGCTTGAATCCGGAATTTGTTGCTGGCATAATTCAGTTCGAGCCGCTGAGATCTTACCGAATACTGAATCCTAGTTTTCTATTTTTATCGAGTACCCAACGCATCTGTCAGGATTTTGCATCATATCGTTGATACGGATTTTTACTAGCAGAGTGCATTCTTGTGTGATTACCAGGCCACACAGGACGAATCCTGCTGTCTTACCTTCATGTTTCTGAACACGACATTCAGATTTTTTTCCCGCGTCTGAGCGTGATCCAAGATTTTTGGCTTGATTGGCGATTGGCCTACTAGGCCACAAATCTTTCTGATTATATCAGATTTTATTATTTTACACGACCTCCCGATGGGAGTAACATCTTTTTTGAGGATACACTAGTGTAAAACTCAAAAAGTCGCAATTTGTCAATGTACTTCATACACAACAGAATTTCTATCGGGTGCTAGCGCTCCTGATGGGAGTAGCCCCCGAGGCTATGTTCGGATGCCTGTATCTTGACATAGGCTCATAGTTGCTGTTAGCTCGATAGAAAGTATTGATCTTTTTGAAAAAAGATTTAAAGGTAAAAATAACTTATCTCTTTATATATATGTCAAAAATCAACGGTACATTATTCTTTTATCAGATGGCTATTTTAGCCTTTTTCTTCTTGACATCTTGGCTGATAAGCCGAACTATTACTCTTATCACATTTACAAATAATCTTATGCGTAAAATTGTCGTAGCTATGCTACGCTCCATGGATTTGAGTAATTTACTCCTATCTTCTTGTCTTGTAGTCGATATGCTCCTCCAGAAATAACTTCTGTGATGATGTATGGTCCTTCCCATGGCGATTCCAGCTTTTTGTGGCCGTCTTGCTTGAGGCGAAGAACTAGGTCCCCTATTGCGAAGGACCTAGGCCGCAATCTTCTACTATGGTAATTACACAGGTTTTGCTGGTACATAATTTCTCTTTGGAGGGCTTCGTCTCGAGCTTCATCAAGCGCATCTACATCATCTTCAAGTGCTTCTTCTTTATTATATGCAGCTCTACTCTTGGCGATTCGTGTGATACCTCAACTGGAAGCACGGCTTCCACACCATGGACCAAAAAGAAAGGCGTCTCCTGAGTCGAATTATTTGGAGTTGTACGTAAACTCCATAGCACGGATGGCAATTCATCCGCCCATACTCCTTTTGCTCTTTCAAGTAGTGCCAGTAGTCTCTTTTTGAGTCCAGCGATAATTAGTCCATTAGCTTTTTTGACCTGTCCATTTGTTTGTGGGTGAGCCACCGAAGCGTGGCTTATTTTGTGTCAACACCCGGATTTTTAATCCCAGATGCCAGTTATGCTATACATCGCAATCCCAGGATTACCATTTGCGAGACATAACAGATTGGATATCATAGTACATCTTCCATTACAAACCATAATAAGGTCTTACACAAATAAAGGATCTCATGATCCAGTCTTAGTACAAACAAGTAGCAGAATAAATAGTGTAGCGGTGGGCTCCATCTTCAGTGTCACAGGCAATGCTGACGATGGGAGATGATCCTAGTTGTCGTAGCCGTCCTGTTGTCCTTCTTCTAGATAGTCCTCCTCATAGTCTGGCCACGGGAATAGCCAGGGACAAAGCCATGAGTACTCTTTAAGTACTCGCAAACTATCACTAACAAGTAAGGTAGTTCTAGTAGGAATGCTAAACTCTAAGTTTATTTGTAAAGTTAAGTTTGAAACCTAAGCTGAGTTTAGAAACAAAGAAAGTTAAAATAAAGTTTGAAATCACCTAAGTGGGAACTTAGTTGTCATAGTCGCAACTCTGTTGTGGTCAAGTAATTTCACCATTCATTTCATAAGTCATTTTGAAAACATCTGACAACGGAACAGTATGGCCACTCCAACTGTCCATAACCGCGAACGCGGTTATTCGAATAGTTTGACACTCTGCAAAGGTGGTACACTTTCACCACAAAATTTGATACATCTGTTAGGGATAACCCTGAATCATCATACTTAGTATGCAGATAATCAAACATAACCTTTCCTTTACACACTCTAGTATAAGCACCTCTCCTATGAGCTTGGCCTCCCAGCCATGGCCATCTGCCATCTTGGGCACGACATAGGTGGACAACATTGAGAGGTAGCCTCAGCTTAAACCTCTCCCACGAGGGAACTAATACTAATGCATATAAACTTCCGGCTAAGCCTTACCCAATTCAGGTATTGTGGTTGTATGGTAAAATTGGAATGGTATCACATCCGAACCCAACCATCAGTTTTTATAAAGGGCTAAGGCTCATGCCTCAACATTTTCATCATCATAAACCATTTGTGTTTCTCAACACATGTCAAAAATCTCAATAGAATGACTCATCATTCCAAGGTTTTCACAAGTCATTTCCAGCAAGTATTCCCATCTAAAGTGATCAAGTTTTTGGTTTAGCTCTAAATCACTAAGTTAAGAGTGTTCACTAAGGTGGGATGCTAATCTCAATCTCATGCCCTAGAATGACATCTAAGTCTAACTAGATAGGCCAAGTTTTATACTCTTTATGCTATCTATAAACAAGGTAAATGACTTTGGTAAAGTAAAAGAAAGTAAAGCTTGTAATTAAAACTTGGGGTAGGTATAAGTCAAAATGTATAACCAAGCATGCCTATTGCATCTTGCTTAGGTTATCTAGCTTGCAAGGTTTAGCTTGCATTGTTAATGATGGCTTGCAAGTATTAGCTTGCCAATAATAGCTTGCCTTGATTAGTGCAGTGGTTGAAATTCTCCTCTTCTTCTACGGGGTAGAACTCCTCCTCCTCGTAGACTTGGTCGGTACTATCGTCTATAAATACATACGGGAATACACAATCACCAAACAATACTTAACTAGTCTTTTTAGCACACTAAGGCACACACTTGATGATCTAATATCATCACATTCATCACAAGATTTAATGAACTAGTTTCATTTATTTTATTTGAGAAAAATAATTTCTACTCATTGAAAAATAACTAAGATTTAATATTCTCCAATTAAAATATGGGATCATGTGGACACATGTCAGCACCACATATTCTAATGCATGGGAATGTGATTTGAATGTTGGATCACATTTTATAAAGTTTAAGATTAATTTTTAATGATTTAAAGTGACTAGAAATGCCTATATAGCATTATTTTGGTACTAGTCCAAAGTCGTTGCATGCAAACCTGAATATTATTACATATTTAGATAGGTATGGTCAAATGTGATTTTTGAGAGTTGGAATCAACTCAGAAGCTATTATAGTTGATTTTAGAAAAATGTTTGAATGTGAAAAAGCCTCTGTCTTGTTATTTTTGCTATAAGTGATCTATAACTCTAATTAATTTAAATCCAACGGTCCTGGATAGAGATTTAAATTATCTTTCCAACAAAATTGGAATCATTCAATTTTGTTAAGTAAAACTTTCTAAAATGATTTTTGAACTAAAGGATAGAATCTAGATTAAGTCTAAATAGATAAATCTAAATTTGAATTATAGGGCCAGCGCGGGAACACTAATGGGCTGGCCCAGTTTCACTCCACGGCGCAGAGGACAACTGACAGGGGGTCCCGCCTGTCAGTGGCTCTTCTAACGCAAAGTGGTACAGGGCAACGTGGACCGCACGATTAGAACTAGGATCTACGGCTATGGCTTGTCGTCTACGACGGAGAGGTCGCCGGCGAGATGAAATCCTAGCGGCTCGGTAGGGGTGCAGTGGGGGCATACCAGGGCTCCAGCTAGTGCGGCGATGGGGGTGATCTAACGAGGCGACAACGACGGACTTAGGCGAGGTCACGACAACTCCTGGGGTGGAAAAAATCGACGGGGGCTTCTCCTCCTCAGCTGCGGCTAACTCTGGCGCAATTCCAGCGACTGGCTGCTCGAGCGGCTCCGGCGAGAGGTGGGGAAGGATCAGTGGTGAGAGGGGAGCTGAGTGGTGTGAAGAAATGGTGCTGGGGAGGGTTCCTTATATAGGATCGACGAGAAGACCGAGAGGGCGACGGCGAGCTCGTCGATGACGATGATACAAGGCGCTAGAGGTATGGGCAAGGTAGGCGGACGGTGGCTTGCCTCCTGGCGGTCAGCTATGGCTTAAAGGCGACGCTAGGGGCGGTGAAAAACGGTAGGGTACAGCTCGTGCTCTGAGCGGCAAAGGCGGTGTTCGACGCGGCGTGAGGTGCCTGCGGGACAAACAACGGCGAGCGGGAAGTCTGGGGCGGCTGGGTCAAGGCGAGCCAAGACGCGCTGGCCGTGGTCGAGGGCGGCGTGTGCCTTGTGTCGCACGGCATCGGGCGCGTGCTCGGCATGGCACAAAGGCGGTGGGCGCGGTTGTGCCTCGGTGGTCCAGTGCCTGGTTGGGCTTGGAGAGCGAATAGGGGGCGGCGGTGTGATCTGGCCTACCTCCTAGACACGGCGAGAGGGAGAGGGGCATGCTCCTGTGACGTGGGCATGGTCGACCGGCGATCATGGCATCGGGGTGGCGCGACACTGCTGCTCTAGGCCAATTGGTAGCTGGGTTAGGGGCTGGTTACAGCTAGGGGAGACAAGGGGACAAGATTGAGCCCAAATACTCGACAAAGCATTGATCAACAAATAGTGTTAGTTAGGCAGATTTTGTTTGCATGCCACCTGTTCGACAGAATGGCCGCATGAAACAAAGATTTAAATTTTGAAATGATTTTTGGTGGAGTTTTTGCTCTTATGCTTGAGCATCTGTGGTTGCTGGGATTTGTCAAGTTGAAACCATTTGAGTGGTTTTTGAAAGAGTGGGATCTAGGTACATACACTTGATTCCATTTTCAAATGCCATTTTAAATTAGGGTTTGAATGTTTCTGTAAGAATTCAAAGTGGGCCTTGGTAGATCTTTACTTGTACTAGCAAGGGGTGCAAAGAGCGAGAATTGTTTCTGTTGGAATTTGAGTTCTAGGAACACCCAAAGTGGCCTAGTTGATTAAAATGGCAAAAGTGACCATTTACATTTATTAATTCTATTTGATTTCTTTTTCTTTGGATTTTGCTTGGGAATGATCTAGATGATGTGGCATTCATCTTAGAATCATTTTACAACCATTAGAACAAACAATCATGGCAATTCAAAACAATTCCATATTAATGCAACACACATATGCATGCTTAAATTGTTTAAATGAGAAAAAGTTTTGTTAACCCTAAATTGGGTGATTTGGATCTTGATATATTGGATTAAAGTTTTGGGATGTTACAAACCTTCCACCCTAAACAAAATCTCATCCCGAGATTTAAGAAAGAAAACTAGGAACTAAAGATCAGGGAACTCAGTCCTAATGTAATCTTCTCGCTCCCAAGTGGCTTCCTCTTGCGTATGGTTACTCCATGGGACCTTGAGAAATTTGATACTCCAGGTCCTGGTGGTTCTGTAAGCTTCCTCCAAGATACGGATGGGCACATCACGATACGTCAGATCCTTGTTGATATTCATGGCTTGGTGATCGATGTTTTGAAAACTTCGGTCTTCTCCGGCACTTCTAGGCATTTGCGAAGTAACGAGATATGGAACACATTGTGGATTGCAGACATCTCCTCTGGCAGTTCCAGTTGATACGATACTTCTCCTTGACAATTCATAATCTTGAAGGGTCCGATATATCTGGGGGCTAACTTTCCTTTCAGACTAAAATGTTGCATTCCCTTCAATGGCGAAACTTTGAGATACACAAAATCTCCGACATTGAAAGTCAGGTCTCTCCTTCTCTTGTTAGCATAACTCTTCTGTCTGGATTGGGCGGTCTTGAGGTGCTCACAGACTGTGTGAACCTTCTCTTCGTCTTCTCGTAGGATGTCCGGTCCGAAGATCTGACTCTCTCCTACTTGCGACCAATTCAAAGGGGTACGACACTTTCTTCCATATAAGAACTCAAATGGGGCCATTTGCAAACTGGCTTTATAACTATTGTTGTATGAGAATTCTGCGAAAGGCAGACAATCTTCCCATTTTGATCCATACTCTAACACACACGCTCTCAACATATCTTCTAAGATTTGGTTGACTCTCTCAGTCTGTCCATCAGTTTGCGGGTGATAACCGGTGCTGAAATTCAACTTGGTTCCTAATCCTTCTTGGACTTTCTGCCAAAATCTTGAGGTAAATTGGGTTTCTCGATCTGATACTATGGTCTTGGGGGTTCGATGCAGACTAACAATTCTAGCAATGTACAACTCTGCTAGCTTAGAACTCTGGTAGGTTGTCTTGATAGGTATAAAATGGGCTACCTTGGACAGTCTATCAACGATGACCCAGATAGAGTCATTTCCCCTACTAGAAGTAGGCAAACCGGTGATAAAGTCCATTCCGATAGAATCCCATTTCCATTCCGAAATTTGCAATGGTTGCAATAGTCCTGTGGGTCTCTGATGTTCTGCTTTGACTCTCTGACAGATATCACACTTGGCGATGTAGCTTCCGATTTCTCTCTTCATCTTGTGCCACCAAAATTGCACCTTCAAATCCTGATACATCTTCGTTCCTCTGGGGTGGATAGAATAAAGAGTATCATGAGCTTCTTGCATGATAACTTGCTTCAGCTCTGAATCTACTGGCACACAGATACGTCCTTTGTACCACAGAACTCCTTCTTCATCTTCGGTGAATCTAGGTACCTTTCATGTACCAATACGGCGCTTGATTCCGTTGATACTTGCATTTCCTTTCTGGGCTTCCTTGATTTGACTAATCAAAGTGGGTTGAAGTTAAATGCTAGCTAAAAATCCTTTGCTAACTAGCTCGGTTCTGAACTACTCCAACTCCTCATGCAAACTTGGTTGCTTCTCCTTGATCATAGTGTTTAACCGAGCATCCGCTACCACATTGGCTTTGCCGGGGTGATAGTGAATGTCAAGGTCATAATCCTTGATTAACTCTATCCATCTCCTTTGCCTCATATTCAGCTCCTTCTGAGTGAAAATATACTTCAAGCTCTCGTGATCTGAATAAATCTCACAGCGGTTACCCATAAGATAATGATGCCATTTCAAGGCTAAAACTACGGCTGCTAATTCAAGATCATGGGTAGGGTAGTTCTGCTCATGCTGCTTCAGTTGTTGAGACAGATATGCGATGACTTTGCCTTCTTGCATCAATACACATCCGAGACCAATCTTGGATGCATCACAATACACATCAAATGGCTTCTTGATATCTGGCATGATCATTATTGGGGCTGAAATCAATCTCTTCTTGATCTCTTGAAAACTTGCTTCACATTTGTCGGTCCATTCAAACTTCTTGTCCTTCTTCAACAATTGGGTCATTGGTCTTGCGATGCTCGAAAATCCTTCAACGAACTTGCGGTAATATCCCGCTAATCCGAGAAATGCACGGACTTGGGTTTGAGTGGTTGGGGCTTCCCATACTTGACATCTTTGATCTTGGCAGGGTCAAAAGCGACTCCTCCGGCAGACACAATATGTCTGAGGAATCCTACTTCTTTCAGCCAAAACTCACATTTGCTGAACTTGGCATACAACTGATGCTCTCTAAGGGTTTCAAGGATGATTCTCAGATGTTGCTCATGCTCTTTTTCTGACTTGGAGTAGATAAGAATATCGTCGATAAACACAACGACAAACTTATCTATAAAATTCATAAAGATCTTATTCATGAGATTCATGAAATAAGCGGGAACATTGGTTAATCCAAAAGAAATGACCGTATACTCATACAATCCATATCTGGTGGTAAAGGCGGTCTTTGGAATATCCATTGCACAAATCTTAAGTTGGTGATAACCAGTCCTAAGATCAATCTTAGAGAACACACCGGCACCCGTCAACTGATCAAATATGTCCTCTATCTTTGGCAATGGGTACTTGTTCTTGATGGTGACGTCATTCAACTTCTTGTAATCTGTGCACAAACGGTTGCCTCCATCTTTCTTGTCGACGACAACATGGGCGATCTCCATGGAGATGCGCTTGGTTGAATCAAACCTTTCACTAGCATGGCATCCAATTTCTTCTTCAGTTCCACTAACTCTGAGGGGTTCATGCTATAGGGTCTCTGAGCTATGGGTTCGGTTCCAGGAATTAGTTCAATAATGAACTCAATATCCCTATCGGGGGGCATACCGGAAATTCATCTAGGAATACGTCGGGGTATTCACAGACTACTCTGACTTGGTCTATGGTGGGTAGGGCTATACTCTTGTTGCACTTGAATTGACGGGGCAAGGTTTCAGAGATATGCTCTACTGATACTCCAGAGCTACTGGTCATGGTGATGGCTTTCTTGGCATAGTTAATCAATCCCTTATGCTTCGACATCCAATCCATTCCTAGTACTACTTCCAAACCTTTGGTTCCAAGTACTATTAGATTGGCATAAAAATCTATCCCATGTATTATGATAGGTACAACTTTGCAAATTTTTCTAGCTTTTGTGGTTGAACCGAGTATTTGAACTATCATGACATGCTTCAGGTTGGTTGGGTGAATCTTACTAGTGCATGCAAATTCTTCGGTGACAAATGAGTGTGATGCTCCAGAATCAAACAACACTCTTGCTAAAACTGAGTTGACATAAAACATACCCAGCACGACATCTGGCGCTTCTTGGGCTTCTTCGGTGTTCATGTGGAAGAGACAGCCGTTGCAGTTGTGAGGGTTTCCTAGGGCGAATCTTCTTTCGGGCTGAACACTACACTGCTGTTGAGCTGGGGCATTCACATTGGCAGTGGCGGAAATCTTCTTGGGACACTCATTGGAGTAGTGACCCTTCACTCCACATTCAAAACAAGTAATCCGAGACTTGTCTTTTGCTGCCACGGGCACATCATTGCTTCCAGTTCTGGGTGCAGTGTTGTTATTGTTGTTGTCGGACTTGGGCGGTGCACGGTTGAAATTGCTGGAGTTGCCGGGGTGGTTGTTGTTGTTTCCTCCGGACTTCACATTTCCTCTGCTGCGGTTGGGGTAGCTTGGGCAAGGCATTGGGGGTCGATTTTTCCGCGGGGCATATCCGGCAGACGGGTTGGGGCGATACTTCTGGTGACTGTTGGATCCAGCTTGGTGCATCATCCGATGTTTGCGGTTGTCGTTCGCTTGATTAATCTTCCCTTCCATCTGAATGGTAGAGTCAACTAGCTCTTCGAGATCCTCGAAGTGGATGTTGACGAGTACAGTCTGCATCTCATCATGAAGTCTGTTCAGGAATCTCTCCTTCTTCTTGGCCCCCGTGTTGATCTCATCAGGTGCATACCTGGCGAGGGACAAGAATCTATCATGGTACTCCACTACAGTCATTCTGCCTTACTTTAGCTCTCTGAATTCATCTCTCATTCTGGTGACTAGACCTTGCAGCACATGGGTGTGGATGAACTTGACTTTGAAGGCTTCCCACTGATACGTCCATTTTGCATCACTATTCTATATCATAATTTGCTTTTATTCATTGATATATTTCATATTAAGAGGTGATACTTATGTTATTTCATCTGTTTTTGCATGGTTGATGACTTTTGGAGCATGGACCGCTGCAGTCAGGATTCTGATGGAAAAGGTGCTGTTTGGAGGCAAAATTCACGAAGATCAGAAAATCCGGGAAAATATACGGAAAATCTTATTTTTCCAGAAGACGAAGACTGCCAGAAGGAGGACTGGAGATGGGCCACAGGGGGCCCACACCACCCCCTGGCGTGGGCCACCCTAGGCCGCGCCATCAGGTGGTGTGGCTGCCCTGGCCCACCTCTGGCTCTCCCCTCTAGCATATATATTCCTCCCGAAACCCTAAGACCCAGGGAGCGACCATAGAAAGATTCTGCCGCCTCTGCGGGGCGAAAAACACTGAGAGAGAAAGATCTCTCCGGCAGACAGAATTCTGCCGGGGGAATTCCTTCCCAGAGAGGGGAGATCATCGCTATCAACACCACCATCAAGCTGGACTTCATCGGGATCATCATCATCATCACCACCACCATCATCACCATCATCACCCTCATCACCATCTCCATATTGCTGTAACAATTGGGTTGAATCTTGCATAGTTCTTAGGGGAAACTTTCCCGGTGTTGATTACTCTTTGTAGTTGATGCTATTGAGTGAACCATTGAATTATTGTTTATGTTCAGATTGTTATACATCATTATTCCATCTCTGGTCATGATCCATATGATGTCTTGTGAGTAGTTTGTTTTGTTCTTGAGGACATGGGAGAAGTCATGTTGTTAGTAGTGGAGTTGTCCTGAGAAAGATTCAATAGTTTTATATTTAAGTTGTGGTGTACTTCTTCTAGTGGTGTCATGTGAATGTCGACTACATGACACTTCACCTATATGGGCCTAGGGGAATGCATTGTGTATTTGGCTACTAATCGTAGGGGTTGCCAGAGTGACAGAAACCTGAACCACCATTAGGAAACCATTGCACAAGGGACGTAAGGGTCTTAGAGTTTAAAGCTGTGGTTAGGTTTCTGCCTTAATTACTTTCTTGTACTTACGGATGTTTGCAAGGGGTATAATCACAAGTATTTATTAGTCCTAGGAAGGTCGGTACATTAGCACAGGTTCACCGACACAACACTTAGCAAACTAAATAAGATTAATCAACTATATGAAGCGAAAGCACTTGACAGTCTTCCCATGTGTCCTCGAGAACGTTTGGTCATCTTAAGTAATACAACCGGCTTGTCCTTTGCTGAATAAAGGATTGGGCCACTTGCTGCATTTATTCTTATTGTCTTTTATTTACTCGTACTTTATTTACTTGCATTATCAAAAATCCCTAAAAATCCGTTTGCCAAGTATTTGTAGAGAATTCCTGATCCATACCACTAGCCAGCACATTCTACTCGTCGTTGGGTTCGACACTCTTACTTATCGAAAATACTGCGATACACACCCTATACTTGTGGGTCATCAAGACTATTTTCTGGCACCGTTGCCGGGGAGTGAAGCACTATTGGAGAGTGGAACTGGTAAAGGAAACTTCTACCGTGAGTATTGTTTACTGCTGTTAGTTGCTTTATTTTCGTTATGGATAATTCGCTGAGTTTCTTATTTGGTAAAGCTACTACCACTGCTAAGGTAGTAGACGAACCACCACCTGTTGAGAATGATGCTTTTTAAAATACCTACAAGAATTATTGATCATGTTATGGATAACTACTATGTTGGGGATGGAACTGTCCATCCCGGTGATCATTTGCTCTTTATACACGAATTATGTGGGTTGTTCAAGTGTGCAGGTATTACTACGGATCAAGTTAAGAAGAATTTATTCTCATTGTCGCTGAAAGGAAGAGCTGAGGAATGGTATAAGCTGCTGAAGAATGGTCAAGCTCTAGAATGGGAGGAACTAGTACCTCTCTTTTATTCAAAGTTTTATCCTCCTAGTGAGATTCATAAAGATCGGAATCAAATATACAACTTTTGGTCTCTTGATGGAGAGAGTACAGCTCAAGCTTGGGGGAGATTGAAGTTACTAATGCTCAAATGTCCCATTCATGAGCTCCCCAACAATATTATTATCAATAACTTTTATGCAAGGCTCCCTCTACATGATAAGGATTTATTGGATGCTTCTTGTGCTGGATCATTCACTCGCATGGAAGAAGAAGCTAAATGGGATCTTATGGACCATATTCATGACAATGCTGAAGCTTGGGATAATGAAAAAGGTAGAAAGTCAGGTATAAATTATGATTATGAATGCATTGAATCTTTTATGGGAACTGATGACTTTCAAAATATTAAAAATACTTATGGTCTAGACTTTCAAGCTATTGCTTCTTATTTTAAGGCCTTTGCTTCCTACATTGAAGTGCCTAAAAAGAAGTGGAATACGTATCATGAACCTTATAAAGACGTTGCTAAGAGTGTTCCTGCAAGAAATACTGAAGTTTATACTGCTAATCATGTCTTACCCGAACCTTACATTGAGAAAATGCCTTTCCCAGTTAAGATAAAGGAACATTCTATGATTGCTAGTATGGTTAATGAAAGTACAAATAAAGCTGATGAACCTGATAAACAAATGGTTGATGAACCTAATAGCAAATGTGAAAGACTTTGTTACTAAATATGTAGAAGAGGGACACATTATCCTTTGTAAGGATACCTCTAATATTGTTTCACAAAGTAGTGTTATGAGAGCTAGTATTCCCGTGTTTTCTGTTAGAATAAGTGATCATTATTACGATGGTCCTTTTGATATTTATATTGTTAAGTTTATGCATGATACTGAAAGTTACTATGAGAGAGGGAAAAGTGTTCTTATGCATCTCAATAATATCAATTTTCCTCGTTTTATGCTGAAAGTTTTTATGTTGCACTTCTTTTGCCTTCCTATGCTAGTAGCCTCTGGTTTCAACAACTTGTTTGTTTACAAAATTCCCTTGCATAGGAAGTGGGTTAGACTTTAATGTGTGTATTTTTGCTTCTTAATGCTCCTTTTCAACTCAATTCATATTCCTAAGTGAGCATCATCAAAATTATCATGCCCATCTTAATGACTATAAAGAAAGAGCTTTTTGGGAGACAACCCAATTTGTTTTTGCTTTCAGTTTGTTTTTGTTTCTTTGAGTCTTGGAAGTTATTACTTCAGTAATAGCCTCTCCTTATCCTTTTGTTTGGTTTTTGTGTCAATATCAACCTCTAATGAGAGAGAAGTAAGATTTGGGGAAATTGCTGTTCCGAAACAGATTTTTGTGCTTCACCGTAAAAATTCGTGCGAGATCTCTGTATGTCGGATTGAGCTGTAATTTTTTGTGCTTCTGCCCCAGGTTGTTATGTAACTTTATTTAGTTTTGCACTTTTTGATTTGAGCAACAGAAGAGTTTTTAAAAAATTGATCTTTACCTGATGGTCTGTTTTGACAGATTTTGCCACTCTTGCATCTGCTTCTTTATTCGATTTCCTTTTTGAATTCTTTTTGGGTTTTCAGAAGAAGTTGCTACAGTAGCTTATGTTTTGATGGTTTTCAGCTGAATTTGGACTCAAAAGGTTTTATCACTTCACTTATACTAATGTTGCTAATGAGAACTGTGTGAAGTTTTGTGTGAAAGAGATTTCCAGGTAATGGAGATAATGGTGTAATAAGGAAGTGAAAGGTTTTATGACTCAAGTAATAGGTGTATGAAGATGAAGATATTGATGTTATTCAAGTGGTGACTCCGGAAGAATCTACTAGATACCAAATTCAGAGACCTGCAGAGTCCGTTTTCAAATAGGTAACAGTTTTGGTAAGAAAAGTTCCGCGAAAATACTATCCAACTATATTTTTGCAGTTTTTAGACAATAAGGAAAGCTACGAAGCGAAAGAGGGACGGAAACGGAGCTAGGGTGGCTCACACCACCCTGTGGCGAGGGCCCACCCTTGGTCGCACCACCAGGTGGTGTGGCCACTCCGGACTCCGCCTCCGACTCGTTTTCTCCCAGTACCTTCCTTTTGTTGTGAAACTTCGTAATATATAACCCCTCGGATCTCCTGAGGCTCGCATATCCTGTTTTCGTCGCGTTTTCGTTTCAATCTGTTTCTGCCAGGAACTATCTTTGAAAGCTTTGAAGCACAATGGTGTCTGCCAAGGATAAAGGAAAGGAGCCTATGGAGGAAGATCTCCAAGACCCCGGGCAGGAGAAGGAGATCAAGAGTGAAGGTGAAGAGGAGACAAAGCAAGGCCAACATCCTCACACCGGCACTACCATTGCAAGCATTGGAGTGTTGGCAAGATCTGGCAGGGTCAGGAGGACTGAATGGATGTCAACTGGAGGGAAAACTCCCCGTCACTGTTTAGCTCCACGGTCACTTCCTCCACGCACCAAGAATCCTTTCCTTACCCGTATCCACAAGCATCAACACCAGAATATGCCCAAGGAGAAATTACCCTCCAATTGGGACTTGCCTCGTTCTAGCCATGCAGGGAAAGAAGACTTCAAGGAGGAAGAGTGGGAAAAGAATCACAGGAGCTGGGATCCACAATCTGATATGATCATGCACCGTATCGAGCACAACTCGGAGTTGATTCGTACTCTCACCTTTGAGATTGAGGACTTGGGGAAACTGATCAAAGAGCTCATCGAAAGAACACCACCACCACCGAAGGAGTAATTCGTCATCAGGTTTGGCATCCCCTTGGTTTGTTCCAAGCTTGGGGGAGTGCCGCGGTATCATATCACTATCTTCTATCTTTTTAGCTTTTTAGTAGAGTCATATCATGAATAGAGAAGTTAGCATGTAGGATGGTTTGCATTATGGAAGTGTCCCCTCTCTCATTAGATATGTATCCCTTGGTGTGAGTTGCCGTTATGGAATATTAATGAGAAGTTCTATCATTTATTCTTTTGCATAGCTTATATTAGTTTTCAATTCATGGTTATATGATTGATCTTGTTGTTAGTATTGGTATCACTTTGGGATCATTGAGTTAATTTAGTTGGTTTTGGCAAACCTGGCTCGGTCAGTAGCAACACTATTTTTGAGAGTTGAATGAAAAAGATAAAAGTACGAAAAATAATTTCATCATCTTTCTTTCTTGATTTGCTCATTAGTTTAGTATTCTCTAGTTAAGATCTTTTGTGCTTCCAAGGAAGATTGCATGTTCGTTTTTATCATTTGTATGTTTGTTTGTTTCCTTCAACTCTTATACTTGCTACCCAGCCTTGCTAGCCAAAAACCTGTACTGAGAGGGAATTCTTCTCGTGCATCCACTTCCTTAAACCAAAACCTTTGCCATTTGTGTCCACCATACCTATCTATTAGCACTATTGCTATTCCAAGTAAATTCTTGTTTTATCTACCTCCCAAATTAAACTTGTTATGTCAAAATTATTGATTAAAGCTCTCACGAACTTGATGGCACACTTGAACCATTGTGCTCACCTATGTTGTGTATATGCTTGCGCTTTGTAAGTTGTGAATTAGCAGAACCATGCTGTCATGGGGAACACTTTCAACATTGCACTGGTACTTTGTACCTAGTTGATATCATGTTCTTTTGTCTATGGATGTCGTTGGTGTGAAATGAAAGGGGAGCTTGTAAGTCCATGGAGTTATGCATGTGTGTTAGAGAAACGCCTGGGCCGCTAGTCTAATCCATGCTGACATGGTGGAAACCTGCAGCACAACCATAATGAGCTGTCTATGAAGCATTCTTCTTATACAAAAAAGAGTCCGATATTGAGAAAAAAAAGAAAAGAAAAAAATAGATTATGAAAAGAGGAAAGAGAGAAAAAAGCACCATATTCCCATGGTAAATAAGAAGAATGCTGAGATGCTTGTTGTCTGCTTGCCTTGTCATTTTGATATGGGGATTCTTCCGTATCATTGGGCAAGGGGTACCCCGTTGGCGGTTCTCTATGATACACATGTGCTTACGATGACAAGAACTTACCGGTGACTAAACTTGAGTAGCATGAGGAGCGGCCCTCGTATTCAAGGGACATGAGATTCTCAATTTATATCTTGTCAAGCATATCCTCATATTTGATCACTTTAACCTTAATCACCTAAAGATGCCTATGATAGGGCAATGAGAGCTGAAAGCTAATAAGTACCATAATTTTTGGGAGCTCTTTATGAAACTTGAAATCCCTGTTTCCCTCTGTGAAGGGCCTTTCTTTTACTTTTTAGTTGAGTCAGTAAACCTATTCCCTTCTATCTCAGCAAGTATTTTGAGTTGTTGTGTTTCATTCATATGTATGATGATTTATTCAATCATGTTTCTTATGTTCCTTGTTTTGCATAGTGCTCTTATCTTGGCGTTTACTGCTTTGAAAGCTCTCATTGAAAATCAATTATTTGTGAACTCCGGCAAATTATCAACTATTCTTCGACCAAGAGCTAAGTTTGCCATTACCAATTATGATTTACTTTATGTATCTTTATTGTGTTTCCTTTACTTATTGCAAGTTAAGTTATATAATAGTGAGTTGTCTTCTATTATGATCTATGTATTGATGAATATGATGCTTCTAGTCCGTATTCTTTATCGACTCTTCACTCCATAAACCTGAGGTCATGTTTATTGAGCTAAGTTTCGCTTGGGGACAAGCGAAGTCTAAGATAAGAGCTTTGTTTCCTACATTGAAGTGCGTAAAAAGAAGTGGAATTGAAGGAAATATGCCCTGAGAGGCAATAATAAAGTTGTTATTATGTATTCCTTATATATGATAGATGTTTATTTTACATGCTAGAATTGTATTGATCGGAAACATCAATACATGTGTGTTTAATAAACAAAAAGGGTTCCTAGTTATGCCTCTCTTATAGACTAGCTTGTTGATTAACAAGATGATCAAGGTTTCCTGATCATGGACATTGGATGTTGTTAATAACAAGGTCACACCATTGGTGGAATGATGTGATGAACATTCGTCCGAATTATAGAATTACGATCAAGTCATTATGTTTATATTGCTATAACATCATACGAAGTAATCTTTATCCTTATACCATGAGATCATGTTAATTGCTAACACCGGAAGAGTATCTTGATAACATCAAACGTCACACCATAACAGGGTGACTATAAAGATGGGTTCAGTACTACGAAGGTGTTATGTTGAGGCTCATGGATCAAGAGTGGAATTTTTCAATCCCGATGACGGATAGATACTCTGGGCCCTCTCAGTGATATCACATTGAGATAGCTTGCAAGCAAGTGATGTGATCACTAGAATGTTATATCACGGGAACGAGAAAAGAGTGCATGTCGCTAACGAGATCAAACTAGGTATGGAGATACCGATGATCGAATCTCGGACATGTAATATATCGCGAGACAAAGGGATTTAGTTACAAGCGTTAAAGGTTCTCACGATCACAGAAGTCATCGTTGAATGTGTAGGAGTCAGTACGGATATCCAGGTCCCGCTGCTGATTATTGATCGGAGAAGGGTCTCGATCATGTCTGCATTATTCGCGAACCGTAGGGTGACACACTTAAGAGTTACCGGACACCATGTTGGGGGGATACCCCCGGGTAGGGTCACTCGGGGTATAACGGCCGAGTTAGCCGAGGTCCGGCAAGGTCAAAGCGGATGCTGGCCGGGTCACCTCAAGGCAGTCCGGATCACGGAGTAACCGGACCGAAGTCGCTTAACATTGTCTCATCCGACTTAAGGAGTAAGTCGGAAGTGCTTGTCTAACTTATATGCAGGAACAGGTGTGGCGGATCTACTATGATCCGGTCCTCGCTAACCACGGGAGAAGGAAGGAATCTCTGGTAAAAAGAAGGTCCGATGCATCGCATGGCGGAGAAAGAAAGGCAGGACCACCGGGTCGTGGCCGACAAAGGGTGACGCCCATGTCATGTCGGCGGGCGCCGCAGAGGCTTACGTCGTTAAAGCATGTGTGGCGGGGAAAAGCACCCGGTCGGGTTACCACTTTGGGAGGGGCATATTCTTAGGAATATGCCTCCACGTATGCCCTAAGGCAGGGACCGAACTTCCTCTATATATAAGCTGGGCTTCTGGTAGAAGGGGTGGGTTGAGCTCTAGTTGGTTTGGTGATTCCATAGGGCTAGTCGATCTAGTGTTCTAGGGAATAATAGTAGGCAAGAGTAAGAGAGCTCCTTCTTCCTCCTCTCGCCAATACAGCTCAAGGAGCACTTGTAATCTTGGAGATATAGCAATACAAACTTCTGTGTGGAGAATCACTCCACTATCCCTCCCTGGATTCCCCTAGCGTGTATTAGTCCCCACCTTTAGCCTATCCATGGCATCTGCCGTGACACCACCACGACAGTTGGCGCCCACCGTGGGGATAGCGGCGCTAGCAGGGGTGAAGATCCGGATGGGAAACCTCATCAGCACCGGCGAACGCGTCGTCTCCGGGCTCGTTTAGCGCTTCGGAGCGTTGGATTTCGTTAGCGACAACGCTGGCTGCTTCGGCACGCCCACTCCCGCACAACGGCCTCTTCCTCAAGCTCGGTGCGCACAAGGTCTACGTTGCTGTGGACGTATCATGTGTTCATCCGCGCTGCGTCGTCGATGCGGGGGAACCACCCCTCACTGTGGCTCGTGGGGCGCGTATCGCTCGCTCCCCGGACCATGCGGAGGTGATGATGACTGCGCCAGGTGCAGGCGTAAGCAAGGACCCAACACCAGACCCGGAGGTAACACCTAAGGCACCGAGGAAAGGTAGAGGACCTCCGCTAGAGAGGCCTGAGAACATACTGAGAGAAGCTATGGATAGCTTGGCAAAAGATACTGGAGGGCGCAAAGAAAATAGCCGCGACTCAGCAGTCGCTGAACATGACGCTGCGTGAGTATGCAAAGGCAAACAAAGTTGATACGGTAAAAGTAAAAGGGAGAAATCTCATAAGCGAGATGAACAGAGAAGGTGATGATGGAGCAGAAGGGTCGGAAAACTATACATGCGTGGGGTTGCGAGTATAGTACCCCGGCGAAGAACCTCAGAGCAGCAGATGCGGCTGCATCCGAGTTAGAGGTTCTGACGGGTGAGGCCCATCAAAGACATCAAGATAGGGTTAACGAGCTAGTTCGGATCACGAACAGACAGAACGAAGAGTTGCTGAGAGCTAACCCGGAGAGAGCTGGAGCTTCCAAAATCGTCCATTCGGTGATGGGTAACCCGGAGAAGTCCGCTGGAGCCGCATCATCGCCTCATGGTGGTCCAAGGAGAGAAGAGGTAGTAACCTTGGCCAAATGGAACAAACAGATCGTCCCGTATGACCCGACGCGTGCGGGAAAAGAAAAAGAGATGCGGAAAAATGATGATCAACGGAGTGTGATCTGAGGTGAAGCTGGCCGAGGTAATCACGACCAAGGCAATGCCGGTCAAGGGAACACTGCCAACGGCAATGCCGGGCAGCGCAACTCCGCAGGAGCAGGACAACCGCAGCAGCGAAATATACCAAGGCAAGAGCAAAGCGTCGGCCGAGATATGCAGCAAAAAGGTGCGCAACGAGAGCAAAACCGATACAACGACGGTGATTCGGAGATGGTGAACGCAGGGTACCCTAGACCAGACTATCATGTGATAGGGTCAAGATTGGGAAGCAGGGATTTAATGTAGGATGACGCCAGGTTAAAACTAGATCGCCTGTATAGGTCAGAACAGATCGAATGTCAAGGTCCTCCGGGTCCAGCGTGCTTTGGACCCCGGATCATGAAGGAACCACCGGTACCAAACTTCCAGTTACCCAGAGGCACGAAGACGTATGACGGCAGTACCAAGCCGGAGGATTGGCTGATAAACTATGCTACGGCGGTAAAAATTGCAACTGGCAACTTGAGATGGACTGTACGTTACGTACCCCAGATGTTGGAAGGCCCGGCCAGAGTATGGCTGAATAATTTACCACCCATAAGCATCAACTGCTGGATAGATTTTGAAGAAATGTTCATCAGCAACTTCTCAAGTACATATTAGAGTCCGAATAGACCGCAGACCCTAGCAATGTGCAAACAAAGACCTAATGAGACAGATCGTGAATTCTTGACCCGGTGGTGTACTGCGAGAAACTCGTGTGAGGGTGTCATAGAGTCACAGGCCATAGCGTGGTTTGCACAAGGGTGCAGATATGGCAGCGAGCTGTGGATGAAATTGCAAAGGAAAATGCCGATTCTGTGGCGAGAGATGATCCGGATTGCTGATTCGTATGCTTTGGGCGATCCGACGCAACCTAGGCTCGCGTCAAATGAGTCAAACGAGGAATACTATCAGAGGGACGGAGCTGGGTCATCCCGGAGGAACGCTTACAGAGGAAAAAGGAGAGATTATAGACCGGATCATCGTTACGGTTCGCAACAAGTTGCAACTGTGAATCAAGATCAACCCGGAGCAGGGAGTAACCAATGCCAGAGAACGGGAGGGCAATGGACTCCAAGAAATGATGGCAAGAAAACATGGACTCCAGAGCAAAAGAAACAGTGGCAGGAAAAGAAAGACCGTCCGAGGTATACCTATGAGTCGATGTTGGACCAGCCGTGTAAGTTTCACACGCCAAATCCGAATAGCCCGGCGGGTCACACGACGAGGCAATGTGAGTGGATGCGTAAGATAGAGCAAGGTGGTTCAGGGAATGCTCAGGCACCCCGGAATGATCAACCTCGGCAGGAGTTACCTCGGCAGCAATTGCTCTCCGGGGCGAACACGCAGTAGCTAATGTTGCCTCCCCCTCCGCTGAGGTATGACAACAATGAGAGAAGGGATGCAGTGCATCAGGTGGAAAATCAGCAACAACCGGATCAAAGGTACCCCGGAAACGAGGGAAGGAATGAGTACAGGGAACATCACCAGAGTTATTGTGTGTTCACGACTGAGGAAACAGATAGAAAGAGCTTGCAGCACCGACATATGGAGGTCAATGCGGTTATGCCAGCAGTGACGAGGTACATGCCTTGGTCGGACCAGGAAATCACCTGGAACATCAAAGATCATCCTATACCTATGCCGAGTCTAGGTTCGTATGCGCTAGTGCTAGATCCGACATTCATTGGACCGAACATCAATGTGAGGTTCTCCAAGGTTTTGATTGATAATGGCAGTAGCATTAACATCATGTATGCGGATACGATCATAAGTTGGGCATCTCGGAGAACATGCTCCAGGCTACGAGAACAACTTTCCATGGCATTGTACCAGGCATTTCTTGTGAGCCCATAGGCAAAGTCCGGGTCGACGTGCTATTCGGCACAAGGGATAATTGCCGAACCGAAAATATGGAGTTTGAGGTGGTGAACTTGGAAAGTGCATATCATGCGTTACTTGGAAGACCAGCATTGAACAAATTCATGACAAGTTGTCACATCAGTTATCTGAAGATGAAGTTGCTCGGGCCAAATGAAGTGATTACCATTGCTGGAGATTTCCGACGTTCCATTGAGTGTGCTTCAGCCGGGTCTAACCTAGCCGAGTCACTCGTGATTGCCCAAGAGAAAAGAAAAATCCAAGAGGTGGCGGCATTAGCTCAGTCCGCGCAGCAATATATGCCGGCGTTAAGTAACCCGCATGGCAGCGTTTCATTTCAAGCCACCAAGGACACCAAGAAGATTCCAGTTGATAACATGTTCCCAGAGCGCACCGTAACAATTGGTGCCGGGTTAACTGATAAATAGGAAAGCGAGCTAGTCAACTTCCTCCATGAGAATCGGGATATTTTTGCTTGGTCTACACAGGACTTGCAAGGTGTTCCGAGGGAGTTGGCCGAGCACTCTTTGAATGTAAGACCCAGAGCAAGGCCGGTGAAGCAACCTCTCCGCTGCTTCGCCGAGGATAGGAGAAAAGTCATTGGAGACGAGATAGCTCGGTTACTAGCAGCAGGATTTATCATGGAGGTACTATATCCGGATTGACTCTCTAATCCGGTGCTGGTAGAAAAGAAGAAGGACGATCCGAACATGGCAGTGGTTTGGCGTATGTGTATCGATTACATGAACCTGAACAAGGCGTGTCCAAAGGATCCATTTCCACTGCCGAGGATATATCAGGTCATAGACTCGACCGTGGAATGCGAACTGTTGTCATTCATTGATGCATATTCTGGCTTCCACCAGATACCTCTGAACCCGGATGATCAAATAAAGACTGCGTTTATTACCCGTCTGGCTTATCGCTATCGCACTATGCCGTTCGGTTTACGTAATGCAGGTGCAACGTACCAAAGATGTATGCAAAAATGTTTGCACGACCAAATAGGTCAAAACATACAAGTATATGTGGATGATGTGGTTATCAAGACCAAGGAAAGCACAACGCTCCTTAACGACATAAGGCAAACATTCGCGAACTTGAGAAGGTTCCGGATGAAGCTTAACCCGGAAAAATGTACCTTCGGTGTCCCGGCTGGAAAATTACTCGGATTTCTCATCTCCAGCCGAGGTATTGAAGTTAATCCAACTAAGATCCGAGCCATCGAACGAATGGAGCTGCCGAAGTGTCTCAATGATGTCCAGAAGTTCACTGGATGCCTGGCATCGCTGAGTTGGTTTGTATGTCGGTTGGGAGAAAAGGCACTGCCTCTCTACCAACTCATGAAAAAGTCAGATAAATTCGTTTGGACGCCACAGGCCGATGAAGCCTTTGCCCACTTAAAAAAGATGTTGGCCACTGCGCCAGTGTTAGCCTCTCCACTATCTAAGGAGCCAATGTTGCTCTACATAGCCGCAACCAACCGAGTTGTAAGTGCAGTAATTGTAGTGGAGCGCAATGAAGAGGGTAAGTTGGTGCAGAGGCCAGTATATTACCTGAGCGAGGTATTGTCTGCCTCAAAACAGAACTACCCGCACTTTCAAAAGGTGGCATACGGTGTCTATATGGCGGCAAAGAAGTTAAAGCATTACTTTGAGGAGCACCCCATCAAAGTAATATGTGAAGATCCCATATCCGAGATAATGGGTAACAAGGATGCGAGTGGCAGAATTGCAAAATGGGCAATTGAGTTAGCCCCTTATGCGCCTCAATATGACAGAAGAGAAGCGATCAAATCTCAGGCTGTGGCGGACTTTTTTGTGGATTGGGCCGAGGTACAATACGAACCACCGCCACCGGATCCGAATTACTGGAGGATGCACTTTGACGGGTCGAAAACCAAAACTGGACTAGGTGCCGGGGTTGTGCTTACCTCGCCAAAGGACCAGCTAAAGTACGTATTGCAGATCCATTTTGCAGCATCGAACAATGTCGCTGAGTATGAGGCTCTTGTGCATGGGCTCAAAGTGGCAAAGGAGATTGGCATACGTCGGATAATATGCTTCGGCGACTCGGATCTGGTGGTGCAGCAGGTGTCCAGAGTATGGGACGCCCTGGATCCAAACATGGCACTATACAAATTTCACGTGCAGAAGATATCTGGTTACTTCGAGGGGTGTGAATTTCACCATGTAACCCGAGTGGAAAACGAGGCTACCGATATGTTGTCGAAGCTCGGATCGACCAGACAGGCAATTCCACCGGTTGTAGCATTGGAACACCGAAGAAAACCATCTATCAGGCCGTCCCCAAGAACCGACTCGATCTATGTCCCAGAAAATACAGAATCCGGAGCTGAGCCCATGGACATTGACACGGGAGGTAGTACGCGAGACCCGGGGACTGCATCAGCAAACCCGGGGACTGCCTCGGCAAACCCGGGGACTACCTCGCTAGACCCGGGGACTGCTCAGCGTGATCCGGCTGAAGTTATGCCGGTGGATCAGATGGAAATTGATGAGGAGATGTTCCCTCCACGAGCGATACCAGCTTGGGCACTGCCTATATTCCAATTCCTGAAAGACGGAACGTTACCCGCTGAGGAGGTGTTAGCCAGGCAAACTCAGAGGAGAGCAAAAGCATAGACAATCATCAATTCCGAGTTGTACAAACGGAGTGTAACCAATGTCCTCCAACGATGCGTTGACCCGGAAGAAGGGCTTGACATCCTCCGAGATATACACCAAGGAGAATGCGGGCATCATGCCTCATCCCGAGCCTTGGTGGCAAAGGCGTTCCGGCATGGATTCTACTGGCCAAGTGCCTTGGAACAAGCAGAAGATCTGGTGAGAAAATGCAATGGTTGTCAAAGGTACGCCACCAAGACACATATGCCTATGTCGGAACTCAAGACCATACCAATTACATGGCCATTTGCTGTATGGTGCTTGGATATGGTTGGCCCGTTCAAACCGGCGAGAGGAAACATGACACACATTTTGGTCATGGTGGACAAGTTTACAAAATGGATTGAAGTGAAACCTATAAGAAAATGTGATGGAGCTACGGCCGTGACATTTCTCAAAGACATCATCTTGAGATACGGTTATCCACACAATATTATAACCGATAATGGAACAAATTTTGCGGAAGGAGCATTGGATAAGAAGATCCGACTTGATGTCGCCTCGGATAGCCCACCCTGCATCGAACGGACAAGTGGAAAGATCCAACGGATTAGTATTATCCGGGATAAAACCCTGGCTCATTGAGCCGCTGCAAAGATCAGCGGGGTGCTGGATAGAAGAACTACCAGCAGTACTATGGAGCTTAAGAACAACTACGAATCGATCAACAGGCTATACGCCATTTTTTCTGGTATATGGGGCAGAAGCTGTATTACCAGCCGACATAGAGCATGATTCGCCTAGGGTAACCCAATACACAGAAGCCGAAGTGCAAGAAGCCCGGCAAAATGATGTTGATCTGCTGGAAGAAGCGAGAATCGGCATTGTCCAGATCCGCCATATATCAGCAAAATCTCCGACGCTATCATAGCCGGAAAGTGTGCCCCCGAGTCTTTCGGGAAGGCGATCTGGTGCTCCGGTTGGTACAACGTACTACTGGCATGCATAAATTATCCCCCCATGGGAAGGGCCATTCATTGTGAGCAAAGCATTGCACAATGATTCTTACTATCTCATAGATGCAAAGCCACAAGAAAAGAACAAGGCGGACAGGTCCGGAGAGGAATCCAAGCGACCGTGGAATGTAGCACTACTTCGTCCCTTCTACACTTAGCTAAGAAGTGTATGTATCCGAGTCGTCTCATATGTCGGTATGTATGTGGGCAATGAGCTTATCAATGAAATAGCAGCGCCTCGAGCAGTAACTCGAGGACTGCCTTAATAACGTTTTTTGTTATTTCTTATGCGGTAGCTGGAATAAGTCGTTCTACTTAACCCGGATTAGTAATGTGTGAGCACCAAAAACCCAACTCTTTGACTTGCTACTGTCCAACAAGAATTGGCTTCATGGCAAGCAAGGGAACAAGTTTGGAATTGCATAGCACATGAAAAACGACTAAGGAAACGAGTTTATTCGAGCTAACGCTTGTTTTTTTGGACTAACCCTGTATTTATTTTCAAGTTATTATGCTGAATTATTTTGAGCCAAGCCTAAAAGTTTCTAAGTATTGTTAAAACAATTTTTGAAGCTCGAATTCGTAAGTCGTAAAACCGAATCAAGGTAGACACGGACCGAGCCAGAGAATTGAACGAACAAGAAAATGAAACTCGGGGACTACGCCCAAGTTAATCCGGCATAGAAATGTAGTAGCAAAATATCACATATCCAGCATACAATTGCACCCGGCATACCGGGGATCTGATAAATTTTCAAGTTTTTTGGAACTAAGGAGCAGCAGGAGGAGGAAGTTCGGCGTCGTCATCGCTGTCTTCAATATCTGAAGCATCATCTTCTCCGCCCTCATCCGACCCATCTTCAATGTTCTCATTGTGCTTGTCCCCAGCGGATTCTAGGAAGCTCGGTCCTTCAACCCAGTCATGAATAGGAGAATATTCGACGAGGCTGTAGGCGCAAGCCTGGCGCCGAGCTACCCACTCCGGATCATCGGTCCATCTGGATCCAGTGCGCCGGCGTGTAAGGACGCTGAGGTCGATCTTCTCGTACCATGTGAGAATATGGTGAAGGATGGTATCAGCTGCGGCACGACCAGCGGACTCTCTCTAGAGGTCAAGCTGGGTCTCAATCTCCATTAACTTCTCGACGAGAGTCGCGATGGTCTCCGGGCTACTCTCTCCGGGCCAGAACATATTGAAAATGCGAACTGCAACGTCGAGGATATCCTTGCCATAATTCTTGATGGTTTCCACGCGATCTGACAGGCTGACCAATAGGTCCTCCATGTCTAAGGGAATGCTCTCACTGTCAGGAACGACGGGAGTACCCCTCTCTCGGCGAAATTTGGCAACAGCAGTGCTTGCAATAGGAGTACCCTCTGGAAAGTGTTCTGGAAACAAGGCAAAGGAAGAAGGTAAAGAAAAGACGTATGAGGTAACCGGGAGAATTATGCCGGACAAGGGAAAAGAACTTACGAGAAATATGGCTATGGATTCGGGTTAACTCCTTGATGTAGGCATCACGTCTTTTATGAAGTTGCTCAAGCTCAGCGTTTGCCGACCCAAGCTGGAGGTCGGATTCTCTGAGTAGGTCCTGGTCCTTGGAGATCTGGAGAGTAAGGCGCTCACGCTCTTCTGTGAAGTTCTGGCCAACTTTTTGGAGGTCGGTTCGGTGCTGGGCCTTCATCTTCTCCATCTCAGCCTTGAGCTTGGCAATCTCGTCGTCCTTAGTCCGGAGGAGAGCAAGTTCATCATCCTTTTTCTTCAGCTCAGCTTGATGCTGCCCTGCTTGTTCGAGAAAATGCAGCATCATATCAGGAACGGTCACACTATCCTCAAGCGATGCTGAAATAGTATGTTGACCCGGCAGAGCCGAGGAGTGAATGTTCACCAAGCCAAGGAGAAGAAGAAATGGAAAACACTATGAGGTCAAACAAAAGAGGACATACCCCGGATTTCCTCCAAGTTCTTCCGCATGATCTTGTTCTCAGCCTCCACCCCAGCTGCAGAAACTGAATGAGGAGATTAGTTCAGCGGAAAAAAGTAAAGAAAAACGGAGAGGTGCTGAGGGAGAAAATTACCCCTCTTTTCTTGTTCCGCACCAAGTGCAACATGTTTTGCGCGTAGCATCTTGTGGGTATCAAGCAGGCATTGGAATTCAGCGCTCCGGCGATTGGTAGTTACCTGAAAAAAGTACAGAAGTGTAAAATTAGCTTGGTGCATATTCGAAGTGTACAAGATCCGGGCCAAGTGGAACTTAACCCGGCTCTAGGTGTGTGCATATTCGAAGTGTACAAGATCCGGGCCAAGTGGAACTTAACCCGGCTCTAGTTGTGTGCATATTCGAAGTGTGCAAGATCCGGGCCAAGTGGAACTTAACCCAGCTCTAGGTGTGTGCATATTCGAAGTATGCAAGATCCGGGCCAAGTGGAACTTAACCCGGCTCTAGGTGTGTGCATATTTGAAGTGTACAAGATCCGGGCCAAGTGGAACTTAACCCGGCTCTATGTGTGTGCATATTCGAAGTGTACAAGATCCGGGCCAAGTGGAACTTAACCTGGCTCTAGGTGTGTGCATATTCGAAGTGTACAAGATCCGGGCCAAGTGGAACTTAACCCGGCTCTAAGTGTGTGCATATTCGAAGTGTACAAGATCCGGGCCAAGTGGAACTTAACCCGGCCCTAGGTGTGTGCAGATTAGAAGTTTACATGCAGCTACGTTAGTTTTCTAATGAGCATCCGACCGAGTAACAAGCTACTCCACCGGAGGCTCGGGGACTAATGGTTATTATCTACAGCATGTAAAGGAGAAACGACATACCAGCCTAGTGAGCTTCTTTACTCTCAACTAGGGCAAGAGCTAGGCTGGTATGCAGAACCATCTGCTGCGCATCAGTTGGCTCGGCAGGAACATCCTTCGCTGTAGGTGATTTCTTCGGAAGCATCGACGATAGGGTTCGCTGCCCCGCCTCGATGGATGAAGACTTGGCAGTATCCGGAGCCTTTTTGCCCTTAGCTTGCTAGGAAGAAGTAACCGCGATGGATTTCCCTTTAGAAGCTGCTGGAATAGTTCCTCGCCGAGGCTGAGATGACTCGGACGAGGCAGAAGAACTTGGCACTGGAGCTGTTGTTGGTTTCCTTAGTGCCGGACAGTGCTTTGGCTCGGCATCGGTCTTGGAGCCTTTGGTGTTGTGATAGACTTGGTGGTTGCTGGTTGCGGCGATGCCGAAGTGGTGGACACCGTCGCCTCGGCTGGACCAACCCCTCCTGCTCCGAGGTCGCGTTCCTCTCGATGAGGCACTACGGAACCCGGAGCAGCCGCAGAACCCTCCGGAATAGGGCTCAGCAGGCGTGACTCGTCGTCACGAGGAGGAGAAGGGCCAGACCGAAGGGGTGAAGAGATGCTTGATCCGCAGGCCTAAAAAAGAGAATAATGTCAGAAGAGAAATTACCACGATGCAAGGAAAAGTGAGTTACGCAATGAAAAATGACTTACGCATCCGAGGTTTCGGCCTCCTTGGGTTTCCGGGCCCTCCGTGCCGGGGCTTTGCCTGCCCGCTTGGAGGCAGTCTTGTCTCCGGCCTTCTTTTTCCTTTTTGTGGGCTGAGAAGGTTCGGAGGAAGAACTTGATGCGGCTCCGCGCTTCTTCTTCGACGCCACCGGAACCGGCTCACCCATAGCAAGTGGAGGATCCTCGTGGATATGCCCACCGGGGTTAGCTGATGCCGGAAAGGCAAAAGAAAGAGGGACAGCCTCAACAGGTTCAATCACGTCGACATCCGAGTCATCCTCATCATCGGGCCAATCTCTAAGAGAAGAGAATTTACCGCTGGGTCGTTTGGTAGCGTCGGTCATAGGGAGGAACATCTCCTGGTCTGGCTCCTCCTCATCTGAGATTTCTCGGTCCGGCGCCCACTTAAGGGTTTGCTGAAGGAACAGCTGAGAAAAAGCACAAAGAGCAGAGTCAAAAATACAACAAAAACCGACACATACTTGATCCAAAATAAGTTTGCCCCGCGAAGCTTATCGCGGGAGGGAGCCTGTCACGACAGTAGTGCTCAATTCCCCACGTCCATTCGGCGAAGAAATCCTTGTGGGTGGTGAAAAGAGCCTTAACCCAGCGAAAGATCTCCGTGTTGCTCAACTCGAAGGAGGAGGTTCGGTTGGGGTCACGGACGAAACTCATGTGGCACAACTTGTGGGTGCGCTTCTGGAGGGGAGAGATTCGGTTGCGCACGAACGTGATCATAGCATCCTCGTTGCGCAATCCGAGTTTCTTCAGCTCCGCGAACTTCTTGTTAACTTGGTTGGCCAGAGCTATAGGCTTCTTGGGGACCTCCTCCCAGAAATCCGTGTCAGGTAGACCCGGAGCATAGGGCAGCAACCGAATCAAATCTTCAGTACCCTCATTCCAGACGTAGAAGAAGGTCCGGGCCCATCCTTTGCAGGAGTCAAGCCCGGTAACCCGGGAAAGACCGAAAGCCTCCGGGGCGAGATGGAGGCAGCTCCGAATTGGGTGAGCTGCTTATCCTCCGACTCTACGTGGATATTGGGGACGATGTTGCGACAAAGGCCGAAGAACCGAATCCACAGCTCCTTCGTGGGCCATAGTCCGGTGTAGCCTTCGATCCTAGAAGCAAAGGCGGAAAGAGAGGTGATAGCGTTCGCTGGGAGATGGTGCAGCTGCAAGTGGTAGGTCCTAACCCAATCCCAGAAGAAATCGCTCATAGACCAAATCCCTGTTGGAAGTGGGACAGGAATACAACGAACTCACCCGGATTGGGTGAGGGGGCTAGTTCGGCAGAGGGGAGACGAGCGGTGACGCCGGCGGGAATGCGCCTGGTCCGGTAGAGCCAGTCAAGGTCATCTTGACAGACCCATGATCCGGCCCACGGCATCCTCCTCCATGCTCGCCAGCAGCTCCTCCTCCGTCATCTCGTATCCACTATCCTCGCTGGAGCTAGCGGCGGCGGGGATCTGAGGCCTGGATTAGCGTGGACCCGTGTCGAAGAAGCTGCGTAGCGGTGGCTGCGATGCAGAAGCACGGGGAAGGTGCGGCGGCGGCGCTGCTGCTAGAAGCACCGACGGCGGCGCGGTCGCTAGGAAGACGAAAGAGAAAGGCAACAGGCAGAGGGGCGCAGAAGTGGAAAAACGCTAAGGGGTGCGCCCCTCCACTATTTAACCACCCCCAGAGATGGATGAGTGGGATCGCGTTGCGCCGACGAGCCATACGGTGTGGCCGTGTATCACCTGCATCAGCCAATCGGAGAAAAGCCACATAGGGGGCCACAAAGTAGAAGCAATCCCATGATGCGACGCGCTGATGCGGTAAACGAGGAGGCAGGCATGACGTGACCCACGCACAGTGATAACTGACAATTACTGCAGCGGTTACTGTGCAGGCCCTTAAAATAAGACAAGGTAATGATTAGCCTCCACGTGGGTTGGCGTATAAGAGAAGGAAATGGGGCCCGGATCAAACCATGATAACCATGGGATCCGAGCCAAAGTGGTGACCCGGCCGGCAAGTGAAAACTTGGAACGTGCGAAGGGAACGTAAATCCATATAATCTGAGATAAGGAGCTAACTCGGAATTAAACGTCCGAGGCTCGAACATAAATGAACCTGATGTGGCCTTTGCGGCCAAGGCAGCTAAGACCGCACCAGCTTCGGGGACTAATGTTGGGGGGATACCCCCGGGTAGGGTCACTCCGAGGTATAACAGCCGAGTTAGCCGAGGTCCGGCAAGGTCAAAGCGGATGCTGGCCTGGTCACCTCAAGGCAGTCCGGATCATGGAGTAACCCGGACCAGGGGGGTCGCCTAACATTGTCTCATCCGACTTAAGGAGTAAGTCGGAAGTGCTTGTCTAACTTATATGCAGGAACAGGTGTGGTCGGATCTACTATGATCCTGGTCCTCAATTAACTTCTGAGAGAAGGAAGGAATCTCTCTGGTCAAAAAGAAGGTCCGGTATGTATTGCATGAGCGGAGAGAGCAAGGGCAGGACCACCGGGTCGTGGCCGACAAGGGTGACGACGCCCATGTCGGCTGACGTGGGCGCCACAGAGGCTTACGTCGCTAAAGCATGTGTGACGCGGGGGAAAAGAACCCCGGTCGGGTTACCACTTTGGGAGGGGGCATATTCTTAGGAATATGCTTCCACGTATGCCCTAGGCAGGGACCGAACTTCCTCTATATAAGGGGGGCTAGGCTTCTGGTAGAAGGGGTGGGTTGAGCTCTAGTTGGTTTGGTGATTCCATAGGGCTAGTCGATCTAGTGTTCTAGGGAATAATAGTAGGCAAGAGTAAGAGAGCTCCTTCTTCCTCCTCTCGCCAATATAGCTCAAGGAGCACTTGTAATCTTGGAGATATAGCAATACAAACTTCTGTGTGGAGAATCACTCCACTATCCCTCCCTGGATTCCCCTAGCGTGTATTAGTCCCTACCTTTAGCCTATCCATGGCATCTGCCGTGACACCACCACGACACACCATTTAGGAGCACATATGTTTCAGACGAAAGAATTGCAAAGCGTAGGAATTGTTTCAATAGAAACCGGAAATTGTTTCGGGTGAAATTGCAGAAAGTGGTTCTGCATGTGATATTGAAATATTGCAAGGGGCTATATGTGAATGTTTGTTAATTAAAGTAATTAACAAAATTCTGAATAAATTTAATAAAAGAGTTTTATTAAATGAGAGAGCATTAAACTTGGAGAATTTTAATGCATTTAAAGTGGAGACTTTAAAAGGGAATGTGAAGAGGCATTTTCATGTGGAGGGGTTACCACCACATGAATGGGGGAGGTGAGGGGTCACCCCCCATGCGACCATGGAGAGAGGGCACCCCTCCTCCTATAAAAGGCCACCCATTCCTCCTTCATCCACACACCTCCTTGTGAAGGATCTCTCTCCCCTCTAGAATTATTCCCCATGGTCTCGGATTAGCGAGATACATGTTCCGGTGGCATTTTGTATGGAAGGAGTTGTTGCTTCACTGGATCGCTGGAGCGAGGAGGTGGAGGTTGTCCGGTGGCTTGAACGTGTGTGCGAGTATGGATGCGCTGCTGAGTTGCGGCGCTCGGACTTCCTCACGATCTTGAGATCGGCAAGTGTACGAATACATCAACCATGAGTTCCTACTCGTTAACAAAACTCGTTGTCTTCGAGGGTAAGTTCTCGTGGGATGTATATCCACCCGTTGCTTTGTACCTAGTAGATAGATCTTGGCGTATAGTTCACACCGTAGGAAATTTTTTGTTTTCTATGCTGCGGACCCAACAGTGGTATCAGAGCCTGATCTATGCGTAGGTGCTTTGCACGGGTAGTACACATATGTTTATATGTGGGCGATGATGATCATGTTATTGCATCTTCTATGTATTTTGGATATTGGTGGCATAGTGGGATGAAGCGGCCCGGACCAACCTTACATGTCATCGTACATGAGACCGGTTCCACGACTAACATGCAACTTGTTTTGCATAAGTGGCTGGCAGGTGTTTGTCTCTCCTACTATAGTCAATATCTGATTTACAACGAGTTGCTAATAACTTAGTTATCCTCGTTGTGGTTCATGTTGGTAGGTAAGAACGGTTCTATCTCCGAAAGCCCTAAGCCACGTAAAACTTGTAATTGATAAATTAGAGGCGTCTAGTTTAGATCGTTGCTGGGCTAGTGTATTGATATGGTATTTTTGTAAGTAGATGTATGATAGATACTCTTACAACACATTCAACATGTAAGTTCCATAGACCTTGGCCTTACACACAAAGAATGATAGAGATCATACCACGATGCAAATGATAGAGATCAAATGCATGGACCATATCATCTCACTTTACACATTAGATGTTAGCATCTTATACTGCTAGTTTGGCACTTTTGGTAGCATTATAAGATGATCCCTCATTTAGATATCAAGATAAAATGTGTTCTTCCATGAGTATGCACCGTTCTATGGATCGTGTTTCAAGACATCACGTGATGATCGTGTGTACTTGCCTCTACACTTTCATACAACGGGTGTAAGACAGTTTTACACACGCGAGTACTAAGGTTCTTGCTTGGCGAGCCTAGCATGTACAGACATGGCCTCGGAACACGGACCGAAAGGTTAAGCATGAGTCATATGGTTGATATGATGCCCATATAGATGCTTGCCTTTGAAACTACACCGACTCATGTGATGATCAGACTTGGTGTAGTGGATTTGGTTCATGTAATCACCAAAAACGCACGAGGGATGTCGTTTTTGAGTGGGAGTTCATTAGTAATTTGGATTAGTTGAACTCAATCTATGATAAACTTAGTCTAAATAAACTTTGCAAATTCTGTTGTAGATGGCACCACCTGCTTTTAATTTCAATGTGTTCATGGAGAAAGAGAAACTTGCTGCGAATGGTAGCAACTTCACCAACTGGGCTATGAATTTGAGGATTGTCCTCACTGCTGCACAAAAGCAATATGTGCTAGATGCGCCGAGAGGCCCCCCACTAGCTACTGATGCCTCTGACGAGGAAAAGAATGTCTATGTGACTCGTCAGGAGGACCACAACTTAGTTCATTGCGGCATACTGTATGGGCTAGAGCCAGAACTTCGAAAGCATTTCGAAAATGGCAATGCCTTTGATACCATGGGAGAATTGAAAATGATTTTCGATACCCATGCTGCCGTAGAGAGTTATAATGCTACTGAAAAGTTCTTTAGCTGCATGATGGAGGAGAACAACTCTGTTAGTGAGCATGTACTCAAAATGTCTGGTTACGCCGATAAGCTTGTGTCATTGGGAATAACGATTCCCATTAACTTGGGCATACATCGTGTTCTCCAATCTCTGCCACCTAGCTACAAGAGCTTCGTGATGAACTATAATATGCAGGGCATGAAGAACACTCTTCCAGAGCTTCTGTCAATGCTTAAGACTCCAGAAGTGGAGATTAGGAAAGAACATCAAGTGTTGATGATCAATAGGACCACCGGTTTCAAGAAGGACAAGAAAGGCAAGCACAAGGGAAAGAAGGGTGGCAAATCTGTTGCCGCTCCTGAAAAGAAACCCCGAGCTGGCCCTAAGTCCGATACCGAGTGCTACTATTACAAGGGGACTGGCCATTGGAAGCGCAACTTCCCCAAGTATTTGGTGGACAAGAAGTCCGGCAAGGCAAACAAAGGTATATGTGATATACATGTTATTGATGTGTACTTGACTAGTACTCGCAGTAGCACCTGGGTATTTGATACGGGATCAGTTGCTAATATATGTAACTCGATTCAAGGGCTGCGGAACAAGCGACAACTAGCAAGGGATGAGGTCACGATGTGGGTCGGCAATGGATCAAGAGTTGATGTGATCGTCGTCGGAACGCTGCCTCTCCATATGCCATCGGGATTAGTCATAAACCTAAATAATTGTTATTTGGTGCCTGCACTTAGCATGAACATTGTATCCGGATCATGTTTGATGCAAAGTGGTTATTCATTTAAATCTAAAAACAATGGTTGTTCGATTTATATGGATAATATCTTTTATGGTCATGCACCTATGTTGAATGGTTTATTTCTGATGGATCTCGATAGTAATATTACGCACATTCATAATGTTAATGGTAAAAAGATTAAACTTGATGATGATATATCTGCATATATGTGGCACTGCCATCTAGGTCATATTGGCGTTAAACACATGAAGAAACTCCATTCCGATGGACTTTTGGAATCACTTGATTTTGAATCATTTGATACATGTGAGCCATGCCTTATGGCCAGATGACTAGAACACCGTTTTCCGGTTCAATGGAACGGGCGACAGATCTATTGGAAATCATACATACTGATGTGTGTGGACCAATGAGTGTGTCGGCGCGAGGTGGATATCATTATTTTGTTACTTTCACGGATGATTTGAGTAGATACGTGTATATCTATTTGATGAAACACAGGTCTGAAACTTTTGAAAAGTTCAAGGAATTTCAGAATGAAGTGGAAAATCATCGTAATAGAAAGATCAAATTTCTACGGTCTGACCGTGGAGGAGAGTATCTAAGTTACGAGTTTAGCACACACATGAAAGAGTGTGGAATAGTTTCACAACTCACGCCTGCCGGAACACCACAATGTAATGGTGTGTCGGAACATCGTAATCGTACCTTATTGGATATGGTTCGATCTATGATGTCTCTGACTGACTTGCCACTGTCATTTTGGGGTTATGCACTGGAAACAGCTGCATTCACTTTAAATCGGGCACCATCTAAATCCGTTGAAACGACACCATATGAATTATGGTTTGAAAACAAATCTAAGTTGTCATTTCTTAAATTTTGGGGATGCGATGTTTATGTGGAGAAACTTCAACCAGATAAACTCGAACCCAAAGCGGAAAAATGCGTCTTCATAGGATACCCTAAGGAAACGATTGGGTATACCTTCTATCATAGATCCGAGGGCAAGGTCTTTGTTGCCAAGAATGGATCCTTTCTTGAGAAGGAGTTTCTCGCGAAAGGTGTGAGTAGTCGGAAGGTAGAACTCGAAGAGGTTATTGAACCTTCTCTTCATGAAATGGCGAGTGGCGCAGCACCGGAAGTTGTTTTGGAGTTGACTTCACCTAATGAAGAGAGAGCAAATGATATTGATCATGAAACTCCGAAAGAGGAAACTACCAAACCTCGCAGGTCAAGCAGGACACGTGCAGCTCCTGAACTGTACGACAATCCTATTGTGAATTTCATGGTTGATGAAATGGATGACCCTGCGACGTATGAAGAAGCGATGATGAGCCCAGATTCCAACAAATGGCTATAAGCCATGAAATCCGAGATGGAATCCATGTACGAGAACCAAGTTTGGACCTTGGTGGACTTACCTCACAATCGAAAGGCCGTTGATAATAAATGGATTTTCAAAAGAAAAACTGATGCTGATGGTAATGTGACCATCTATAAGGCTCGACTTGTCTCAAAGGGGTTTCGACAAATTCAAGGAGTTGACTACGATGAGACATTCTCTCCCGTAGCGATGCTTAAGTCAGTTAGGATTATGTTAGCAATTGCTGCATATTTTGATTATGAAATATGGCAGATGGATGTCAAAACTGCATTCCTCAATGGTAATATTGAAGAAGAGTTGTATATGATACAACCTAAGGGTTTTTTCGATCCTAAGGATGCTAATAAGGTATGCAAACTTCAGCGATCCATCTATGGACTGAAGCAAGCATCCCGGAGTTGGAATCTCCGCTTTGATGAGGTGATCAAAGAGTTTGGATTTGTCCAAACTTATGGAGAGGCTTGTATTTACAAGAAAGTGAGTGGGAGCAATATGGCATTTCTGATATTATATGTGGATGACATATTATTGATTGGAAATGATATAGATCTTTTAAACTATGTTAAAAGTTAACTAAACAGCAATTTTTTGATGAAAGACCTTGGTGAAGCGTCATATATATTAGGCATTAAAATCTATAGAGATATATCAAGGCGCCTAATTGGGCTATCGCAGAGTACATACCTTGATAAGATATTCAAGAAGTTTAATATGGACGAAAGTAAGAAGGGGTTCTTACCTATGTTGCAAGGCAAGACATTGAGTAAGACTCAAAGTCCGGCTACGGCGGAAGAAAGAGAGATGATGGATAAGATCCCCTATGCCTCGGCCATAGGCTCTATTATGTATGCCATGCTATGTACAAGACCGGATGTGGCACATGTTATTAGTTTGATTAGTAGGTACCAATCTGATCCAGGTTCGGAACACTGGATAGCGGTAAAGAACATCCTCAAGTACTTGAGAAGAACTAGGGATATGTTTCTTATATACGGAGGTGAAGAAGAGCTAGTCGCTAAGTGTTATGTCGATGCTAGCTTTGACACCGATCCGGATGACTCTAAGTCTCAATCTGGATACGCATTTCTCTTCAACGGAGCAGCAGTTAGTTAGAGGAGTTCCAAACAACCTGTGGTGGCTGGATCAACGACGGAGGCGGAACATGTTGCTACTTTAGAAGCAGCGCAGGAAGCGGTTTGGATGAAAGAGTTCATTACGGAACTAGGTGTGGTTCCTAGTGCATTGGACCCAATGGTGATCTATTGTGACAACAATGGAGCCATAATAGCATAAAGGAACCAAGGTCTCTAAGAATTCCAAGCCTATTAAGCGCGGTTTCACTCCATTGAGCATGTCAAGGATGGAGATATAAAGATTTAAAACTACACGGACCTAAATGTAGCAGATCCGTTGACTAAAGTTCTCCCTAGGGCAAAACATGATCAACACCAGAACTCCATGGGTGTTAGATTTATCACTATGTGAACTGGATTATTGTGTCTAGCGCAAGTGGGAGACTGAAGGAAATATGCCCTGAGAGGCAATAATAAAGTTGTTATTATGTATTCCTTATATATGATAGATGTTTATTTTACATGCTAGAATTGTATTGATTGGAAAAATCAATACATGTGTGTTTAATAAACAAAAAGGGTTCCTAGTTATGCCTCTCTTATAGACTAGCTTGTTGATTAACAAGATGATCAAGGTTTACTGATCATGGACATTGGATGTTGTTAATAACAAGGTCACACCATTGGTGGAATGATGTGATGAACATTCATCCGAAGTATAGCATTACGATCAAGTCATTATGTTTATATTGCTATAACATCATACGAAGTAATCTTTATCCTTACACCATGAGATCATGTTAATTGCTAACACCGGAAGAGTATCTTGATAACATCAAACGTCACACCGTAACAGGGTGACTATAAAGATGGGTTCAGTACTACGAAGGTGTTATGTTGAGGCTCATGGATCAAGAGTGGAATTTGTCAATCCCGATGACGGATAGATATACTCTGGGCCCTCTCAGTGATATCACATTGAGATAGCTTGCAAGCAAGTGATGTGATCACTAGAATGTTATATCACGAGAACGAGAAAAGAGTGCATGTCGGTAACGAGATCAAACTAGGTATGGAGATACCGATGATCGAACCTCGGACATGTAATATATCGTGAGACAAAGGGATTTAGTTACAAGCGTTAAAGGTTCTCATGATCACAGAAGTCATCGTTGAATGTGTAGGAGTCAGTACGGATCTCCAGGTCCCGCTGCTGATTATTGATTGGAGAAGGGTCTCGATCATGTCTGCATTATTCGCGAACCATAGGGTGACACACTTAAGAGTTACCGGACACCATTTAGGAGCACATATGTTTCAGACGAAAGAATTGCAAAGCGCAAGAATTGTTTCAATAGAAACCGGAAATTGTTTCAGGTGAAATTGCAGAAAGTGGTTCTGCATGTGATATTGAAATATTGCAAAGGGCTATATGTGAATGTTTGTTAATTAAAGTAATTAACAAAATTCTGAATAAATTTAATAAAATAGTTTTATTAAATGAGAGAGCATTAAACTTGGAGAATTTTAATGCATTTAAAGTGGAGACTTTAAAAGGAAATGCGAAGAGGCATTTTAATGTGGAGGGGTTACCACCACATGAATGGGGGAGGTGAGGGGTCACCCCCCCATGCGCCGGCCATGGAGAGGAGGGGCACCCTCCTCCTCCTATAAAAGGCCACCCATTCCCTCCTTCATCCACACACCTCCTTGTGAAGGATCTCTCTCCCCCTCTAGAATTGTTCCCCATGGTCTCGGATTAGCGAGATACATGTTCCCAGTGGCATTTTGTCTGGAAGAAGTTGCTGCTTCCGCTGGATCGCTGGAGCGAGGAGGTGGAGGTTGTCCGGTGGCTTGAACGTGTGTGCGAGTACGGATGTGCTGCTGAGTTGCGGCGCTCGGACTTCCTCATGATCTTGAGATCGGCAAGTGTACGACTACATCAACCACGAGTTCCTACTCGTTAACAAAACTCGTTGTCTTCGAGGGTAAGTTCTCGTGGGATGTATATCCACCCGTTGCTTTGTACCTAGTAGATAGATCTTGGCGTATAGTTCACACCGTAGGAATTTTTTTGTTTTCTATGCTGCGGACCCAACAGGAATAAGTATCATGAACCTGAAGATGTTTCTAAGAGTGTTCCTGCAAGAAATACTGAAGTTTATACTGCTAATCATGTCTTACCCGAACCTTACATTGAGAAAATGCCTTTCCCAGTTAAGATAAAGGAACATTCTATGATGGCTAGTATGGTTAATGAAAGTACAAATAAAGCTGCTGAACCTGATAAACAAATGGTTGATGAACCTATAATAGCAAATGTGAAAGACTTTGTTACTAAATATGTAGAAGAGGGACACACTATCCTTTGTAAGGATACCTCTAATATTGTTTCACAAAGTAGTGTTATGAGAGCTAGTATTCCTGTGTTTTCTGTTAGAATAAGTGATCATTGTTACGATGGTCCTTGTGATAGTTATACTGTTAAGTTTATGCATGATACTGAAAGTTACTATGAGAGAGGGAAAAGTGTTCTTATGCATCTCAATAATATCAAGTTTCCTCGTTTTATGCTGAAAGGTTTTATGTTGAACTTCTTTTGCCTTCCTATGCTAGTAGCCTCTGGTTTCAACAACTTACCTTGCATAGGAAGTGGGTTAGACTTAAATGTGTGTATTTTTGCTTCTTAATGCTCCTTTTCAACTCAATTCATATTCCTAAGTGAGCATCATCAAAATTATCATGCCCATCTTAATGGCTATAAAGAAAGAGCTTTTTTGGGAGACAACCCAATTTGTTTTTGCTTTCAGTTTCTTTTTGTTTCTTTGAGTCTTGGAAGTTATTACATCAGTAATAACCTCTCCTTATCCTTTTGTTTGGTTTTTGTGTCAAGATCAACCTCTAATGAGAGAGAAGTAAGATTTGGGGAAATTGCTGTCCCGAAACAGATTTTTGTGCTTCACCGTAAAAATTCGTGAGAGATCTCTGTATGTCGGATTAAGCTGTAATTTTTTGTGCTTCTGCCCCAAGTTGTTATTTAACTTCCGTTAGTTTTGCACTTTTTTATTTGAGTAACAGAAGATTTTAGAAAAAAAATGATCTTTACCTGCTGGTCTGTTTTGACAGATTTTGCCACTCTTGCATCTGCTTCTTTATTCGATTTCCTTTTTGAATTCCTTTTGGGTTTTCGAAGGAGTTGCTATAGTAGCTTATGTTTTGATGGTTTTCAGATGAATTTGGACTCAAAAGGTTTTATCACTTCACTTATACTAATGTTGCTAATGAGAACTGTGTGAAGTTTTGTGTGAAAGAAATTTCTAGGTAATGGAGATAATGGTGTAATAAGGAAGTGAAAGGTTTTATGACTCAAGTAATAGGTGTATGAAGATGAAGATATTGATGTTATTCAAGTGGTGACTCCGGAAGAATCTACTAGATACCAAATTCAGAGACCCGCAGAGTCCGTTTTCAAATAGGTAACAGTTTTGGTAAGAAAAGTTCCGCGAAAATACTATCCAACTATATTTTTGCAGTTTTTAAACAATAAGGAAATCTACGAAGCGAAAGAGGGACGGAAACGGAGCTAGGGTGGCTCACACCACCCTGTGGCGAGGGCCCACCCTTGGTCGCGCCACCAGGTGGTGTGGCCACTCCGGACTCCGCCTCCGACTCGTTTTCTCCCAGTACCTTCCTTTTGTTGTGAAACTTCGTAATATATAACCCCTCGGATCTCCTGAGGCTCGCATATCGTGTTTTCGTTGCGTTTTCGTTTCAATCTGTTTCTGCCAGGAACTATCTTTGAAAGCTTTGAAGCACAATGGTGTCTGCCAAGGATAAAGGAAAGGAGCCTATGGAGGAAGATCTCCAAGACCCCGGGCAGGAGAAGGAGATCAAGAGTGAAGGTGAAGAGGAGACAAAGCAAGGCCAACATCCTCACACCGGCACTACCATTGCAAGCATTGGAGTGTTGGCAAGATCTAGCAGGGTCAGGAGGACTGCATGGATGTCAACTGGAGGGAAAACTCCCCGTCACTGTTTAGCTCCACGGTCACTTCCTCCACGCACCAAGAATCCTTTCCTTACCCGTATCCACAAGCATCAACACCAGAATATGCCCAAGGAGAAATTACCCTCCAATTGGTACTTGCCTCGTTCTAGCCATGCAGGGAAAGAAGACTTCAAGGAGGAAGAGTGGGAAAAGAATCACAGGAGCTGGGATCCACAATCTGATATGATCATGCACCATATCGAGCACAACTCGGAGTTGATTCGTACTCTCACCTTTGAGATTGAGGACTTGGGGAAACTGATCAAAGAGCTCATCGAAAGAACACCACCACCACCGAAGGAGTAATTCGTCATCAGGTTTGGCATCCCCTTGGTTTGTTCCAAGCTTGGGGGAGTGCCGCGGTATCATATCACTATCTTCTATCTTTTTAGCTTTTTAGTAGAGTCATATCATGAATAGAGAAGTTAGCATGTAGGATGGTTTGCATTATGGAAGTGTCCCCTCTCTCGTTAGATATGTATCCCTTGGTGTGAGTTGCCGTTATGGAATATTAATGCGAAGTTCTGTCATTTACTCTTTTGCATAGCTTATATTAGTTTTCAATTCATGGTTATATGATTGATCTTGTTGTTAGTATTGGTATCACTTTGGGATCATTGAGTTAATTTAGTTGGTTTTGGCAAACCTGGCTCGGTCAGTAGCAACACTATTTTTGAGAGTTGAATGAAAAAGATAAAAGTACTCTAAAGAAAAATAATTTCATCATCTTTCTTTATTGATTTGCTCATTAATTTAGTATTCTCTAGTTAAGATCTTTTGTGCTTCCAAGGAAGATTGCATGTTCGTTTTTATTATTTGTATGTTTGTTTGTTTCCTTCAACTCTTATACTTGCTACCCAGCCTTGCTAGCCAATAACCTGTACTGAGAGGGAATTCTTCTCGTGCATCCACTTCCTTAAACCAAAACCTTTGCCATTTGTGTCCACCATACCTATCTATTAGCACTATTGCTATTCCAAGTAAATTATTGTTTTATCTACCTCCCAAATTAAACTTGTTATGTCAACATTATTGATTAACGCTCTCACGAACTTGATGGCACACTTTACTTTCTTGCACTTAATAAACTTGAACCATTGTGCTCACCTATGTTGCGTATATGCTTGCGCTTTGTAAGTTGTGAATTAGCAGAACCATGCTGTCATGGGGAACACTTTCAACATTGCACTGGTACTTTGTACCTAGTTGATATCATGTTCTTTTGTCTATGGATGTTGTCGGTGTGAAATGAAAGGGGAGCTTGTAAGTCCATGGAGTTATGCATGTGTGTTAGAGAAACGCCTGGGCCGCTAGTCTAATCCATGCTGACATGGTGGAAACCTGCAGCACAACCATAATGAGCTGTCTATGAAGCATTCTTCTTATACAAAAATGAGTCCGATATTGAGAAAAAAAAGAAAAGAAAAAAAGAGATTATGAAAAGAGGAAAGAGAGAAAAAATCACCATATTCCCATGGTAAATAAGAAGAATGCTGAGATGCTTGTTGTCTGCTTGCCTTGTCATTTTGATATGGGGATTCTTCCGTATCATTGGGCAAGGGGTACCCCGTTGGCGGTTCTCTATGATACACATGTGCTTACGATGATAAGAACTTACCGGTGACTAAACTTGAGTAGCATGAGGAGCGACCCTCGTATTGTCGTGGTGGTGTCACGGCAGATGCCATGGATAGGCTAAAGGTGGGGACTAATATGCGCTAGGGGAATCCAGGGAGGGATAGTAGAGTGATTCTCTACACAGAAGCTTTGTATTGATGTTCTATCTCCAAGATTACAAGTGCTCCTTGAGCTGTATTGACAAGAGGAGGAAGAAGAAACTCTCTTACTCTTGCCTACCAACTAGCCCAAGAACCCTAGATCCACTAGTGCTCAACCCACTAGAATTTTCCCAACTCTGTATCCTCAAAAACCCCGACCCCTCTACCAGAACCCTAACCCCCCTTATATAGAGGTGGTTCGGTCCTGGCCTAGGGCATACGTAGAATATGCCTCCTCCCAATGTAGTAACCTGACAGGGGTGCTTTTCCCCCGCGTCACACTTGCTTTAGCGACATAGCCTCTGCGACGCCCGCGTCAGCCGACGTGAGCGTCGTCACCCTTGTCGGCCACGATCCGGTGGTCCTGCCCTTGCTTTATTCGCTCATCCAGTATGCACTGGACCTTCTTTTTTGACCAGAGAGATTCCTTCCTTCTCCTAGAAGCCAAGCGAGGATCCGGGTCACAGTTTATCCGGCCACACCTATTCCTGCATATAAGTTAGACAAGCATTTCCGACTTACTCCTTAAGTCGGACGAGACAATGTTAGGCGACCCCCTGGTCCGGGTTACTCCGTGATCCGGCCTGCCTTGAGGTGACTCGGCCAGCATCCGCTTTGACCTTGACGAACCTCGGCTAATTCGGCCCTTATACCCCGGAGTGACCCTACCCGGGGGTATCCCCCAACATTAGTCCCCGAAGCTGGTGTGGCCTTAGCGGCCTTGGTCGCTAAGGCCACATCAGGTTCATTCGTATTCGAGCCTCGGACGTTTAGTTCCGGGTTAACTTCTTGTCTCGAATTATATGGATTTATGTTCCCTTCGCACGTTCCAAGTTGGCACTTGCCGGCCGGGTTACCATTGTAGCTCGGATCCTATGGTTTTACTTTCCCTCTGCACATTTCAAGTTTTCACTTGCCGGCCGGGTTACCATGGAGGCTCGGATCCGGGCCTTGCTTCCTTCTCTCATACGCCAACCCACGTAAAGGTTAATCATTACGTTGCCTCATTTTAAGGGCCTGTACTATAACTGTCGCAATAACTATCAGTGATTACTGTGCGTGGGTCACGTCACGCCTGTCTCCTCGTTTACCACAACTGCACGTCGTGTCATGGGATCATATTTACTCTGTGGCCTCCGCTGTGGCTTCTCTCTGATTGGCTAATGCGGTGATACCTGACCACGGTGTGGCTCTGGCGCGATCGATCCCACTTATCGACTACTAGGGGCAGTTAAATAGGGGAGGGGCGCGCCCCTTAGCGCTTTTCCATCTCCGCGCCCCTTCACCCGTTCCTCTTCTTCTTCCTCGCGACCACGCCGCCGCCAGTGCCCGTTGTAGCAGCGCCGCCGCCGCACCTTCTCCGTGCCTCCGCACCGCAGCCACCGTTGCACAACTACTTAGCCACATGTCCTCGTCAATCTAGACCGCAGAGCCCCGCCGCCGCCAGCTCCAACGAGGACAGCGGATTCGAGATGACGGAGGAGGAACTCATCATCGTCGAGCAGGAGATGGAGGAGGACGCCGGCGTGGCGGACCGCGGCGCGTGGGCCGGTTCGTGGGTCTGCCAGGACGACATCGGCCGCTCTACGGACCAGCGTATTCCCTTGGCGTAGCTGCTCGTCTCCTCCTCGAATTGGCCCACTCACCCAATCCGGGTGAGTTTGTTTTCCTATCCCATTTCCAACGGGTTTGGTCTTCCGGTGAGTGATTTCTTCCGGACTGGTGCGGACCTATCACTGCAACCACATCATCTCCGTGAACTCCATCACCTCTCTGTCCGCTTTGTCTCTTCGATCGAGGCTACACGGACTATGGCCCATGAAGGAGCTGTGGATCCGGTTCTTGACCTCCGTCATAGCGTCGTCCCCAACATCCACGTCGAGTCGGAGGACAAGCAGCTCACTCGATTCGGAGCTGCCTCGATCTCGCCCCGGAGATTTTCAATCTTTCCCCGGGTCACTGGGCTTGACTCCTGCAAAGGATGGGCCCGGACCTTCTTCTACGTTCGGAACGAAGGCACCGAAGACTTGATCCGGTTGCTTCCCTACGCTCCGGGTCCCCCGGACACGAATTTCTGGGAGGAGGTCGACAAAAAACCTACAGCTCTGGCCAACCAAGTCCACAAAAGGTTCGCGAAGCTGAAGAAGCTCGGATTGTGCAACGAAGATGCCATGATCACATTAAATGCGCAGCGAATCTCTCCCCTCGGTGGCGCACTCACTAGTTGTGCCATATGAGCTTCAGCCGTGACCCCAACTGAACCTCCTTGTTCGAGTTGAGCAATATGGAGATCTTCCGCCAGGTCAAGGCTCTTTTCACCACCCATAAGGATTTTTCCGCCGAATGGACGTGGGGAATCGAGCATTACTTTAATGAGCTCCCTCCGTGGTAAGCTTCAGGGTAAACTTATTCGGATCAATTATGTGCCGGTTCTTATCATATTTTGACTCTTGCTCCTTGTGCTTTTTTCTCATGTTTCTCCGGCAAACCCTCGAGGATGGTACTGATCCGACCCTTAAGTGGGCCCGGACGAAATCCCGGATGAGGAGGAGCGGACCAGGAGATGTTCCTCCCAAGCGCCACCAAACGACCCAGCGGTAAATTCTCTTCTCTCAGAGATTGGCCCGACGATGAGGATGACTCGGATATCGACATGATTGAACCCGTTGAGGCTGTCCCTCTTTATTTTGCCTTCCCGGCATCAGCTAACCCCGGTGGGCACATCCACGAGGATCCTCCACTTGCCACGGGCGAGCCTGTTCCAGTGGCGTCGAAGAAGAAGCGCGGATCCGCGTCAAGTTCTTCTTCTGAACCTTCTCAGCCTACCAAAAGGCAAAGAAGGCGGAGACAAGACGCCTCCAAGCAGGCGAGCAAAGCCCGGCACGGAGGGCCCGGAAACCTAAGGAGGCCGAGACCTCGGATGCGTAAGTCATTTTTCACTTCGCAACACACTTCTCCCTGCATCGGGGTAATTTCACTCTTGACATTATTTTCTTTTGCAGGGCTCCTGTGGAGGTCCCTCAGAGCGGATCGAGCATCTCTTCTCCCCTTCGGTCCGGTCCTTCCCCTCCTCATGACGACGAGTCACGCCCGCTGAGCCCTATTCCAGAGGGCTCTGCGGCCTCTCCGGGTTCCGCAGTACCTCCTTCAGAGGGACACAACCTCGGATCGGGAGGGGTCGGATCGGCCGAGGAAATGGTGTCCGTCACTTCGGCATTGCCGCAACCAGCAACCACCGGGTCTACCGCAACTCCAGCACCAGCACCAGCTCCAGCACTGACCACGAACCAACGCTGTCCGGCTCAAGAAACCAACAGCAGCTCCCAGTTCTGCCACCAAAGCTCCCGTGCCAAGTTCGTATGCCTCGTCCGAGTCATCCCAAGCTCGGCGAGGAACCACTCCAGCGGCTTCCAAGGGCAAATCCACTGTAATCACATCCTCCCAGCAAGCCAAAGGCAAGTCTACCTCCATCGAGGCAGGCGGAACCTTGTCGTCAATGCTTCCAAAGAAGTCACCAGCAGCGACGGATCCTCCTGCCGAGCCAGCCGATTCGCAGCAGATGGTTCTTCACACCAGCCCAGCTCTTGCCCTGATTGAGAGGAAGGAGGCTCACGCAAAGGGCTTGGTGGCACCCCACATTCCCACTGGCGAATGGTACCCTCCGAGCCTTATCGAGTTCGTTATGAACTGGAATAAGGCGGAGTTAAATCTCTAACGACGATCTCCGGAAAAGTTCGGCCCGCTGAATTTTCGCTCAGATGAATACCGCCGCCAAGGCCATTAACCTCGCTGGGCGAATGATGGAAATCTGTTGTTTCTTCTTTACATCTGTAGATAATAACCATTAGTCCCGAGCCTCCGGTGAATAACTTGTTACGGCGGATGCTCATTAGAAGATCAACGTAGCTGCATGTAAACTTCAAATATGCACACACCTAGAGCCGGGTTAAGTTCCACTTGGCCCGGATCTTGCACACTTCAAATATGCACACACTTAGAGCCGGGTTAAGTTCCGCTTGGCCCGGATCTCGTATACTTCGAATATGCACACACCTACAGCCGGGTTAAGTTCCGCTTGGCCCGGATCTGGTATACTTCGAATATGCACACACCTAGAGCCGGGTTAAGTTCCGCTTGGTCCGGATCTTGTATACTTCGAATATGCACACCCCTAGAGCCGGGTTAAGTTCCGCTTGGCCTGGATCTTGTATACCTCAAATATGCAACGAACTAACTTTACACTCTTGTACCTTTGTCAGGTAACTACTAATCGCCGGAGCACCGGATTTCAGCGCCTGCTTGATACCCACAAGATCTTGCGCACAAAACATGTTGCACTTGGCGTGGAGCATGAAAAGAGGGGTAATTTCCTCTCTCGACACCTCTCCGTTTCATTTGTTTCTGCCGGACTAACCTCCTTATTCGGTTTTTTGCAGCTGGGGTGGAGGCTGAAAACAAATTATGCGGAAGAACTTGGACGAAATCCGAGGTATGTCCTCTTTCGGCCAACGTTGTTGTGTTTTCCATTCCTTCTTCTCCTTGGATCGGCAAACATTCACTCCTCGGCTTTGCCGGGTCAACATACTATTTCAGCATCGCTTGAGGATAGTGTGCCCGTGCCTGATATGATGCTGCATTTTCTCGAACAAGCAGGACAGCATCAAGCCGAGCTGAAGAAGAAGAACGATGAGCTTGCCTTCCTCCGGACCAAGGATGACGAAATAGCCAAACTCAAGGCCGAGATAGAGAAGATGAAGGCCCAACACAAAACCGAACTCCAAAAAGTTGGCCAGAACTTCACCGAAGAGCGTGAGCGCTTTACCCTTCAGATCTCCAAGGACCAGGACCTGCTTAAGGAATCCGAGGTCCAACTTGGGTCGGCGCTCGCTGAGCTTGAACAACTTCACCAGAGACGCGACAGTTGTATCAAGGAGTTGACCCGGATTCATCGTCATATCTCACGTAAGTTTCTTCCCCTTATCCGACATAGTTTTCCGGGTTAGCTCATATGCCTTTGCTTGACATCTTCCCTTTCCTTATTTTCAGATCACTTTCCGGAGGTACTCCCATCGCTAGTCTTTGCCGTTGCCAAATTCCGAGAGAGGGTACTCCCGTCGCTCGATGGTGAGCGTCCCTTAGACATGGAGGACCTGTTGGTCAGCGTGTCACGGGTGCAAACCATCAAGAACTATGGGAAAGATCTCCTCGGCGTTGCGGTCCGGATCTACAACACTTTACGGCCAGCGAGGCGCTCGAAAGGATCACACTCCTTGCGAGAAGCTATTGGAAATCGAGACACAACTTGATCTCTGGAGAATCCGGGCGTGCCAGCAGATACCCTCCTCCATCATATCCTTACATGATGCGAGAAGATCGACTGAGCCTCCTCACATGCCGCGGTATGCCGGATCCAAATGGACCGATGATCCGGAGTGGGTAGCTCGGCGCCAGGCTTGCGCCTACAGCCTTGTCGAATATTCTCCTATCCATGACTGGGTTGAGGGGCCGAGCTTTCTGGAATCCGGCAAGGAGGAGCAGATGGAGAACGTGGAGGATGGGTCAGGCGAGGATGGAGAAGATGCTGCTTCAGATATTGAAGACAGTGATGATGACGCCGAACTTCCTCCTCCTGCCGCCCCTTAGTGCAAAAAAACTTGAAAATTTATCAGATCCCTAGTATGCCGGGTGCAATTGTATGTTGAATACATGATATTTTGCTACTATGCTTGTATGCCGGATTAACTTGGGCGTAGTCCCCGAGTTTCATTTTCTTGTTCATCCAATTCTTCGGCTCGATCCGTGCCTACCTTGATTCGGTTTTACGACTTACTGCTCGAGGCTGGATCCGTGCCTACCTTGATCCTCAAAATAACTCAACATAATAATTTGAAAGTAAATACGGGGTTAGTTCGAAAAAACAAATGTTAGCTAGAATAAGTTCGTTTCCTTAGTGGTTTTTCATGTGCTACGCAATTCCAAACTTGTTCCCTTGCTTGCCATGAAGCCAATTCTTGTTGGACAGCAGCAAGTCGAAGGGTTGGGTTTTTGGTGCTCACACATTACTAATCCGGGTTAAGTGAAACGAGTCATTCCAGCTAACGCATAAAAAGTAACAACAGTCATTTATTAAGGCAGTCCCCGAGTTACTGCTCGAGGCTCTGCTGTTTCATTGATAAGCTCATTGCCGACATACATACCGACATATGAGATGACTCGGATACATACACTTCTTAGCTAAGTGTAGAAGGGGCGAAGTAGTGCTACATTCCATGGTCGCTTCGATTCCTCTCCGGACCTGTCCGCCTTGTTCTTTTCCTGTGGCTTCGCATCTATAAGATAGTAGGAATCATTGTGCAATGCTTTGCTCACAATAAATGGTCCTTCCCATGGGGGGGATAATTTATGCATGCCAGTGGTACGCTGTACCAACCGGAGCACCAGGTCACCTTCCCGGAAGACTCGGGGGCACACTTTCCGGCTATGATAGCGTCAGAGATTTTGCTGATATATGGCGGATCTGGACAGTGCCAATTCTCTCGCTTCTTCCAGCAGATCAACATCATTTTGCCGAGCTTCTTGCACTTCGGCTTCTGTGTATTGGGTGACCCTAGGCGAATCATGCTCTATGTTGGCTGGTAATACAGCTTCTGCCCCATATACCAGAAAGAACGGCGTGTAGCCTGTTGATCGATTCGGAGTTGTTCTTAAACTCCACAATACCGCTGGTAGTTCTTCTATCCAGCACCCCGCTGATCTTTGCAGCGGCTCAATGAGCCGGGGTGTTATCCCGGATAGCACTAATATGTTGGATCTTTCCACTTGTCCGTTTGATGCGGGGTGGGCTACCGAGGCTACGTCGAGTCGGATTTTCTTGTCTCGGCAAAAGCGCGCAAATGCTCCTTCCGCAAAATTCGTTCCATTGTCAGTTATAATGCTGTGTGGATAACCGTACCTCAAGATGATGTCTGAGAAACGTCACGGCCGTAGCTCCATCACATTTTCTTATAGGCTTCACTTCGATCCATTTTGTAAACTTGTCCACCATGACCAGAATGTGTGTCATGTTTCCTCTTGCTGGTTTGAACGGGCCAACCATATCCAAGCACCACACAGCAAATGGCCATGTAATTGGTATGGTTTTGAGTTCCGACATAGGCATATGTGTCTTGGTGGCGTATCTTTGACAACCATTGCATCTTCTCACCAGATCTTCTGCTTGCTCCAAGGCACTTGGCCAGTAGAATCCATGTCGGAACGCCTTTGCCACTAAGGCCCGGGATGAGGCATGATGCCCGCATTCTCCTTGGTGTATATCTCGGAGGATGTTAAGTCCTTCTTCCGGGTCAACACACCGCTGGAGGACATTGGTTACACTCTGTTTGTACAGCTCGGAATTGATGATTGTGTAAGCTTTAGCTCTCCTATGAGTTTGCCTGGCTAGCACTTCCTTAGTGGGTAACATTCCATCTTTCAAGAACTGGTATATAGGCAGTGCCCAAGCTGGTATCGCTCGCGCAGGGAACATCTCCTCATCAATTTCCATCCGATCCACCGACATAACTTCAGCCGGATCACGCTGAACAGTCCCCGGGTCTAGCGAGGTAGTCCCCGGGTTTGCCGAGGTAGTCCCCGGGTTCGGCGTGCTACCTCCCATGTCAATGTCCATGGGCTCAGCTCCGGATTCCGCGTTTTCCGGGACATAGATTGAATCGGTTCCTGGGGACGGCCTGATAGATGGTTTTCTGAGGTGCTCCAATGCTACGCCCGGTGGAATCGCCTGTCGGGTCGATCTGAGCTTTGACAGCATGTCGGCAGCTTCGTTTTCCACGCGAGGTACATGGTGAAATTCGCACCCCTCAAAGTAACCCGAGATCTTCTGCACATGAAATCTGTATAGTGCCATGTTTGGATCCAGGGCGTCCCACACTCCGGACACTTGTCAGACATTAGATCCGAGTCGCCAAAGCATATTATCCGACGTATGCCAATCTCCTTTGCCACTTTGAGACCATGCACAAGAGCCTCGTACTCAGCGACAGTGTTTGATGCCGAGAAATGGATCTGCAATACGTACTTGAGCTGATCCCTCTTTGGCGAGGTAAGCATAACCCCGGCACCTAACCCGGTTTTGGTTTTCGATCCGTCAAAGTGCATCCTCCAGTAGTTCGGATCTGGTGGCGGTGGTTCGTATTGTACCTCGGTCCAATCCAAAAAAAAGTCCGCCACATCCTAGGACTTGATCGCTTCTCTCCTATCGTACTAGGGTGCGTAAGGTGCTAGCTTAATTGCCCATTTCACAATTCTGCCATTCTCATCTTTGTTACCCATTATCTCGGATACGGGGGCTTCACATATCACTTTGATGGGATGCTCCTCAAAGTAGTGCTTTAACTTCTTCGCCGCCATATAAACACCGTATGCCACCTTTTGAAAATGCGGGTAGTTCTGTTTTGAGGCAGACAACACCTCGCTCAAGTAATACAATGGCCTCTACACCGACTTACCCTCTTCATCACGCTCCACTACAATCACTGCACTTACAACTCGGTTGGTTGCAGCTATGTAGAGCAACATTGGCTCCTTTGACAGTGGAGAAGCTAACACTGGTGTAGTGGCCAACATCTTTTTTAAGTGGGCAAAAGCTTCATCGGCCTGCGGCGTCTAAACGAATTTATCTGACTTTTTCATGAGTTGGTAGAGAGGCAGTGCCTTTTCCCTAACCGACATACAAACCGACTCAACGACGCCAGGCATCCAGTGAACTTCTAGACATCGTTGAGACACTTCGGCAGCTCCATTCGTTCGATGGCTCGGATCTTAGTCGGATTAACCTCGATACCTCGGCTGGAGACGAGAAATCCGAGTAATTTCCCAGCCGGGACACTGAAGGTACATTTCTCCGGGTTAAGCTTCATCCGGAATCTCCTCAAGTTCACGAATGTTTGCCTTATGTCGTCAAGGAGCGTTGCGCTTTCCTTGGTCTTAATAACCACATCATCCACGTAGACTTGTACATTTTGACCTATTTGATCGTGCAAACATTTTTGCATACATCTTTGGTACGTTGCTCCTGCATTTAAGAACCGAGCGGCATAGTGCGATAGCAATAAGCCCTCTGAGGTAATAAAGGCAGTTTTTATTTGATCATCCGGGTTCAGAGGTATCTGGTGGAAACCAGAATAGGCGTCAATGAATGACAACAGTTCACATCCCTCGGTAGAGTCGATGACCTGATCTATCCTCGGCAGTGGAAATGGATCTTTTGGACACGCCTTGTTCAGGTTCATGTAATCGATACACATACGCCAAACCACTGCCACGTTCGGATCATCCTTCTTCTTTTCTACCAGCACCGGATTAGAGAGCCAATCCGGATATAGCACTTCCATGATAAATCCTGCTGCTAGCAACCGAGCTATCTCGTCACCAATGACCTTTATCCTATCCTCGGCGAAGCATCGGAGAGGCTGCTTCACCGGCCTTGCTCCGGGTCTTACGCTTAAAGAGTGCTCGGCCAACTCCCTCGGAACACCTTGCAAGTCCTGTGTGGACCAAGCAAAAATATCCTGATTCTCATGGAGGAAGTTGACAAGCTCGCTTTCCTATTTGTCAGTTAACCCGGCACCAATTGTTACGGTACGCTCCGGAAACATGTTATCCACTAGAACCTTCTTGGTGTCCTTCGCGGCTTGAAACGAAATGCTTCCATGCGGGTTGCTTAACACCGGCATATACTGCTGTGCGGACTGAGCTAATGCCGCCACCTCTTGGATTTTTATTTTCTCTTGCACAATCATGAGTGACTCGGCTAGGTTAGACCCGGCTGAGGCGCACTCAATAGAACGTCGGAAATCCCCAGCGATAGTAATTGCTCCATTTGGCCCGGGCAACTTCATCTTCAGATAACTAACATGGCAACTTGCCATGAATTTGCTCAGTGCTGGTCTCCCGAGTAATGCATGATACACGCTCTCCAAGTTCACCACCTCAACCTCCAGATTCTCAGTTTGGCAGTTCTCCCTCGTACTGAATAGCACGTCGACCCGGACTTTGCCTATGGGATCACAGGAGATGCCTGGTACGATACCATGGAAAGTTGTTCGTGTAGCCTGGAGCATGTTCTCCGAGATGCCCAACTTGCGCATCGTATCCGCATACATGATGTTAATGCTACTGCCATTGTCGATCAGTACCTTGGAGAACCTCACATTAATGTTCGGTCCAATGAATGTCGGATCTAACACTAGTGCATACGAGCCCGGACTTGGCATAAGCTTGGGATGATCTTTGGCACTCCAGGTAATTTCCTGGACCGACCAAGGCATGTACCTCGTCATTGCAGGCATAACCGCGTTAACCTCCATATGTCGGCGCTGCAAGCTCTTCCTATCTGTTTCCTCTGTTGTGAACACACAATAGCTCTGGTGATGTTCCCTGTACTCATTCCTTCCCTCGTTTCCGGAGTACCTCTGATCCGGTTGTTGCTGGTTTTCCACCTGGTGCACTGCGTCCCTTCTCTCACTGTTGTCATACCTCGGCGGAGGGGGAGGCAACATTAGCTGTTGCGTGTTTGCTCCAGAGAGCAATTGCTGCCGGGGTAACTCCTGCCGAGGTTGATCATTCCGGGGTGCCTGAGCATTCCCCGAACCACCTTGTTCTATCTTACGCATCCACTCGCATTGCCTCGTTGTATGACCCGCTGGGCTGTTCGGATTTGGCGTGTGAAATTTACACGGCTGGTCCAACATTGACTCATAGGTATACCTCGGACGATCTTTCTTTTCTTGCCATTGCTTCTTCTACTCCGGAGTCCATGTTTTCTTGCCATCGTTTCGAGGAGTCCATTGCCCTCCCGTTTTCTGGCATTGGTTGCTCCCTGCTCCGGGTTGATCTTGATTCACAGCTGCAACTTGTTGTGAACTATACCGATGATCCGGTCTATCGTCCCTCCTTTTTCCCCTATAATCGTTCCTCCGGGATGACCCGGCTCCGTCCCTCGGATAGTACTCATTTGACTCGTTCGACGCGATCCTAGGTTGAGTCGGATCACCCAAAGCATAAGAATCCGCAATCCGGATCATCTCTGCCAACGTGACTGGCATTTTCCTTTGCAACTTCATCCACAACTCGCTGCCATATCTGCACCCTTGTGCGAACCATGCTATAGCCTGTGACTCTATGACTCCCTCACACGAGTTTCTCACGGTACACCACCGGGTCAAGAATTCACGATCCGTTTCGTTAGATCTCTGCCTGCACATCGCCAGGGTCTGCGGTCTATTCGGTCTCTGATACGTACTTGAGAAGTTGCTGATAAACATTTCTTCAAAATCTATCCAGCAATTGATGCTTCCGGGTGGCAAATTATTCAACCATACCCTAGCCAGACCCTCCAATATTTGGGGTACGTATCGTACAACCCATCTCAAATTGCCAGTTGCAATTTTCACAGCTGTTGTGTAGTTTATCAGCCAATCCTCCGGCTTTGTACTGCCGTCATACGTCTTCGTGCCCCTGGGTAATTGGAAATTGGGTACTGGCGGTTCCTTCATGATCTGGGGTCCACAGCACGCTGGACCCGGTGGACCTTGACATTCGATCTGTTCCGACCTATACAGGCGATCCAGCTTTAACCTGGCGTCATTCGGCATCAAATCACTACTTCCCAATCTCGACCCTATCACATGATAGTCCGGTCTTGCGTATCCTGCATTCATCATCTCCGAGTCTCCGTCATTGTATCGGTCTTGCTCTCGTTGTGCTCCTCTCTGTTGCATACCACGGCCGACACTTTGCTCTTGCCTTGGTATATTCCGCTGCTGCGGTTGACCTGCTCCTGCCGAGTTTCGCTGTCTGGCATTGCCGTTGGCAGCATTCCCTTGACTGGCCTTGCCTTGGTCGCGATTACCTCGGCCAGCCTCACCTCGGCTCACACTTCGTCGATCGTCGTTTTTCCGCATCTCTTTTTCTTTTCCCGCACGCGTTGGATCGTACGGAATGATCTTCTTGTTCCGTCTGGCCGAGGTTACTACCTCTTCTCTTCTTGGGCCACCATGAGGCGACGATGCGGCTCCAGCGGATTTCTCCGGGTTACCCATCGCCGATTGGACGATCTTAGAAGCTCCAACTCTCTCCGGGTTACCTCTCAGCAGCTCCTCGTTCTGCCTGTTCGCGATCCGAACCAGCTCGTTAACCCGGTCTTGCTGTCTTTGACGGGCTTCACCCGTCAGACCATCTAGCTCGGACACCGCAGCATCTGCTGCTCTGAGGTTCATCACCTTCTCTGTTCATCTCACTCATGAGATTTTTCCCTTTTACCCTTACTGCATCAACCTTGTTTGCCTTCGCGTACTCACGCAGCGTCATGTTCAACGACTGCTGAGCCGCTACTATTTTCTTTGCGCCCTCCAGTATCTTTTGCCGGGTCTCCTCTAGCTCGGCCTGTGCCTGAGCCGGATCTACCACTGCTGCCACCGGGTTTGCCAAGCTATCCATAGCTTCCCTCAGCACGTTCTCAGGCCTCTCTAGCGGAGGACCCCTAGCTTTCCTCGGTGCCTTAGGCGTTACCTCCGGGTCTGGCGCTGGATCCTTGCTCATGCCCGTGCCTGGCGCAGTCATCATCACCTCTGCATGGTCCGGGGAGCGAGCGATATGCGCCCCGCGAGCCACAGTGAGGGGTGGTTCTCCTGCATCGACGACGCGACGCGGATGAACGCAAGACACGTCCACGGCAACATAGACCTTGTGCGCACCGAGCTTGACGAAGATGCCGTTGCGCGGAAGGGGGCGTGTGCCGAAGCAGCCAGCGTTGTCGCTGACGTAGTCCAGCGCTCCAAAGCGCTGAACGAGCCCGGAGACGATGCGTTCGCCGGTGCCGATGAGGTTTCCCGTCTGGATCTTCACCCTTGCTAGCGCTGCTAGCCCCACGGTGGGCGCCAACTGTCTTGGTGGTGTCACGGCAGATGCCATGGATAGGCTAAAGGTGGGGACTAATATGCGCTAGGGGAATCCATGGAGGGATAGTAGAGTGATTCTCTACACAGAAGCTTTGTATTGATGTTCTATCTCCAAGATTACAAGTGCTCCTTGAGCTGTATTGACAAGAGGAGGAAGAAGAAACTCTCTTACTCTTGCCTACCAACTAGCCCAAGAACCCTAGATCCACTAGTGCTCAACCCACTAGAATTTTCCCAACTCTGTATCCTCAAAAACCCCAACCCCTCTACCAGAACCCTAACCCCCCTTATATAGAGGTGGTTCGGTCCTGGCCTAGGGCATACATGGAGGCATATTCCTAAGAATATGCCCCCTCCCAAAGTAGTAACCCGACAGGGGTGCTTTTCCCCCGCGTCACACTTGCTTTAGCGACGTAGCCTCTGCGCGCCAGCGTCGACATGAGCGTCGTCACCCTTGTCGGCCATGATCCGGTGGTCCTGCCCTTGCTTTATTCGCTCATCCAGTACGCACCGGACCTTCTTTTTTGACCAGAGAGATTCCTTCCTTCTCTAGAAGCCAAGCGAGGATCCAGGTCACAGTTGATCCGGCCACACCTGTTCCTACATATAAGTTAGACAAGCATTTCCGACTTACTCCTTAAGTCGGACGAGACAATGTTAGGCGACCCCCTGGTCCAGGTTACTCCGTGATCCGGCCTGCCTTGAGGTGACTCGGCCAGCATCTGCTTTGACCTTGCCGAACCTCAGCTAACTCGGCCCTTATACCCCGGAGTGACCCTACCCGGGGGTATCCCCCCAACACGTATTCAAGGGACATGAGATTCTCAATTTACAACTTGTCAAGCATATCCTCATATTTGATCACTTTAACCTTAATCACCTAAAGATGCCTATGATAGGGGCAATGAGAGCTAAAAGCTAATAAGTACCATAATTTTTTGGAGCTCTTTATGAAACTTGAAATCCCTGCTTCCCTCTGCGAAGGGCCTTTCTTTTACTTTTTAGTTGAGTCAGTAAACCTATTCCCTTCTATCTTAGCAAGTATTTTGAGTTGCTGTGTTTCATTCATACATATGATGATTTATTCAATCATGTTTCTTACGTTCCTTGTTTTGCACATTACTCTTATCTTGGTGTTTACTGCTTTGAAAGCTATCATTGAAAATTAGTTATTTGTGAACTCTAGCAAATTATCAACTATTCTTCGACCAAGAGCTAAGTTTGCCATTACCAATTATGATTTACTTTATGTATCTTTATTGTGTTTCCTTTACTTATTGCAAGTTAAGTTATATAATAGTGAGTTGTCTTCTATTATGATCTATGTATTGATGAATGTGATGCTTCTTGTCCATATTCTTTTATCGACTCTTCACTCCATAAACTTGAGGTCATGTTTATTGAGCTCAGTTTCGCTTGGGGACAAGCGAAGTCTAAGCTTGGGGGGAGTTGATACGTCCATTTTGCATCAATATTCTATATCATAATTTGCTATTATTCATTGATATATTTCATATTAAGAGGTGATACTTATGTTATTTCATCTGTTTTTGCATGGTTGATGACTTTTGGAGCATGGACCGCTACAGTCAGGATTCTGATGGAAAAGGTGCTGTTTGGAGGCAAAATTCGTGAAGATCAGAAAATCTGGGAAAATATACGGAAAATCCTATTTTTCCAGAAGACGAAGACTGCCAGAAGGAGGAGTGGAGATGGGCCAAAGGGGGCCCACACCACCCCCTAGCGCGGGCCACCCTAGGCTGCACCACCAGGTGGTGTGGCCGCCCTGGCCCACCTCTAGCTCTCCCCTCTGGCGTATATATTCCTCCCAAAACCCTAAGACTCAGGGAGCGACCACAGAAAGATTGTGCCGCCTCCGCGGGGCGGAAAACACCAAGAGAGAAAGATCTCTCCGGCAGACAGAATTCTACCGGGGGAATTCCTTCCTGGAGAGGGATCATCGCCATCAACACCACCATCAAGCTCGGGATCATCATCATCATAACCACCACCATCATCACCATCAACACCCTCATCACCATCTCCATATTGCTGTAACAGTTGGGTTGAATCTTGCATAGTTCTTAGGGGAAACTTTCTCGGTGTTGATTACTCTTTGTAGTTGATGCTATTGAGTGAACCATTGAATTATTGTTTATGTTCAGATTGTTATACATCATTATTCCATCGATGATCATGATCCATATGATGTCTTGTGAGTAGTTCGTTTTGTTCTTGAGGACATGGGAGAAGTCCTGTTGTTAGTAGTGGAGTTGTGTTGAGAAAGATTCAATAGTTTGATATTTAAGTTGTGGTGTACTTCTTCTACTGGTGTCATGTGAACATCGACTACATGACACTTCACCTATATGGGCCTAGGGGAATGCATTGTGTATTTGGCTACTAATCGTAGGGGTTGCCGGAGTGACAGAAACCTGAACCCCCGTTAGGAAACCATTGCACAAGGGACGTAAGGGTCTTAGAGTTTAAAGCTATGGTTAGGTTTCTGCCTTAATTACTTTCTTGTACTTACGGATGTTTGCAAGGGGTATAATCACAAGTATGTATTAGTCCTAGGAAGGTCGGTACATTAGCACAGGTTCACCCACACAACACTTAGAAAACTAAAGAAGATTAATCAACTATATGAAGCGAAAGCACTTGACAGTCTTCCCATGTGTCCTCGAGAATGTTTGGTCATCTTAAGTAATACAACCGGCTTGTCCTTTGCTGAATAAAGGATTGGGCCACTTGCTGCATTTATTCTTATTGTCTTTTATTTACTCGTACTTTATTTACTTGCATTATCAAAAAACCCTAAAAATCTGTTTGCCAAGTATTTGCTGAGAATTCCTGATCCATACCACTAGCCAGCACCTTCTGCTCCTCGTTGGGTTCAACACTCTTACTTATCAAAAATACCGTGATACACCCCCTATACTTGTGGGTCATCACCCACGTCATCACTTGACTGTGGTTCATTGTGCGGGTGCTGTTCCACGATGCTCTTGCATCTCCCGCCAGATAGTGGGTGGCGAACAGAACTTTCTCGTTGGTATCCACTCCAGCGACTTCTAAGTTTTTCTCCATGGTCTGTAACCAATCATCAGCATCCAGCGGGTCTTCAGACTTGCTAAAGATTGGGGGATTGGCATTCTAGAAGTTTTTGAGTTTGGATCCATGATGATCCTGATTTCCGTGGTTCTGATTGTTGTGAGCCATCTGGGCGATCTGCTGCAGTGTGGCTAGATTTGCTTGGCGCTCTGCCCTACTAGCTTCGCGGTCTGCAATGAGCGTCTGCAGAATCTGTAGCATTGGGTCTTGCGATGATCTGCTCCCTCCTTGGTTTCCACGAGTCATCTGAAGATTGAGATAGATAATGGGGTAAGAGGGAAAGTTCTAAGGTTCATGGTTTTGGGTTTTCAAAGCTAAAACTTTGAGTTTGACTCAGGTTTTGCAAACTAACTTCTTTTCATTCATTCAAGCAAAGAACACGATACAAACACACACATCACAACATGAAGGGAAAACAGATGGTTTTAAGAACCATTCTGTGAGCTAAGATACAATGGGACCGATACTTCTCACTCCTACAATAGTGCTCTAGTGCATCTACTCATCATCGATGAAGTCGGAGTCATCATCGTGGATGTAGAAGTCCATGGCATCATCCTCCACGTAGTCATCATCATTGCTGAGGTACGAGTGAATATCCCCCTGGATGTCTTCACCTTCCTCCTCTTCTTCTTTTGCTGCAAGCTGAGCTTCTTGCTCCTTGATGGTCTTCTCGAGGTCGGCCACCTCCTTGCAAAGACGGTCGATGGTGCGATCCTTCTTTGCGTGTTGATGGCGAAGAGACTAATGATCCTTGACGAGAAGTGAGAACGTCTGGGCCTTCTGGGCGGCAATGGCAAGGTTGTGGTTAGCGAACTCTCTAGCATTGTCCAATTCCTTCCGTCTGTCATATAGCAGGAAGTCAAGGTTCTCCACTTGACGCATCAAGTCCGGGTGACGCCCATAGAATCACGCCTTGCATAGTGAGCAAAGCGGGTTCCTTGGATCAGGTTGATATTCTGTGCGCAAAGACGAGCGAGAGCTTCCTGCATTGCCCTGGCTAATCCATCTAGCCAGTTGTTTTCTCTCACGGTGAATTGACTGTTCTCGGACATTGGTGCCTCTAACTTGCCTCGAAGATCAGCAACTACTAGCCATTGTAAATCTCCTCCCGGGGGACCATTTAGTTGAGCTCCAAAGCATTCTGGATGCGGACGCTCCAGGTACTCAGACAGTGCATCTAGATCCCTCTCGAAGATCAGTTGGCCTCCATTGCCCAACTGGTAGAACTTGTAGTACTGAACTTCCATCTATAAGAATTTAGGATGAGAAAGTTAGTGAAGTGATCAAGTGTGTCAAAATTTTATGTAGTAATGTATGAACTTTTGAGGAACATGTATTTTTTTGAGAGAAAGAATCCCAAGGGTAAGAGAGGAAATAGATTTTCACAAATACTCACTTTGGTTTTGAAACTAAGTTTTTGTTAGGACGTCGATTCTAACTAGGGTCTCCTATGGTCAGGATGACTCTGATACCAACTTGTCAACACCCGGATTTTTAATCCCAGATGCCTATTATGCCATACATCGCAATCCCAAGATTACCATTTTTGCGAGACATAACAGATTGGATATCACAGTACATCATCCGTTACAAACCATAATAAGGTCTTACACAAATAAAGGATCTCATGATCCAGTCTTAGTACAAACAAGTAGCAGAATAAATAGCATAGCGGTGGGCTCCATCTTTAGTGCCACAGGCAATGCTGACGATGGGAGATGATCCTAGTTGTTGTAGCCGTCCTATTGTCCTTCTTCTGGATAGTCCTCCTCATAGTCTGGCCACGGGAATAGCCAGGGACAAAGCCATGAGTACTCTAAGTACTCGCAAACTATCACTAACAAGTAAGGTAGTTCTAGTAGGAATGCTAAACTCTAAGTTTATTTGTAAAGTTAAGTTTGAAACCTAAGCTGAGTTCAGAAACAAAGAAAGATAAAATAAAGTTTGAAATCACCTAAGTGGGTACTTAGTTGTCATAGTCACAACTCTGTTGTGGTCAAGTCATTTCACCATTTATTTCATAAGTCATTTTGAAAACGTCTGACAACAGAACAGTATGGCCACTCCAACTATCCATAACCACGGACGTGGCTATTTGAATGGTTTGACACTCTGCAGAGGTGGTACACTTTCACCACAAAATTCGATACATTTGTCAGGGTAACCCTAAATCATCATACTTAGTATGCAGATAATCAAACATAACCTTTCCTTTACACACTCTAGTATAAGCACCTCTCCTATGAGCTTGGCCTCCCAGCCATGGCCATCTGCCATCCTGGGCACTGCATAGGTGGACAACATTGAGAGGTAGCCTCAGCTCAAACCTCTCCCGCGAGGGAACTAATACTAATGCATATAAGCTTTCGGCTAAGCCTTACCCAATTCAGGTATTGTGGTTGTACGGTAAAATTGGAATGGTATTACATCTGAACCCAACCATCAGTTTTTATAAAGGGCTAAGGCTCATGCCTCAACATTTTCATCATCATAAACCATTTGTATTTCTCAACACATGTCAAAACATCTCAATAGAATGACTCATCATTCCAAGGTTTTCAAAAGTCATTTCCACCAAGTATTCCCATCTAAAGTGATCAAGTTTTTGGTTTAGCTCTAAATCACTAAGTTAAGAGTGTTCACTAAGGTGGGATGCTAATCTCAATCTCATGCCCTAGAATGACATCTAAGTCTAACTAGATAGGCCAAGTTTTATACTCTTTATGCTATCTATAAACAAGGTAAAGGACTTTGGTAAAGTAAAAGAAAGTAAAGCTTGTAAGTAAAACTTGGGGTAGGTATAAGTCAAAATGTATAACCAAGCATGCCTATTGCATCTTGCTTAGGTTATCTAGCTTGCAAGGTTTAGCTTGCAGTGTTAATGATGTCTTGCAAGTATTAGCTTGCCAATAATAGCTTGCCTTGATTAGTGTAGTGGTTGAAATTCTCCTCTTCTTTTGCGGGGTAGAACTCCTCCTCCTCGTAGACTTGGTCGATACTATCGTCTATAAATACATACGGGAATACACAATCACCAAACAATACTTAACTAGTCTATTTAGCACACTAAGTCACACACTTGATGATCTAGTATCATCACATTCATCACAAGATTTAATGAATTAGTTTCATTTATTTTATTTGAGAAAAGTAATTTCTACTCATTGAAAAATACCTAAAATTTAATATTATCCAATTAAAATATGGGATCATGTGGACACATGTCATCACCACATATTCTAATGCATGGGAATGTGATTTAAATGTTGGATCACATATTATAAAGTTTAAGATTAATATTTAATGATTTAAAGTGACTAGAAATGCCTATATAGCATTATTTTGGTACTAGTCCAAAGTCACTGCATGCAAACCTGAATATTATTACATATTTAGATAGGTATGGTCAAATGCGATTTTTAGAGTTGGAATCAACTCAAAAGCTATTATGGTTGATTTTAGAAAAATGTTTGAATGTAAAAAAGCCTCTGTCTTGTTATTTTTTCTATAAGTTATCTATAACTCTAATTGATTTAAATACAACGGGCTTGGGTAGATATTTAAATTATCTTTCCAACAAAATTGGAATCATTCAATTTGGTTAAGTAAAACTCTCTGAAATGATTTTTGAACTAAAGGACATAATCTAGATTAAGTCTAAATAGATAAATCTAAATTTGAATTATAGGGCCAGCACGGGAACACTAATGGGACGGCCTAGTTTCACTCCGCGGCGCAGAGGACAGCTGATAGGGGGTCCCGCCTGTCAGTGGCTCTTCTAACGCGAAGCGGTACGGGGCAACATGGACCGCACGATTAGAACTAGGATCTAAGGATGTGGCTCGTCGTTGATGACGGATAGGTCGCCGGCGAGATGGAATCCTAGCGGCTCGGTGGGGGTGCAGTGGGGGCATACCAGGGCTCTAGCTAGTGCGGTGATGGGGGCGATCGAACGAGGTGACGACAGCGGACTCAGGCAATGTCACGGCAGCTCCTATGGTGGACGAAATCGATGGGGGCTTCTCCTCCTCTACTGCGCTAACTCTGGCGCAATTCCAGCGACTGGCTGCTCGAGCGGCTCTGGCGAGAGGTGGGGAAGGATCAGTGGTGAGACGGGAGGTGAGTGGTGTGAAGAAATGGTGCTGGCGAGGGCTCCTTATATAGGCTCGACGAGGGAGAGGAGAGAAGAGGGCAATGGCTTCGTCGATGATGACTATACTGGCGCCGAGGTGGGCAGGGTAGGCGGATGGTGGCTCGCCTCCTAGCGCGGTCACCACTTAAGCGGCTTAGGGGCGGTGGCAAGCGGTCGAGGCAGCCTGCTCGACGCGAAGGCAGCGGCATGAGGTGGCTGCGGGTTAAACGGCAGCGAGCGGGGATGTCTGGGGGCATGCTAGGGTCAAGGCGGAGTGGTGCATGCAGGCTGTGGTCGAGGGGCGGCGTGTGCGGCCTTGTCGGGCGCGGCGCACTGACGCGTGCTCTGCTTGGCACAGAGGCGGTGGGCGCGATTGTGCCTCGGTGGTCCAGTGCCTGGCTGGGCTTGGAGAGCGAATAGGGGCGGCGGTGTGATCTGGCCTACCTCCTAGACACGGCGAGAGGGAGAGGGGCATGCTCCTGCGACGTGGGCATGGTCGGCCGGTGATCATGGTGTTGGGGTGGCGTGGCATTGCTGCTCTAGGCCAATTGGTAGCTAGGTTAGGGTCTGGTTAGAGCTAGGCGAGACAAGGGGACAAGATTGAGCCCAAATACTCGACAAAGCATTGAGCAACAGATAGTGTTAGTTGGGCAGATTTTGTTTGCATACCACCTGTTCGACACAATGGCCGCATGAAACAAAGATTTAAATTTTGAAATAATTTTTGGTGGAGTTGTTGGTCTTATGCTTGAGCATCTGTGGTTGCTGGGATTTGTCAAGTTGAAACCATTTGAGTGGTTTTTGAAAGAGTGGGATCTAGGTACATACACTTGATTCCATTTTCAAATGCCATTTTAAATTAGGGTTTGAATGTTTCTGTAAGAATTCAAAGTGGGCCTTGGTAGATCTTTACTTGTACTAGCAAGGGGTGCAAAGAGCGAGAATTGTTTCTGTTGGAATTTGAGTTCTAGGAACACCCAAAGTGGCCTAGTTGATTAAAATGGCAAAAGTGACCATTTCCATTTATTAATTCTATTTGATTTCTTTTTCTTTGGATTTTGCTTGGGAATGATCTAGATGATGTGGCATTCATCTTAGAATCATTTTACAACCATTAGAACAAACAATCATGGCAATTCAAAATAATTCCATATTAATGCAACACACATATGCATGCTTAATTGTTTAAATGAGAAAATGTTTTTGTTAACCCTAAATTGGGTAATTTGGATCTTGATATATTGGATTAAAGTTTTGGGATGTTACATTTTGATGCCCATCTCTTGGTAGTATTCCTTGAACTCATTGGAAGTGAAGTTGGTTCCATTATTCGTGACGATGATGTTCGGTATGCCAAACCGAAATGCTATGGTTTTGATAAAATTCACAGCCGAAGTTCCATCTTGGGTGGTGACAGCCATTTCTTCAATCCACTTAGTAAATTTATCGACTGCTACTAGAAGAAAGACGTGTCCTCCTGACGATGATTTATGAAGTTTTCCCACCATGTCGAGTCCCCACTGAGCGAAAGGCCAAGCCAAGGGTATGGAATTTAGCTCAGCAGCGGGTGCTCCAGGCTTTATTGTGAATTGTTGACATGCTTCACATGTTCTGACAATGTCTTTTGCATCTTGCACTTCGGTGAGCCAATAAAATCATGCCCTAAATGCTTTTACAGCAATTGCTCGGCTTCTAGCATGGTGACCACAAACTCCTTCATGTATATCTTTTAGTATATAATTTTTCATTCTTCGGGTGACATAGGTATGCCCAACAGGCACTCGACTACAGCATACCTGGTGCGGCCTAATGGAAGGCCCACTCGACGACTTGACAAGGTCCCTGACGCCCATGATGGTTCGAGTGGTATGAAGCCCATATGGACACGGATTCCCAAACGCACAAGACAAGGAAGTCTCAATACTAGAGTTTGAATCTAGCTTGTAACCAACTCGTATTGGTACCTGAGACCTAGCCTCCCCATATATAAAGGCTAGGAGGTTCCAACGAGCATGGCGACTCCCACAAGACCACAATAGACAGATCTACGACATCGCCACAATAGACAATAGATCTAGACATCGATCTCTCGCACATACGCCAGATCCAATCTACGCGACACCGCCATCAGCGACATTGTAATCCTTCGGATCATCATCAATCAAGAGCAGACAAGCTGGAGTAGGGTCCTCTACGAGGCCTGAACCTGGGTAAACCTTGCGTCCCTATGTGCTTATTTGCTAGCCGATCGAGATTTCCAGCGCTTCCTCCTTCTCCAAAACCCAAGTCCATAACAATGGGCATTGATGAGTTAAACCCTCATCATCGGGTGTTACACAACGTTGCAACACACCCGAAATACTACTTTTGTATAGCTCTCCTTTGATTATCCTGAAAGCTTTCGATCGTTGGATGATTCACCGAGCTTCTATCACATCCTACGGTAGCTCTCCCATAATCATATATGCTATATACGGCTGCATCCAGGTTGGTTCAATTAGCATGACCTCTTTGATTTCTTGCTCTTCTTCAATGGCTTATTCTATGTTCTTGGTTTCCGAAGGAGCCATCGACTCTTTTTGCGGATGCTTCTTTTTCCTTGTTTTTGGTGCTACAACTTCAGAGACTCTTTTCACTTTGATTGATCGCTCCACTATCTCCTCCCAAAAAACAGCTAGTGGTATTGGTAAACACAATGATCCGATGTTTGCTAGGTTGTCAGCTTCCTCATTGCTTGCTCTTCCTATATGTGATACTTCGCACCCATCAAATTGAGCCTCCATAATGCTATACAAGTCGCGATAAGCAATCGTATTTTCACTGACATCATCACATTTGTTCATTGCCTGCTATGCCACGAGATTGGAATCTCCGAAGATTTTTAGGCGAGTTGCACCGCAAGCTTTGTCCATCCACATGCCATGCAATAGGGCCTCGTATTCCGCCTTGTTATTGGATGTGTTTGTAAAGCTCATCCGAAGATTATAGCGCATTTTGTCGCCTTGAGGTGATATCAGCACGACTCCTGCTCCTGATCCCTCCGTTCTTTTTGATCCATCAAAGTACATTGTCCAAGCGCTAGAAAGGTCTGGTGGACCCGCACATTGCAATTCCATCCACTCTGTGATGAAATCCGGCAGACCTTGTGACTTAATTGCTTTCCGCTTCTCGTAAGTGATATCCCTAGGAGATAGTTCGATGCCCCATAGAGAAACATGCCCAGTTGCTTCTGGATTGTTGAGGATGCTTGACAAAGGTGCATTGTTGACCACTACGATCGGGTGCTCCCAAAAATAGTGGAGTAGTTTTCGTGCTGTCATAAATACCCCGTATGCTAGTTTCTGGTAGTGTGGGTACCTTTGTTTGGATGGTGATAAAACTTCGCTCAGGAAATAAACTGGTCTCTACACGCCATGGGTTTTTCCTTCTTCGGGTCGCTAGACGACTAGGACCGTACTAACCACCTAATGTGTGGCAGCAATATAAAGGAGCAGAGGTTCATTTTTTTGGTGACACGATGATAGGAGATGTTGAAAGTGTTCTTTTAAGATCTTCGAAGGCACGCTGAGCTTCTTCCGTCCATTCGAATTTTTCTGATTTCCTCACGAGGGCATAGAATGGCAGTGCTTTTTCTCCTAATCTTGCGATAAAATGACTTAGAGCCGCTACTCGCCCCGCCAATTGTTGTACTCCTTGTAGATCTGTTGGCTTATTCATTGTGAGGATTACTTGTATTTTGTCGGGATTAGCCTCGATTCCTCTAGCTAATACCAAATATCTGAGGAGTTGCCCTGCCGGGACTCCAAAGGAACATTTCTTCGAATTTAGTTTGATGCTAAACCTGTCGAGATTTCTGAATGTTTCTTCTAGGTCCTTTATCAACGCAGATCCTTGGCCTGTGGTAACTATGACATCATCAATATATACTTGCATGTTTGTGCCTATTTGACTTCCCATGCACTTCTGCATCATCCGCTGATATGTTTCTCCAGCGTTCTTTAGGCCAAATGGCATTGTTGTGTAGCAGAATATGCCATAAGGCGCGATGAACACCGTTTTCTCCTGATCTTCTTCCTTCATCCTGATCTGGTGGTAACCTGAGTAAGCTCCAGGAAAGAAAGAAGTTTGCATCCCACGGTTGCATCGATGATGTGGTCGATTCGCGGCAATGGGAAGTGATCTTTTGGACAATGTTTGTTTAATGCAGTAAAGTCGATGCACATCCGAAGTTCCTTAGTGTTTTTCTTCGGAACACATACTGGGTTTGCAAGACACCCTGATTTTGTTAATTCTTTGATAAAATTAGCGTCGGTTAGGCAATGGAGCTCCTTTCCAATGGCCTTTCGTTTTGGTTCTGCGAATCATCGAAGAGGTTGTTTTACTGGCTTCGCCTTTGGATCTAAATTTAGTGCATGCTCAACGAGTTCCCTGGGGATTCCCGGCATGTCAGAAGGTAGCCATGCGAAAATCTTCCAGTGCTCACGGAGGAACTCGATGAGAGCGCTTTCCTATGCAGGATCAAGGTTAGAAGCCACAAATGTTGTTTTCATCGGGTCAGCGGGGTGGATCTGCACTTCTTTTGTGTCTTTTGCCGTGTCAAAAGCCTGATCGGGATTGACATGTGCTACCTCCAGAAGTTGTTCGCTTGCTGAACTTTTGAGCTACTCAAATTCCGTTGCCATCCCGAAAGATTCAGAGATTTTATTGAACTCTCGATCACAGCTGTTCGCATGTGTGAAGATTCCTTGTACCATGATAACTCCCTTTGGTGCTGGCATTTTCATTACTAAGTATGCGTAATGTGGCACTGCCATGAATTGTGCAAAGGCTGGTCGTCCTAGGATTGCATGGTATTATGAAGGCCAATCCATGACTTCGAATTCGAGTTTTTCTCGCCTGAAATTTATTTTGGAACCAAAAACAACGTCAAGAAAAACTTTGCCTAAAGGAATTTCGGCTTTACCTGGTACTATTCCATGGAAAGAGGTTTCTGTTGGAGCGAGATTATCCAGGGGATAGCCTATTGTTTGCAACGTTTTTGCGTAGATCAGATTTGTGCTACTCCCTGCATCCATGAAGACTTTGCTCATGTCGAATCCGCCAATTTGTGCTTCGACTATCAGGGCTGAATGACCTGGTCGTGGGACTAGAGTGGGTGATCTGCTCTGCTGAATTTGATTTGTTGCTATGACCAATGGAGATATTCGGGTGTAGCTGATGTTAATGTTTCTGCCATATTGATTTGTCTTATGATGAGCTTCTGAATTCTGTTGGATGGGCACCCTTTCTGAATCATAGACATTGTTCCTTTTGATCTGGGGTATTCGTTTTGATCATTTGAATTTTGTGGTGGTGCAACTGGTGGTGGTGCACCGATAGCTAGTGCACCAGGCGTGGATGTGTACCTCACTCCTTCATACCCTCGGTTTGCTGCTTCGGCTGCCTTTGTGTTGCATAACTCCTGCATCTTCAAGAATGTTCGACAATCTTTCATCAAGTGATTGGATTGTTGCCTGCCTGCTGAGTTGACATAAAAATGCATATTACAGGGTCCTTCCAGCATTTGTATTGCGGACATAGGTGGGTCTCGTGCTCTTGGCTGATACCGTTGTGCGGACTGGCTTCCTCCGACGTCGTCCCTGTTCTGACGGTATCTGCTATTATTGTCATTGCTTCTGTTGTTACCTTCATCCGAAAAACCTGTTGCGACGTAACTTGGTCCCGCGTTCCCATCGTTGTTCCTTCGTCTTCTGTCATTGTTGCGTTTATCCCTATCTTCTTCGGGTAACCGCACGCGCTTATTATGTAGCACGTCTTCTCCATCGGCCCAGCAGTTTGCTATTTCCATCAACTGTGATAATGTCTTTGGTTTCACCCGACCCAGCTCTTCTATGAATTCTCAACGACGGAGGGCATCGTTGAAGGCGTCAATGGCCCTTTTGTCAGATATGGATTCAATTGAGTTTTTGATAATATTCCATCTCTATATGAACGCTCTTATTGACTCTTTAGATTTTTGTTTGCACGCTCGTAACTGCTCCAAGGATGCTAGTCTTTTGAATGTAGAATGGAAATGTCGGATAAACTTATCTTCTAGATCGTTCTAGCTACCAATTGAATCTTTGGGTAGCTGCTTCAACCATGATCTTGCGGCACCGGTGAGGTGTAGTTGTAGACTTTGCATTGCAGTAGTTGTGGATCCTCCCTGTAATTTGACGGTGGCTAGATAGTCTGTTAACCAAGCTTTGGGTTCCTGGACTCCATCATATTTATGTCGGTCATGTGGAAGTTTGAAGTCTTTGGGTACCGAAGCGTTGCGAATCCTCTGTGTAAAACAGCTGGCCCTGCATAGCCCATGGTCATCTTCGTCATCTCCATCTTGATATCGTCGGGTGTGGCTTTCGTCTCTGGGTCCACTGCTCCTATGTTGGGAATTGTCGTTTCTTGTGTTGCTTTGCAGCTCAGATCGTACGAGGTGCGACTGGTGTGGTGATCAAGATTGCCGGGTGTGTCCTACTTGCCGAGGACTGTTGTGACGGCATGGGGACCTTTGTGTGAGTCCTTGTTCTGCTTCCGCGAGTGAGGCTCCTACCATGCCGAGCTTCATCGGAGCGGAGCGATGGAGGGCCGCGCGCGGATCATCGGTTGCGGGTAGAGTGGTGATCAGATATGTTTGCACGGCCATAATGGCTGCCTGAGTTGTTTTTGCCTTGATGTTTCCCGCTTGATCGATCGACATGAATGATAAGTCGAGGTCTTGGATGATGCCACTTCTTTCTGCTTCGGGGATATTCTGTAATCGAGATGTCACCCTTCTTGGTGGTGTTACTCCTGTCACACTCCTTGACCCTCGGGTAGAGCTTAGTTGGGCCCATCGTAAACTCGATTCATCGGCTAGCCTTTTTATTTCATTGAGATGTCTTTGCATCCGGAGTAGGTCACTCTTCTTGTGGTGGAGCAAATATTGGTACACCAGTAGATCCTCATGTGAAGCATCTTCCATCATTGGGACTGCTCCTGAAATTGCCTCTCTTGCTTTTTGCCATGCTGACACTAGTAGCCGAAGTCCTGGTCTCTCTTCTGTGCGTGGTTCTCCGCCTCCTCCTCGAACTATGCGATTATCTGCTGTTTATCCTCCGTTTCCATGTTCTCCTCTGTTGTTGTGTTCCTCTTCATTACCGTGGTTTCCTGCATGGTCATCTGATAAAATATCATCAGGGTTTATGATAGGATTACCGTTTTCATCACGTGGCGTTGAAGTATCTCTGTTGATCATGTACACTTGGTGGTGTGTTATATGTGGCCTGATGGTGTCGCCTTTTGCTTCTGCAGGTGTGTTGGTAGTACTCCGAGATCGTAGTTCTGGATAAATTTTCGCCATCATTTCTTCAAAGTCGATGTTTTCGCTGCTTTCTTCAGGTTCTGAGTTTCTTTGGTTTTCTCCGTGTGGTGAGATTGATTGACCACCTTATTTTCCTGCTTCGATCTAAGCTGTGATGTCTATGGGGGGTCCAACAAGCGATGCTGGTACTATTATAGGTGTGGCCTTTCCCACCAACGGTTCTGATGCGATCAGGGCCGAACGGTGTGATTCCTACGGTTGTCTCCTTGGAAGTGGAGGCTTCCGATGATTAGATTGGATCCGTCGTTCAAATTAGCGGGTACCACTACAAGGGTGGGTGGGTGTGGATTTGCTTCCGTCGAGTTGTCGCTTGGTGGAGAGCGTTCCACCGAATCCGTGTTTCTAGCATTCAAATTTCCCACAGACGGCGCCAATTGACAAGGGGTAACCTCGGCAATGCCCATGGTGATGGACTTGGGGTTTCACGGAAAACAGAACGCTAGGGATTTTGTCGGATGTTAGGAAAACAATGAAGACAAAGTCGCCTGAATATTGGGAAAACACTCTATTACAAGTTGTCCTCTAGATTTTGGTGCCTCCTCGCTTGGGCTTCTCTCGTCCTATATATAATAGGCCGGGTCTCAAAGTTGTATGCGGATAGGTTTCATACACGCGTGATTACAATACCAACATAATGTCGGTTTGTAGTTTCTTTCCTAATACAATAAAAGTCTCTGTCGGTTGCTTCCTTGGGCTTTTATCTGAAATCTCTATAGGCCTTAGGCCTTTTACCCAATGTAGGGTAGCGAATAGTGAGCATCCGAGTAATCATACCCTTGTCAGTTCCCATGGGTGGTATGAGACACACAACAATTGAGATATTTCTCTAAGGCAGTTTCCTTAGAGAACTCTCCTCTCTCTCTCATTTCCTTTGCGGTGGCACGGTCCCGGAGAAGGACTATACATGCAAGGACAACACCACTATGACCCTCCATTGTGTTAGAAAGATTCAGTCTAGGATATCAACTTCCGCAACCTCGATAGGGATCAGAGACCGAGAGTCGTCATCTTGCACTGTTTGTGTGTGATACCTTGGGGGTGCTACCGTTAGTGGCATGAGATCATCGTATGAGGACCTGGACAAGGGGTGACGTGTGATGAGCTGTGTGACCTTGAGGTCGGACGGGTACGACTAGATCATCCACATTCCTGCATGAGCGTTATACACTTACGGTCTACAAGGGTATGTTACCGATGTCTTCCTCTATTACTGCATTACTTCCTAGATAGATCCTAGATAGGTGTGTTCGTAGTAAATTTTTGTTTTCTACCACGGAAACCCTTCACCTACTTCTATGCGCAGAACTTGACCCCTGAAGACTAGATCAACCTTCCAGCCTTCGTGAAGGTGGTATCCAGCCAGAAGGACTAGAACTTTAAGCTTTACGGTTCCAAGGCTGAGAGCGATGATATGCTTCTTCGGATGGGGAGTTTTGTCTAAGCCGGCTTGACTGGCCGGGATGTCACCCTTAGTTGGATGTCGCGACTCATGATGCCGCTTCAGCAATGCATGCACAAGATGTGCTACTATTCTAGCCAGCTGGACCCCACCTGGCTCTCCCGGTGCGACCCCACCTCATCACCCTCCGAGAATGGCTCTGGACCATCACCAAGGAGAAAATCGAGGATAGGTGGTCCTTTTGATAGGTTCCCTACTGCCACGCGAACCGCGCTCCCCGGGTAAGCATTGGTCCTTCTATCCGGCTCGCTATATCCATTTGACTTTTGCTTGCTTATCCGATTGACACCGTTACGCAGATCTTCCCCTGCATCCTCCGGAAGAGGGTGAGAACATAAAGACCACCTTTGCCACCAACCTTCCCGAACCGGGACAGCGAGGATTCTGATGGCGAAGGCGACATGCTCCCTAGCTAGGCTGATGATCTGGAGGACGACCCGCATCCGCACGCGGAGGACAAGGAAGAGGTCAAGCTCCCTTGGCTCTTGAGACCAACAAGCGTCGCATGGTGGATGCCAGCTCTAGCCGGTCTACCACTGCGGTAGACCCGATCACAAAGAGGGGACGAGTCAAGGTCCCGTGGCCAAGCAAGGGCGGCCAGAAGAGGAGGTGCGCCTTTTATCCAAGGGTACGCTCCTTTATGATCTTGTCTCCTTTGTTCTTTTCCTCCATCTCGCGAGTCTTGGCTCACTATCTTGATTTTTCCTGAGCACTCCTATTGATGCTCCGAGCCTAGCGGTCCGGCAAGATTCGGACGTCACCGCACCTCCTTCTCCTTCGTGGGCGGATCCCGTGCTACAGGACCCAGAGCCGACTGATGGAGCCGGTCAGGAGATCGATGCCCCACCGGAAACCACTATGGCTCCGGAGGGAGCCAAACAAGGCACCATCACCCTTCCAGAAACCACAGCCTTCGGCTTTGGCAGCGGTGATCTGGCTACGGGGAAGCAGCTGGTCATCTTCGAGGAAGAGAACTCTGACAAGGAGACGGGCGAGGCGTAGAGCTTGACATGGTGGGATGCTTCCACCTCAGTGGCTGGCGGGCTGGCTATGCGACCATCCTCCTCTCTGGTGATGCTCAAGGATCTGGAAACCAGCCCTGAGCCTAGCCTGAAGGAACTAAAGGTGGTTCAGGTTAGCCTAGCTGACATGGGTATATCCTACAGGTACTCGAGTTCGGTATATACAGTCTAGATACAGTGGAAGCCCATGTGTTGCCAAGGCCCAAATGGAGAATTCGAGTGGCCCACGGACTCTCGATTGCTTGTGAGACAAGAAGAAGCTTAAGATAGAAAGTTTAAAGGGAAAACCCTAATCTGTAACCGACTTGACCTGCTACCCGAGACCTAGCCTATCTATATAAAGGCTAGGAGGGGGCGGCGAGGAGGACACATGCAACCCTAGTTTCCACAACTCTCGCCAGATTGCATCTACACGCCCCTGTAATCTTCGATTCCTTCGTTAATTCCAAGAGCAGACAAGCAGGAGTAGGGACCTCTACGAGGCCTGAACCTGGGTAAACTTGCGTCCCTATGTGCTTGTTTGCTAGCCGACTGATGCTTCTAGTGCTCCCTCCTTCTCCAAAACCCAAGTCCATAACAATGGGCATTGACGAGTTAAACCCTCGTCAATTGGCGTCGTTTGTGTGAATTGGGAGTGCTGATGTCGCGGCTTCTTCGGCCCCATCAACCGCGATCTACAACTACGCAATAGTGGAGATTCGCCAGCTCTTCGGCGAGTTCGACTTCACCATCCACACACCAGCCACTTGTCCGGCTTTCGAGTCCGTGGGCGATGGAATCAGTCTGGTGATTGGGAGCTTCCGCTTCCAGGTTGGTTAGATGGGCACGCTTCGCATGCCTGACCAGCCGACGGCACCTGCGATTGCTCCAGCATCGTGGTTCCCGCCACCAATCAGCACCCTCAGCGAGCTCAACGCCCTAGCAACAGCTGGGAGCACGGACAACGACAGCAGTCACAGATCCGATCTGGGTGACCTGGCCACTGAAGACGGAGCCTATGGCTCTGGATCTGAAAGTTGCGGGAGCAACAGCTTCCCCAACCACTTCATGTGCGCAGTCATCAATGTAGGCAACACTACCGCCAATCACGAAAACATTGGCCCCGGATCTGGCACCGGACCGCCCAACAACACTGGACCACCCAACGGCAGTACGCCCAATGGCGGCCCCACCAATGGTGGCAACGGCGCACCCGTCAACAATGAAGCGACAGGAGAACCGCCTACCATAGTGAATGAGCAAACGGGAGAGCGCGTGGTGATCAAGCTCAACGACAACGAATGGGCCCGCTGTCGAGAAGCTTTGTGAGGCAATCCTCTGCCCCTCAATTCCCCACAAGACATGCTGATGGGCTACCATTGGCTACTGAAGAAGGAGTACAGACGCCAGCTACATTCAATCGTGCAACTCGAAGCGCGTAAAAAGGTGGTGGACGAATCAAGCCTTCAGCGAGCCGAGCTCTCCTCACATGGAGGATCCTCCTCCAAAGGCAACGAGTACGTGGCGAACAAGAGAAGATCTCGACTATCCCAACTCACCGAGGAGGAGCGCGTAGAAGCCGCAAAAGTCCTCGACTTCGGCTCCATGACGGTGGATACACGGGGCAACATGCTCCCAAAGACGTCGCAAGCCGCGGTAACGGCGGCCACCATGTACCTCCTCAACAACCAGCCGCCAGCTGGAGATCCACGAGCTGCCATGCACCGATCTACGATCACAGGCCTGGGGTAGTCGAGGCAGCCCTCGACAAAGAACCTGCACCGGAGCCAAAGAAAATCAAGGCTCTGGCAAAACACTACTCCTTGCCTTCGTCCAGCGATGATAGCCACGACCTGTATCGGTGTCACCGCTCACGGCGGCACGAACACGACTACGATGCGCGCGACGACCTCACACAGCGCAAAATCGACAAATCAAGGGAAAGACGTGCTCGTTCGACTGACTCAGAAGAGGACGAGACTGAACTCTACGGTGCCATATGCTTCAGCAGGGCCATTAGGCAGAAACGAATGCCTAAAGGGTTCAAACTACCATCAGAGAACCCAAAATTTGACGGTCTACAGGACCCGGAAATCTGGTTGGAGGACCACATCTCCTCTGTCAGACTACATGGAGGGAGTCAAAGCACGACCATGCAATGCCTGCAGCTACAGCTGCAGGGCGTCGCTCTCGCATGGCTCAACAATCTCCCGCGTGGATCCATTCGCAGCTGGGAAGAGCTGGTCTACAGCTTGGTGCGCAATTTCAAGGGAATCTACAAAAGGCCCACGTCAATCGAAGAGTTGACAAGCTGCTAGCAACGGTCGGGCGAATCGCTATGCTCGTACATCTAGAGGTGGTCCATCATCAAGAACTCCGCAGAAAACATCTGGTAGGACCGCGCAATCTACACATTCAACGGCGGCGTTCGCCGCATAGAGCTTAGGGAGGAACTGGGCCGCTCGAAGCCCAAAATAATCGACCACCTGATGGAAATTGCGAATCGGTGGGCTGACGGAGAAGACTTGGTGAAAAACGTACCTACTCTGACGATGAAGACCTTGGGCACAGACGCGACCGTCGAAGCAAACGTCGAATGCGTGTCTATGATGACCGCGACAAAGTCAACATGGTCGCAGCTGGCTACACCGACAAACGCGACGACAACCGCAATAGCGGATACCAGTGGTGGATACCGCGACAACGGAAAAACCACGCAGGTGTGGCAACACCGCACTCGCGAAGACGCATCCGCAACATCTATTGAGGACAAACTGTCCGGACCCTACAACGTTCACTTCTACATCGACAAGCATGATGGAAAGAAGAAATCCAGCCACCTTCTCAAGGACTACCGTGAGTTCCTCAAACTCCATGAAGGCCTGGCCCGGATGAATCGCGACACAGTCAACAGGGGCTATGGAGCCGCCCAGGCGTCGTGGCACATGGAGCCCCTCCACCACTACCCAGACCACCACCACCCGCGGCCATGCCGGTCCAACATCACGGAGGCAAACCATACCCACGAGCCATGGGCAACATGGGGGTGATCCAAAAGGGGCGTCCCTCAAACAGAGCGCAGAAGGCCATCACTCGCCAAGTCAACTTGGCGATAAACTCTCCATCTCAGTGGAAGCGACTCCTGCATCACCTTCGAAAGGCGTGACCACCCACGCCAAGTTCCTCGTCCAGGCCACTGTCCCCTCGTACTTGAGGCGCAGATTGGGGGTTTCGACATGAGTCGCGTCTTCATGGATGGCGGCAGCGGCATTAACCTCATGTTCGCAAGTACCTTGTGGGCGATGAGGAACCCTCTGACGTGTCTGGAAGTTTCAGACATGATGTTCCATGGCATCGTCCCAGGGAAAGGCATATATCCTCTGGGAAAAATCAACCTCGACGTCATCTTCGGCACACCGCAAAACTTTCGGCGAGAGCGCATCGACTTTGAGGTCGTTGACTGGCCTTCACAATATCACTGCATCCTCGGACGTGTCACATTCGCGAGGATCATGGCAGTGCCACACTATGCCTACCTGCAGATGAAGATGCTGGGTCCAAATGGCATAATCACAATCAACGGTAGCTTCGAGAGGTCCGACAGCTGCGACAGGGAATTCAACAGAATCTCCCAGTCCTTCGGCATGCAGAAAGAACTCGCAAGACTAAAGGAGTCGACAGACAACAGTCTGCCTCCCCTGAGCAGACCAAGTTCACCCGACCTGTCCTTCGACTCGTCGATGCACACGAATCGCGCTCGTCGAATTCCTCCATGAGCACTAGGAGATATTCGCCTGGTGTCCAGCGGACATGCCAGGAATCCCCAGGGAATTCACTGAGCACTCACTCAACGTAAATCCAGATGCAAGGCTAGCCAAACAGATAATCCGGCGACTGTCTGAACCAAGAGCAAAGACATTCGGAATGGAGATCAACAGACTCCTCGACGCCAAATTAATACGCGAGATCAAGGAAAGCACTTGGCTCACCAAGATGGTGCTTTTGCCTAAAAAAGACACAGATTTCCTGCGGATGTGTGTGGACTTTACCTCCTTGAACAAGCACTACCCAAACGACCACTTCCTGTTGCCACGAATCGACTAGATCATCGACTCCACCACGGGATGTGAGTGTCTCTGCTTCCTTGACGCCTACTCAGGCTACAATCAGATCCGAATGAAGGAGGAAGACCAAGATAAAATGGTGTTTACAATGCCCTTTGGCATGTTCTGTTACAACATGATGCCCTTCGGGCTAAAAACACAGGAGCCACCTACCAGCGGTGCATGCAGGCATGTCTGAAGAATCAACTTGGTCGCAACATCCAAGTCTACGTTGATGACATCATCCTCAAAACAACAGAGGAAGCCTCGCTAATCGACGATCTATGCGAAACCTTCGCCAACCTAGACCGCTACCGGTTCAAGCCCAATCCAGACAAATGAGCCTTCGACGTACCATCTGGGTAACTACTCGGGTATCTCATCTCCACGAGAGGGATCAAGGCAAACCCTAAGAAAATAAAAGCCATACTGGCAATGGAGAAGCCAAAGAACATAAGAGGCGTTCAGCAGCTAGCTGGGCGAACCACGGCGCTCAGTCGATTCATCAGTCGAATGGGCGAAAAGGCACTGCCCTTCTACCAACTTCTCCACAAGACTGGCAAGTTCGATTGGACAGACGAAGCACAAGAAGCATTCGAAGACCTTAAACGTCTACTATCCACCTCGCCAGTACTGGTGACGCCTCGCCAAAAGGAGCCACTGCTGCTCTACATCTCTGCCACCAACCAGGTGGTCAGCACGGTGCTCGTGGTGGACAGAGCCGAGGAAAACAAGGTCCACGGGGTCCAGCGTCCAATCTACTACCTCAGCGAGGTGCTCACGCCAACAAAACAGTGGTACCGCACTACCAGAAGCTGGCGTACGGCGTCTTCATGATAGCTATGCGACTGCTCCACTACTTCCAGGAGCACCCAATCGTGGTGGTCAATGACGCCCTGCTCGGGCATATCCTCAACAACCCTGATGCCACCGGACGAGTCGCGCTTTGGGGAATCGAGCTGTCTCCATGAGACATCACATATGAAAAACACGACGCCATCAAGTCGCAAGTCCTCCCCAATTTCCTCGTGCACTGGATGGAGAACCAGCTCCCCGAAAATCTAGATATGTCCTATCTCTGGACAATGCACTTTGATGGGTCCAAACGATAGGACGGGGCCAGCACAGGTGTCATACTGACATCGCCCCAGGGAACAAGCTGAAATACATTCTGCGAATGTAGTTCACGGCCTCCAACAATGAAGCTGAGTACGAGGCCCTAATCCATGGGATGCGGATGGCGAAAGCCTGCGGTGCCAAGAGGCTTACCATCTACGACGACTCCAAACTAGTGGTGAACCAAACAATGCACGAGTGCAACGCACTGAGCGACAACATGATCGCCTATCGCGACCTCTATGACACACTCAAAGGGGACTTTGACGGCTGTGAGCTGCGGCACGTAGGCTTTGAAAGCAACGAAGAGGCGGACACGCTCGCCAACATTGGCTCCACCTGCGCCCCCATACCACCTGGGGTATTTCTCGAGCATATCTGCGAACGCTCTATCAAGCCAAAGGCTCCAGAGAAGAAAGCAAGCGCGTCAATAGACTCGGGGGCTATGCCACCCAATGAACCAATGGCACTCGATGACCTAGAGCTCGACACAGGACTCGAAGGACCAATGGGCGTCATGATGATCGAGCCATCCTGGACTCAACCCTACATCACATATCTTCTCAGCAAGATGCTGCCTGACGACGCGACACATTGCGCGACGATCCAAGGCATTCGCCATCATCAATAGAGAACTATACAAGCACAACATCACAGGAGTACTCCAACAGTGCGTCTCCAACAGGGACGGAAGGGCCGTCCTCCTCGACATCCACGAAGGGACCTGCGGGCACCATGCTGGCAGTCGCGCCCTCGTCGCCAAAGCTCTACGAGCTAGATTCTACTGGCCCACAGCCATGCGCGATGCCAAGGACATCGTCCAGCGCTGCAATGGTTGCCAGCGATTCGCGGACAAACCACACGCACCTGGCGCGGAACTCCGGCCAATACCATTGGCTTGGCCCTTCGCGCAATGGGGACTCGATATGGTCGGCAAGCTCCCGAAATCCTCGTGAGGAGGTTACATCTACCTCTTGGTCGCAATCGACAAATTCACCAAGTGGATCGAGGCCATGCCGGTGACAAACCAGTCAGGAGCCAGCACCATCAAGTTCTTCGAGTCCATTGTCTATCGCTTCGGAGTGCTGCACAACATCATCACGGACAATGGGATGAACTTCACCTCCAAGGAGTTCCAGGAATTCTGCGAAAACCTAGGAATCAGCATAAGCTACGCCTCGGTGGCTCACCCGCAGACCAACGGTCAAGTCGAAATGGCCAACAGCCTCGTATAAAGTGGAATCAAGAAGCGACTCCTCCGACCACTCGAACAAGCCGCCGGATACTGGCCAGACGAGCTACAATCCGTACTCTGGAGCTTGCGAACAACTCCAAACAGCGCCACGGGATATACCATGTTCTTCATGGTGCACGGTGCTGAAGCGGTGCTACCCGCAGAAGTACGCTACAAAGCCCCACGGGTGGTCGCTTACAGCGAGCAGGAGTCAACTCTTGCACTCGAAGACTCTGTCGACCTTCTTGACGAAGGACGAGAAATCGCAGCGGAAAGATCAATGATCTACCAGCAAAGCCTCCACAACTATCACAATAGAAGGCTACGCCCAAGATCCTTCGTTGAAGGAGACCTGGTCCCGTGACTCAAGCAACAAGGGCATCTCAAGCTGGAGTCTCCCTGGGAAGGACCTTACGTGATTACAGAAGTAATCCCAGGTGGCGCCTATCGCCTTAAAAGATTTCAAGATAGGAGTCGCATACTCCAACCCATGGAATGTCGCACAGCTGTGTCGTTTCTACCCCTAGTCATTTTTTACATTACAAATAAGGCTATTAAGCCAGGCTACTTAGCCACACATTGTACCTCGTACTATTCTGCGAATAAATAAAGCTAAGTGCCCCAAAACTCTGTGCTTTTCCTTATTTTTCTGACAATCTTATCACTTGGGGGCTACGCCACCCTTTACATCCTCGTTCTACAAACAAGTCGCAGTATCCCGAGTAGATGACACAACATCAATTGAACCCTTGATAAAAACCAACCCAGTTGCAATGCACCTGACAGGTTGGCAAGGTGCTGAGATAACACAAATCAGGCTAACGAAAAGGAACTGCAGAGTACAAATACACTCGCAAAATATATAAGCTAGCAAGCTCTTTACATATCAATAGATATTAATTACACCCAACATATCTATACGAACTTTACAACACTTGTACAATTATGCGCAGGACACAAGCTAAAGCTACTGCTGCAACAGAAGAATGTTCTTTTGCTCCTCGAAGAAGTCGACGATTTCTTCTGTTGGGCGATCAACTGCCTGGTAATGTGGAACCATGTTCCAGGTCGAACCTTCCGGCGGGGTTGGCGACCCAGCGGCAACAACTACAACGTCTACATCTGGCCTATGCAGTCACACCAGCGACAAAGCAGCCTTGGCACCAGCCACTAACTACTATCGCACACACTCGCGAACTACACTCAGATCTTGGAACTTTGCCAAAAGAGCCAACAAGCTTGAAGGGACGGCGTCCAGCGGGAACATCGTTTGATAGATATGCCTAAGGCACGACTGTGCCTTCTTCAAAAAATGGAGTACTCGAGAAGCACGATCCTGCAAGGTCACAAGCACGATCGCACGGTCATGGTCCACCCAACAGTACCCACTCGCCTGAAGCTGCTCCTAGGTTAAGTCATTCATTCGAACGACAATCCGGTCTTTCTTATCCTGTGGATGACGAGCACTGACAATTACACCAAGCAAAAAAGGGCAAAGTATGAAGACAAGGCATTGCCACGACTGACTAAAAGAAAAGATAAGAGGGCAGAAAGCTAACATTTGAACCGATCGCCCAGCTGCGTCACCTCCTCCAATAGATACTGCTCGCGGGTGGTAGCCTTCTCCGCCTTCGACTTCCATACATCCGCGCTACCACGGAGGATGGGAAACTCACGCTCTAGTTGCTTACTGCGATCGCACAATCATGAAAGCAAGGACAACTCGTCCACCTTTGAGCATGGCTGAGCCAAGATCTCATCGGTGGGTGGAGGATCGTGAGGACCACTCGAAGGACCACTCGATGTACCCTATCACGAACTAAGCAAAAGGAAATAAGAGACCAAGAATACATGGACAAAAGGCATAGACGCATTCAAGCTCAGCAAAAGTCTCGATTGGGACACTTCCATAAAAGCATTATTCCAACACAGAAGTTACAACTACAACTATTACAAGATAGCTACTAAGCAGCAGCCTGCTTCCTCGACTTCGAATTGGACTTTCGGGGCCTCGTCGAATCCGTGGCGGTCTCTAACGCCATAGACTTTCTAGTTCTGGCCCTGATGCCGCGGCCTTCACCGCATTCTTCGCTCGCTGCAGCTCCTCGGAGTATTTGGCGACTGTACTGATGAGCTGCGTCCCATATTTACCACAACTAGTAGTGAAGGGAATCATGACATCACCTTGCAAATCACGGTCTCTAACACTACCTATTGGCCATCTGCACCGATGGGCATCACCTTGGAAATCACGGCAGGATCCACCTCCACGCCATGGGCTTGCACCATCGCGAGTGCCATGGTGGCGCCGACGGACCGCTGGGAGTTCCTGAAGTCCATGGGAATACCCCCATCAAGGGATTCCACTAGGTCCTCCATGTTGTCAAGCAGTTTAGCCTTGGGAGTTAGATCCCTGCGTATGCGACTAAGTACATTCTTGGCCTTCGTCAGCGTCCCTTGAAGAGAAGCGTTGCGGTCATCGACTGCGGCGACGGCACCAGCCAATGCATCATCACGACGAAGGGCATGGGCGTCAAAGCTCAGGCCGCCGGCATCTACATACAGCAAAGTATTGGTACAATACCACGATGTCGAATCAAGAAACAAAGAAAATTCAGCTGAACAATACCTGAGAGGGACTTAGCAATCGAGAAAAGCTGCTCCTCGAGCAACTTCTCCCTCTCGGCATTGGAGGAACACAAGTCCTCTTCACGCTTCCGCAAGTCCTCCTCGCGCTTTTGCGATCCCTCCAAGGCCATGATTGCTTCGTCGCGACTCCTCGCTGCCGCGGCAAGCGCCTTCTCAAGTGAAGCAGCATGACACAGAAGTTTATGCTCAACTGCAAGAGAGTACGTATCATCAATCACATCTAGACACTTCACCAAGACAAATACAAAGACAATACTAACCTTCAACAACACGTTGGCGATTGTCCAGTCGCGCATGCTGTCGACCCATCTCCGGGACTTGCTCCGCCAGCGAGCAGCCTCCTTCACGATCAGCTTCATTAGAACAAAACAAAGTTCAGTAATAGCACTGGGTATATATTTGATTGCCAAAACAAACAAAAGGACGCTTACGTGGTCCTCTAGAGACTCCGAAGATGATGGTCGCGCAGTCGTCCGGGTAACAATCTGGTGTTCCCCAGCATGCGGGGAACTCGAAGAATTGTGCCCGGAGTGGGCCGCCAATAGAGGAGAAGAAGATCATTCGGCCACTTCTTTGGCCTTGGAGTCTATGACTCCGGATTCCTTCACAAATTGGAAGTCGCCAGAAGACGATGACGCTGCTTGACTGCAAAACACGTCAAGCAAATACCTTAGGGAAAAACTCCAAACAAAGAAACTAAGGCAACATCGCGAACTCACCAGTCAAATTTATCAAGGTCGAAGGATTGCTCCTCCGACTCCGGCGACTCCTTTGGCAGCCGTAGCTTCTTTCGGGAAGGAGGAGCCATGGAGCACACAGGAATGGCGGGGATCGGCTCCTCTGCAACAAAAGAAGGGCCTTCTAGCGTTGATGACGATGAGGCATCCGAGTCCTTGCCGCGGGATTGCTTGCGAGTGTCCTGGCCGCTGGACTCGGGGGCTCCCTCCTCCTCTTCAATTGGGACGGTCGACTCCAACTCATCCTTTTCATCCTACATTCAGAAGATACATTCCAGTCCTACATTCAGAAGATACAACATTATATATCAAAAAACATCATAAAGGCAGTCGCAAAAGGAAACTATTTCACAGAATAACTCTACCTCGGGAGGGGGGTTAGAGGCGTCGAAAGGAGGCACGACTAGTTCGCCTGGGAGAACCTCCTTGGCGGTGTATTTGGTAACCAGTCGCACCCTCTTACCTACCTCACCCGCAGAAATGCCCTCGGCAGACACGCGGGTGACATCGTCAGCACCGGTCCAATAGTACATTGGGTGCACTCTAGTCTGCAGAGGCTGGACGTGGCGGCGCAACCATGTGAGAATGAGGGCGACACCACCCTCTTCTTTACCTATGCGACTTTCGAGGTCACAGACGCGCTTGTACAGCACCTCCGTTTCCTCGGACTCGCCAGGCATCACTACGTTCTTCTAGGAGCGCCTCCTCTTGCACGGCGTCGCGGGATCGAAGGGCACGAGTCTGTAATGCTCTCCGTCGGCCTTCTGGTCGTGGATATAAAACCATTTTTCCCTCCACCCTTGGACGGACGTGGTGAGCTTAAAGGCAAAGTAGGTGACAGAGGAGTCGACGTGGATTCCACAGCCTCCTACATCGTAGACTACTGAACCGGACGCCAACTTAAAAAGCCTCTTAAAGAGGCCAAAGTGTGGTTCGATCCCGAGACAGCACTCGCAAAGCGTAATAAAGCAAGAGATGTGGAGAATAGAATTTGGGGACAGCTGATGCAGCTGGAGCCCGTAGAAGCAAAGGAGTCCCCTGAAGAAAGGATCCAGGGGCAGAGAAAGACCGCGGATGATGAACGCAAGGAACATCACCCGGAAAACAGGAGGAGGACATGGGATTACCTCCTCACCGGGCACTCACGAATCGCCCTCTACGAATGGAAGAACTCCATCTTGACGATGAAGATGCATCTCGGAGGATTTGATGATAGACGCTCACCAAGCGCCATTGGTGATGCGGGTACCACACCCTTCTTCTTCCCAGTGCCGGCGGCGCTGGTGCCCATAGTGGCGGAGCCGCCCTTCTTCTTGGCAGCGGCAGACCTAGCATTGGCACCTCCTTTCTTCTTGCCCATCTTCCGATGACGATGAGAATGGAGGAAGTAGCTGAGGAAGATACGGAGCTGGTCCAGCGCCACAGCGAGAAAGTGCACAGAGAAACAGAGAGCAGCAGCAATGGCAATGGAGGAAAGAACAACGAAGAGAGATGGGGAAATTACCGCAGCTGTGCTACTACTTAACCTCATCGCAGAAACCACCCAATGGCCAGCAGAAACCCTACTACACGCATGGCGCACATTGCCATCGACACGTGGCGAAGCCGAAGCACGAACCGTCCCCCCACTATTCCCATTATGTGCGGAAATCGAGGAGACGCAGTTAAAATAGAAGATTACGCACGCCCGGTCAAATCGAAGTCAGAAAGTGGGACCCACCAATCGTTACGTCCCGTCAAAGCCGCTCACGCGGGACACCAAGGTCATCACATCGTCAGCACTAACGTCATTGATTTCAGCAGCAGAAGATTTCGACTACTTTAGTCCTTGCTCGAGTCTTCGACTCAACCAAGCACTCGGGGGCTACTCCCATAGGGAGCGTTGGTCGTGCACCCTACGATTATTCTAATGTAGATATATGAACATTCAAGACATACCCACCACTCGAATCTATGATTCGATTTAAGACTATGGCTAACTCCCATAGGGAGCGCTGGCAGCAAATTCGACTAAAACAAGCAGCAAAAGACGACATCAGTCGCAAAAAGATCTTTAGTCCCTGCTTGAGTCTTTGACTCAACCAGGCACTCGGGGGCTACTCCCATAGGGAGCGCTGGTCACGCACCCTATGATTATTTGTACATCGTACTGTGTGTTGATAACATCCACACTTGAATGCTATGGCGACTCCACCTCATACTTTCCCTACAAAGAGACTACGTCTCCTGGGCCACCCGAATCATCTCCGCGATGACAAAAATTCGGATGCCGCACATACAGCATGAAGATAAGACCTGAACAAGGCCTGGCAACGCATCTGCTACGCATTACCAGAAACATATTCGTGCCTGCAGGTACGATCAACATGCCTTGATGTACGCGTTGAGTGCTCACACTTATACACTGGAATTCGACTCATGTAAGACCTCCGCGGCCTGAGTCGAATTACACCAACACTTTTCCAAATTCGAGTCCGGGGACTCGAGTTTGAGTAGATTGTGTTGTTTTGCCCTAAGGTAGTTAACTGATACCAATACATCGGATAAATCAGGCATGTATATCAACAATCCCTATGACACAAACTAAACACTCGAAAATATACTCGGTCATGCACTCGAAAAGACTCCATAAAGTCCCTAGTCGAATCTGCGATTCCACGGGACACTCGGGGGCTACTGACATGGGTATACCCTATAGGTACTCGAGTTTGGTATATACGGTCCAGATAGAGTAGAAGCCCATGGCGTTGCCAAGGCCCAAATGGAGAATTCGAGTGGCCCACAGACTCTCGATTGCTTGCGAGACAAGAAGAAGCTTAAGATAAAATTTTTAAAGGGAAAACCCTAATCTGTAACCGACTTGACCTGCTACCTGAGACCTAGCCTATCTATATAAAGGCTAGGAGGGGGCGGCGAGGAGGACACACACAACCCTAGTTTCCACAACTCTCGCCAGATTGCATCTGCGTGCCCCTATAATCTTTGATTCCTTAGTTAATTCTAAGAGCAGACAAGAAGGAGTAGGGACCTCTACGAGGCCTGAACCTGGGTAAACTTGTGTCCCTGTGTCCTTGTTTGCTAGCCGACTGATGCCTCCAGCGCTCCCTCCTTGTCCAAAACCCAAGTCCATAACAATGAGAATTGACGAGTTAAACCCTCGTCACTAGCTGAGCCGGCTAAGGAGCTTGAGCGGCAGGTGGTGGTGGCGAACGACACATCACAAAGTCTTGGTTTTGTCCTTTTTCCTTCTGCTTACTCATCCCGATTGATTCTTTACTTCTGGATGGTTCCCACAACCTTGATGGTCACTTCTCAGCGGCGGATCGACTAGCTGACCAAGGCCAACAATCAGCTCAGCTAGCCAAATTGCACCCTCCACCCCAATCGGGCCGACGCCTTCGACCTCCTTGACAAGGAGTGTCAGGAGAAGAAGACGGAGATCAACCGGCTGAAGGAGCGTGAGCAGTTTCTGCTTAACTTGCTCATGGAAGTTGGGAAGACCGCCAAAGGTATCCTCTCTTTTTACTTATTTTCATCCAGATTTCACAGCCAAATTTTGACTGACTTTCCTGATAGCTTTTTATCTTGGGGTAGACGCGTTGGCCTTCAATGGACTTCAGGAGGACTGGCTGGGTGAGAAACCTTCGGTGTAGGTGCTTGTTGCCCTGCTGGGAGAAGAAGCCTTGGAGCTCCGCAAGGCCACCACTTCGCTCTTTGACTTCCTCTGGTCGGATGACATCAACTCAGGTACCAAGATCCTGTTGGTGAAGAAGGTTGCAATGGCATCAACAGCCATCGATCGGCTGCATGACTTGGCGGCTCGCATCGAGGCTGAAATGGCTCTCGTGTTGATGCTTTCCTGGTACAAGGACGCCCGATTGGAGAAACTCGTGGCCATCTGACGAGGCACTGCCGAGCTTGCTACCTTGCGCCAGTCTCACCTAGGACTTCGCGCGGCCGCAATCACGGTCCTGACCGAGTCTGAGCTAAATGCCGAGGAGGAGCCGGATGTTGAGACCACAAAGCAGGCAAGTGTGGAGGATGCGAAACATCGAGCGTGCCAACCAGAGGAGCGGAGACCGCGTCAATAGACTTAGGGGCAGAGAATCAAAGCCAGCCTCACTACAAAGGCCCAGCCGCCAACTGACATGATCCCCGAGATGCCGGGTGGCTTTGTATGAACCTATATTTTTTGTTGTGTCCGTCTATGAACCTACGAACCTTGTGGGAGCTTCGACTCCCTTCATCTTTATGTTATGCATTTGCCTCTATTTATGAATTTTCCTTTACTTGTAGTTTTTCTGTGTCCACCTAGTGGGTGTAACTTCCGTCTTGTGACCTCCAGTCGTCTAGCTGGACACCTTTAGTCGGCCAGGGATCTTTCTTCCATTGGGGGTGGGCGAGCGCACCAACTAGGTGTATCCCTTGAATTTCAAAGTAGTTGACGGAGACAACTACTTCAAAACTTATATGCCCTTTACTCATTTTATATCTTCATATTCGGTTGAACACTCTAGACGGATGGGACTATCCTCCTGATCCTTTCTTTTCTTTCTATCTTTCCCAAACACTTGCTATCTGGCTAAACCCATTCAACCGGACATGATAACTTGCTTCCTGACGCATCCCTCCTTTCTTTCATCTAACACATTGTTTTATCTGGCTGGACTTCTTCAGCCGGACGAGATAACTTGCTTCCCAACATATCTCTTTCCTCCTTATCTTAGGATTTTTATTCGATTGGACTCCTTCAGCCGGACATGATCGACTGCTTCCACTAGGGGCACACGAGCGCACCTTGTGGGTATAGCCCTCGAGTTCTGGAGTAGTTGATGTAGTCAACTACTTTAGAACTTATCTGTCTTTCACTTCAAAATTTTGGCTTCGAGCCCCATCTCACAATATCTGGTTGTGCTCCTCAGTCGGACGGAACTTCCTGCTTCCAGTGGAGGCGCGCGAGCGCACCTGCTGGGTGTAACCCCTAGTTTCGGAGTAGTTGACAAAGACAACTACTTCAAAACTTAACTTGCACCTTGTCGTTCGACCGGCTCGGCATTTTTAATCGGTCACACCATAGGTCATGCAAAAGACACATAACAGTTGAATTATTAGCGAATTAATTACGAGACTTGTACTGCCGACTAACCGATGGTTCCACATGTTGAAAAACCAGCTCGTGTATACCTAGACACCTAATCATTTTCCCATGTGCTCTGCTGTTTACGGTGTGCCCTTGCCGACTGGGGTGCCGGGTTATGGTATGCAGCCGGAATCAAGGGGTAGGTGACATGCATTGCACACAGTACTAGGGATCTGGCAGCCGAAAATGTATGAGCTAGGCGCTTTTAGCCGGAGCATCCAAACTATTGCATCCTTCACTATTTTGTGTGTGTGAGTACCTTTGTTTTTGCTCTTGCTAGCCATACAATTGGGTTGCGGTTTGTAGCTGAGATGAAGAGTGGGCGTCTAGTGCCACATGCAGTAGTGGGTCGGTTTATGGAACAACAGGTTGGTCCAGCTAGCGAGCCCCCGTGTTAGGGGTTGCTAGAGCCAGAAAAAACAAAGCAAAAACAATCTTGAATATCTGGCAAGGAGCCCCCGAGGGTCACTCGGGGTTCCACATATTTCATTCATTCATAGGGTGTTCGGAATACATACACTCCCATTCGACTAGGTGTAAAACGGGCGGAGTAGGGCCGCATTCATGGGCGGTCAATTGCCTCGTCTGACTTATCCAACTTGTTCTTGCACGGCTACTGCGCGTCGATGAGGTAATACGAGTTGGTGTGCAGTGCTCGGCTGATTATGAAGGGGCCCTCCTAAGGCTGTGATAGTATGTGCATGCCCTTCATATTTTGCACCAGTTGGAGCACTAGATCGCCCTCGCGGAATGCAACGGGTCGAATTTGGCTAGAATGGTACTGGAACAAGCTCTACTGGTAGAGTGCCGATCTTGACAGGCTTTCTTGTGGGCCTCCTCGAGGAGGTCCATGCTATCTTCTCATGCCTCTTGATTTTCTTTCTCTGTGTAGAGGAGCTTGCGAGGCGAGTCGAACTCGATGTCCTCCAAGAGGATTATCTCCGATCCATAGATAAGGAAGAACTGGGTTTAGTTGGTTGAGCGGTTGGGAGTGGTGCACAGGCTCCACGGCACAACCGTAAGTTCCTCGATCCAATAGCCAAGCGAGCGCTACAGGGGCTCAACTAGCTGGGGCTTGATGCTGGCTAGAAGTAGGCTAGTTGACCTCTCAACTTGCTTGTTGGATTTGGGTGTGTGATGGATGCCATGTCTAGCTGGATCCCCTTGTTGCAACAAAAGAGAGCGAACACGCCCTTGGAAAAGATCGTGCCGTTTTCTGTGATAATACTGTGGGGGTATCCAAACCATATGATGATGTATTGGAAGAAGGTGACGACTGTGGCTCTGTCCAGCTTCCATGTGGGCTTGGCTTTGATCCACTTTGTGAACTTTTCTACCGCTACCAGCAGATGGGTCATGCCCGTGCGAGCCTTCTTGAAGGGCCTGACCATGTCGAGAACCAAGACGACAAAGGGCCACATGATGGGGATTGTGTTGAGCACCACAGTCGGCATGTGCTTCTGCTGGCTAAAGGGCTAGCACCCATTGCAAGCCCGGACCATCTGCTCTGTGTTGTCGAGTGCGGTTGGCCAGTAGAAATCTTGGAGAAACGCCTTGGAAACTATGGCTCTGGATGAGGTGTCGTGGACACAATCCCCTTGGTGGATGTCCTTCAGTGGCCGGTATCCTTTTTGCACATCGCCGTAGTGTTGGTATATACCAGAGACACTACGTTTGTACATCTCTTGGTTGATGATCGTGTAGGTGTGGTCCTGATACGTTGCAATAGTATCTATAATTTTTGATGTTCCATGCTTGTTTTATATCTACTTTCTTATGTTTTGTCCACACTTTGGAGTATTTTTACGCATTTTCTGGGACTAACCTGTTAATAAGATGCCACAGTGATAGTTGCCTGTTTTCTTCTATTTTTGGTTCCTGAAAAGCTAGAAAATGAATATTCTCGGAATTGGACCGGACAAAAGCAAAAGTCGATATTTTATCGGAAGATTCACAGAGCTAGAAGACGAGACGGAGAGGGGCCAGGGGCTGGCCACACCATGTGGTGGCACGGGTCCCCCTAGCCACGCCACCAGGTGGTGTGGGCCCCTAGTCCACCCTCTGACATCGCCCTTTCGCCTATATATTGCTCCTGATGAGAAAACCCTAAAGAATCCAGCCTCCAGCCATGAAAAGTTCCACAGAAACGCCGCCACCGAAGGGGAGATTCGAGGGACAGAAAGTCTCTGTTCCGGCACCGTGCCGGGACAGGGAAGTGCCCCCGGAGCCATCTCCATCGATCTCCACCACCATCTCCATCACTGTTGCTGATTCCCATGATGATGAGGGAGTAGTTCTTCCTCGAGGCTAAGGGCTCTACCGGTAGCTATGTGTTCATCCCTCTCTATGCATGATCATATTGTGATCATGAGCTTTGTAATCAAGTAGATCTACTTTGCTACTCAAGTGCGTTAATAGATCTCTGATCTCCCCATGTGTGTGAAAGTGACAGCATGCACACCATGGTGGCACTTAGGCTAGAGATTACAAGTACTTGTTAGGAGTTATATTTGGAGTTGGATGTTTCTATGAAATTGTGGTGTTTGTTGGAACCATCTAGTGCTCAAGGTGACAGTGTGGGGTTCTCTAGATGGGGAAAGCAGACTTTGAGGAGTGTTGTTATAGCCCTACCATGGATTAGAGTGTCCAACCGGAGAGTAGTTCAGAGTAGTATCATGAAGAGAAAATATTTATATGAGAGTGTTCACTAGCGAAAGTATGATCCCTAGGCCTTGTTTATAAACATTGAAACACCGTTTGCAACTAGATCTGTTACATGTTTGCTTGCTTCCATCTTTATTTTAGTTTGCCTTTAGTCTCTTCACTCCATCAAGCTATTTTTTGGCACCGTTGTCTTATATCCATGCCACTTGTATTTCACTATCTCGTCGCCGAACTAGTGCACCTATACACCTGACAAGTGTATTGGGTGTGTTGGGGACACAAGAGACTTCTTGTATCTTGATTGCAGGGTTGCTTGAGAGGGATACCTTTGACCACTTCCTCCCTGAGTTCGATAAACCTTGGGTGATCCACTTAAGGGAAACTTGCTGCTATTCTACAAACCTCTACACTTGGAGGCCCAACAACTGTCTACAAGAATAGACGTGCATAGACATCAAGCTATTTTCTAGCGCTGTTGTCGGGGAGGTAAGGTAAAAGGTACTCACATCCTCTGGCTACTAAGCTATCTTTTAGTGCGATTGCTGGCGTGTGAGTGCTCGAAGTTATTTCCTTTATATTATGCAATTATATCTTTTTGTTTCTTGTTTTTATTTTCACTGGTTAGGCTTAATGGAAAAAAACAAAAACAATAGAGAGCTTTATAGTATTTATCTTGAGTTAGGACATGAAGTGTTTGAAGAGAAAATTAAAAAACCTATGGAACTTTATTTGCATGCTAATAGCAATGTTGTTAGTATGAATTCTTTGGACACCATTATTACTAATGCTATGGAAAAGTCTAAGCTTGGGGAAGCTAGTTTTTATGAAAATGATCTTTTTAGTACCCTAGCTTTGGAAGATATCTATTCTATTGCTTATGATGATACCAAACCTCCAATATATGATGATTACAATGATGGTAGAAAATTAATGAGTACATTATGCCTCCTATATTTGATGATTATGGTGATGAGAATAATAATGATAGCTATTTTTTTGAATTTGCTCCCACCACAATTAATAAGAATGACTATGCTTATGTGGAGAGTAATAATCATTTTATGCATGTGGCTCATGATAAGAATGTTTTATGCGATAGTTATATTTTTAATTTTATTCATGTTGCTACTGAAACTTATTACGAGAGAGGGAAACATGGTCTTATGTATCTCAACATTATTAAGTTTCCCCTCTTTATGTTGAAAGTCTTGAAGTTGCACTTGTTTTCCTTTACTATGCTTGTTGCTTTATGCTTTCATGACTTGTTTCTTTACAAGATTCCTATGCATGGGAAGTGGGTTAGACTTAAATGTTCTTTGAATTTGCTTCTTGATGCTCTCTTTTACTTCAATTCATATTTCTTATGTGAGCATCTTCTCAAACTATCAAGCCTAACTTAAAGGCGTTAAAGAAAAGTACTTATTGGGAGATAACCCAAAAGTTTTAGTTGAGTCTTGGAAGTTATTGCTTCAGTACTAACCTCTCCTTATCATTTTTGTGTGGTTTTTGTTCCAAGAGTAACCTCTAATGAGAGAGAAGTAATGCTTGGGTAAGTTGCTGTCCCAAAACAGATTTTTGTGCTTCGCTGTAAAAATTCGTGAAAAATCTCTTTACGTCGGTTTGAGCTGTAATTGTTTGTGCTTCTGCCCCAGGTTGTTATAAAACTTTCGTTAGTTCAACACTTTTCGATTTGAGCAACATAAGGTCTTCGAAAAAATTGGTTTTTACTTGTCGGTCTGTTTTGACAGATTTCTGCCATTATTTGCATTTGCCTCTTAATCTCTTTCTCTTTGAGTTCTCTTTGATCATTTGAACTTTTTAAAGGAAGTGCTATAGTATCTTTTGTTTTAATGGAAGTTTTACTTGTGTTGAGACTAAACTAAAGGACTTATTATCTTGAGTGCACTAATGTTGCTAATGAAGATTGTGTGAAGTTTTGTATGAAGTTTTGTATGAAGGAAAATTTTAAGTGTAGGGAAGAGTAATGTGATAAGATGAAGTATGGAAAAAAGATCAAGATTGGGGATACCACCCGTGTCACCCCAATAAATATTCAAGAGGTACAAGCATCAAAGCTTGGGGATGCCCAAGGGATCCCCTTCTTCATCAATAAAAATCTCAGGTTTCTTCCAAACACTTCATTTTTATTATTTCATGCACAGTTGTGTTGTTCTTAGAGCGTCTTCATTTTCATTTTTGGTTTTCGTTTGCTTGGTTTGCTTAGTTTGCTTAAATAAATGTGTTGGACCCCCTCATTCGTGCATTAGTTTTCAAATAAGATTGGTTTGGATTGGAAAAGAGTAGGAAAAAGTTCATGCTTAAGTGGTAAAAAGGAGCTTGTTTTTGATTGTGGCCTATGCTTTGTCATGTCATGCTTGATATTGTTTTGGCTTTATGCTTAGTGATTTTTGCTGTAGCATGACATGTTATAAACAATTGAGATTTCTTAATGTGCCTTGAAAGAATCATGCGTTGTTTTAGCATATTAAAGCATAGTATTGTGGTATTCTCCTTTGATGCTTTATTTGGGTCGACTTGGCGCATGCTCACACCAAGTTAAGACTATACCAAGTCACCATAGTCTCTATGATCCTTTAGTTTTCGACTTATAATATCACTTTATGCTTTAATTAATATGTTTTGTCGCTTTGCATGATTATGGCCAATATTGCTCTCTTACTTGGTCGCTCCCAGTCTTTTGCTAGCCTCCATAACCAAGTATGAGTTCCAATCATGCATCCAACTCCAAATAAAACCAAGTTATTCAAAAGAGTCCACCATACCTACCTATTAGCATTTGCTATTCCAAGTATATTCATGTTTTTATCTATCTTCCGAATTAAACTTGTTATTTGAAAATTAGTGATTAATGCTCTGACGAACTTGATGGCACACTTTACTTTTCTTGCTCCTAATAAACTTGAACCATTGTGTCATCTATGTTGTATATGGTTGCACTTATACGTTGGGGATTACCAGAACCATGCTGTCATGGGGAACGCTTTCAACATTGCACTTGTACATTGTACCCAGTTGATATCATGCTCTTTTGTTTATGGATGTCGTCGGTGTGAAATGAAAGGGGAGCTTGTAAGTCCAAGGAGTTATGTATGTGTGTTAGAGAAACGCCTGGAGGGCTGGTCTAATCCATTCCTAATCATGGTGGAAACCTGCAGCGTAACAATAATGAGCAATCTATGAAGCATTCTTCTTATAAAAAAAGAGAGATAGAGATTGAGAAAAAAAGAAAAAAAGATGAGAAAAGAGGAAAGAGAGAAAAAAGCACCATTTTCCCATGGTAAATAAGAAGATTGCTGAGATGCTTATTTTATGCTTGCCTTGTCATTTTGATATGGTGATTCTTCCGTATCATCAGGCAAGGGGTACCCCGTTGGCGGTTCTCTATGATAGACATGTACTTACTATGACAAGAACTTACCGGTAACTGAACTTGAGTAGCATGAGGAGCGGTCCTCGTATTCAAGGGACATGAGATTGCCAACTTATACTTTGTCAAGCATATACTCCATATTTTGTTCACTTTAACCTTAATCACTTCAAGATGCTTATGATAGGGGAAATGAGAGCTGAAAGCTAATAAGTACCATAATTTTTGGAAGCTCTTTATGAGACTTGAATCCCTGCTTCCTTCTATGAAGGCCTTTCTTTTACTTTTATGTTGAGTCTCCATCTTCTATCTTTATGCACCTATTGATAGATCATAGTGGCCATTCTTAGTTTAATGTGCATTCTCCCAAGACTTGTTGATTGATGCATAACTTTGATATTGCTTGTTCTTAAACTATTTGTATCTAGTCACCCTTATGAACTTTGAAGGTGTCCTATGCAATTATGATTTGCTACATTATGATGGACAAGTTGAATGCCACTATGCTATATTTTCTATATGTGAAACAAACAAATGTCTTTTAATGCATTGTTATTCATGAATCTTTTGTTTGTACCTTTTCATGTTACAACATAGTTGCTAGGTCTTATTGTTAGAACTATATCTTTCATGTCTATGTTAGAGTACTTTGATCCTAGCTCTCAATGCTTGCAAATGGTTTGATCTTGATTGTGTTGGTGCATGTCACCTCAAAAATTATTCTTTTTATCACTTACCTACTCGAGGACGAGCATGAGTTAAGCTTGGGGATGTTGATACATTGCAAACGTATCTATTATTTTTGATGTTCCATGCTTGTTTTATATCTACTTTCTTATGTTTTGTCCACACTTTGGAGTATTTTTACACATTTTGGGGACTAACCTATTAACAAGATGCCACAGTGTTAGTTGCCAGTTTTCTTCTGTTTTTGGTTCCAGAAAATCTAGAAAATGAATATTCTCGGAATTGGACCGGACAAAAGCCAAAGTCGATATTTTATCGGAAGATACATACAGCCAGAAGACGAGACGGAGAGGGTCCAGGGGCTAGCCACACCATGTGGTGGCGCGGGTCCCCTGGACACGCCACCAGGTGGTGTGGGCCCCTAGTCCATCCTCTAACATCGCCCTTTCGCCTATATATTGCTCCCGATGACAAAACCCTAAAGAATCCAGCCTCTAGCCACGAAAAGTTCCACAACACCGCCTCCACCGAAGGGGAGATTCGGGGGATAGAAAGTCTCTATTCCGGCACCCTGTCGGGACAGGCAAGTACCCCCGGAGCCATCTCCATCGATCTCCACCACCATCTCCATTGCCGTTGCTGATTCCCATGACGATGAGGGAGTAGTTCTTCCTCGAGGCTCAGGGCTCTATCGGTAGCTATGTGTTAATCTCTCTCTTTATGCATGATCATATTGTGATCATGAGCTTTGTAATCAAGTAGATCTACTTTGCTACTCAAGTGCTTTAATAGATCTCTGCTCTCCCCATCTGTGTGAAAGTGACAGCGTGCACACCATGGTGGCACTTAGGCTAGAGATTACAAATACTTGTTACGAGTTATATTTGGAGTTGGATGTTTCTATGAAATTGTGGTGTTTGTTGGAACCATCTAGTGCTCAAGGTGATAGTGTGGGGTTATCTAGATGGGGAAAGCGGACTTTGAGTAGTGTTGTTATAGCCCTACCATGGATTAGAGTGTCCAACCGGAGAGTAGTTCAGAGTAGTATCACGAAGAGAATATATTTATATGAGAGTGTTCACTAGCGAAAGTATGATCGCTAGGCCTTGTTTCTAAATATTGAACACCATTTGCAACTAGATCTGTTACATGTTGTTGGGTTCGCAACATAGAAAACAAAAAAATTCCCACGATGGGAACTATACGCCACGATCTATCTACTAGATACAAGCAACGGGTGGAAATACATCCATGGAGAACTTACCCTCAAAGACAACAAAGCTTTGTTAACGAGATGGAACTCGTGGTTGATGTAGTCGTACACTTGCCGATCTCAAGATCGTGATGAAGTCCAATAGGTCCGGTTCCAGCACGTCCTTCAGATCTAGCTCCAGCAAGTCCAGCACCACCAAGTCCAGCACCGCAAAGCAGTGGTGCATCTGTGATCGCACACACGTCCGGTACCCCAACAACCTCCATCCCTCGCTCCAGCAAAGCAGCGGAAGCAGAAACTCCTTTCCAGATAAAGCCACCGGGAACATGCATCTCGCTAATCCGAGACCATGGGGGAATAATACTAGAGGGGGAGAGAGATCCTTCACGAGGAGGTGTGAGGAAGAAGGGGTGTGAGGGGGCCTTTTATAGGAGGAGGGGGTACTCCTCCCCCATGGCCGGCGCCCCATGGGAGGGTGACTCCTCACCTCCCCATTCATGTGGTGGGAACCCCTCCACATTAAAATGCCCCTTCACATTCTCTTTTACAGTGTCCACTTTAAATGCATTAAATTTCTCCAAATTTAATGCTCTCTCATTTAATAAAACTCTTTTATTAATTTTATTCAGAATTTTGTTAATTACTTTAATTAACAAACATTCACATAAAAACCCCTGTAACATTTCAATATTACATGCAGAACCAATTTTAGCAATTTCACCTGAAACAGTTTTGGTGTCTATTGAAATAATTCCAGTGCTTTCTTAAATCTTTATTTGAAACATATTTGCTCCAAATGGTATCGGTATCCCTTAAGTGTGTTGCCCTACGGTTCGCGAATAATGCAGACATGATCGAGACCCCTCTCAAATCAATAATCAGATACGGGACCTGGAGATCCATACTGACTCCTACACATTCAACGATGACTTTTGTGATCGTGAGAACCTTTAACGCTAGTAACTAAATCCCTTTGTCTCATGATATAATACATGTCCGAGATTCGATCATCGGTATCCAAATACCTAGTTCGATCTCATTACCGACATGCACTCTTTTCTTGTTCCCGTGATATAACATTCTAGTGATCACATCACTTGCTTGCAAGCTATCTTAATGTGATATCACCGAGAGGGCCCAGAGTATATCTATCCGTCATAGGGATTGACAAATTCCACTCTTGATCCATGAGCCTCAACATAACACCTTCGTAGTACTGAACCCACCTTTATAGTCACCATGTTACAGTGTGACGTTTGGTGTTATCAAGATATTCTTCTGGTGTAAGCAATTAACATGATCTCATGGTCTAAGGACTAAGATTACTTCGTATGATGTTATAGCAATATAAACATAATGACTTTGATCGTAATGCTATACTTCGGATGAATGTTCATCACATCATTCCACCAATATTGTGACCTTGTTATTAACAACATCCAATGTCCATGATCAGGAAACCTTAATCATCTTGTTAATCAACGAGCTAGTTGATATGAGAGGCATTACTAGGAACTTTGTATTTTGTTTATTAAACACACATGTATTAACGTTTCCAATTAACACAATTATAGCATGCAAAATAAACATTTATCATAAACATGGAATAAGATAATAACCACTTTATTATTGCCTCTCGGGCATATTCCCTTCACATGTTTGCTTGCTTCCATCTTTATTTCAGTTTTCCTTTTGTCTCTTCCACTCCATCAAGCTATTTTCTAGCACCATTGTCTTCTATCCATACCACTTGTATTTCAGTATCTCTTCGTCGAACTAGTGCACCTATACACTTGAAAAGTGTATTGGGTGTGTTGGGGACACAAGAGACTTCTTGTATCTTGATTGCAGGGTTGCTTCAGAGGGATACCTTTGACCACTTCCTCCCTAAGTTCGATAAACCTTGGGTGATCCACTTAAGGGAAACTTGCTGCTGTTCTACAAACCTATGCACTTGGAGGCCCAACAACTATCTACAAGAATAGAAGTGCATAGACATCAGGTCCCTTATCATGATTTGCCTGGACGCGACCTCGTCCTCTGGAAGCTCTTCATTGACAAGGTAGCTCATGATGGGTTGCACCCAAGATGGCACTTCTCGGATGCAGAAGATGACTTCATGCACTGACTGGACTGTATCGGGCGGTCGACCGGATGGGAGTCCTGATCCGGCAGCCCCCAAGCTACTTGGGCAATGCCGAACTTGATGGGCCAACATCCCCCATGTCTGTTGAGCCGGGCGGCACAGACGCTTTTGAACCAGCGAGCGGCTGCGGGCTCACAGAGCCGGCAGCCCCCGGGTCTTTCAATTTGGTAGCCCCCGGGTTTCCTCCCTAGACGATGGAGTTAGATTCTGGAGACGGGGTGATGGAGGGCTTGTATAGATGCTCCAAAGAGACTCTGGGTGGAATTTCTTGTCTGGTGGATCCGACTCGGGTGAGCGAGTCGGCCGCTTTATTGATGGTTCGGGGGACATGATGAAATTCACACCCCTCAAAGCAGGCACTAATCTACTAGATATAAAATCAGTAAAGAGCCATATTGGCATCTCAGGCATCCCAATCTCCAGACACTTGATGTATTATCACATCTGAATCCCCAAAGCATAGGATCCGGTGAATGCCGATTTGTTTGGCGAGATGGAGGCCATGAGCCGATGCTTCGTATTCATCCACACTATTCAAGGTGGTGAAGTTAATCTGGAGCACATACTCCAGCTGGTCTCCCTTGGGCGAGGTGATCACAATACCGGCTCCCAAGCCCGTGCGCATTTTCGAGCCATCGAAGTGCATCTTCCAATGGTTGGAGTCGGGAACCGGCGACAGGTACTAGGTCTCGGCCCAGTCGACCATAAAATCTGCCAGGGCTTGCAACTTGATGGTGTTACTTGGCTCGTAATGGATGGAGTAGATGGCTAGCACGATAACCCATTTGGCCACTTGGCTAGTAGCGTCCTTGTTGCCGATGATCTCGGAGAGGGGGGTGATGCACACCACCTTAATCGGATGCTCTTGGAAATAGTGCTTAAGCTTCTTGCATGCTAGGTACACACCATAGCACATCTTCTAGTAGTGCAGTTAGTTCTGCTTGGAGAGGGAGAGCCCTTCGCTCAAATACTAGACGGGCCTCTAAACCGGCTGGGACTTGCCTTCCTCTTGATGCTCCACCACCAGTACGACGCTGATGACCTGGTTGATGGCTGCTATATAGAGCAACATTGGATCCTTCTTAGCCGGCGTGGCCAATACTGGCATTGTGGATAACATGCGCTTGAGGTCATGGAATGCAGCGTCCTCCTGCGTAGTCTAGGTGAACTTGTTTGTCTTCTTCATCAATTGGTAGAGCGGAAGCGCTTTCTTTCCCAACTGGTCGATGAACCGGCTGAGGGAGGCCAAGCACTGGTGAACTTTTGGATGCCAAGCAAGCTAGTCGGAGGCCAAGCACTGGTGAACTTTGTAGATTTGCCTTGATCCCTGATGGCTCAAGATATGTAGAGCTCATTGGGAACCCCAAGAGGAAGGTATGATGAGCACAACCACAAGTTTCCCTCAGTTATGAAACCAAGGTTATCAAACCAGTAGGAGTAAGGAAACAACTCCAAGGTGTTGCTAGAAACTTGGAATCATGCACAACACAACCATAGAATTTTTCCCCAACTTACAGTGAGGTTGTTAATCTCAATGGTTTTGTTGAAAACAAAGGATTAACCGTATAGTGTGGAACATAGTAATTGCTTGCAAAAAGTAAACAGTAAACGGTAAACAGTACATGGTATATTAATGGTAAGGGAATGGACTGGGGTCCACAGTTCACTAGAGGTGTTTCTCCTTAAGATAAATAGCATGTTGGGTGAACAAATTACAGCGGGGCAATTGAAAGATTGAGAAAGCATAACAATGCATTTACTAATCATCTTGACTCCTATGAGATTTGATTGGGCATTACAACATTATACATAGACCGTAATCCAACTACATCTATGACTAATAATCCAACTTCAGGTTATCATCCGAACCCCCTCCAGTATTAAGTTGCAAGCAACAGATAATTGCATTATGCATTGCGTGTAAAGTAAACAATACAATTGTTCTATGAACAAAGGATTGCTGATTTCTCCCTAGTAGCAACAGCACATCTAGTACCTTAGATATTTCTATCACTTCCCTAGATTACTAGAGGCATGAACCCACTATCGAGCATAAATACTCCCTCTTGGAGTTGCTAGCATCTACTTGGCCAAGATATCTACTAACAACGGAGAGCATGCAAGATCACAAATAACAAAGACATGATAGAATCAATAATCAATCTAAAATAGAATCTTAATATCCATCGGATCCCCGCAAACACAACATGTATGATTACAAATAGATGATCTTGATCATGAACGGAGCTCACAAGATATAAACATGGTAGCACAAAGGAGAAGAACCAACCATCTAGCTACTACATGGACCCGTAGTCCAAGGATGAACTACTTACGCATCACACCGGAGGCTTGCATGGTGATGAAGAAGGCCTCCAGGGTGAATTCTCCCCTCCGGCAGGGTGCCGGGAAGAGCTTCAGATCCCCCCCCCCGATCTAGGGATGGAGATGACGGCGGCTACAGACTCTTTCGTGGATTTTTGATCGGGTACCTAGGGTTTTCGTCTCGAGGGCAACAGATAATTGCATTATGCATTGCGTGTAAAGTAAACAATACAATTGTTCTATGAACAAAGGATTGCTGATTTCTCCCTAGTAGCAACAGCACATCTAGTACCTTAGATATTTCTATCACTTCCCTAGATTACTAGAGGCATGAACCCACTATCGAGCATAAATACTCCCTCTTGGAGTTGCTAGCATCTACTTGGCCAAGATATCTACTAACAACGGAGAGCATGCAAGATCAAAAATAACAAAGACATGATAGAATCAATAATCAATCTAAAATAGAATCTTAATATCCATTGGATCCCCGCAAACACAACATGTATGATTTCAAATAGATGATCTTGATCATGAACGGAGCTCACAAGATCTAAACATGGTAGAACAAAGGAGAAGAACCAACCATCTAGCTACTACATGGACCCGTAGTCCAAGGATGAACTACTTACGCATCACACCGGAGGCTTGCATGGTGATGAAGAAGGCCTCAGTGGTGAATTCTCCTCCCAGTGAGTGCCGAAGAGCTTATCCCCCTGATCTAGGGATGGAGATGACGGCAGCTACAGAATCTTTCATGGATTTTTTATCGGGTGCTTAGGGTTTCTGTATCGGAGGCATCTTATAGGCAAAAGGGTAGGCCAAGGGGGTGCCCTAGGCGGCCACACCACCCCCTGGCGCGAGCCAACCCTGGCCGTGCGGCCAGGTGGTGTGGTGGCCCTCTGGCCCCTTTCCGTCTTGTAAACTGGCTCCGTGTCCCCCTCGGTGAAAAACTGACTTTGGCTTTTGTCCCGTCCAATTCCAAGAATATTCATTTTCTGACTTTTCTGGAACCTAAAACAGCAGAAAACAGGCAGTTGGCACTCTGGTATCTTGTTAATAGGTTAGTCCAAGAAAGTGTATAAAAAGTACTACATAGTGTGGACAAAACATAAGAAAGTAGATAAAAACCAAACATGGAACATCAAAAATTATGGATACGTTAGCACTGTATCAACTTCCCCAAGCTTAACTCCTGCTCATCCTCGAGTAGGTAAGTGATAAAAAGAAAGAATAATTTTTGAGGTGACATGCACCATCATAAACTTTATCAAAGTATTTGTAGAACATTGATAGCTGGGATCATAGTACTTCAACATAACATGAAAGATAAAGTTCTAACAATAAGACATAGAAACTATTTGCAACATGAAAAGGCACAAACAAAAGATTCATGAATAGCAATGCTTTGCAAGACGTTTGTTTGTTTCACATAAAGAAAACATAGCATAGTGGCATCCAGCTTGTCCCTCATAGAGTAGCAAACATAAATGCATAGGACACCTTCAAAGTTCATAAGAGTGACTAGATACAAATAGTTTAAGAACAAGCAATATCAAAGTTATGCATCAATCAACAAGTCTTGGGACGATGCACATATAACTAAGAATGACCACTATGCTCTCAAAATAGGTGCATAAAGATAGAAGGTGGAGACTCGACATAAAATTAAAAGAAAGGCCTTCATAGAAGGAAGTAGGGATTCAAGTTTCATAAAGAGCTTCCAAAAATTCTGGTACTTATTAGCTTTCAGCTCTCATTTCCCCTATCATAAACATATTTAGGTGATTAAGGTTAAAGTGACATAACTAAGAGGATATGCTTGACAAGTTATAAGTTGAAATCTCATGCCCCTTACTTATGAAGACCGAACCTCATGCTACTCAACTTCAGTCACAAGTAAGCTCTTGTCATTGTAAGTACATATGTATCATAGAGAATCGCCAACGGGGTACCCGTTACACATGATACAAGAGCTATCCCATAATCAAAATGACAAGGCAAGCAGACAATGAGCATCTTAGCGATCTTTTTATTTGCTATTTTCATAGGTTTTTATTGAGGATGCTTCATAGAGTGCTCATTATGGTTATGCTGCAAGTTTCCACCATGATTAGCCATGGCTTAGGCTAGCGGCCCCGGCGTTTCTCTAACACAATTACAAACTCCATGATCTTACAAGTTCCCCTTTTATTTCACACCGCCGGGATCCATAAGAAAAAGAACATGATATCAACTAGGTACAATGTACAAGTGCAATGTTGAAAGCGTTCCCCATGATACATGGTTCTGCTAACTTCAACTTATAAAAGCGCAAGCATATACGCAACAAAGATGGAAGCATTGGTTCAAGTTTATTAAGTGCAAGAAAGTAAAGTGTGCCATCAAGTTTGTGAGAGCTTTAATCACTAATTTTCACATAACAAGTTTAATTCGGAAGGTAGATAAAAACATGAATATACTTGGAATAGCAAATGCTAATAGGTAGGTATGGTGGACTCTTTGGAATAACTTGGTTTTAGGAGTTGGATGCATGAGTGGAACTCATACTTGGTTATGGAGGCTAGCAAAAGACTGGGAGCGACCAACTAAGAGAGCAATAATGGCCATAATCATGCAAAGCGACAAAATATCATTAATCAAAGCATAAAGTGATATTACAAGTCGAAAACTAAAGGATCATAAAGGCTTATGGTGACTTGGGATAGTCATAACATGGTGTGGGAATGCGCCAAGTCAACCCAAATAAAGCATCAAAGGAGAATACCACAATACTTATGCTTTAATATGCTAAAACAACACATGATTCTTCCAAGGAACATTGAGCAATATCAATTGTTTATAACATGTCATGCTACAGCAAAGATAACTAAGTATAAAGCCAAAACAATATCAAGAAAGTCATAACAAAGCATATGCCACAATCAAAAACAAACTCCTTTTACCACTTAAGCATGAACTTTCCTACTCTTTTCCAATCCAAACCAAACTATTTGAAAACCAATGCATGAAAGAGGGGGTCCAACCAATTTATTCAGCAAACTAATAAAACCAATCAAATGAAAACCAAAAACAAAAAACGAAGACGCTCCCAGAACAACACAACTGTGCATGAAACAATAAAAATGAAGTGTTTGGAAGAAACCTGGGATTTTTATTGATGAAGAAAGGGATGCCTTTGGCATCCCCAAGCTTTGACGCTTGTACTTCTTGGATATTTCTTGGGGTGACACGGGGTGGCATCCCCAATCTTGAGCTTTAGTCCATTCTTCATCTCATTACATCATTCTCTCCATACACCTGAATTTTTTCCTTCATACAAAACATCACACAATCTTTATTAGCAACATTAGTGCACTCAAGATAATAAGTCTTTGGGTTCAGTTTCAACACCAATAAAACTTCCATTAAAACACAAGCTACTGAAGCACTTCCATTGAAAAGCTCAATTCCCCAAAAAGAACCCAAAAAGGAACCAACAAGAAGCAAATGCAAATAATGGCAGAAATCTGTCAAAACAGACCAGCAGGTAAAAACCAATTGTTTTGAATACCTTCTGTTGCTCAAATCAAAAAGTGTTGAACTAACGAAAGTTAGATAACAACATGGGGCAGAAGCACAAAACTCATGCCTCAAAACGACGTAAAGAGATTTTACACGAATTTTTACGGTGAAGCACAAAAATCTGTTTCGGCACAACAACTTTCCCAAGCATTACTTCTCTCTCAGTAGAGGTTACTCTTGGAATAAAAAGCAAATAAAAAGGATAAGGAGTGGTTATTACTGAAGTAATAACTTCCAAGACTCATCTAAATTTTTTGGGTTATCTCCCAATAAGTACTTTTCTTTAACGCCTTTAAGCTAGGCATGAGAAGCAAGAAAAAGAATCAAGTGTTCTCAAATGAAGAAGCATTAAAACCAAATTTCTTGCCCTTACCTCCCTTACTTTTATTCTTAACTTTGGGGAACATATGATTGTTTGGTGGAGAAGCAAAGTGCATGGTGCCCTTTTCCACATCTATTATTGCTCCAAGGAGTTTCAATGGGGATCTTCCAAGTGTAATTTGTCCTTTCCCTACACATTCAATAACAAGATAATTAGTAGAAACCATTTTCCCTAGGATCTTTGTAAACACTCCTTCAGCTATTCCAATTGGTGATATTATGGCATTACTAGCAAGAAATATTTCTTCTCCTCCTTTAGAAAGTCCCCAAAGATTCAAAGATTCATAGATATCTTTAGGCATAAGACAGAATTCAGACATGATATCACAACGAGCATGAAATTTTTCATTATTTATAACAATCTTTACTGTGCGGAGCCACTTTGAGGGTTTAGAATTTATTGGAACATAGTCATGATGCTCTCTAAGTGTATTATAGCAATCTTTTAAACTAGCAATGCTGGTCTCAAGAGTATTCAATCTAGCAAATATGTTTATGAAGGAAGAATCAGATTTGCTAGGCAAGTTGTAAGTAAAGACCAACTACTTTATGGCATTAAAAGCATCATCCTCATTGCATTGGAGGAAATCTCCTCCCACTACAGCATCCAAAGCATATCTATATCATAGAGCAATTCCAAGGTAAAAACTGCTAAGGAACAAGCTTAGAGTCATTTTAGGTTCAGTTTTTTCATGTAGATCAGAGATTCTAGACCAAGCTTCTTTGAAACTCTCTTCAATTCCTTGTTTAAAAGTGAAAATCAAAAACAACAAAGAAAGAGATTGGTTATGAGGGACTCCCCTTGTGAAGATGTCCTTGACTCCCCGACAACGGCGCTAGAAAAATACTAGCTGGCTCGTGGTTGATGTCGAGCTTGTTGGGGAACCCCAAGAGGAAGGTATGATGAGCACAGAAGTAAGTTTCCCTCCGTTATGAAACCAAGGTTATCGAACAGTAGGAGCAAGGAAACACCTCCAAGGTGTTGTTGCCAACTTGGAATCCTGCACAACACAACTGCAGAACTTTGCCCCAACTTACAGTGAGGTTGTCAATCTCACCGGTTTTGCTGAAAACAAAGGATTAAACGTATTGTGTGGAAGAAAGTATTAGCTTGCAGAAAGTAAACAGAAAGCAGTAAATAGTCGTAGATTGATGGTAAAAGAAAGGACAGGGGTCCATAGTTCACTAGTGGTGGCTCTCCTTAAGATAGATGACATGTTGGGTGAACAAATTACAACGGGGCAATTGACAAACATCGAGAAAGCAATCAAGCATATACTAATCATCTTGACTCCTATGAGATTTGATTGGGCATTACAACATTATACATAGACCATAATCCAACTGCATATATGACTAATAATCCACCTTCAGGTTATCATCCGAACCCCCTCCGGTATTAAGTTGCAAGCAACAGATAATTGCATTACGCATTGCGTGTAAAGTAAACAATACGATTGTTCTATGAACAAAGGATTGTTGTTTTCTCCCTGGTAGCAACAACACATCTAGTACCTTAGAGATTTCTGTCACTTCCCCAGATTACCAGAGGCATGAACCCACTATCGAGCATAAATACTCCCTCTTGGAGTTGCTAGCATCTACTCGGCCAAGATATCTACTAACAACGGAGAGCATGCAAGATCGCAAATAACAAAGACATGATAGAATCAATAATCAATCTTAAATAGCATCTCAATATCCATCGGATCCCCGCAAACACAACATGTATGATTTCAAATAGATGATCTTGATCATGAACGGAGCTCACAAGATCTAAACATGGTAGCGCAAAGGAGAAGAACCAACCATCTAGATACTACATGGACCCGTAGTCCAAGGATGAACTACTCACGCATCACACCGGAGGCTTGCATGGTGATGAAGAAGGCCTCCAGGGTGAATTTTTCCCCTCCGGCAGGGTGCCGGGAAGAGCTTCAGATCCCTCCCGATCTAGGGATGGAGATGACGGCGGCTATAGACTCTTTCGTGGATTTTTGATTGGGTTCTTAGGGTTTCTGTATTGGAGGCATCGCCTAGGCAGCCACACCACCCCCTGGCGCGGGCCAGGCCTAGCCGCGCGGCCAGGTGGTGTGGAGGCCCTTTGGCCCATCTCCGTCTTGTATTCTGGCTCCGTGTCCCCCTTGGTGAAAAACTGACTTTGGCTTTTGTCCCGTCCAATTCTGAGAATATTCATTTTCTGACTTTCCTGGAACCAAAAACAGTAGAAAACAGGCAACTGGCACTGTGGCATCTTGTTAATAGGTTAGTCCAAGGAAGTGTATAAAAAGTACTCCATAGTGTGGACAAAACATAAGAAAGTAGATAAAAACCAAGCATGGAACATCAAAAATTATGGATACGTTAGCAACGTATCAACCACCACATCATCAACATAGGTGTGGACATTCCTGCCGATTTGTGAATGCAAGCATTTCTGCATGCAACGCTGATAAGTAGCGCCTGCATTTTTCAAGTCGAAAGGCATAATCACATAGCAGTAAGCCTCGTATGGGGTAATGAACGATGTCTTTATCTGGCCTGCCAAATTTAATAGGATCCAATTGTAGCCGGAATAACAATCCAAAAAGGACAATAGCTCGCAGTCGGCCATGGAATCGATAACTTGATCAATACGGGCAGAGCAAAGGGTTCTTTCGGGCACACCTTGTTCAGGCTAGTGTAGTCGATACACATTCTCTAGGTCATATTATTTTTCAACACCAAGAACGATTTAGCCAACCAGTACGGGTGGTACACTTCCATAATTAACCCTCATCACCGTTGATCTTTCTCTTGTCTTCCGCAAAATGACAAAGTGGTTGCTTGACCAGCTTGGCATCCGGCCGCACATGAAGTGAGTTCTCGATGAACTCTCTCAGAACACCTGGCATGTATTTTGGATACCACGCAAAGATGTCACGATTCTCATAGAGGAAGTCGACGATCTTGATCGCCTTCCTATTTGCTATCGATGTTAGCCCCGATGATGACACACTTGCCTGACTCGGAGGGGTTGAGCGGGATTTGCTTGGTCTCTTTAGACGGCTACAAGGCCATATCTCCAACTAGCTTCATACTAGCCGTCACTTCTTGCTAGGTAAACGTGACATTGGGCATGATCTCTTTATCCTCCTCTGCAATGACCAAGGCTTCAGCTATCTTCGAACTTGTAGCGGCGCACTCCATTGACCGCTTATAGCAGCCGGACATGGTGATCAAAGCATTCGTCCCCGGCAACTTCATCTTGAGATATGCATAGTGGGGGACGACCATGAACTTCACGAGAGCGGGGCGCCATAGGAGGGCATGGTAGGAGCTATCCAGGTCTACCACCTCAAACCAAACTGGCTCGTGGTGGAAGTTCTCCTCAGTGCCAAATATGAAATCTAGTCGGATCTTTCCCATCGGTGAGCATGGGGTTGTAGGTACAACGCCATGGAAGACAGTGTTGGTGGACTACAGGTTGCATTCCCGGATACCTAGATTCTCCATGATAGCACGATAGAGAAGGTTGAGGCTGCTGCCACTGTCGATGAGGACGTGCGAGAAACGACAGGTGCGCTCTTCGGAGAAGAGGAGGGGGTCGAGCACCATCGCGTAGCCACCCGGATTTGGCAAGAGAGTTGGCTGATCCTCGTGACCCTAGGTGATCGGAGTCTCAGACCAGTTCAAGTATTGAGGGACTAGGGGAATGACAACATTCACCTCCGCTATGGGCCACCGCTGGCCCTGCTTGTCAATCGGCTTGGAGACGAAGATGTGGTATGCTGCATGCTGCTGTAGATAACCACCATTGTTGTTGTCGGCAGCTCCAGCCGATGGAGGGGGAGGTCCACCAGGAGGGGCGAGGGAGGAGGTGGCAAACTAGCTTGATCCTTGATCTGCCTGGTCTAGCTACACTGTTAGGTGGGGTGCGTAGCTGGCTTGAATGGTCCACTATGGTACTTACATGACCCATCAAACATTTTCTCGAAGGTGAACTTGGACTTCCATGGCTAATATCTAGACTTCCGACTCTGGCTATCGCCGACTGATGGTGCTCCCTCCACAGCATTGAACTGCCTCGAGTGGTACCAAGGCTCTTGCTGGTCAGGCAAGCACTTGCCTTGGTAACGGTTGTCATTGCCTTGCGGCCGCCTGGAAGAGACGACATTGCCACCATGATCATTGTCTTTCTTGTCTTGAGCCGGCTTGGTTACAACCAGCCAGCCCTTGTTGCTCACCTAGAGCGATTTATTCATTGTCGAGTCAGTCGTGGCGTACTTGTCAACAATAGTCAGGAGCTCCGCTGTGGTGACCGGCTCGTCACAAAGAAACTAGTGGCGAAGCATGGTACCTTCACGACATCCCTCGATAAAGTAACCAATGTCCTGCTTCTCCTCCACTCCCTCGCAGGAATTGCACAGCTTCGTCCACCGGGCGAGATACTCCCGATCCGACTCGCACTCCCCTTGGACGCACATGGCTAAGTCAGGAGGGTGACTTGGATGCTTGTAGGTGTGAAGTTGCCGACAAAGACCTTCTCGAAGTCTGCCAAAGCGTTGATGTTGTTGGGCGTGAGGCTATTGAGCCAAGTTCTGGCTGAACCAAGCAAAATGAGGGGCACGTAGCATACCGCGACATGCTTCTTGCCATGGAAGATCCTGACTACAATGGCGTAGTCGGTCAGCTAGTCTTCCAGTTTCATGCTATTCTCGTATTTGGGGGTATCCTAAGGTAATTTGAACCTATCAGGGAATGGTTTGTTCCATATGCACGGTCTGAAACAAATAATTCTGGTAGAATCTTCCTCCTTTGCGACGTGGGCATTCGTCAGTAGGTCAATGCGTCCCCTCGCATCCGGCACATCCGGATTGGACGGCCCCATCTAGCATGAGAGGCATGATCGAGTGGGTTGCACTGCTCCGGCTGGCAGGGGTCAGTCGTCGGCTTGATGGTCACTGCCTCCAGTTCATGGCGCGGCTGACCATTATGGACGGAGTCGCGACGCTTTCTATGGGCTTTCCTCCATGAGGTGAATACGATTGTTGGGTGAGGCGTGGCTTGTTTCCTCTTGTCAACCGGCTACCAGATGGTGGCCTAGTAGCCTGTAGCCGCCTGACCTCATTATCCCGCTGATCGGTGATGTCGAGCAGATCTTGTACTCGATGCTCCTGCATGGCTATTGCCTTTCCCTCTAAGCCAGTTAGCTTTTCCATGGTGGCTTGCGTCATGCGCAGGCTCTTGATCGGCATGCTGTAGGTAGGCCGTATGATGGGGTTGCACGGGTGTTTTTCACCTTTTCTCTCCAGACGGTTTGCCAGCTCCTTCCTGTGACACTGAACTTGCCCACGCGGCTAGGCTCATTCTAAGCCGGCGTGGAAGCCTGGGCGCGGTTATACTCGCGTATAGTACTCTCGAGCTCTCTCTGGATTGAGGCCAGCTCAAAGGCCTCCTCGAGAAGGGATTCTCGAGCCGCGTTGATGGCCGCAACCGCTGCCTCCGGATCATCACTGGTGACAACAGGGTTGAGTAGTGACGAGGGTTTAACTCATCAATGCCCATTGTTATGGACTTGGGTTTTGGAGAAGGAGGGAGCGCTGGAAATCTCGGTACGGCTAGGAAACAAGCACAAAGAGACGCAAGGTTTACCCAGGTTCAGGCCTCGTAGAGGACCCTACTCCTGCTTGTCTGCTCTTGATTGATGATGATCCGAAGGATTACAATATCGCCGAGGGTGGTGTCACACAGATTAGATCTGGCGTATGGGAGATCGTAGATCTATCTATTTGGGGAGTCGCGATTGAGAGATTGCCTGTTGGGGGAGAGGATGCCTTCTCGTTGGACCCTCCTAGATTTTATATATGGGGAGGCTAGGTCTCAGCTACCAATACGAGTTGGTTACAAGTTAGATTAGAACTCTTGTCTTGAGCTTTCCTTGACTTGTGCGTTTGGGAGTCCGTGTCCATATGGGCTTCATACCACTCGAACAGTCATAGGCATCATGGACCTTGGCAATTTGTCGAGTGGGCCTTCTGTCGGGCCGCACCAGGTAGGTTGTAATCGAGTGCCTATTGGGCATACCCATGTCAGTAGCCCCCGAGTGTCCATGTGAATCATAGATTTGGATGGAGATTAGAAGTCTTGAGTCTTGCATTAGGATGTCGGACTCGACAATTATGTCGAGTGCGAAGCACTTCACCCGGAAGTTCATCGGGTCAGTCGAATTTATAGTAGTTCATAGGGATGATGGTAAACGTTCCTGGTGCGCTCGACGGATCGGGACCAGTTAATTGCTCTAGGGAAAAAACAACGCTCCCTACTCAAACTCGAGTCCCCGGACTCGAATTCGGAAATTGCTGGCGTAATTCGACTCAGGCCGCGGAGGTCTTATAGGAGTCGAATTCCAGTGTATAAGTGTGAGCACTCGACGTGTCCGTCAAGGCGTGTTCATCGTACCTGTAGGTACGGATATATTTCTGATAGAGCGCAACAGATGGGTTGCCAGGCCTTATTCAGGTCTTATCTTCACGCTGTAAGCGCGGCATCCGAATTTTTTGTCATCGCGGAGATGATTCGGGTGACCCAGGAGACATAATCTCTTTGTAGGGAAAATATGAGGCGGAGTCGCCATAGCATTCGAGTGTGGATGTTATCGACACATAGTACGATGTACAAGGAAAAATAAGCATAGGGTGCGCGACCAGCGCTCCCTATGGGAGTAGCCCCCAAGTGCCTGGTTGAGTCGAAGACTCAGGCAGGGACTAAAGAACTTTTGCGACTGCTGTCGCCTTTTTGCTTATTTGTTTCAGTCGATGACTCAGGCAGGGACTAAATATTTTCACGACTGCTGTCATCTTTTGCGTGCTTGTTTTAGTCGAATTTGTTTCCGGCGCTCCCTATGGGAGTAGCCCATGTCCATAATCGAATTGTGTTTCGAGTGGTTGGGTTTGCCTTTGTGATTGTCTTCGTTCCTGCAAACAGAAAAGAAAAAGTCGTAGGGTGCGTGGCCAGCGCTCCCGATGGGAGTAGCCCCCCGAGTCCTTAGTCCTTAGTGAGGATTCAGAGCATGTCACTCGAGGATCTTGTATATGCGCGACCAGTGCTCCAGTTTGGAGTAGCCCCCGAGTGTCTGACGGAGTCGTAGACTCGGGCAGAGACTCAAGACTTGTATCTTGTAAACGCAGTTGAAAATAATGCGAGGAGAATCCAGTAGTTCTAGCCAGGTGAGTCGATGATGTGGATGGATTCGACGCAGTCACTTCTATCGGGTGCGCGGCCAACGTCGCGTTTGTGTAGCATCAAGCGATGCAACCATCCGAGAAGGGACTCGACTCGGGTCTTGAGTGTATGTCGTAGCCAGTTGTTTTGTCGACTCCTGTTGGAGGATCCGATAGAATAGCTCGACGCAGTCGACATCCTTATAAGCTGCATAAAACATTACGAATTGTGAAGTACTTGTATCTTGTAAAGATATTTACATGTCGGTTTGCAAAGTAAAATTCTAGTGCCAATCGAGTTGACACTTTTACACTGCATGCTAGGCCTTTTCGTTAGCCTGATTACCCTTAGTCTCAGTACCTTGCCGAGGTACTCGGAGTTCAAGGATTCGACGATCAGGCAGAATCAGCTACTCGGGCTGTCGCGTATGAGGTGCTCGAGTGCGCGGAGTCGACGTCACATTAGGTTACTCGAAGAGGGCGCAGCCCCCGAGTGTCTCGAGTGCGATTTAAAGTAAGAAAGAAATCAGCTCAAAGTAGAGAGAAACTTAGCTTTATTAGTTGCACGTGATGAACGAGTCGCAAGATCCTATGCGATCGGCGGGTCGCGGGAGTCGAAGATTGTAGCGGCTCGTGGTCGCAGGAGTCGAGGGAGCCCCCCGAGTCACCCGATATGAATACCACAGCCGATCGTTTGAAGCTGAATACCACGGCAGGTACCCAAAGCGGAGGGAGCCCCTGAGCCCCCAAGTCGAATATCTTAGCAAATCACTAGAGTCGAAGACTAGAGTTGACGTGGCAGCGAGTCACGCGGCGGACGTAGTCAACGTGGCAGATCGGAGTCGCGTGGTGATGACGAATTGCCGTATATGAAGACTGTAACGGGCAACAGCAGTCGAAGACCGTATCGGGTCACCTCACCCGAAGACCGCAGCTGAAGACCGCAGCAAGTCGCATGATGGAGTCGAAGACTCAGTAGATGGGCGGAGTCGGAGACCGTAGTGAGTGACCGTAGTCGAAGGCGGTAACGGGCCTCGCGGCGGAGTCGACGGAGCCTCCGAGTGTAGATTCGATGTTGTCGATGTAGTCGAGGCAGCGTTCGAGAGCCGGTGCGGCAGGCCAGGGTCCACGCGGCAGCAGGTCACCAAAACCGATGGTGGCAACGGTTTTCCACAACCGAAGATTGTAGCGGGTCGCTGGAGCAATGAGCCCCCGAGTCGCTGGAGCTGAAGATCGCAGTAGGTCTCCGGAGTCGAAGACCGCACTGGGTTGCTGGAGCCGAAGGAGCCCCCAAGCGTAGCGTCGAGGTGGTTGATGGACTCGACACGGCGTTCGTGAGCCGATGCGGCGGACCGGAGTCAACGCGGCAGACCGAAGTTGTGTGGAGATGACGAGTTGCTGCGGGTGTGGAGTTGATGCAGTGGGTGGATTCGATGAAGTCATCGGGTCGCCATGGAAAGGAGTCGACGTGCCCATCGGGTCGCTGGAGGAAGGAGTCGACGGGACCATCGAGTCGCCAGAGCCGATGGCGGTGGTGGTTCGCCGCATCCGAAGGCTGTAGTGGTTGGCGCGACGGACGTAATCGACGCGGCGGACCGGAGTCGAAGATTGTGGTGGATCATATGGCGGAGTCCGCGGAGCCCCGAGTGATGATCTGATCCAATCCGTTTTTTGCTTCCTTCGAATGCTGCAGGATTTAATTGCCGAGACATTGAAGAAACACACCAACATGAGCTTGGCCCACGTTGGCCGATGTGAGCATGTTGGTTGCTTGGATTGTCTTCATGTAGAAATCAGCTGGACGTAATGGCCTTCTTGTGATGAAAAATTAATTTTCCTTCCTTCCAATCTGATGTCGCTTGATTTTCCTTGCTTCAGGCTGCGGGTGGCGTGCTCTCACACCGATGAGTCCGTGGCAGAAAAATGTCTTTGTTCCACCGTTTATCCCAAACACGGACTAGGTCATCCACACCCGTTGATTATTCGACTGTCGTACAAGGCAGTCAAAAGAACTCACGTCCTCTAGATTTGCAAATTTTGAGCATAACGATTCCCATCGGGACTTGGGCCTCTACTTGCGTACGCACGTAGTATACTGCTAGTTAATTTGAGAGTGGCAATTAGTGCAATCTCCGTACGAGACAATTGACAGCACTAGCGATTGATTCAATCAACCTCCCGGTAGTGATCATCGGACTTTGGTGTTTGCACATCGGACTTATCTCCTCCCGCGACATGGTTTTTGTTGGTAGCATGACGTGAAGAAATCTCAGTCCATCGATACCACCTTGCAAAACTTGATTTCCTTGGTAGTTGACGAACAAGCCGATTTTGTCATCTGGACGTTGAAGATATGATACGGGATTCTTCCTGCACAATGATGATGCCTGGGAGACGAAGTAGATCTATTTCTCGGAAATTAGTGAGTCATAGATTGTTGGTGATGGGGCCGTCGAGATCGCAACATCAGCGCTCCCAGTTCCCACAGACGGCACCAATTGACGAGGGTTTAACTCATCAATGTCCATTGTTATGGACTTGGGTTTTGGAGAAGGAGGGAGCGCTGGAAATCTCGGTACGGCTAGCAAACAAGCACAAAGGGACGCAAGGTTTACCCAGGTTCAAGCCTCGTAGAGGACCCTACTCCTGCTTGTCTGCTCTTGATTGATGATGATCCGAAGGATTACAATATCGCCGAGGGCGGTGTCGCACAGATTAGATCTGGCGTATGGGAGATCGTAGATCTATCTATTTGGGGAGTCGCGATTGAGAGATTGCCTGTTGGGGGAGAGGATGCCTTCTTGTTGGACCCTCCTAGCCTTTATATATGGGGAGGCTAGGTCTCAGGTACCAATACGAGTTGGTTAGCTTTCCTTGACTTGTGCGTTTGGGAGTCCGTGTCCATATGGGCTTCATACCACTCGAACCGTCATAGGTGTCATGGACCTTGGCAATTTGTCGAGTGCGCCTTCCATCGAGCCGCACCAGGTAGGTTGTAGTCGAGTGCCTATTGGGCATACCCATGTCAAGTAGTTTGTCAATGGAGATCTTTAGGGCATCATTTTTAGGGGGGATCAGAAGTTCCGGCTCCCTCGCCCTCGCGCTTGAGCACAGGACGACAGTGGTAACCTGTTGAGGAACCAACCATCATGACCTCTACATCATAGGGCTCAGAGAGCACGCTGCTGGTTATGGGCAGCGGCTCGACGAAGGAGGTGATCTCCTAGGGGAACCACTCTAGGACAATGGCGACGTAGATGGGTAGATCCCTAAATAGCGAGACGGTGTTGCCCCCTGAAAAGTGCTGCTAGTGAAGCACAAGACGTTGTTGATGACACAATCAAGCTTTCCCAGAGTGATCATGATCTCGGAGGCCACACGCTCACCAACAGAGGTGTGGGGTCACATCCATCTTGCCCCAAGGTGGGTGCCAACTATCATAGTTCTAGTTACGAAAGTACCTAAGAAGGTATGATAGAGGGTGGTAGCAAGTCTGGCAGCTACGATGGTGTCGGCATATGAGATTGGGCACACACAAGTGTAGCAGGACACATGAAGTAACCAGGTTTGGAGCCCTTTGTATGAGAGGTAAAACCCCTACTCCTGCCGATCTGACTATCCGAATGATGAACACCAAAACTACAGAGGCTCCTCGAGCTGTATGAGACCTAGTAAACTAACAGAGACCAACCCTCGCTCAGGAGGCACCGTTACCCTTATAAAGGTCCAGGGCAATGGTCACAGGCATGGCCGGCTGGCGGGTCCCACATGCGGGCCTTAGCCAGCTAGTCATCTACATTACTACACAGTAAAGATCGTGTCCACAATGTCTATCATATGAGCCGACATGATCATAGTGTATGTCATCTCCACTGTTCCCCACGTCAACGGGAAAGTCTCCGGTACGGGCTTCGCGTATCGACCACCTTTACGTCCCATCGGTAGGCTAAAGTGTGGTGCACACTGTGCAGTGTGTAATGCCTAGCTACAACTTCTAGATGCTCTAGTCCAACTGGGCTCCTCCCACGTAGCCCAATCTTCCTTCCTCGATCTTGCGCTTGTCTTGCCTTAGCTAGCCCGACTGGATCGGTTAGCCGGTCTTCTCTGTGTTAGTACAACATTCAATTAGTTCACACCAGCCGGCTCTAACGAACGTTGGCTTCTGAATCGTGATTCCTTTAGCCGGATGACATGGAACTTGTCCAATCGGCATACTCGGGGGTGATCCCCCGACATATATGGTGAATATAATGGTACAAATTTGGTGGCATAAATATTAGAAAAATAACTTTTCAAAAATGAAAACACTTCCTTACCGCCGAAGGCTAGCATCCTCCGCATTATCACGCACCACGCGGTGACACGTCCTGGTTCCACCCATGCCACTATCAAGAAATATGCAGAGACCACGACGCGGACCATCTTCTCTCCTTCCTCCTCTCTATTTTTCAACTAACCTTATCCTTTGCATGACATGGCGTTGTGCTGGAGGTTTTTAATATGTGGCCCGAAAGTTGAGACACTAAGGCATAGCGGGGCCCAAGTTGTTTGTAATCACCACGATTCGAAAAGTTGGGGGGAATTGTCGAGAGGAGTATTTCGAGTGATCGGTGGCCAAACCAAATGTTTTTCAATCTTCCTCATTATGTCAAGATATTCTGTTAAACTAGTTCATGTCGTGCACCTTCTTAGGCACCCTGCACGTGTCGTAGGGGCAAATCCATTTCTATACTTTCCTAACTCCTAACTCTGAATCTAGCTGCAGCGGTGCCGGTCCTTTTTCTTCCTCCCCCGACACTGAATCCGTCGGCAGAGGCCCAGCATGTCTAGCAAGGCGAAGGTGGTAGCTACGTCGGTGACTGATTCAGGTCTGTCAGAGCTACAGTCTTGGGCTCAATGTGAAGCAGCGGCGAGGTCTTTAGCCCAAGTTAGCGAGGAGGTCAGCCAGAAGTCTGCTACCAAGGTACCTATGAGTAGAGGGTTGAAGATAAAATCAAGGCCGGTGGCGTATCCTTCGGCGGTGGTGTGGGGTTGCGGCACCCAGATCTCGAAGAAAACCACCCGGGAGAAGAGCGAGAGGTGAATTTTTCTTATATGTGCTTTATCTTACAAGTAGATTAGTTACTGCAAAATAGAATTGAATGAACTGAAAGGTCCCCTTTTTAATCAAATTAGGCACAACTTCGATACATCATACCTATATGAATTCACAGTTTATGTCCACCAGTACACTACAAAACTAGATTTTGGTTGCGAGAGGGTTGTGTTCGGGCAGGATGTGCATCTGCTTGTGAATTGCAAAGAAGTTGTGTCTGTTTTGCAGGTGATTGATATGCTTCTTGCTAGGATTCCTTGGGATCCAGACAGAGGACAAAATTGGTGTGGCGCAACATGAGTGATACCTATATGCGAATTGAGCACTCCCATGAGCTTCAGATGGTTTAGGAGTGTTGTGCAGCTGATCGTAAGGGAAAGTTGAAGCGATGATTGATGGTATGTATGCAGATACTAGAGATCTTGCTGCCAGAGCTTCAGCTCCTCAAGACTATGGACCAATAGATGCTGATCAAGCTGAGTTTAGTATACACTTAAAGGTGGATTCTTACATGGCAAAACTTGATGGCAGACTTAATAAGCTAGTTTCGTCATGTACTGTGGAGATCACCGTCGATTCCAAAAACATAAGTCTTGATGAAATGAGAGATATGATCGGTAAGGAAATCAGTATTGGCCCGAAGCAGATGGCATGACTCCGGTGGTGGCATCATAAGAAGCAGGAATTCATAGAGGTTTTGGATACTAAAGCTATGTTGCAGATTATGCGATGAAAGAAGCAAACCAGGAAGGTATTCTTCCTGGCTACTATTTCTGATGTTGTTGATCAGGTTATAGTGGATGTAGAGGCCCATGTAGTGGCTAAAAAACGGGGTGATCGATGTTTATCAGATCTAATGAGAGTTGCTACCCTAGGCTTGTCATATGGACTGTGGGGTTCCCTTGCCTGTATTTGTAACATAGATGGCTATTGCATTTAAACTGTGTTTCTCTGATTATATTTGTTGAGATATTGGAATATAATGGTGTGCGAGCTGTTGTGATTTTCGGACATAACACTCACTAAAACCATCGTTGTTGTAATAAGACATAAGTACATTGTAGTTGACATGATTATGTTTCTTGAGATGATGTATTATACTTGTTTCTGTGATTATGTTTGTTGAGAGATTGTAATATAATGTTTTGTGAAACCATCACTGAACAAGTGATGCATAAGTACCTTGTAGTTCACATGATTTTATTTCTTGAGATGATGTAATATACTGCTATGTGAGATCAGTAATTTGACTTATCACTACATAACTACCTATTACTTCGAGGGTTGTAATATGATGGGAGTGTAGGGTTTATGCAAAAACCTTACAAGGTAGGAGACATTAATCTATTGGACGGACATGGCTAGGATTTAGGATTAAGAGTTAAGGGGTTAATGCACTAAACAATGTGGCTTTGATAGAAGTCAGCATCTTTCAACCACTGAGACAAACCTAAGTGTGCGGTAGGTAAGATTTTGTATGTTGCTATTAGTCAAAGAAATTGGGATGGAGGAAGTACAAGTTTAATATTTGAAATGAGAATGTTGGAAAGATAAAACCTATTAATTAGGAGAAAATAATCCAGTGAAAGGGCATGGTATCCATTAAACTATTGTAACCTTCAAATTTAGTCAATGTTGCAGTGGTGATGCACTTCACTTTCCCCACTCTTGCATTATCTCTCTCACTCACTCACTGGCCTCCTCTCTCTCTATCCTCACCATCACCAACGCATTTTCCATGCCATCCTGGAACGTCGAGGATGACAGTCGAGCAGTGATAACCTTCTCTCCAACATCAAGTCATCATTCCCTGCTGTGAGTTCCTCAATTTTCTCGGCAAGGGTTAGGCATTGGTAATTCCCTCGATCCGAGCTCCATTTGTGCATGCTCGGGTTCAATTATAGCTTTGAGTTTCCTTATAGGTACCACGCACGATCTACGACCCAGATTGGGAGGGCCTAGATCTCGATGGAGAAGTACCATGTGACCAAAGGCTAAAATTGAGGACATATGTTGCATTTGAAGGCAGTAACACTAGGAGAAGGTTTTTGGGCTGTACAAATCAGGTTTGTTTATATTATGTACAATGGTGACATGAAGAAAAATGTATCATGTTATGTTCAGGATTAGGTCACGTGTTTTTTAGGTTGGTTCGGTGTGTAAAGCAGTAGATTGGGTGGATCTTGAGTGGCCAAATGCAGTTAAGAAATGGTTGGACCAGTTATGAGAGATGTATGAGTTGGAAAGGTCGGGGAGATTTACTGATGCTTGTGATGCAACTGAAATTATTATAAGCTCTCGGTAGGAAATAAGAAGCTGGACCAAGAAATCAAGAATTTGTAGTCAGAACTAAATGACACAATCAATGGGAGCTTGGTGGTGGGTACTGCATAGAAGATCCCGGATAGTCACAGGTTGCTGATTTAGAAGGCAGAAAAGGAGAGGGATTAGCTCAGGGAAGACAAGAAGAAGCTAGAGTACTACATTGCAGATCTATTGAAGGAACTAGAGAAGGCGGACGAGGTGAACAAGGATAGATTACAGAGAATAAATGAAATTCTAGATGAATAATTTATGTTGTGTCAATGTATGAAACTAGTTAACTATAAGACTTGCAATTGTGATATCTTAACTAAGCCAAACTCAATCCTCCACCAAATTAATTTCATACGAACACATATTTTGCATAGAGTTAAGTTCACATTTACGAAATCACTACCACAGGGATAAAACACGCAGTTCAGTACTATATAGACATATGTTGGGTTCAAGCGAGTCTGGCCCAGAGCTATTGGTTTTCCTTCCTATGATCCTCAAGTACGAGGGTACATTCGATCAGGTCCGCTTTGGTCTTTACCTGCTCCCTCAGTACTTGGACGTGCGCCTCCCGCAAGGTCAAGCACTCCCTCTTGGATTTGACCAGCCGATCTGTAAGTTTATGATTTTCCTCCATGATCTCCGTCTGCTTACTAGATGAGGTGTGACCTTCCTTGTGAAGTTTTTCCTAGACGGTGTTTTCCAACTTCAGATTGTGGCACTTGTCATAAAGCACCACGACTTCAGTGCACAGGTGGTCAAAGGCCAGCTTCTGAGAATTCTGCTTCTACCTTTGGATGGCTATCTTGTCATTTAGCCAGGTCACCAAGTACGGGTTAAGCTTTTGCCTCTTTTGCTGCAACTAAAATGTATGGTTTGTTCAGTTCATCAGGCCAAGGTGGTTAGTTTCCATAATTAACTGAATCAACTAGTGGCATTGTCATAATTTCAAGGAAGAAGCAATCTAGAACTAATCAACATTTTATGAATCAACTAGTGGCACTCTCATAATTTCAATTTCAAAGCAACCTAGGTTTTTCTGCAATTAACGGTGCTTTGGGTTTTTCCAATGTCACCAAATAGTAGTGGCAAACTCATAATGCAGAAGCAAACTTAGATACAGAATGGAAAGAAAGGATGATGTCCATTCATGAACTTGAACACCAACCCATGTCCATATATATAAGGAGTTAATCTAGGATTCCTTAAATGCACGATATATATATACTACAAAAAGAGTGGAGAATGAACTGATATTCATGTCCTCTCTAATGGGATCAGACATGGGCAATGCCCGATATGCCTCCAACTTGGCTCTTAGCTCCTCGTGCTCTTTTTGAACAATCTCAAGTACGGTGATCCCACGGCTCATGTCCTCCTTCATCCCTCTCACTACATCCAGGCAACGGTTCCTGTCATGGTAGGCTCCGATGGCAACCTTTGTTCCATTGATGCGTTCTCTGATGGCCAGTTCTTGCTTATTCAAGGTATGGGAGATCAACTTCTGCAGCTTGCCAAGCTCTGCTTCTAGCCTCTTGATGTCACGTGCAAAAGTTTGTTCTGCGACCTGATTGGCAGTCGCAACCATGAGTGGGCTTACCTCCTTGAATTTATCCTCATGACCATGGGGGCAAACACTAGTAATAACATGTTACTTAGAGACGTCAAGTTCCCATGGGCCTCAGCTGATTTATCGTTCCGGCTCAAGCACATAGCTTCTAACAGCACACCACCTGAGCCGGTTTTTCTTTGTGGATCTAAGATTCAAGACCTTAGACGGTGCAAAAAGGAAAACGCCGTCTCCAATAGTCAGGCGACCTAAGTAGGATTCTAACAAAGACCGTCTCTAGAACTAGTGTGCCTCGAAGCGGCTTTTAAAGTGACTGTATCCAGTGTCTGTAAACCATTTTAAATAATAGCATGCTAATTCAAACTCGATCATAGCTGACATGACACGTAATCATGATTCAGCAGACATGTAGACACATTAACTAAAGAACTTATAGCAGTTTGATCACGGTAACATTAGCTAGATAGTTGGGGAAATCCATACAAATTCAGCCATTACACGTTTTGGCAGTACATACAAAGTGAAGTCCATAAATCAATCAGCTAGTATAACTAGTACTCTCTAACAAACCAGGATTGCATTTATAATCTATCGCCGGGTGGAAGTTACTGAACCAGAATATGTACCTCTCCATTATATTTTTCATCAAAGGAAAAAAGGATAATGCTATCCTGCTTTAGGTTGAAGCTTCTCACAACCTTCTCCCATCCAGTCATCAAGATTGCATTTGACCCATCTCTCATCTTCATCCTAACCATCTTTGCCTTTTTGCTCTTCATTTGCCAAACATGGACATCAATGGGTTCATCAAGGCGATTCTTTAGGTATTTTCTTGTGAACTCATCTCCAAATGTCTGGGGAAGTACATAGAATTGAAGAATTAGCATGCTTGTGATTACTGAAAGTATTTAAATATCATAGGGTAGCTTGTTGATAACATGATGAAGAATATATCATCTTACCAGCTTGCACTTCTTTTTCATGACAGATGAATATGGCATCCTGTAGACGTATTACTTGATTTTTGGTGGAAATTCGGATTCACACCAGTCTAAGAGGAAGTCTACATGAACTTCTTTCAGATACAGGTCGTTTCCAAAAAGGCTCTGCTTCTCAAAATCAGTGTCCCCCTTGTGTTGAGGCCCTGATGCAACAACACATAAATTTTTTAATGCGGTGGAATATTAATGTCTACAGTCTAAATGCATACAAAACAAATGACTGCAATTTTGATGTTCTTTTGATACCTCCAAACTCAATCTCAGTGGACTCCTCGTCTGTTGCCTAGAATTCAAAACCACCAAAGTTAATGCGAAAATTGTCATTGCTAGAGAGTGTGACTGCATCGTCACTGTAGGTTCCCATTTGTTAAATTGATACATACGTAGAGAATCTTAATACAATCAAGATGCAAGCAGACTAATAGAGTGACAATTAAAATAGACCAATGAAGTGACAATTAAATCTCTATTGCTGGAAGTGACAACTAAATCTCTATTGCTGGAAGTGACAATTAAATCTCTATTGCTGGAAGTGACAATTGCAAATTTTGAGACTTATACAGGGAGAAAAGAGTTGGGACAGATGCAAGCCAGCTGGGAGATGCTCTCCCAACGATGTCGTCAGGTCTTTGCAGCTCGGTAACCCTGAACCTTAAATTCGAGAAGCAAAATGGCAAATTCCATGGCAAAATTTCTAAATCGAAGCTGCTGATTTAGGGTTTTGGGGGTTTTGTTTTCACAGATACATACCTGGACGACAAAGGGGTCCTCAGAGACGAGGGAGAGCGTCTGCACTGTAGGGGACCGGAGGCGGTGGTGGTAGAGAGGCAGGGGACTGGAGGCGGCGGTCGTGGAGGGCGACGGTGGTGGACAGTGGTCTGGGCGAATAGGGAAGAACAAAAGTGGCACATATCTGAAATATTTGTCCAAATATTTTCAGATATTTGGCGCCAAGTACTTGCCTCAGACGGTTGTAAGTGTAAAATGTCTCTAAGAATGTATGTTCTCTGAATATTTCACATTTTGCCACTAAGTACTTGACGACTAGTAATTTGAAAAGAGCTAATATTTGGAACTCTGAATATATTCGGAACTCTGACGTTTGATTATCCTAAAATTTGAGAATTATTCATAATTTAAAGGCAAAGAAATGTGTGTATACATGCTTGCTAGAGTGAAATTGAGTCCCCTAAGACTAAATGAGGTTCATAAATTGAAGAAAATAATTGGCGTAGTATAATCCTTGGATCTTTATCCTGAAAGGCATGACGACTAGTGTTCATGTGCTTTGCTGCAGAGAAATAAGGTGCAAGTGTTTTGAATTTGACTAATTCAAATGTTTAATCACGAAGTGAGATCATTTGGTTACTTAATTATGAAATTTTCACCAACATAACCTTTTTTCATGTATTATTTGAAGGAAATCTCATTGAGTGAATATTCGGACATCCGGATATATTCAGAACTCCGGATTTTTTTAATCCTAAATTTTGAGAATAATTCATAATTTATAGGCAAAGGAAGGTGTTTACACATGCTTGCTAGAGTGAAATTGAGTCCTAAGAGTAAATGAGGTTCATACCATGCTGTAGAGCAATAAGGTGCAACAATTTTGAATTTGATTAATTCAAATGTTTAATGCCGATGTGAGATCATTTAGTTAGTTCAATACGAATTTTCCTCCAATTTAAAATCATGTTGATGTATTCCTTGACAATTATAATATAATCGAGCACTAGAAATATTTGGTAGTGTGCATGAGCATGATCAGTAATATAATTGAACACTAGAAATTTTAAGGAACTCTATATATAGGAGTAGATTAATATATATATATACAAGGTTCACGAGAGACATCGTGGATATATTGTCTTACATGCAACCAGGTAATAATTAACTTAAACAAAATAAAAGCAGGGGTAGCAGCAGGAGGCTGGGACATGGAGATGCCTAGCAGGGGCAGTAGCAGGAGGCCGGGACAACCTACTCGAGGGGATACAGGCCAGCCCTGACATATTTCTGGAGGAATTTGCTGAAGGTTGCGTGTCGTGCCAAGTTCTTCGGCTGATGGCTTCGGCCTCACACTTGGCTAATGTCCACCTCGTGTTGGATCATGTTGTCGAGGTCCGCGTTGATGGCTTTGCCATGGAATGGGCAAAACAGTTCCCCCTACGGTAGAAAGGGATTTGCCCACACCGTAACTGCCTCGGCACGTGGCGGCTCTTATTGTCCCTAGAGTACTTGCTAGAGTCCACGTCATCAGAATCATCCTATTGATTTTTAAGAACATAACTTAGAACTCATACATATGATTGAATTGTATTACAACACATGTCAAAGATAATGCATCCCAGCAATATATAGTTTGATTAGTTCATATTCATCACAACAAAATGTCAATTAATTGGATCAGAGTATATGTACAATAAATATGGGGGGCTCATAAGTTTCTTAAGGGATGGCGTAAGAAAACCAAGTACCAATTCCACAACCTATTGTTCTTGTACATTGAACCGGGTTCGCTAACTCATCCTTAAAAAAATCTGACACCAATGTGTCTCCTCTCTTTTGGGGAAAATTTGAATTATTGGCCATAATAAGAAATTGAAATGTAATCCTACAAAACAATATTCATGGATATACATATTCAGATACAAAAACAATCCTAAATATTATAATTATAAATAACAAAAAACCAAACAATCTTCATGTACATGTAGAAACAACTTATGATCAAAACCATGCATATACATATACATCATACAAATCATTAAAAGATCATAAACAATTCAAAGCTCATAACTATAGTTCCATATGAGAATAAATCAAGGACCTCATTTTTTTAGAGATGGAGTTGGCGAACCAAAGTACCAATAGCAAAACCTATATCGTTTGTGTACATCGCTGCCTCAGGTTCACCAACCCATCCCTAAAAAAACAATACCAACAAATGTGTCACCACTGCATTCTTTTGGGGAAAATTTCAATCATCGGCCTCAGTGAGAAACTGAAATATAATTCTTATACACTATAAATGCATGCAATAGCAATTCAAAGATCATAATTCTATGAATGTAGAATCAATTTGGGGACCTCATAAGTTTCTTTCGGGATGGCGTTAGTGAACCAAGTACCAATTGCACAACCTATTATTCTTGTACATTGCCTCGGGTTCGCTAAGTCATCCCTAAAAAATCTAGCACCAATGTGTCTGCCTATCTTTTGGGGCAAATTTGAATCATTGGCCACAATAATAAATTGAAATGTAATCCTATGAAACAATATTCAGGGATATACATATTCAGGTACAAAACAATCCCAAATATTGTAATTATAAATAACAAAAAACCAAACAATCTTCAGGTACATGTAGAAAGAACGTATGATCAAAACCATGCATATACATATGCATCATACGAATCATTCAAAGATCGGAAACAATTCAAAGTTCATAAATATAGTTCCATATGAGAATAAATCAAGGACCTAATATTATTTTCAGAGATGGAGTTGGCGAACCAAATTACCATTAGCAAAACCTATACCGTTTATGTACATTGATGCCTCAGGTTCACCAACCCATCCCTTAAAAAAAGGACACCAATAAATGTGTCACCACTACACTATTTTGGGAAATTTTCAATCATCAGCCTCACTGAGAAACTGAAATGTAATTCTTATACCATATAAAAGCATGCAATAAAAATTCAAAGATCATAATTCTATGGATTTATAATAAATATGGGGGCCTCATAAGTTTCTTCAGGGATGGCGTTAGTGAACCAAGTACCAATTGCACAACTCATCCCGGCAAAAATCTGACACCAATGTGTCTGCCTCTCTTTTGGGGCAAATTTGAATCATTGGCCACAATAAGAAATTGAAATGTAATCCTACAAAACAATATTTAGGGAGATACTTATTCAGGTACAGAAACAATCCTAAATATTGTAATTATAAATAACAAAAAACCAAACAATCTTTAGGTACATGTAGAAACAACTTATGATCAAAACCATGCATATACATATGCATCATACAAATCATTCAAAGATCAGAAACAATTCAAAGTTCATAAATATAATTCCATAGAGAATAAATCAAGGACCTTCAGAGATGGACTTGGCGAACCAAAGTACCAATAGAAAAACCTATATCGTTTGTGTACATTGCTGCCTCTAGTTCACCAACCCATCCCTAAAACAAACGACACCAACAAATGTGTCACCATTGCACTCTTTTGGGAAAATTTTCAATCATCGGTCTTAGTGAGAAACTAAAGTGTAATTCTTATACACTATAAATGCATGCAATAACAATTCAAAGATCATAATTATATGAAAGTAGAATAAATTTGGTGGCCTCATAAGTTTCTTTAGGGATGGCGTTAGTGAACCAAGTACCAATTGCACAACCTATTATTCTTGTTCATTGCCCCAGGTTTGCTAACTCATCCCTGAAAAAATCAGACACCAATGTGTCTGCCTCTATTTTGGGGCAAATTTGAGTCATTGGCCACAATAAGAAATTGAAATATAATCCTGCGAAACAATATTCAGGGATATACATATTCAGGTACAAAAAAATCCTTAGTATTGTAATTATAAATAACAAAAAACCAAACAATCTTCAGGTACATGTAGAAACAACATATGATCAAAACCATGCATATACATATGCGTCATACAAATCATTCAAAGATCAGAAACAATTCAAAGATCATATATATAGTTCCATATGAGAATAAATCAAGGGCCTCATAATTTTTTCTAGAGATGGAGTTGGAGAAACAAAGTACCAATAGCACAACCTATATTGTTTGTGTACATTGCTACCTTAGGTTCACCAACTTGTCCCAAAAAAAGGCACCATCATATATGTCTCCCCTTACACTCTTTTGGGGCAAATTTTAATCATCGGCCTTAGTGAGAAATAGTTCAAAGATCATAGTTCATATGTGTAGAATGAATCTGGGGCCTCATAATTTTTTTAGAGATGGAGTTAGCGAACCAAAGTACCAATTACACAACTTATATTTGAGTACATTGCCTCAGGTTCACTAACCATCCCTATAAAAATCTGACACCATCATATGTGTCTCCCCTTGCACTCTTTTTGGGGAAAATTTCAATCATCGGCCTTAGTGAGAAATAGTTCAAAGATCATAGTTCATATGTGTAGAATAAATATTGGGCCTCATAATTTTTTTAGAGATGGAGTTAGTGAACCAAAGTACCAATTGCACAACTTATATGGTTGTACATTGCCTCAGGTTCACTAACCATCCCTAAAAAAATCTAATACCATCATATGTGTCACCCCTTGCACTCTTTTCGGGCATCCAGGATTTCTTGGTGGAGGATGGGTTGTTGATGTAGAGCACTGGGTTGCCTCCGCCTAATGCTTGCCCCTCATCTAGATCTGTCACCTGACCCATAGACGACAACGATGGTGACGATAGGCGGAGCCCAAAAGCTCGGTGTGACGCAGCTTATGCGTTCGTAAGTCGCCTTCTTGGCGACGACCAAGCCATCTGCTGATGCGCCTCCAACTAGCTTCACCTCTAGCTTGTCTTCATGCGTACACTTCATGGTGCAACTAATGAGGGAGGTGGTGCAAGCGAAGGAGCTTCAGCGTGTGTAGAAGGTGCAGATTGTGGTTTTGTGACTAGACAGATTGGGGAAAATGACATGGGCTCGTGAAATAAGAAGGCCGAGCGGGTTTATATACGCGGGGCCGTTGGTAGTCCTCGAATGGACACGTGGGTATGGACTCGTGTGAGTGGAGGGATAGCACGGTCTCCACTTTCTAACTACATTAACAACACGCGCATGCTTTCCCTAAAAAAATTACATGCATGCTACCTCGGGAACATGGACGGCGCCGGTTTTCGAGATCGGTGGCATAATGGTCCACCTTAGTAGACACCTAGAGGTGATTAATATTTCTGACCGGCTGCTGCTGAGTGATCTAGATAGATGGCCAATAATTTCCGTCGTCTCAGGTTCAATTTAGAGGTGGTTTCCTTTATAGACCATCTGAGGGGGGACACGTACTAGAGACGGTGCAGATTAACAAGCATCTAAGATTACAGTTAGAGGCGGTCAAAAAATTACGACCGCCTGAGGTTGATGAACACAGCTGGGGGTTTGTATTTTTGGGGTAAACCGGCTCTAGGCACAATCTCAAAGTAACGAGTTTGTACTAGTGGAAGCTTATATTGTGTTCTGTTCTCACCATGGAGAGGCCCAATCTCAGCTTCTACGAGGCTGAATGTTCACCACTATGACATATTTGCGCCGCCGTGTGTGAGACTTCCGGTCGTCTTCGAGCTCAGCTACGCCGGGGTGTCTGTCGTGACGCTCTTGCGTTGCAACGTGTTGGTGAGGCAGATCGAGGAGCGCCGCCTCCATCTGCCAGAGCGGAAGAGGGCAATGGCCTAGTACTCACGCACGAGCGTGTACTGGCCAAAGAGGTTCAAGAAGGAGCATATGGCTTTGTTTTTACTGTGCGCTGCCTACCGGCGGGAGATCCACCCGGATCTGCACAACCCCAAGGGAGGAAGTGCTTCTGGGTAGTGTCTCGGCGTACGACCTCCACAGTTATCGAGGCGGCGCACCATGAACAATTCATGAGGGGGAGAAACGTGTCGAGGAACGTGGGCATCGATTCCTACACGGAGGAGGTAGATGGCAACATGGACGACATCGTCGACGATGAAGACAGCGGGAGCGACATAGTCGATTAGGGTCACTTGAGCCTAAATTTAATCTATGTACGATGCTTAATGGCCTCTTTGGATTGAAAGTTTTTCAAAAGAATTTTGGGAGGAATTCAATCCATAGAATATTATAGGGTATATATTGGCCATGTTTTAGGTATCTTTGTCTTTCAAACTAATCAAAATTTGTCTGATTCTGAAAAACAAATTTTGTGCATTCCTAGCACATCTAATGGGACAATACACTTACTCTGCCTCTAGCACTTTATGGCACAACCATAATTTTGGAGTGCGCCAGAGGAGAAGGGGACAAGCGTGTTGTTATAGATGAGAATCCAAGGGAGATGGGAACTAGTGGCTACATCGATGTATAGGTAAAAATTAATGTAATAATATTTAAATAGTTGTAATATGTTCCACATGACCCCATCACAGACACGTTGCACGTGCTAGATATAAATAAAGATGACACAACTAGTTCAGTTTTAATGATAATTCAAGATACGATGTTATCATGCCCTCTTCTTTCTACTCCTCTTATTAGTATTTGAGCCCACACTGCATTAAACAACAATTGATGAGGATGGAAACAAAAATGATCAAAATGGCAAATAAAACATTTTTAAGCTTACCTTTCATCTAGAGAATCATACGGAGATGAAGTTGGGAGGGATTTATTATTTCTCCTGTAGTTAGCCGAAAGATCCTCAAGAACGTCCTTAATCACCCCTATAACTTCTTCATATTCTAATTCATGTCCATTATTTTCCTTTTCCTTCCCGTTTAGCTTACCCTTTTGTTTCTTTTCACCCTATCCTTGTCGGCACCTCCACTTCTTCATCAATTTGCTGCTCACCAATGTTTTCCTCCGCATGCTCATCACTATTTTCCTCCACCTGATGCACTTCCTCAAGTTCTTCATCTTCTCGCCGCTCTTCCTCTAGTTATGGCTGAGAAGCCTCATTTTCTACCTCCAGTGTGTGAACAGGGACAAGATCATGTGGAACTGGGTTTTTGCATAACCTCTTGATATGGCCCATTCCTCCACACCATTTGCATTTCCTTTTCCTTGTTCCTAGCCTTGAACATTTATCAGTGGAGGCTTCGATCCTTAGCTTTCTAGGCCTCCCAGATGGCCTCCTAAGAAATGGTGGTTCAAGTTTGAACCTTGGATCGACTATCTCCCAATCATTTTCATCAGACATAGGAGGTACATTTTCTGCATAAATTGCAGTAGACTTGTCCACGGAGAAATAGTTATGAACATAGTTCTCTATTTCATCTTCGCTGCATACCTCTCAGCTTTAAGATGAAGTGTAGTGCATGGTGACATGATGGACCAGTAATCTGCCACTTTCGGTATGAACAAGTCTTGTTTCCAATGTCTATAGTATACCTCCATTTAGTTCCATGCTTGTATTCTGCATAAACCTCAGCCAATGTACTGGAACTTCTGACCATCCTCATCTTTATCATTCTCATTTGCACTGGTTCTTGCATTCAGTAACATAACCACCTTTGGAACTATTTTATGTCCTAAAAGAAATCTTGCATAAATTATTTGCCTTAAATATATCTTCACCATTATGCATTGTCTTATTGCATCCAACAAAATAAAAATTGCAAGTGTCTTCATGCTCGAAATCTTAGCATTGAAACTCTCTGCCTAATTATTGCAAACATAATCCACCTTGCTTAACTCACCAAACTTGCTTCTGGCCCATAGCTTGGTGCGATGTTCTTCAAGGTATTGTTTCACCTTTGGCACTAGATACATGTTCTGAATGTAAGTAGCATGCGTGCTTGGGGTGTATGTGTATGTTTATCACCACAAGTTCTTTTCAAAGATCTTTCCTTTGAACTTCTTCATGAAGTTAGTAGCAAGTTGTCGCATGCATTCCCTATGCTCAACCACAGGAAACACAACATCGAACAACATTAATTCTCAAGCCCCTTACATGCACCAGTGTGTATCACCAAGCCTTCAGGGTGACCAATTGCTGCCCGTAGTCTCTACATGAACCATGTACAACTTTCATTTGATTCACTGTCAAGAACAACATAATCTACGGGAAGAAGCTAATTATGCGTGTCCACATCACAAGAAGAAGCAAGCTATCCCCTAAACTTCCCTATTAAAGAAGTTGCCTCTATTGCCAAGTATGTCCTGCAGCCGTCTAGGAACCCCTTCCAGCATGACTTCAAGCAGACAAAACATCTCCTGAAGCATTTCTTATCTGCTTTCTTACACTTGACCCCCATTGAGACCTTTTATCTTCCTTTCACAACCTCATAATCAATGTCAACAACACTACTAGCTGATGTTTTCTCTACCTCATCTTTGAAACTATACAACTGTGAAAACTGTCATTCTACTTGCCTTGAATAAAGTCTACAACCATCTCCTTTCCATCAAAGACTATGTAGTAAGGAATCAGAATGTTCAAGTTTTTGCTAATGTTTGTTCTAAGTTCAGCAGGTCCAATGTTATGATCCTGCCTCACCCAGTCAAGTATAGTAGCAGCAATCCACTTGGTTGTCACCGGTCTAATTTTATCACTTAAAGAAGTATTAGGGCAATTGTGTTTCTTCGTGTTTACCTTGATCTGGGATAAGAATCTAAATAAATCAGACGACATATCAATAGAATAAACATGATAAAGACTGAAACTAAATGTAGCTATTGCAACCTGAAATGGGTGTCCACCCCGCATTGGAGATACATGCAATATCCATTTACACACATTACCTTCCCTACAATGCACCATAAATCTCTTTAGGTCGCTCTTTTCAATGATAAATTTGAACCCAACTGTTATTGCATAGGTAGCAACTGCATATATGTAGTCCTCCACGGTCTCAAAGACAGTCCCCTCATCAATTATAGGATTGTCCCTATCAAAGTGTATCACTGGCATGTCCTTGTCTTTATCACTGTATCTGCATCCCATTTCCACATCTTCACATTCCTCTTCCTCATCAGTCCCATAGTTAGGCTCAAAGTTCGAATCAACCAAATATTCCCTACTCTCCATCCTATTAGGGTTAGTAGCCATGTCTGGATTGTTGGGTTTGCAGCATACAAAACAAAAAAAATCCTATGATGGGAACTATATGCCAAGATCTATCTACTAGATACAAGCCACGGGTGGATATACATCCATAGAGAACTTACCCTAGAAGACAACAAAGCTTTGTTAACGAGTTGGCACTCGTGGATGATGTAGTCGTACACTTGCCGATCTCAAGATCGTGATGAAGTCCAGCAGGTCCGGCTCCAGCACGTCCATCAGATCTAGCGCCAGCAAGTCCAGTACCACCAAGTCCAGCACCGCAAAGCAGCGGTGCATCCATGATCACACACACGTCCGGTACCCCGACGACCTCCTTCCCTCGCTTCAGAAAAGCAGCGGAAGAAGCAACTCCTTTCCAGATAAAGCCACCGGGAACATGTATCTCGCTAATCCGAGACCGTGAGGGAATAATACTAGAGGGGGAGAGAGATCCTTCACGAGGAGGTGTGTGGAAGAAGGAGTGAGAGGGGGGGCTTTTATAGGAGGAGGGGAGGGTGTCCCTTCACCTCCCCCATTCATGTGGTGGTAACCCCCTCCAAATTAAAATGCCCCTTCACATTCTCTTTTAAAGTCTCCACTTTAAATGCATTAAATTTCTCCAAATTTAATGCTCTCTCATTTAATAAAACTCTTTTATTAATTTTATTCAGAATTTTGTTAATTACTTTAATTAACAAACATTCACATAAAACCCCCTGCAACATTTCAATATTACATGCAGAACCAATTTCAGCAATTTCACCCGAAACAGTTTTGGTGTCTATTAAAATAATTCTAGCGCTTTCTTAATATTTATCTGAAACATATTTGCTCCTAAATGGTGTCGGTATCCCTTAAGTGTGTCACCCTACGATTCACGAATAATGCAGACATGATCAAGACCCCTCTCAGATCAATAATAAGAAGCGGGACCTGGAGATCCATAATGACTCCTACACATTCAACGATGACTTCTGTGATTGTGAGAACCTTTAACGCTAGTAACTAAATCCCTTTGTCTCATGATATAATACATGTCTGAGATTCGATCATCGGTATCCAAATACCTATTTTGATGTCGTTACCGACATGCACTCTTTTCTTGTTCCCGTGATATAACATTCTAGTGATCACATCACTTGCTTGCAAGCTATCTTAATGTGATATCACCGAGAGGGCCCAGAGTGTATATATCTGTCATCGGGATGGACAAATCCCACTCTTGATCCATGAGCCTCAACATAACACCTTTGTAGCACTGAACCCACTTTTATAGTCACCCTGTTACGATGTGACGTTTGATGTTATCAAGATACTCTTCCGGTGTTAGCAATTAACATGATCTCATGGTCGAAGGACTAAGATTACTTCGTATGATGTTATAGCAATATAAACATAATGACTTTGATCATAATGCTATACTTCGGATGAATGTTCATCACATCATTCCACCAATGTTGTGTCCTCGTTATTAACAACATCCAATGTCCATGATCAGGAAACCTTGATCATCTTGTTAATCAACGAGCTAGTTTATATGAGAGGCATTACTAGGAGGCTATGTGCATTGTCCCAATCCTACTTTGAGAGCATAGTGGCCATTCTTAGTTCTATGTGCATTGTCCCAAGACTAGTTGATTGATGCATAACTTGATAATGCTTGTTTTAAACTATTTGTATCTAGTCACTCTTATGAACTTTGAAGGTGTCCTATGCATTTATATTTGCTACTCTATGAGGGACAAACTGAATGCCATTATGCTATGTTTTCTTTTTGTGAAAAAAACAAACGTCTTGCAAAGCATTGTTATTCATGAATCTTTTGTTTGTGCCTTTTCATGTTGCATCATAGTTTCTTTGTCTTATTGCTAGAACTTTGTCTTTCATGTTATGATTGAAGTACTATGATCCCAGCTTTGAATTTTTTACAAATACTTTGATCAATTTTATGATGGTGCATCTCACCTCAAAAATTATTCTTTCTTTTTATCACTTACCTACTCGAGGACGAGCAGGAGTTAAGCTTGGGGATGTTGATACATTGCAAATTTATCTATAATTTTTTATGCTCCATGCTTGGATTTATCCACTTTCTTGTGTTTTGTCCACACTTTGGAGTACTTTTCATATGATTCCTTGGACTAACCTATTAACCAGAGCCACAGTGTCAGCTGCCTGTTTTCTGCTATTTTTGGTTCCAGGAAAGTCAGAAAATGAATATTCTCGGAATTGGAAGGGACAAAAGCCAAAGTGCCTATTTTTCCAGAAGACTCCAGGAGCCAGAATACGAGATGGAGGAGGGCCAGGGGCTGGCCACACACCCCCCAGGCGCAGGCTGGGCCTGGCCGTGTCAGGGCATGGTGTGCCCCCCCTAGGCACCCCCTCGGTCTCCCTCTTCACCTATAAGAAGCCTTCTAACCTAAAAACTCCGGGGGGTTCGACATTTTTCCAGAAGGAGTTTCGCTCCGCCGCCACCACCAGATTCCACGAAACAGCACCAAAAACTCTGTTCTGGCACCCTGCCGGGACGGGGAATTGGAGGAGATCATCGCCATCATCATCACCATCGCCTCTCCATCGACCATCCATGTTTCCCCCATCTATGGGTGAGTAATCCCCCGATGTAGGCTATGGGGATGGTAGGGATTGGATGAGATCATTCATGTAATGGCATCAGATTGTTAGGGCATGGTGCCTAGTATCTTTTATTAGTGCTTTATGACTTTGTTGCGACTTGTTATGCTTAATGCTTGTCACTAGGGCCCGAGTGCCATGATTTCAGATCTGAACATGTTATTGATTCATTATGATAGTATTGGTTATGGTCTTATCTGCAAGTTGTATACACACGTTGTCATCCGGAACCAATGGCCCCGAAGTGACAGAAATCGGGATAACCAGAGGGAATGGCTTTGATGTGAGGATCACATGTTTTCACGGAGTGTTAATGCTTTGCTCCGGTGCTCTATTAAAAGGAGCACCTTAATTGCCAGTAGTTCCCTTAAGTCCCCGCTGCAAACGGGCTGGCAGGACAAAAGATGTTGTGCAAGTTCTCACTGCGAGCACGTATGACTATATATGGAACACATGCCTCAGATTATCGAGTACTTGGATGCTTTATCTTATTTATCTGCAATTGCCCTATGTTCTGATTGCTATGTGAATTGTCTTATCCATGCAACGCCCGTCCATCCATCCCTATGCCTACCGCACTCGAATCCTACTATTTACTGCTATTGTTGCTACTGTCTTTGCTTTACTACTCCTGTTACTTTACTATTCCTACTACAAAACTGTTTCTACTGATAAACTGCTGTGAGCAAAATTGTTTCCAGGTGCAGCTGAATTGACAACTCAATTGTTAAGGCTTATAAATATTCTTTGGCTCCCCTTGTGTCGAATCAATAAATTGGGTTTCACTTCCCTCGAAAATACTGCGATACACCCCCTATACTTGTGGGTCATCAAGACTATTTTACGGCCCGCTGCTGTGGAGCATAGCTTTATTTATCAAGTCCACTTGGAATCACTATTGTTCAAGCTAAGTTTATTTTTGCCTTGTTTTCTTGTTTCTTTATCAAAAATACAAAAAAAAGTAGTTCCTACTCTAGTTGTTATTTTCGTTGATCTGTTATTGTCTTGCTTTATCATGCTTGTTGTCAATGGTTGGTTTCTTTGAAGCTGAATCTTATTGGCAAGGTGGGTTCACGGAAGATCAAAACTATTATTATAAGGAACACCGCTTGTCACAAAAAGGGAAACACTTATGGGAACAAATTGATAAATTGTATACCATTGCTAGAAACGTGTGCTCTACTTATAATGATACTTATTGTTGTGATGAATCTTGTTGCAGAAAGAGGTATAAACACCTCCCTTTTCAATGTGAGTATAATGATAATGATACCATATCTTCTTATGCTAAAGGAATTTATGACTTTTATGATGCGGAACAAATTGAAGAATTTATTGCTTGGAAGGGTGCTTTTGAACTTGCTAGTTTGCTTGAAAATATTGATGATTCACCTTACAAATATGAGGTTTATGGTATACTTAAATTTTCCTTTGATAATTACAAGGATGAAAATGGCTATATTCTTGAATATTTTAATAGATGTTTTCCACAAATGGAAGAGACTAATGCCTTGCAGGATCCTATGGAAGAAGAAATTGCTGAACCTGAATTCTCATTAGATGAAAAAGAGGAGGAGAGTGATGAACAAAAGGAGGAAGAATGGATTAGCTACCCACGCCTAAATTCTAATGAGAGTAACTCTTTATCCCTTACATTAGTTGATTGTCCTCCATGCTTACTAAAGGAGGATGAATGTTACATTCCTGAGGATTCTTTTGAAAATGTTTATAATAAAGCTCTAGTTCTTGTAGATCATGAAAATCATGCTTTATGTGATAGTTATATTGTTGAGTTTATTCATGAGGCTACTGAAAATTATTATGAGAGAGGAAAATATGGTTGTACAAGTTTTCATGGTATTGAAACACCTCTCTATGTGCTGAAAGTTTTGAAGTTACTCTTGTTTTATCTTCCTATGCCTATCACTTTGTTCTTTGCGAATTTATTTGCATAAACGATTCCTATGCATAGGAAGTGGGTTAGACTTAAATGTGTTTTGAATTCGCTTCTTGATGCTCTCTTTTACTTCAATTATTTCTTATGTGAGCATCCTCTCAAACTATCATGCCTGAAGATGATAATATGTCTATTATTCTTGGGAGACCTTTTCTTAAATACTGCAAGAGCTGTTATTAATTGTAATCAAGGGAAGGTGACCTTCAATGTTAATGACAAGGAACATAATGTCTATTTCCCCAAGAAGATTAATAGGACTTATGGTTTGAATTCAATTGAACATGTTGAGGGCATTCAAGTTGGAGAAATATATCGTCCCATACCAAGAGAAAAATTTGAAACTATTATGATTGGGACCATTGCTATCAAGGTTGAGGTAACATAATCATTAGTGGAATACAAAGTTTTGTTTCATATGGAATTGTTTTGGTAAAAAAACCTGATCAACCTTGTTAACAAAAGGATTTCATTGAACAAAACAATGTTTTCACCATGATTATCTCCGCTTACTTCTATTCTATCCATTTTAGTTTCTGCTTATGCCTAACTTAAAGGCGTTAAAGAAAAGTACTTATTGGGAGATAACCCAAAAGTTTTAGATGAGTCTTGGAAGTTATTACTTCAGTAATAACCGCGCCTTATCCTTTTTATTTGCTTTTTGTACCAAGAGTAACCTCTAATGAGAGAGAAGTAATGATTGGGAAAGTTGCTGCCGAAACAGATTTCTGTGCTTCACTGTAAAAATTCGTGTAAAATCTCTGAACGTATTTTTGAGGCGTGAATTTTTTTGCTTCTGCCCCAGGTTGTTATCTAACTTTCGTTAGTTCAACAAGTTTTTATTTGAGCAACAGAAGGTCTTCGAAAAAATTCGTCTTTAGATGCTGGTCTGTTTTGACCGATTTCTGCCATTTTCTACATTTGCTTCTTGTTGGTTCCTTTTTGAGTTCTTTTGGGGAATTGAGATTTTTGAGGGAAGTGATACAGTATCTAGTTTTCTAATGGAAGTTTATTTGGTGTTAGAACTGAACCTTAAGACTTATTTATCTTGAGTGCACCAATGTTGCTAATAAAGATTGTGTGAAGTTTTGTATGAAGGAACAATTTCAGGTGTATTGAAGGAATGAGTAATGAGATGAAGGATGGACTAAACCTTAAGCTTGAGGATGCCACACGTGTTACCCCAAGAAATATCCAAGAAGTACAAGCGTCAAAGCTTGGGGATGCCCAAGGCATCCCCTTCTTCATCAATAAAAAATCATAGGTTTCTTCCAAACGCTTCATTTTTATTGTTTCATGCACAGTTGTGTTGTTCTTGGAGCGTCTTCTTTTTTGTTTTTGTTTTTGTTTTGGATTTTGTTTGCTTTTGATTTCTTAGTTTTCTGAATAAATTGGTTGGACCCCCTCTTTCATACATTGGTTTTCAAATAGTTTGGTTTGGAAAAGAGTAGGAAAGTTCATGCTTATGTGGTAAAAAGAACTTGTTTTTAACTGTGGCCTATGCTCTGTCATGCCATGCTTGATATTTTTTTGGCTTTATGCTTAGTATTATTTGTTGTAGCATGACTTGTTATAAACAATTGAGATTGCTTAATGTGCCTTGGATGAATCATGCGTTGTTTTAGCATATTAAAGCATAGTATAGTGGTATTCTCCTTTGATGCTATATTTGGGTTGACTTGGCGCATGCTCACACCATGTTATGACTATCTCAAGTCACCATAGCCTTTATGATCCTTTAGTTTTCAACTTGTAGTATCACTTTATGCTTTGATCAATGATGTTTTGTCGCTCTGCATGATTATGGCCATTATTGCTCTCTTAGTTTGTCGCTCCCAGTCTTTTGCTAGCCTCCATAACCAAGTATGAGTTCCACTCATGCATCCAACTCCCTAAACCAAGTTATTCCAAAGAGTCCACCATACCTACCTACTAGCTTATGCTATTCCAAGTATATTCATGCTTTTGTTTACCTTCCAAATTAAACTTGTTATGAGAAAACTAGTGATTAAAGCTCTCATGAACTTGATGGCACACTTTACTTTTCTTGCCCTTAATAAACTTGAACCATTGTGTCATCTATGTTGTATATGCTTGCACTTATTTGTTGGGGATTAGCAGAACCATGCTGTCATGGGGAACGCTTTCAACAGTGCACTTGGTACTTATACCTAGTTGATATCATTCTCTTTTGTGTATGGATGTCGTCGGTGTGAAATGAAAGGGGAGCTTGTAAGTCCATGGAGTTATGTATATGTGTTAGAGAAACGCCTGGGCCGCTGGTCTAATCCATGCTGACATGGTGGAAACCTGCAGCATAACCATAATGAGTTGTCTATGAAGCATTCTTCTTATAAAAAAAGAGTCCTATATTGAGAAAAAAAGAGAAAAAGAAAAAAAAGAGATTATGAAAAGAGGAAAGAGAGAAAAAAGCACCATATTCCCATGGTAAATAAGAAGATTATTGAGATGCTCGTTGTCTGCTTGCCTTGTCATTTCTATATGGGGATTCTTCCGTATCATCGGGAAAGGGGTACCCCGTTGGCGGTTCTCTATGATACACATGTACTTACGATGACAAAAACTTACCGGTGACTAAACTTGAGTAGCATGAGGAGCGACCCTCGTATACAAGGGGCATGAGATTTCTGACTTATACTTCGTCAAGCATGTACACAATAGTTTGTTCACTTTAACCTTAATCACTTCAAGATGCTTATGATAGGGGCAATGAGAGCTGAAAGCTATAAGTACCATAATTTTTGGAAGCTCTTTATGAGACTTGAATCCCTACTTCCTTCTATGAAGGCCTTTATTCCAGCATTATATTGAGTCTCCACGTTCTACCTTTATGCACCTACTTTGAGAGCATAGTGGCCATTCTTAGTTCTATGTGCATTGTCCCAAGACTAGTTGATTGATGCATAACTTGATATTGCTTGTTTTAAACTATTTGTATTTAGTCACTCTTATGAACTTTGAAGGTGTCCTATGCATTTATATTTGCTACTCTATGAGGGACAAGTTGAATGCCATTATGCTATGTTTTCTTTATGTGAAACAAACAAACGTCTTGCAAAGCATTGTTATTCATGAATCTTTTGTTTGTGCCTTTTCATGTTGCATCATAGTTTCTTTGTCTTATTGCTAGAACTTTGTCTTTCATGTTATGATTGAAGTACTATGATCCCAGCTTTGAATGTTTTACAAATACTATGATCAATTTTATGATGGTGCATGTCACCTAAAAAATTATTCTTTCTTTTAATCACTTACCTACTCGAGGACGGGCAGGTGTTAAGCTTGGGGATGTTGATACATTGCAAAAGTATCTATAAGTTTTTATGCTCCCTGCTTGGTTTTATCCACTTTCTTGTGTTTTGTCCACACTTTGGAGTACTTTTCATATGATTTCTTGGACTAACCTATTAACAAGAGCCACAGTGCCAGCTGCCTGTTTTCTGCTGTTTTTGGTTCTAGGAAAGTCAGAAAATGAATATTCTCATAATTGGACGGGACAAAAGCCAAAGTGCCTATTTTTCCAGAAGACTCCAGGAGCCAGAATACGAGACGGAGGAGGGCCAGGGGCTGGCCACACCCTCCCTCCCAGCAGGCCGGGCTGGCCGCCAGGCATGGTGTGGGCCCCAGCACCCCTCGGTCTCCTCTTTGCCTATAAGAAGCCTTGACCTAAAAACTCCGAGGTTCGACCTTTTCCGAAGGAGTTCCGCTCGCCGCCACCACCGATTCCACGAACTTGACACGAAACTCTGTTTTGGCACCCTGCCGGGACGGGGAATTAGAGGAGATCATCGCCATCATCATCACCATCCCTTCTCCATCGACCATCCATGTTTCCCCCATCTATGAGTGAGTAATCCCCGCTGTAGGCTATGGGGATGGTAGGGATTGGATGAGATCGTTCATGTAATGGCATCAGATTGTTAGGGCATGGTGCCTAGTATCTTTTATTAGTGCTTTATGACTTTGTTGCGACTTGTTATGCTTAATGCTTGTCACTAGGGCCCGAGTGCCATGATTTCAGATCTGAACATGTTATTGATTCATTATGATAGTATTGTTTATGGTCTTATCTGCAAGTTGTATACACACGTTGTCGTCCGGAACCAATGGCCCCGAAGTGACAGAAATCGGGATAACCGGAGGGAATGGCTTTGATGTGAGGATCACATGTGTTCACGGAGTGTTAATTCTTTGCTACGGTGCTCTGTTAAAAGGAGCACCTTAATTGCCAGTAGTTCCCTTGAGGCCCTGTTGCAAACAGGCTGGCAGGATAAAAGATGTTGTGCAAGTTCTCATTGCGAGCACGTATGACTATATATGGAACACATGCCTAGGATTATCGAGTACTTGGATGCTTTATCTTATTTATCTGCAATTGCCCTATGTTCTGATTGCTATGTGAATTGTCTTGTCCATGCAACGCCCGTCCATCCATCCCTATGCCTACCGCACTCGAATCCTACTATTTACTGCTATTGTTGCTACTGTCTTTGCTTTACTACTGCTGTTACTTTACTATTCCTACTACAAAATTGTTGCTACTGATAAACTGTTGTGAGCAAGATTGTTTCCAGGTGCAGCTGAATTGACAACTCAGTTGTTAAGGCTTATAAATATGCTTTGGCTCCCCTTGTGTCGAATCAATAAATTGGATTTCACTTCCCTCGAAAATACTGCGATACACCCCCTATACTTGTGGGTCATCATTCATCACATCATTCCACCAATGTTGTGACCTCGTTATTAACAACATCCAATGTCCATGATCAGGAAAGCTTGAACATCTTGTTAATCAACGAGCTAGTTTATATGAGAGGCATTACTAGGAACTTTGTATTTTGTTTATTAAACACACATGTATTAACGTTTCCAATTAATACAATTATAGCATGGAAAATAAACATTTATCATAAACATGGAATAAGATAATAACCACTTTATTATTGCCTCTCGGGCATATTCCCTTCAGTCTCCCACTTGCACTAGAGTCAATAATCTAGTTTGAAAAACTTTGCGTATTGAACACCTATGGCTTTGTGTTGTTGCATATACGCGATTGCTAGTGGTTAACATAATCTCCGTATCTGATAGTTTCAGGTCCGTGTGTATTTGCATGTCTTTGCGTCTCTACGCATCACTCATTCTCAAATGAGATGGCATTGTATAAATTTGGTCCTTTGGTGAGACCTTTTAGTTCGTTCGGGTTAAATATGTTGATATTATTGTCATACAATATATCTTCATAGTATTAGCCCACTTTGAACCACACCTAGTTTGATAACAAACTTCTTAACACAAATGCCCTCCTTTGCTGCTACTATAGCAGTCATACATTTAGCCTTTTTTGTGTAGTATCCATCACAATGTTTCAACTTTGGAACTTATCCAAATCCATCATGGAACATCCTTTCCATTACATTGTGCCACCCATAGTATAAATTGATATAAATTTAATTTGTATCTTGTGACAAAACTAGTATCAATGTAACACTTTACAATGAACTACTTTTAACTATTTGTCACTTATACATGATATATTCTTAGTTCTTCCAAAGCTCATAAGAATATCTTTACTATTGTCCAATGATCATCTTATGAATCATTCTGGTATGTGCTCATAACATTTAGAGCATAGGACATTCTGGATATATACATATCACGGTATAATCGATCAAAATCTTCATGTGATTTTACTCACCAAGTGTTGAAACACTTGAATTTTGATACAATCCTTTCCATGCAGCAAGAACCTTTCTTATTGTTTCCATATTTAACCCTTTCAATATCTCATATATGTATGTCTGGCACAACCATATTAGCGCCTCAATCTATCCATATAGATATTGATGCCAAATATTCTGGTTTTGCCCAAGTCTTTCATCGAAATCTTATTTTAATGAAATTCTTAACTTGTGTCAATACAAGATACATCATTTCCAATCAACAATATGTTCTCTACATAATGTATTAGAAATATGTGTCAGCGCTCCCACTTAATTTCTTGCAAATGCAAGCATCTTCATCATCTCTGATGAATTTAAACTCTTTTAACAGTTTCATCATGGTGAAGATTCCAACTCCGCTATGCTTACTTCAACTATTGAAGTTTGCATGCCCTTTTAGCACCCTTTGAATTAACAAAACCCTTCGGACCGTGTCATGTACATGTTATAGGTAACCATTCTATTAGAAGAATCTTGTTTTGTTTATTCAACTACCATATACCAAATTATATGTGGTGGTTTCTACATTAATCCGTCAAGAATAAATATCGCTATGAAAGATCAAATCTTGTCATAGTCAACTCCTTGAACATTGCCGTAAACTTCTTTCCGACATGTCGACTATTTCATAGATGTTAAACATCCATGTATATTTCTTTATAGATCCAAACACAACCGATAGGCTTGCCTTTCCGGAGGGTCTTCCAAGTTCAGAAACTTGATTTCTCATGTATGGATACTATCACGGATTCTATGACTTCCAGTCATTTTATGGAGTCAGGGCCCATCATCGCTTCTTTGCATGTAGTCGGTTCATCATTGTCAAAACAATAACGACTTGCTTATCAAATCACACTATTTGATTCTTACCGACCCACACGGTTCAATAGGAACTCTAATCTTCGAGATCACAACCTTTGTAATCAAGGGAGCCATGAGCATTGTGGCCGCCACCGGGACACTTTCCGGTGCTGCGCTACTTAGCACATATAGCTAAGGTTCAACAACCTTATCAAAGTTCTATTGTCCTCCCACTTAACTTTTCACGGAAAATTCCTTCTCAAGAAACGTGACGTTCCAAGTGACAAACTCTTTTGTCCTTGGTGTTATGGAGGAATTCCCAACAAATTCTTTGGGATAACCTACAAAGACGTGCTTATCCGACTTTGGTTGTAAACATTTTACTTATGCATAGCATACCAAAATTTAAGAAAAGACAATTCGGGTTTTATCCCAAACCATAACTTATATGGTGTGATTTCAACGGATCACGATGGTGCTCTTTTCAGTGTAAAAGCGGTAGTCTCTAAAGCTTCAATCCTTAAAACATAATGGCAGTTTTATAAATGACACCTTTGATCTTACCATGTCTAACATGGTTTGATTTCATCTCTCGAATATGCCATACTCCTATGGTTACCGGGAAACACAAATCATGGAACAATTCCTCAAATCTTAAGTGTTTTGCTAAATAGTAACTCAAATATCTTCCTTGATGAGCAAATCATAAACTCTTTTATTTTCTTGTTACAATGATTTTTCATTTCATCTTGAAAGTCTTTGAACAATTTTCAAATGTTTCATACTTCTTCCTTATTAAGTAAATATATAGATATATTCACTTAAATTTCTGGAGAAAGTATATGAAGCAAAAAGATCCATCGCATATGTCTACATATAATGGACTATATACATAAATATGTATAATATCCAATAAGTTAATCATCCGTTCCTCTTTGGCCTATGGACGGAGTTTCAATTATCCCGAGGAAAGTTTCACAAGCGTCAATTGATCAAAATCAAAGACTCCAAAAATCCATCAACATGGAGTTTCTTCATGTTTTCTTTCCAATATAATTTAAACAGCTTTTTTTGGGAGATCCGGATGCCTAGCATCTCCATCCTTCACAAATTCTCATACAATATGAGAACATGTATTTTGCTAAATTATACTCTATCATAATGCAACCAAAAACATGGTTTCAGATATCACAATATCTTCCACACATGATGGTTCCTAAAACAATTTTTTAGCTCCTAGATAATCTTGATATTAAAACAACTTTTGAATATCAATAATCATGGAGGCAAACATGATACTTTAGATACTAACATTGGAATTCTTACTCTTGATTTAATACTACTTATTAAACTTCATGGAGTAAATAGAATTTGCTAAAAGTTTGCAATAGGACTTATAAACTTTAAATTGATTTTCAAAACAATACGATACCAGTTCGTAAAGTAAATACCCAGAATTCTATAGTTCTATTATCTCAATTAAAACTAAGCATATGAAGGATATATGCCCTGAGAGGCAATAATAAAGTTGTTATTATGTATTCCTTGTATATGATAGATGTTTATTTTTCATGCTATAATTGTATTGATAGGAAACATCAATACATGTGTGTTTAATAAACAAAAGGGTTCCTAGTTATGCCTCTCTTATAGACTAGCTTGTTGATTAACAAGATGATCAAGGTTTCCTGATCATGGACATTAGATGTTGTTAATAACAAGGTCACAGTATTTGTGAAATGATGTGATGAACATTCATCCGAAGTATAGCATTAAGATCAAGTCATTATGTTTATATTGCTATAACATCATACAAAGTAGTCTTAGTCCTTAGACCATGAGATCATGTTAATTGCTAACACCGGAAGAGTATCTTGATAACATCAAACGTCACACCGTAACAGGGTGACCATAAAGGTGGGTTCAGTGCTATGAAGGTGTTATGTTGAGGCTCATGGATCAAGAGTGGAATTTGTCAATCCCGATGACGGATAGATATACTCTGGGCCCTCTCGGTGATATCACATTAAGATAGCTTGCAAGCAAGTGATGTGATCACTAGAATGTTATATCACGGGAACAAGAAAAGAGTGCATCGATACGAGATCAAACTAGGTATTTGGATACCGATGATCGAATCTCGGACATGTATTATATCATGAGACAAAGGGATTAAATTGCTGACGTTAAAGGTTCTCACGATCACAGAAGTCATCGTTGAATATGCGAGTCGAGATGGATCTCCGTGTCCGCTTCTGATTATTGATCTGAGAGGAGTCTCAATCATGTCTGCATTATTCATGAACTGTAGGGTGACACACTTAAGGGTTGCCGGACACCATTTAGGAGCACATATGTTCCAGACAAAATGTTTGCAAAGCGCAGGAAATGTTTCGATAGAAACCGGAATTGTTTCGGGTGAAATTGCAGAAAGTGGTTCTGCATGTGATATTGAAATGTTGCAAGGGGTTTTATGTGAATGTTTGTTAATTAAAGAAATTAACAAAAATTCTGAATAAAATAAATAAAAGTTTTATTAATTGAGATTTGCATTTAATTTGGTGGAAAATTAATACATGTGAGTGGGATTTTGGGTGGAGGCCATGTTTATGTGAGTGGAGGTTCACCACATGAATGAAGGAGGGGAGGAGTCCCCCCCCCCTCATGCACCGGCTATGGGAGGGGAGGGGTCTCCCTCCCTCCTATATAAAGCCCCCATCTCCCCTCTCACAAACTACACCTCCTCGTGAAGGATCTCTCTCCCCCTCTAGATATTCCCCCATGGTCTCGGATTAGCGAGATACATGTTCCCGGTGGCCTAAATGCCTGAAGGAGTTGCTGCTTCCGCTGATTCACTGGAGCGAGGAGGTGGAGGTTGTCCGATGGCTTGAACGTGTGTGCGAGGACGGATGCGCTGCTGATTTGCGGCGCTCGGACTTCCACACGATCTTGAGATCGGCAAGCGTATGACTACATCAACCACGAGTTCCTACTCATTAACAAAACTCGTTGTCTTCGAGGGTAAGTTCTCCATGGATGTATGTCCACCCGTTGCTCTGTATCTAGTAGATAGATCTTGGCGTATAGTTCTCATCGTAGGAAATTTTTTGTTTTCTATGCTGCGGACCCAACAGCAAAAGGTAGTGAACAGACGCCAATGACTACAACAAATTATGCAAATTCACTTCGATTTAGTTTATGAAAAATTGAGTTCGACTAATCCAAATTAGAAATGAACTCCCACTCAAAAACGACATCCCTCGTGTCCTTTTGTTGATTACATGAACCAAATCCACTACACCAAGTCCGATCATCACATGAGTTGATGTAGCTTCAAAGGCGAGCATCTATATGGGCATCATATCAACTATATGAATCATGCTTAAGCTTTCGGTCCGTGTTCCGAGGCCATGTCTGTACATGCTAGGCTCGCCAAGTAAGAACCTTAGTATTCGCGTGTGTAAAACTGTCTTACACCCGTTCCTATGAAAGCGTAGATTCGAGTACACCCGATCATCACGTGATGTCTCGAAACACGCTCCATAGAACGGTGCATACTTAAGGAAGAACACATTTTTATCTTGACATCTAAATGAGGATCATCTTAAAATGCTACTAAAACGCCAAACTAGCAATATAAGATGCCAACATCATATATGTAAAGTGGAATGATATGGTCCATGCATTTGATCACCATCATATGCATCGTGGTATGATCCCTATCATACCTTTGTGTGTAAGGCCAAGGTCTATGGAACTTACATGTTAGGTGTGTTGTAAGAGTATCAACTATACATCAACTTACAACATTACCATATCATGACACTAACCCAGCAACGATCTAAACTAGACCCCTCTAATTTATCCATTGCAAGTTTTACATGCCTTAGGGCTTTCGGAGATAGAACCGTTCTTACCTACGAACATGGAACCACAATGAGGATAACCAAGTTATTAGCAACTCATTGTAAATCAGATATTGACTATAGTGGGAGAGACAGACACCCGCCAGCCACTTATGCAAAACTAGTTGCATGTCAGTCGTGGAACCGGTCTCATGTACGATGACATGTAAGGTTGGTCCAGGCCGCTTCATCCCACTATGCCACCAATATCCAAAATACATGAAAGAAGCAATAACATGATCATCATCGCCCACATATAAACATATGTGTACTACCCGTGCAAAGCACCTACGCATAGATCAGGCTCTGATACCACTATAGGGGTTCGCAGCATAGAAAACAAAAAAATTCCTACGATGGGAACTATACGCCAAGATCTATCTACTAAATACAAGCAACGGGTGGATATACATCCATAGAGAACTTACCCTCGAAGACAACAAAGCTTTGTTAACGAGTTGGAACTCGTGGATGATGTAGTCGTACACTTGCCGATCTCAAGATCATGATGAAGTCCAGCAGGTCCGGCTCCAGCACGTCCATCAGATCCAGCTCCAGCAAGTCCAGCACCACCAAGTCCAACACCACAAAGCAGCGTTGCATCCGTGATCGCACATACGTCCGGTACCCTGACAACCTCCGTCCCTCGCTCCAGCAAAGTAGCGGAAGCAGCAACTCATTTCCAGATAAAGCTAGCAGGAACATGTATCTCGCTAATCCGAGACCATGGGGAATAATACTAGAGGGGGAGAGAGATCCTTCACGAGGAGGTGTGTGGAAGAAGGAGTGAGAGGGGGGCCTTTTATAGGAGGAGGGGAGGGTGTCCCTTCACCTCCCCCATTCATGTGGTGGTAACCCCCTCCACATTAAAATGCCCCTTCACATTCTCTTTTAAAGTCTCCACTTTAAATGCATTAAATTTCTCCAAATTTAATGCTCTCTCATTTAATAAAACTCTTTTATTAATTTTATTCAGAATTTTGTTAATTACTTCAATTAACAAACTTTCATATAAAACCCCTGCAACATTTCAATATTACATGCAGAACCAATTTCAGCAATTTCACCCGAAACAGTTTTGGTGTCTATTGAAATAATTCCAGCGCTTTCTTAATCTTTATCTGAAACATATTTTCTCCTAAATGGTGTCGGTATCCCTTAAGTGTGTCACCCTACGGTTCGCGAATAATGCAGACATGATCGATACCCCTCTCAGATCAATAATCAGAAGCGGGACCTGGAGATCCATACTGACTCCTACACATTCAACGATGATTTCTGTGATCGTGAGAATCCCTTTGTCTCATGATATAATACATGTCCGAGATTCGATCATCGGTATCCAAATACCTAGTTTGATCTCGTTACCGACATGCACTCTTTTCTCGTTCCCGTGATATAACATTCTAGTGATCACATCACTTGCTTGCAAGCTATCTTAATGTGATATCACCGAGAGGGCCCAGAGTATATCTATACATCATCGGGATGGAAAAATCCCACTCTTGATCCATGAGCCTCAACATAACACCTTTGTAGCACTGAACCCACCTTTATAGTCACCATGTTACGGTGTGACGTTTGATGTTATCAAGATACTCTTTCGGTGTTAGCAATTAACATGATCTCATGGTATAAGGACTAAGATTACTTCGTATGATGTTATAGCAATATAAACATAATGACTTTGATCGTAATGCTATACTTCGGATGAATGTTCATCACATCATTCCACCAATGTTGTGACCTCGTTATTAACAACTCCAATGTCCATGATCAGGAAACCTTGATCATCTTGTTAATCAACGAGCTAGTTTATATGAGAGGCATTACTAGGAACTTTGTATTTTGTTTATTAAACACACGTGTATTAACGTTTCCAATTAATACAATTATAGCATGCAAAATAAACATTTATCATAAACACGGAATAAGATAATAACCACTTTATTATTGCCTCTCGGGCATATTCCCTTCATGGATATGCTTTCTCATCATCATCAATATCTTTGAGCACAAAATCATCCCCACCGCCACCCATTTCAATGTCTTCATGCTCGCTTGACAAAGCATCATGCTCAAGGACAAGCTGGATAGACATCCTACTGTTACCAACACATATCCTTGCCATCACCACGGGACTAGAAACACTAAATGGGGAATGTGGAGAAGGAATTAAAGTTCTTACCCTTTAGGGAAGACGTACGACACATTCACTGGGCTCCATACATCCAAAGCTTTTCACCATGCTTCCTCTTCCCCTGTTCCGTTCTCCTGTGTGTTCTCCAGACTTCAAGGAGATTCTGTGCTCTCCAGCCGCGCAGGACCCATCTCTGTGTTCCATGGCCACGCGGGATCCATCTCCGAGCGGGATCTGGATCATAGCCACCATCGTTGGGCTCCTCACCCAATGCCCGACTCTCAGTTTTAGTTTCTAGACGCGCTTGGGCAGTGGACGGTGACAAGGATACAAGGAAAGGAGGGGAGGGGACGATAGGGTGGGGAGGGGTGAGAAGACGATGGCCCAAGGAGAGGACGAGAGTGGTGCACGACGGAATGGAGTTGTGGCAGGAGGACTAGAGGAGTGGAGCGGAGCTGAGAGCGACAAAATATGGAAAATTGCACAATAATAGGGGGGACTAGTCCTCGATCCTAGGATGCGTGCCATAGATGGTGGAGGCAGCGGGACCACCAGTCAGAAAACATGCCACGTTGTCTTCCCCTATTTCTGATTGTGTTGCTACAATTCGACGGTTTGTAGTGGTACAAGAATAATATCGTAGAAACCTAAGGCCATAGTCGTAAATATCTTTAAAATGGAACCCGGTTTGTTTGGTCTCCCACCTGTCCTAGTACATTGCCCGATCCGGTGGGCAGTCACGACCGGTCTTTGTAATATATTCGCACTCTTATGCTAAGAAGAGAAATAAAGATTGAGAAGTTAGTGCAACGAATTTCGAATTATTACCCTCTCAGGAAATAGGAGAGGATTATTTTCACGCGTGCCTGGAGTCCATACCTATTGTCACTCCCCTTCTTTGACTAACCCCGTGATGGCTCAATGCACGACGCCCAGAAAAGTGCTGGTGCATGGTTGATGTAGAGCTCGTTGGGAACCCCAAGAGGAAGGTATGATGAGCACATCAGCAAGTTTCCCTCAGTTATAAAACCAAGGTTTAATCGACCAGTAGGAGCAAGGAAACACCCCAAAGGTGTTACTAGATGAGCTTTGGTAGGGCGCACTACCGGTGCTAGTAGCAACGTGCAGACCTGCATAACACAACCACAGAACTTTGTCCCCAACTTGTGATGAGGTTGTCAATCTCACCGTGTTTTGCGGAAAACAAAGGATTAAACGTATCGAATGGAAAGAAGTAAAAGTTTACAAAAAGTAAACACAAAGAAGTAAAAGATTTTAGATTGAATGTAAAAGACAAGGACCGGGATCCATAGTTCACTAGAGGTGGCTCTTCTTAGATAGATAACATGCTGGGTGAACAAATTACAGCGGGGCAATTGACAAACATCGAGAAAGCAATACATGCATATACTAATCAGCTTGACTCCTTTGAGACTTGATGGGGCATTACAACATAATACATAGACCGCCATCCAACTGCATGTATGACTAATAATCCACCTTCAGGTTATCATACGAACCCCCTCCAGTCTTAAGTTGCAAGCAACAGATTATTGCTATACGAACTGCGTGTAAAGTAAAAAATACGATTGTTGTATGAACAAAGGATTGTTGTTTTCTCCCTAGTAGCAACAACACATCTAGTACCTTAGAGATTTATGTCACTTCCCTAGATTACCAGAGGCATGAACCCACTATCGAGCATAAATACTAACTCTTTGAGTTGCTAGCATCTACTTGGCCAAGATAGCTACTAACAACGGAAAGCATGCAAGATCACAAATAACAAAGACATGATAGAATCAATAATCAATCTAAAATAGCATCTCAATATCCATCGGATCCCCGCAAACACAACATGCAGAATTACAAATAAATGATCTTGATCATGAATGGAGCTCACAAGATCTAAACATGAAAGCACAAAGGAGTAGAACCAGCCATCTAGCTACTACATGGATCCGTAGTCCAAGGATGAACTACTCACGCATCACACCGGAGGCTTGCATGGTGATGAAGAAGGCCTCCAGGGTGAATTCTCCTCTCCGGTAGGGTGCCGGGAAGAGCTTCAGATCCCTCCCGATCTAGGGATGGAGATGACGGCGGCTACAGACTCTTTCGTGGATTTTTGATCGGGCACTTAGGGTTTATGTCCCAAGGGCATCTTATAGTCGGAAGGGGAGGCCGAGGGGGTGCTAGGGGCTACCACACCACCCCCTGGCATGGGCCTAGCCTGGCCGCGCGGCCAGGTGGTGTGGCCGGCCTATGGCCCCTCTCCGTCTCGTAATCTGGAATCTTATGACTTCCGGAAAAATAGGCACTTTGGCTTTTGTCCAGTCCAATTCCGAGAATATTCATTTTCTGACTTTCCTGGAACCAAAAACAGCAGAAAACAGGCAGCTGGCACTAGGGCTCTTGTTAATAGGTTAGTCCAAGAAATCATATGATAAGTAGTCCAAAGTTGGAACAAAACACAAGAAAGTGGATAAAACCAAGCATGGAACATCAAAAATTATAGATACATTTGCAATGTATCAACATCCCCAAGCTTAACTGTTGCTCGTCCTCGAGTAGGTAAGTCATAAAAAGAAAGAATAATTTTTGAGGTGACATGCACCATCAAAGACTTGATCAAAGTATTTGTAAAACATTCAAAGCTGGGATCATAGTACTTCAATAATAACATGAAAGACAAAGTTCTAGCAATAAGACAAAGAAACTATGATGCAACATGAAAAGGCACAAACAAAAGATTCATGAATAACAATGCTTTGTAAGACGTTTGTTTGTTTCACATAAAGAAAACATAGCATAAAAGTATTCAGCTTGTCCCTCAATAGAGTAGCAAATATAAATGCATAGGACACCTTCAAAGTTCATAAGAGTGACTAGATACAATAGTTTAAAACAAGCAATATCAAAGTATGCATCAATCAACTAGTCTTGGGACAGTGCACATAGAACTAAGAATGGCCACTATGCTCTCCAAGTAGGTGCATAAAGATAGAAGGTGGAGACTCAATATAATGGTGGAAGAAAGGCCTTCATAGAAGGAAGTAGGGATTCAAGTCTCATAAAGAGCTTCCAAAAATTATGGTACTTATAGCTTTCAGCTCTCATTGCCCCAATCATAAGCATCTTGAAGTGATTAAGGTTAAAGTGAACAAACTATGGTGTACATGCTTGACGAAGTATAAGTCAGAAATCTCATGTCCCTTGTAGACGAGGGCCGCTCCTCATGCTACTCAAGTTTAGTCACCGGTAAGTTCTTGTCATCGTAAGTACATGTGTATCATAGAGAACCGCCAACGGGGTACCCCTTGCCCGATGATACGGAAGAATCCCCATATCAAAATGACAAGGCAAGCAGACAACGAGCATCTCAGCAATCTTCTTATTTACCATGGGAATATGGTGCTTTTTTCTCTCTTTCCTATTTTCATAGTATCTCTTTTTTTCTATTTTCTCTTTTTTCTCAATAGAGGACTCTTTTTTTTATAAGAAGAATGCTTCATAGACAGCTCATTATAGTTACGCTGCAGGTTTCCACCCTGTCAGCATGGAATATACTAGCGGCCCAGGCGTTTCTCTAACACATATACATAACTCCATGGACTTACAAGCTCCCCTTTCATTTCACACCGACGACATCCATATACAAAAGAGCATGATATCAACTAGGTACAAGTACCAAGTGCAATGTTGAAAGCGTTCCCCATGAAAGCATGGTTCTGCTAATTCCCGACAAATAAGTGCAAGCATATACAACATAGAAGACACAATGGTTCAAGTTTATTAAGGGCAAGAAAAGTAAAGTGTGCCATCAAGTTCGTGAGAGCTTTAATCACTAGTTTTCTCATAACAAGTTTAATTTGGAAGGTAAACAAAAGCATGAATATACTTGGAATAGAATAAGCTAGGAGATAGGTAGGGTGGACTCTTTGGAATAACTTGGTTTAGGGAGTTGGATGCATGAGTGGAACTCATACTTTGTTGTGGAGGCTAGCAAAAGACTGGAGCAACAAACTAAGAGATCAATAATGGCCATAATCATGCAGAGTGACAAAACATTATTGATCAAAGCATAAAGTGATACTACAAGTTGAAAACTAAAGGATCATAAAGGCTATGGTGACTTGAGATAGTCATAACATGGTGTGAGCATGCGCCAAGTCAACCCAAATAAAGCATCAAAGGAGAATACCACTATACTATGTTTTAATATGCTAAAACAACACATGATTCATCCAAGACACATTAAGCAATCTCAATTGTTTATAACAAGTAATGCTACAGCAAAGAATACTAAGCATAAAGCCAAAAGAATCAAAATTGGAGAGCAGGTGCCCTTCCCTAGTTGTTACCCTCCCAGCCCCAAAGGAAAAGCCCTGATCATTTGAAAAAAAAGATGCGTCAATCACGCATCCTAATTGGTGAGCTTGCCTGCTATCCCACCATTATCAGTAGTTCCTCATTGTTCCTTAACTGACGGTTCTTTGTACCATGATCAATTCACTCTCTCTCGAATCTTCAGCTTCCATGGCGCTTCTAGATTGTTCTTTCTTGTGTTGACCGTCTCTGACAGGTACCTCAACTATTGGCCTTACATGGACTGACATGGGTATTCCCTCTTTCTAGTCCCACTCTTCTCCAACAGAGCTCCCTCACTGAGTGTATATAGATAGCACCTTCTCAACAGAATGAGGCATAACAGTCTTAGTCTGTGTGTGTGTGGGTATGTCGGTTGGAATCTACAAGTGTAGTTCTCCTTCTTCTTCCTCTTTATTACGCAGTACTCATACTGGAACTTACGAGCAAGAATTGCTCTATCAATCACCATCTACTTTAGACATATCTTCAGAAACTTTTTTCGAATCTCGCAGGAACAAGAGCTTATGCATTGCTTGATTTTTGCACTGCTAATTCAATCAACACAACTATCCTAACACCAGGATATGGCTAAGAACTATCCCTTTCTCCTTTCTACACCCCTCTGTGAAATCAAGTGTGACCTTGTGAATCATTTGATTAGATGTCATGATCTGTAAAAAGTTTCCTGGACCTGGAAGCTATAGCAGATCAGATTTCTGGTATATTCTAGCACTTAGCTCCTGTGCATGAAGGAAACCTGAAGCAAATTGTTTTGATCTTAGAGTGGTATCAGAGCTCATGGAAGCATTGCCTTGACCCAAATTCTGTGTTAATACCATCGATCGGGACAGGTTCTATCACTGTCTCGATATTGTTTTATATATGTTGGCAATCCATAAATTAGGTGTTTTCTTTACCTTTACCTTTAGCTTAATCTTAGGAGGGAAGCTGAATCATAGTAGGCACTTTCCAGTAGCTGCCATCTGCATATGAGTTAGTTCATTCCATGAGGTCGAGGAAAGGGAATATCGGTCCTGTGAGTAACCAGGACTGCTCCTTCTAGAAAGCGCCAATTCCGCTTGTCATAATCTAGTTCATTTGATTGTGCGTCGGCCCTCTTCTCTTTGATAGGCACTTGAACTCAGGATGTAGAAGCATCGGTGACACCAAGACGATTTCTTTATGCCCATCAAAGAACCTCGAGATGCTAATCCACGAAAAACGATACAAGAAATGCAAAAGAACTCAACTACGGAACGAGGTCGACCCGTGAAAATACCTTGGTTTCTTACTCGTGGGTACACGAAAGTGACGAAGTTGCTTTGACTACTGAAACCATGCTTGGAGCGAATTGAATTGGATGTGGATGAGCTAATTGTGGAGCGAATTGGATGATCGGGCCGAGGGCTGCCCCCACTTCCCTCGCTCTCCTTTCCTTAATATTCACCCCACAAGAAGGTTCTTGAACCCTACTACTGTGGTTGAAGGTTACACCAGAGTATTTAGAAGTTCAGAGTGTGGCTTAAGATGATCGAGCTGAACATTTTTTTTTCATTAGATGAAATATTTCTCCCGTTCTAGACCCGTCACTCAATAGCCAACGAGTTTGGCGAGAACAACAGAACTGTTTTCTTTTTAGATTCGCTTTTGGGAGATCCGATTCCGCTACTGCCGCCTCTAGTATGCGACTTTCACTTATAGCTTGTGTATTCGACTTCCCGCGCTTCGATCAGATTGTAATGGCAGTAGCCCCGGTTTCACGGGTTTCGATACCCCAGCAATGTGCAAGAACATCCTCGAAAACGTCTGATGTGACTTCACCTGCCATATTTTGATCGGTTTTTTTAATGCAAATAGATTCAATCTAGTAATTTCTTTTAGATTGTCTTAGGTCTTCTTTGACCTACCAACCAAAGCTAGAAACAGATGTTGATCAAGTCTTTGGTTGCTAAGCATACTCTCCATAGCAGTGAAGCTAGAACCAGAGGGCCATGTTTATTTTCATGTTTCCCGCCCTGTGGATATGCTTTGAAAATAGTTTGGGCCAGAGATCAAAATCAAGTGTAGCACACCTGTAGATTGTACTTTCCAGGAGAGATTCGAGCCCTTCTTTGCCAGTCGGTTGAGGAAAATAGATCAACTATCTCTGTTTCACTTGTTTGACCACTCACCGCATTATTCGAGGAACCCTAGATGCTGTTGTAGTAAAGAATCGTCAACAAGGGTGTTCTACTGCGTTGTAGATTCTTATCCAAGACTTGTATCATTTGATGATGCCATGTAAACTCAAAATTTAAGGGAGAAACTAATTAGAAAAAAGGAGTTCCAACTCTTTCAAGCAGTCTTTCTATTAGGCACGGCAAGAGTTTATTGTAAAAAAATCGCAACGATACTACCAAACGCTATTTCATCAATGGATCGAAGTTCAGTGGAGAAATCCCTGGAGGTTCTGACAGGCTGCGGGCGCGGGACTGAAAATCCTCTTTCGCTTGAGTCATACCAGTGAATCCTCAACCCATCTTAATCTATTTTGTTAGAATTCAGTAATCCATCTTAATGAAGAGTGCAGGATCCTGCATTAGGGAGGCACTATGCTATTTTCATACTATCATTTTGGATTAGTGAAATAAACGTTTCAACGATAGATGAGTGGATTCTGGATCGGAACAGAGAACTTTCTCTAATCCAACGCCGCATTCTCTGAAGATTGAGGAACAAGAGCAGATCCATTAAAAGAAATCTTTCTCAGAGAGAAAATCTAAACAGTAACATCAAATCACAAACTACACGAAAGTTGTCCATTTATTATGGGGATTTACCCATAAGGGAAATGCACAGAGGAAGAGAACGAATCAAGTAGTTGTGAAAGAGAACCTAGAGCAAGCAAGGAGAATCAAGCCTATTGCTTGCAGCGAGAAGATTCGCAGAAATCCAATTGCTTAGAATCTATGCATATGCGGAGAGACATGTCAGAAAGGATAGTCAAGCCGATCAGTGCAAACTCTGATCAAGTACTTCATCATTACCGAAGATTAGAGAATCAGAATAATGCCTATCTATTCTGAAAGACTGACTTTGCTAGGGTAGTTCATTCATACTGGTGAGTTACATTTTTGCTCATTGCAGTCGCCTCCGGGGTTCTTCGCACCTGGGTAGTACCAGGACCCTTGTGCCCCGGACTGCACTGCCCACCCTATGACCGAAAACTCAAAATGAGCCTTGCGACGAAGCCTTGCCTCACTCGCAAGTGAGGACCTCACCCCTCCTTCCCCCTTCTTCGACATATGAATATGCCTCGCCTCGAAGATCAAGAAATCCTTAGTAAGGAGAGAGATTCTCCACACGAACGAACGACTCGTCAGGTTCGAACTGACATAGGCCTTGCCATAGCCCTGCTCTAGTGCTGGTTTGCTTTACCACCTCGCCTGACTCGGAAAGGAATTTCATGATCTCACAATTCTATATAAACGGAGAAACTTCACTCTCAACCTATTCTTTCAGCGGCTGCTCCATAAGGATACCGAACTCACGTGATGCTACTTAGGAGGTCGTTGTCCAGTGGAGTTCTACGATAAACTAAAAGTAATACATACCTATTTGTTGCGAAGTGATTGCTTTGCACCTTTCAATATTTCTTTGACTTCTAGTGCTATCTTCCATCCCGATCATGAGTGAATAGAAAATCGACAACGTACATAGCTATTCCAGCGGAAATACTTTGTTTAATTCTACCACTTCTACTAGGAGTAGCCTTTTTAGTGCTAGTTGAACGTAAAGTAATGGCTATGAATTAGCGCAGTTAAGAACGTCCTAAGGGCTACCACCGGTGGCAACCTAAAATAATGGATCAATTGGAGCTTATTTGTTAAAGCCCGGCAAACAACAGATATTATTAAGTGACGCCTGCAACGGGCCCGGGCACTGTGGCATTGCGTAAATCCAAACACACTTTTAATAAATCCAAGCAAACTTTTCGTAAATTCAAACAACCTTTTCGTAAATCTAAACAACCTTTTCGTAGGCGTCCTCGGATTGGTTTGGATTTCTGCGATTATTTTTTACGCGGACATCATAGTAGGAGTGAACTAGCCTGATCAATAGTCGAGAAAGCTTAAAGCCCAGTATGGATTGTTTGCTAACTTCATAGATCCGAAGTCTAGTGTTACAAGAGATACAAATCCTATGGTAGGTCGCAAATTGGGGGAATTCGTGCCTACTCGGCATTTCATGAGTTATGAAAATACAAGAAAGGATACTAAATCTTGTCGTTAACTGAATTCAGAATCTTTCTATTCTGCTTTTGCCTATTAGAAGATTAAGTAAGGGCGAGAAGTATGCAGATCGGGCTGGCGATAGAAATGTGTTAGAGTTCGACTCTGAGCAAGCCCTGACGACTTTCTTTCGAGAGTATGATTTCCAGCAGTTGAATCGCGCGGGGAAGTACTTATTTACGTAGCCTTTCATGCCGCTTTTCTTCCTCTGGGCATCAAAGGAGGGCGTAGACCAATATTTCATTATAAAAAGCTCTTCATCGCAGGGCTCAACCCTGGACAGGCGGTGGAAACTACCAAGCTGGAGTACGGTAGGGGTAGAGGAATTTCCGGTGGAGCGGTGGATCCACTTTACGAAGATCCCATTGTATTCCAGAAGCTCGTAACATAGGTCCCGATAAGCCCCAATTTACTGCTTCTTCTCCCCTAATAAACCGTATTATGAAAGACGGAAAAAATCTTTGGCCCCTTCTGCACTTACGTTGAGCAGGTACCTACACAATACATAACCCTATTTTGATATTGATAAGAGTGCTTATTATAAAAGAATTCTTGCAAAAAATTTCAAGAATTCTTTTTTGCATTTTTAGGTATCAAAATAAAAAAATCCATCCTAGTGGATCCGTGGGAGAGGCAGGATTCGAACCTACGTAGAAAACCTTCAACAGATTTACAGTCTGTCGCTTTTGACCGCTCGGCCACTCTCCCCCTTTTGATTCTGTTGTCAGAGGTGCCTTTCAATTTCATTGACCTTGGTACTTCATTTCATAGATACCTTCGCCATCTTCCTAGAAAAGATGATTCGTTCCAGAAAAGTTCCAGAAGATGATAATGGTAAGCAAAAGAAGAACCAAGTCATACTACCTTTTTTTCTGCCTCTATCCTACCCTTCAAGCATCATGACTAGAACTATCTAGCTATCTATTCGTGGGCTTCTATAAGAGAATGAAAAGCTCTCTCTTTACAATAAAACGCGAACCGCGCGGAGCCCACCCTTTTTCGTTTTCTGCCGCCGCTGGGTGGTAGCCTGAAGGCGACGTCGAGTGTTATTATTATCGTGACTCTAGAGAATGGGCTTCTTGCGAAATGTAGTTATGAAATCAGTAATCTAGATGATTCTGGTTGAAGGGGACGATGCTGCCTAGCGGATACGTGACACCATGGCTTTGATTTCAGCGGGTAAGACGCCCCTCTGCCTCCACACCTCATTCGAATTCGAATAGATTGAGTGAATCTCATTAATTAACTCCAATTTATAGAAACTACCATGAAATTTCCGAATAAGAGTGAGGTTGTGATTCGGTACCTCTCCAACGCTTCCTCCTATTCCTATTGATCAGATCAAAGCCAAACCTATCTAGTCTTGCACGTTGTCATCGACCGCTCTTGCCAAAAACAAAGAAATTCTATCTTGGGAACTAAAAAAGAATCGGAATGGGAAGTATTTATTTCTGGATTCTCTGGCTAGCTTACCAACCTCCAGACCGTCATGGCATGATTTTGCTGATATAGTTGGATGAAGGATCTCTCACAAGATGTCTACGTATCTTCATCATACCAATCCTCTTAGGGATAATCAGGCTCGAACTGATGACTTCCACCACGTCAAGGTGAGCTCTTTCAGGAGCGGATTTTCTCTTCACTCGTTGTGGAGTGGGGGTTGCAGTCTACCTCCTATATCGCGAGTTCTCTGGTAGTGACTCGGGGTGTTGGATGCGTGTTCAATGTAATATATTGTCCCCTTGTCGGTAGTGGCCATTGATTGAGCTTCCGCAGAAAGTGATTGGTGGCACCTGAGAGGAAAACTGATAAAACTTAATTCATTGTTGAAAAAGCACCTGGATTCACAGGGCAAGCTCAAAAAGGGATATTGACTTGTGCGCTGAGAGTGTGAATGGGGATTGGATAATAGAGAATCTTGATCCCCGACTGGGTGCTATTTCATGAACCTTCTTACATTGGCGAGAGTAGACAATCTCTTCTTGTTGGATTGGTATCTGATTCGGGAGGAAACATAGATATGGGAAGCTCGAAGAAAGGTTTATAGGAAGCTCAAGGAGAGATCTTTATTCGGAGCAAGCAAAGCAAGTCCCTCCATACCAGCTAGCAGTCTTGTTTAGGGCCTTCTTTACGGAGTAAGCTTCCCGGGCCGGGACTCAAAAGAATTTGGCGAAGTGTTTGTTCCTGAAAGAGGGAAGTGGAAAGACAAAGAGGGATAGGGAGTTCGACCAGCCCTCCCTAGTGCTGATGCAGTGGGTTATTATTTAGCTCTTCTTATCTACCAGATGAATAGATATAAATGGAATGGAAAGGGATCTGTATTTCCTCGGATCTAATCATGCAAAGCTAGCGTAGCGCCATGACTTCAAAGTTGCTTCTCTTTATCAATTCTGGACAGTTCTATAGAGAGAAATGGCCGCTTCAGCCTGTCAATCATTTCCATTTCCACAAGCGTTGTTTGCTTGTCAGGTATTCCGCTAGCCGGAGAATCCAGAAATAAATACTTCCCATTCCGATTCTTTTTTAGTTCCCAAGATAGAATTTCTTTGTTTTTGGCAAGAGCGGTGGGTGACAACGTGCAAGACTAGATAGCCCCTACTTTTAGTAGATGGAGATGCGCACCTAGAAAAGACGGATGAAAGAGAACCTGCCCTTCTGACTTCTTCTCTTGTCTGTCCTTTATGCAAAGAGATCGCGAGAGGGCGAATATGAAACTCTAGAGGAAGACTCAGAAGATGAATATGGGAACCCTGGGGAAAGCTCAGAGGACAAATATGGGACTTTAGAGGAAGACTTAGAAGAAGATCCCGAGGACGAATACGATAGTCCAGAGGAAGATTCTATCTTTAAAAAAGAGGGTTTTATTGAGCATCGAGGAACAAAAGAATTTAGTCTAAAATACCAAAAAGAAACAATATCAAGCATGGCATGAAAAAGCATAGGCCACAGTCAAAAACGAGCTCTTTTTACCACATAAGCATGAACTTTCCTACTCTTTTCCAAACCAAACCAAACTATTTGCAAACCAATGTATGAAAGAGGGGGTCCCACCAATTTATTCAGAAAACTAAGAAAACCAAGAAAACGAAAAACCAAAACGAAAACGAAAAAGAAGACGCTCCAAGAACAACACAACTGTGCATGAAACAATAAAAATGAAGCGTTTGGAAGGAACCTGGGATTTTTACTGATGAAGAAGGGGATGTCTTGGACATCCCAAAGCTTTGACGCTTGTACTTCTTGGATATTTCTTGGGGTGACACGCGTGGTATCCCCAAGCTTGAGCTTTAGTCCATCCTTCATCTCATTACTCATTCCTTCCATACACTTGAAAATTTTCCTTTATACAAAACTTCACACAATCTTTATTAGGAACATTAGTGCACTCAATATAAAAGGTCTTAAGGTTCAGTTCTAACACCAAATAAACTTCCATTAGAACACTAGCTATCGTAGCACTTCCCTCAAAAAGCTCAATTCCCCAAAAGTGTTGGAAATATGCCCTAGAGACAAATAGTAGTAAGGACTATTATCATACTTCATATAGTTTATGATTAAGTTTTATATCATGCTATAACTGTATTGAGTGGAAACATCCATACACGTGTGATATACAAACAACCAGGGGTTCCCAGTGAAACTCTAGTCACTCGTTCATTGGTCAACAGATGATCATGTTTCCTGATCATGTGGCATTTATGCTAGTTGGAAATGAGGTCATCTCATTCGGAGAATGAGATGATGAACCAATACCCAACCTAAACATCGTGGCCCTATCATGTCATGAATTTCAAGTTATGATGATTAGAAATGGATCCTCGTAGACTATTCCTTAGACCGTGAGGCTATATCAATCACTGTCTCCCGAGTGTGCTTAGATAGCATCAAACGCCATCTAGTAAAACGGTGGTTATAAAGGTGTGTTTAGGTATTCGGAGGAAACCGTAGAGGCAATATATGTCAAGAGCGGGATTTGTCCGTCCATGTGACGGAAAGATACTCAAGGGCCCACTCGGAGAAGTTATATCCAATAGCTGCGTAGCGTGTGATTGGATCACGGGGATATCACTTGTCGGAACGAGTTAAGTAGCATTGTTCGATGCAGATTGAACGACATGGTGATGTCATTGATCAGATCTCGGGCAATGCAAGTATCGAATGACAAAGGGAATAAGACACGACTGTCCCGGTTCAAACGACGAAAGATCTTCATGGAAAGCACAGGGGTCACATGGCCATCCAGGTCCCTCTGTTGATCATTGGTGTGGGAGTGTCCCGACCATGTCTGGAGTGTTCCCGAACCGTAGGGTATCACTCTTAAGGGCTTGATGATGCTTAGAGAGTGTTTATAGGATCGGTAGAATCACCGAAGAAAAGAAGGGAGAAAACCGGAAGGGTTTTGGTAAGTCCGAAGGATGTCCGGAGTGGAGGTGGAAGGTGTTCCATGGCCACGGAGATTGAATAATATGTGAATGAATGTGAAATGTTGATTTAATCATTTATTCATAATTATTTAATAAATAGAAAATCAATTAAAAGGTCAAAAGGCTTAATGGGCCAATTCCGGAGGGAGACGGCCCATTAGGGAAAAGGAGAAAGGGGAGAAGGGGCAAGGGGGAGGCCGGCTGGGCCTAGCCCCTCCCAGAGGGCCCACTAGTGGTCGGCGGCCACCTCCTCCCCCTCCTCTCCTTTAGTCCCACCCCGAGACTTGAGGGGAGGTAGTACCTCCCCTCCCCCTATATAAAGTGGGGTATTTGGCCTAGAAAAATACACCCAATAATCAATAAAGGTCTCCCCACTTTTGGGAGGACCTCTAATTGTTATTTTGTCTCTCCCCCTCTCTCTCTCATGACCGTGGTCCCAAGTCTAGACTGCGTGAGCGAGAGACATCTTCACCGCGGAGCGCCATCGCGCTGCGGGATTCGGATCCGGGAGCTCTACTTCCACAACTGCTACTGGATCGGGGTAGAGGGAGTCATCGTCAGGCACCAGACGTGTGTAACTCCCTGCGAGGTGTCGCACTTGAGGCACTCAAGTCATTGGATCCAGAAGGAGCGCAAGGACTTCACCACGACCTTGAGGTTGGCTTCGGCTCGTCTACATCAACCACGCTGTCCTGAGCGTTGACAACGCTTTTCGGTCTTCAAGGGTAAGTTCGCGAAAATCCCCTCCCATTACTGTATTACTAATAGATAGGTCCTAGCAGCTTCAGGGGTTCAGGGGCGTAGAGTAAAATTTATTGTTTTTATGCGCGGAACCCCTACAGTGGTATCAGAGCTAGATCTATGTGTAGTAATGCTAGTACGGGTAGAACACACAAGATGTAGCGTGTGGGCGTTGATCTTTTAGTTGTTACCCTCCCACGTGTACTTGAGTATACCGCAGTAATGCTTGATGAACATTTGTTGGTCTTGAATGCATTTGAATCCTTTGTCATTGTGTTGACTTGGTCGTCTTATTTGCTTCTATCTTGACTTGTGATAGGGTACATCGAGTGATCCTTTGAGGGAAACTCAGGACTCGCCGACTTTTGATGATACTGTGGTACCGCTGCGTTCCAGACTAGATGAGTTGTCGCTACTTTCGCGACTGCGTGACCGCGTGAAGAAGCTAGAGCATGAGTTGCCCATGCTTCGCGGTAACGCGGATGTATGGAAGTCGAAAGAGGAAAAAGCCGCCCGAGAGCGATGCTTGGCGAGTGTGACGAATGGCGACCAATTCAAGTGTTAGTTTGCCTGCTCTCATCTTCTTCTTGTTGTCACTCGCAATTGTACGCTGTACTTATGCTGCTGTTGCTGCTTCGTATAGTTCTCAGCACGCGTCATCCGCAGGAGGAGAAGGATAGAATTGCCATTCGCATGCATGATCTCGCCCAGGAACAACTTCAAGAGAGTGGATACTTCTGGGTGGATCATGATCGCGATCTTGACTTCTTGGCGATCTCAGAGGATCGCAGACACGGTGCTGCACTTTCTGAAGAAGTCGCAGTCATGCTTGAAGAACATTTATCGGGCGATGTTTCCGCTGGATGATACTCCATCAAGCTTGCTGGCCCTCCTTGCCAAGTTTCAAGACCTGACCGCGGTTCGCGAGTGCGTGAGGCGACAGTTGGTGGCTGGTGCCAAGGCTGCTCTATCAATGGTTATTTGCCGACAGCCTGGCGACGTGGATGTTGTGGCAATTGCATTCTGGCCTTGCACCACCGGCAGGTTCTGCCTGGAATATGGTGCCGCACTACCAGGCGGTGGATCGCCCAGCAGAAGAGATCGTCGACTTCTTCGAGGAACAGACCAACGTTCTCCTGCTGCAGTAGTAGCCTAGTTTGTATCCTACACATAAGTATACTTGTGTTGTAAAGTTCATATAAATGTTGTGTATAATTTATTGTCGAATATGTATAAAGAGCTTTGTTAGCATGAAGTGCGTTGCACTATGCGAGTCCCTTTCGTTAGCCTGGTCATGCTTTTATTTCTGTCCCTTGTCAACCTGTCAGATGTGTTGCAGCTGGGTTGATGTTTGTGTCAAGGGTTTCGATTGATGTACCAGCTACTCAGGATATCGCGTTTTGGTTCGTAGAACAAATGTATTTAGGGTGGCGCAGCCCCCGAGTAGATAAATTGGAAAAGTAAAGGAAAACACAGAGCTTGGGGGCACTTAGCTTTATTTATTCGAAGAATACTGCGAGGTACAATATGTGGCTAAGTAGACTTGGCTGAGTAGCCTTATTTGCAATGTAAAAAGTAAAGAGCGACTAAGGGTAGAAGCGTCGCAGTTGTGCAACGTTCCAGGGGTTGGAGTATGCGACTCCTGTCTCTAAATCTTGAAGGCGATAGGCGCCACCTGGGATTACTTCTGTAATCACGTACGGCCCTTCCCAGGGGGACTCGAGCTTGAGATGCCTCTGCTGCTTCAGTCGTAGGACCAGGTCACCTTCGACGAAGGATCTAGGGCGAAGCCTCCTACTGTGGTAGTTGCGTAGGTTCTGCTGGTAGATCGTGGATCTTTCCGTAGCGATTTCCCTTGCCTCGTCAAGGAGGTCGACATGAAGGGAATATGCCCGAGAGGCAATAATAAAGTGGTTATTATCTTATTCCATGTTTATGATAAATGTTTATTTTGCATGCTATAATTGTATTGATCGGAAACATCAATACATGTGTGTTTAATAAACAAAAAGGGGTTCCTAGTTATGCCTCTCTTATAGACTAGCTCGTTGATTAACAAGATGATCAAGGTTTCCTGATCATGGACATTGGATGTTGTTAATAATGAGGTCACAACATTGGTGGAATGATGTGATGAACATTCATCCGAAGTATAGCATTACGATCAAGTCATTATGTTTATATTGCTATAACATCATACGAAGTAATCTTTATCCTTAGACCATGAGATCATGTTAATTGCTAACACCGGAAGAGTATCTTGATAACATCAAACGTCACACCGTAACAAGGTGACTATAAAGATGGGTTCAGATTACTGAAGGTGTTATGTTGAGGCTCATGGATCAAGAGTGGAATTTGTCAATCCCGATGACGGATAGATATACTCGGGCCCTCTCGGTGATATCACATTGAAATAGCTTGCAAGCAAGTGATGTGATCACTAGAATGTTATATCACGAGAGCGAGAAAGAGTGCATGTCGATGCGAGATCAAACTAGGTATGGAGATACCGATGATCGAATCTCGGACATGTAATATATCATGGGACAAAGGGATTTAGTTACTAGCGTTAAAGGTTCTCACGATCACGAAGTCATCGTTGAATGTGTAGGAGTCGATTATGGATCTCCGTGTCCCGCTTCGATTATTGATCGAGAGGGTCTCGATCATGTCTGCATTATTCATGAACCGTAGGGTGACACATAAGGGATACCGACACCATTTGGAGCAAATATGTTTGAGATAAAGATTTAAGAAAGCTGGAATTATTTCAATAGACACAAACTGTTTGGGTGAAATTGCCGAAATTGGTTCTGCATGTAGTATTGAAATGTTGCAGGGAGTTTTATGTGAATGTTTGTTAATTAAAGTAATTAACAAAATTCTGAATAAAAATAATAAAAGAGTTTTATTAAATGAGAGAGCATTAAATTTGGAGAAATTTAATGCATTTAAAGTGGAGACTTTAAAGGGAATGTGAAGAGGCATTTTAATGTGGAGGGTTACCACCACATGAATGGAGGAGGTGAAGAGACACCTCCTCCATGCGCCGGCCATGAAGGAGGGGCACCCCCCTCCTCCGATAAAAGGCCACCCTCTCCTCACTTCTCAAATACACCTCCTTGTGAAGGATCTCTCTCCCCCTCTAGTATTATTCCCCCATGGTCTCGGATTAGCGAGATACATGTTCCCGGTGGCTTTATCTGGAAAGGTTCTTTGCTTCGCTGCTTTCTTTGGAAGCGAGGGACGGAGGTTGTCAGTGCAGGACGTGTGTGCGATCATGGATGCACCGCTGCTGTGCTGGACTTGGTGGTCTTTGGAGTTGGATCGATGGGCGTCTTTGGGCGGACTGCTGGATTTCATCACGATCTTGAGATCGGCAAGTGTCGACTACATCAACCACGAGTTCCTACTGTTAACAAAGCTCGTTGTCTCTGAGGTAAGTTCTCTTTGGATGTATGTCCACCGTTGCTCTGTACCTAGTAGATAGATCTTGGCGTGTAGTTCACACCGTAGGAAATTTTTGTTTTCTATCTTTGCGGACCCAAGGGTATCAGAGCCTGATCTATGCGTAGGTGCTTAGCACGGGTAGTACACATATGTTTATATATGGGCGATGATGATCATGTTATTGCATCTTCTATGTATTTTGGATATTGGTTGCATAGTGGGATGAAGCAGCCCGGACCAACCTTACATGTCATCGTACATGAGACCGGTTCCACGACTGACATGCAACTTGTTTTGCATAAGTGGCTGGCGGGTGTCTGTCTCTCCTACTATAGTCAATATCTGATTTACAACAAGTTGCTGATAACTTAGTTATCCTCGTTGTGGTTCATGTTCTTAGGTAAGAACGGTTCTATCTCCGAAAGCCCTAAGCCACGTAAAACTTGCAATTGATAAATTAGAGGCGTCTAGTTTAGATCGTTGCTGGGCTAGTGTCTTGATATGGTATTGTTGTAAGTAGATGTATGACAGATACTCTTACAACACATTCAACGTGTAAGTTCCATAGACCTTGGCCTTACACACAAAGGAATGATAGAGATCATACCACGATGCAAGTGATAGAGATCAAATGCATGGACCATATCATCTCACTTTACACATTAGATGTTAGCATCTTATACTGCTAGTTTGGCGCTTTCTGTAGCATTGTAAGATGATCCCTCATTTAAATATCAAGATAAAATGTGTTCTTCCTTAAGTATGCACCGTTCTATGGATCGTGTTTTTGAGACATCACGTGATGATCGGGTGTTCTCAACTCTACGCTTTCATGCAATGGGTGTAAGACAGTTTTACACACGCGAATACTAAGGTTCTTACTTGGCGAGCCTAGCATGTATAGACATGGCCTTGGAACACGGACCGAAAGGTTAAGCATGAGTCATATAGTTGATGTGATGACCATATTGATGCTCGCCTTTGAAGCTACACCGACTCACGTGATGATCGGACTTGGTGTAGTGGATTTGGTTCATGTAATCACCAAAAAGGCACGAGGGATGTCGTTTTTGAGTGGGAGTTCATTTCTAATTTGGATTAGTCGAACTCTATTTGTCATAAACTAAATCGAAGTGAATTTGCATAGTTTGTTGTAGTCATTGGCATTCGTTTTCTACCCTATGCTTAGTTTTTATTTGAGATAATAGAACTATAGAATTCTGGATATTTACTTTACAAACTGGTATCGTATTGTTTTGAATGTCAATTTAAAGTTTATAAGTCCTATTGCAAACTTTCAGCAAACTCTATTTACTCCATGAAGTTTAATAAGTAGTATTAAATCAAGAGTAAGAATTCCAATGTTAGTATCTAAAGTATCATGTTTGCCTCCATGATTATTGATATTCAAAAAGTTGTTTTAATATCAAGATTATATTGGAGCTGAAAATTGTTTCAGAAACCATCATGTGTGAAAGATATTGTGATATCTGACACAAAGTTTTTGGTTGCATTATGATAGAGTGTAATTTAGCAAAATACATGTTCTCATATTGTATGAGAATTTGTGAAGGATTGAGATGCTAGGCATCCGAATCTACCAAAAAGGTTTTGGGAACTGATCTTATACTCGCGATTCTTCCTTATAGGCTATAGTAGCTTGATCATGAAAGTTGTCATGATAAGGATGAATAGAAAATGTAAGTAAAATGTTTACTACACTAATAGATTACTAAAGAATGGATTTTTTGAAAGAACACCAAACATTTGATGATGGTGATCCACTTCAAAGTGCAAGTCCAAAGGTATTAGTATTTGACTATATACGCTTTGTACTATGTGTCATGTGAATGACACCACTATTGATGTTGATAGATTCGTTTAAAAGAAAAGGAATTGCTGAAAGAGAATCTATAAAATATTTGGCAGAAAATAAAAGGTTGGAGATGTCCAACTTAGGTATATAGAAGATATACATGTTATGGCTATATTCCTTGCTTGTTAAACAATGTGGTTCTTAGGTATTGGATACCGAATTGGTTGGTATGAAGTGTCATACAGGACAACGCAATTCATGAACTACAATGGCCTAAGTAACCAGCAAGAGAATGAGTGATGATGTTCATCGAAAACAAATAAAGTGTTATTGTGTTTTTCGTTGTCATCAAACCAAGCCTTCAAGATTTGTTTAAATAATTGTTATTTTGTTCCAGTATTATGAGAATAATGGCTGTTCAAATAATTACCGTATTCCATAAAGGATGGATGAACTTTTACAAGTCTAGTTGGAGAAATCACATCCATAAACACTATTGCTAAAATGTCGCAAGACAAATGATTGAAAGATCACTTATGAAGTGACATCGCTGTTTAAATTATATTTGAAAGAAAAAATGAAGAAACTCCATGTTGATGGAATTTTGGAGTCCTTGATTTTGATCAATTGACGCTTGTGAGACTTTCCTCGAGATAATTGAAACTCCGTTCATAGGCCAGAGAGGAACGGATGACTAGCTTATTGAAAATTGTGCACGCTGATGTGCATAGTCCATTATGTTTAGCCATATGCGATGGATCTTTTTGCTTCATATGCTTTCTCCGAAAATTTGAGTGAATATATCTGTATATTTACTTAATAAGGAAGAAGTATGAAACATTTGAAAATTGTTCAAAGACTTTCAAGATGAAGTGGAAAATCATTGTAACAAGAAAATAAAGAGTTTATGATTCGATCATAAAGGAAGATATTTGAGTTACATGTTTAGCAAAACACCTAAGATTTGAGGAATTGTTCCATGAGTTGTGTTTCCCGATAAACCATAGGAGTATGGCATATTCGAGAGATGAAATCAAACCATGTTTGACATGGTAAGATCAAGGGTGTCATTTATAAAACTGCCATTATGTTTTAAGGATTGAAGCTTTAGAGACTACCGCTTTTACACTGAAAAGAGCACCATCGTGATCCATTGAAATGACACCATATGAGTTATGGTTTGGGATAAAACCTGAATTGTCTTTTCTTAAATTTTGGTATGCTATGCATAAGTAAAATGTTTACAACCAAAGTCGGATAAGCACGTATTTGTAGGTTATCCCAAAGAATTTGTTGGGAATTTCTCCATAACACCAAGGACAAAAGAGTTTGTTACTTGGAACGTCAAGTTTCTTGAGAAGGAACTTTTCGTGAAAAGTTAAGTGGGAGGACAATAGAACTTTGATAAGGTTGTTGAACCTTAGCTATATGTGCTAAATGGCCTTGCGCGGAGAAAGTGTCCTGGTGGCGGCCACAATGCTCATGGCTCCCGTGATTACAAAGGTTGTGATCTCGGAGATTAGAGTTCCTATTGAACCGTGTGGGTCGGTAAGAATCAAATAGTAAGATTTGATAAGCAAGTCGTTATTGTTTTGACAATGATGAACCGACTACATGCAAAGAAGCGATGATGGGCCCGGACTCCATAAAATGACAAGAAGTCATAGAATCCGTGATAGTATCCATACACGAGAAATCAAGTTTCTGAACTTGGAAGACCCTCCGGAAAGGCGTGAAGCCTACCGGTTGTGTTTGGATCTATAAAGAAATAGACACGGGTGTTTAACATCTATGAAATAGTTGACATGTCGGAAAGAAGTTTACGACAATGATTCAAGGAGTTGACTATGACAAGATTTGACTTTCATAGCGATATATAGTCTTGACGGATTAATGTAGCAACCACTACATATAATTTGGTATATGGTAGTTGAATAAACAAAACAAGGTTCTTCTAATAGAACGGTAACCTAGGACATGTACATGACATGGTCCGAAGGGTTTTGTTAATTCAAAGGGTGCTAAAAGGGCATGTAAACTTCAATAGTTGAAGTAAGCATAGCGGAGTTGGAATCTTCACCATGATGAAACTGTTAAAAGAGTTTAAATTCATCAGAGATGATGAAGATGCTTGCATTTGCAAGAAATTAAGTGGGAGCACTGAGACATATTTCTAATACATTATGTAGAGAACATATTGTTGATTGGAAATGATGTATCTTGAATTGACACAAGTTAAGGATTTCATTAAAATAAGATTTCGATGAAAGACTTGGGCAAACACAGAATATTAGGCATCAATATCTATATGGATAGATTAAGGCGCTAATATGGTTGTGCCAGACATACATATATAAGATATTGAAAGGGTTCAATATGGAAACAACAAGAAAGGTTCTTGCTGCATGGAAAGGATTGTATCAAGATTCAAGTGTTTCAACACTTGGTGAGTAAAATCACATGAAGATTTTGATCGATTATACCATGATATGTATATATCCAGAATGTCCTATGCTCTAAATGTTATGAGCATATACCAGAATGATTCATAAGATGATCATTGGACAATAGTAAAGATATTCTTATGAGCTTTTGAAGAACTAAGAATATATAATGTATAAGTGACAAATAGTTAAAGGTAGTTCATTGTAAAGTGTTACATTGATACTAGTCCTGTCACAAGATACAAATTAAATTTATCTCAATTTAGACTATGGGTGGCACAATATAATGGAAAGGATGTTCCATGTTGGATTTGGATGAGTTCCAAAGTTGAGACATTGTGACGGATACTACAACAAAAGGGCTAAGTATATGACTGCTATAGTAGCAGCATAGGAGAGCATTTGTGTTAAGTAGTTTATTATCAAACTAGGTGTGGTTCAAAGTGGGCTAATACTATGAAGATATATTGTGTGACAATAATATCAACATATTTTGAGCCGAACGAACTAAAGGTCTCACCAAAGGACCAAATTTATACAATGCCATCTCATTTGAGAATGAGTGATGCGTAGAGACGCAAAGACATGCAAATACACACGGACCTGAAACTGTCAGATCCAGAGATTATGTTAACCACTAGCAATAGCGTATATGCAACACCAGAAAGCCATAGGTGTTCAATACGCAAAGTTTTTCAAACTAGATTATTGACTCTAGTGCAAGTGGGAGACTGAAGGGAATATGCCCGAGAGGCAATAATAAAGTGGTTATTATCTTATTCCATGTTTATGATAAATGTTTATTTTGCATGCTATAATTGTATTGATCGGAAACGTCAATACATGTGTGTTTAATAAACAAAAAAGGGGTTCCTAGTTATGCCTCTCTTATAGACTAGCTCGTTGATTAACAAGATGATCAAGGTTTCCTGATCATGGACATTGGATGTTGTTAATAATGAGGTCACAACATTGGTGGAATGATGTGATGAACATTCATCCAAAGTATAGCATTGCGATCAAGTCATTATGTTTATATTGCTATAACATCATACGAAGTAATCTTTATCCTTAGACCATGAGATCATGTTAATTGCTAACACCGGAAGAGTATCTTGATAACATCAAACGTCACCGTAATAGGGTGACTATAAAGATGGGTTCGATTACTACGAAGGTGTTATGTTGAGGCTCATGGATCAAGAGTGGAATTTGTCAATCCCGATGACGGATAGATATACTCTGGGCCCTCTCGGTGATATCACATTGAAATAGCTTGCAAGCAAGTGATGTGATCACTAGAATGTTATATCACGAGAACGAGAAAAGAGTGCATGTCGGTAACGAGATCAAACTAGGTATGGAGATACCGATGATCGAATCTCGGACATGTAATATATCGCGGGACAAAGGGATTTAGTTACTAGCGTTAAAGGTTCTCACGATCACAGAAGTCATCGTTGAATGTGTAGGAGTCGAGATGGATCTCCGTGTCCGCTCGATTATTGATCGAGAGGGGTCTCGATCATGTCTGCATTATTCGCGAACCGTAGGGTGACACACTTAAGGGATACCGACACCATTTGGAGCAAATATGTTTCAGATAAAGATTTAAGAAAGCGCTGGAATTATTTCAATAGACACCAAAACTGTTTCGGGTGAAATTGCTGAAATTGGTTCTGCATGTAATATTGAAATGTTGTAGGGGGTTTTATGTGAATGTTTGTTAATTAAAGTAATTAACAAAATTCTGAATAAAAATAATAAAAGAGTTTTATTAAATGAGAGAGCATTAAATTTGGAGAAATTTAATGCATTTAAAGTGGAGACTTTAAAAGGGAATGTGAAGAGGCATTTTAATGTGGAGGGGTTACCACCACATGAATGGAGGAGGTGAAGAGACACCTCCTCCATGCGTTGGCCATGAAGGAGGGGCACCCCCCTCCTCCTATAAAAGGTCACCCTCTCCGCACTTCTCAAATACACCTTCTTGTGAAGGATCTCTCTCCCCCTCTAGTATTATTCCCCCATGGTCTCGGATTAGCGAGATACATGTTCCCGGTGGCTTTATCTGGAAAGGAGTTGCTGCTTCCGCTGCTTTGCTGGAGCGAGGGACGGAGGTTGTCGGGTACCGGACGTGTGTGCGATCACGGATGCACCGCTGCTTTGCGGTGCTGGACTTGGTGGTGCTGGAGCTGGATCGATGGGCGTCTTTGGGCCGGACCTGTTGGACTTCATCATGATCTTGAGATCGGCAAGTGTACGACTACATCAACCACGAGTTCCTACTCGTTAACAAAGCTCGTTGTCTACGAGGGTAAGTTCTCTTTGGATGTATGTCCACCTGTTGCTCTGTACCTAGTAGATAGATCTTGGCGTGTAGTTCACACCGTAGGAAAATTTTTGTTTTCTATGCTGCGGACCCAACACGATGGAGTCTTCGAGTGCGAGGGATGACTCTTGCTCACTATGGCGACCACATGATGCCTTGTACCGTGCCGGTAGTAGCACTACTTCGGCTCCGTGCACCATGAAGAATGGTGTGTAGCCCGTGGCGCTATTTGGAATTGTGCATAGGCTCCAGAGTACAGATGGAAGTTCGTCCGGCCAGCAACCCGTGGCTTGTTCAAGTGGCCGGAGGAGTCACTTCTTGATGCCGCCGCAGACAAGCCCATTTGCTTTTTCCACCTGACCGTTGGTCTGTGGATGTGCTACTGAGGCGTAGCTGATGTTGATCCCTAGGTTCTCGCAGAATTCTTGGAACTCCTTGAATGTGAAGTTCGTCCCGTTGTCGGTGATGATGTTGTGCGGCACTCCAAAGCGGTAGACGATGGACTCAAAGAACTTGACTGCACTATGTCCTAATTGGTTGGTCATTGGCATGGCCTCAATCCACTTGGTGAATTTGTCGACTGCGACCAAGAGGTAGACGTAGCCTCCTCGTGAGGACCTTGGGAGTTTGCCGACCATGTTGAGTCCCCATTGCGCGAAGGGCCAGGCCAACGGAATTGGCCGGAGTTCTACGCCAGGTGCGTGCGGCTTGTCCGCAAATCATTGGCATGCGTTGCACTTCTGGACGATGTCCTTGGCGTCGCGTATGGCCGTAGGCCAGTAGAACCCAGCTCGCAGAGCTTTGGCCTGGCGCTGATCGGCGTGGTGCCCGCAGGTCCCTTCATGGATGTCGAGGAGAACAGATCTTCCGTCGGCCATGGAGACGCATCGTTGCAGTACTCCTGTGATGCTGCATTTATACAGTTCGTCGTTGATAACAGCGAATGCCTTGGATCACCGCGCGATGTGCCGTGCATCAGTCGGATCATCTGGTAATTTTTTGCTGAGGAGATACTGATGTACGGTTGTGTCCAGGATTGCTCAATCATCATGACGCTCATTGGTCCCTCGAGTCCTGTGTCCAGCTCCAAGTCATCGAGTGCCATTGGCTCATTGGGCGGCATAGCCCCCGAGTCTGTTACTGCGCTTGTTTTCTTCTCTGCGGCCTTTGGCTTGATGGAGCATTCGCAGATGCGCTCGAGAAATACCCCAGGTGGTATGGGGGCGCAGGTAGAGCCTATGTTGGCGAGTGCGTCCGCCTCTTCGTTGCTTTCGTGACCTACGTGCCGCAGCTCGCAACCGTCGAAGTCTCCTTCGAGTGTGTCGTAGAGGTCGCGGTACGCGATCATGTTGTCGTTCAGTGCGTCGCACTCATGCATCGTTTGGTTGACGACCAACTTAGAGTCGCCGTATATGATGAGCCTCTTGGCGCCGCAGGCTTTTGCCATCCTCATCCCGTGCAACAGGGCCTCGTATTCAGCCTCGTTGTTGGAGGCTATGAACTGCATTCGCAGGATGTACTTCAGCTTGTCCCCTTGAGGTGATGTCAGTATGACACCTGCGCCTGCTCCGTCCTTCCGCTTGGACCCGTCGAAGTGCATTGTCCACAGGTAGGACATGTCTGGTTTGTCCGGGAGCTGGTTCTCCATCCAGTGCACGAGGAAGTCAGGGAGAACTTGTGACTTGATTGCGTCGCGCTTTTCATATGTGATGTCTCGTGGAGACAGTTCTATTCTCCAAAGCGCGACTCGCCCCATGGCGTCGGGGTTGTTGAGGATATGCCCCAACGGGGCATCGTTGACCACCACGATTGGGTGTTCCTGGAAGTAATGGCGCAGTCGCCGGGCGGTCATGAAGACACCGTACGCCAGCTTCTGGTAGTGTGGGTACCGCTGTTTTGTTGGCGTGAGGACCTCGCTGAGGTAGTATACTGGGCGTTGCACGCCGTGGACCTTGTTTTCCTCAGCTCGCTCGACAACGAGCACTATGCTGACCACCTGGTTGGTGGCTGAAATATATAGCAACACTGGTTCCCTTTCTCTTGGGGTCACCAACACTGGCAAAGTGGATAGCAGGCGCTTTAGATCTTCGAATGCTTCTTGCGCTTCGTTGGTCCACTCGAATTTTTCAGCTTTGTGGAGGAGCTGGTAGAAGGGCAACGCTTTTTCACCCATCCGGCTGATGAATCGGCTGAGGGTCGCGATTCGCCCAGCCAGCTGCTGGACGCCCCTTATGTTTTTCGGCTTCTCCATGGCCAGTATGGCTTTTATTTTCTTCGGGTTTGCCTCGATTCCCCTCGCGGAAATGAGATACCCGAGTAGCTGCCCAGATGGTACGCCGAAGGCACATTTGTCCGGATTGATCTTGATCCGGTAGCGGTCGAGGTTGGCAAAGGTTTCACGCAAATCGTCGATTAGGGAGGCTTCCTCCTTGGTCTTGATTACTATGTCGTCGACATAGACTTGAATGTTGCGACCCAGTTGTTCCTTGAGGCAAGCCTGCATGCACCGCTGGTAGGTGGCTCCCGTGTTCTTTAGCCCGAAGGGCATTGTGTTGTAGAACACCGAAGGCGTTATGGCGCTGTTTTCTCTTGATCTTCCTCCTTCATTCGAATCTGATTGTAGCCTGAGTAGGCGTCGATGAAACAGAGGCGCTCGCATCCCGCAGTGGAGTCGATGATTTGGTCGATGCGCGGCAACGGGAAGTGATCCTTTGGGCAGTGCTTGTTCAGAGAGGTGAAGTCCACGCACATCCGCAGGATGTTCGTGTCCTTTTTTGGTACCAGCACCGTGTTGGCGAGCCAAGTGCTTTCCTTGATCTCGCGTATGAACTTGGCTTCGAGGAGTCTATTGATCTCCATTCCAACTGCCTGCGCTCGTGGCTCAGACAATCGCCAAATTGTTTGCTTGACTGGCCTTGCGTCGGGGTTGATGTTGAGTGCGTGCTCGGCGAATTCCCTGGGAACTCCTGGCATGTCCGCAGGACACCAGTCGAAAATTTCCTAGTGCTCATGGAGGAATTCGACGAGCGCGAGTTCCTATGCGGGACTCAAGTTGTTGGCGATGAGGGTCGTCTTGGCGGGATCCGATGGGTGGACCTGCACTTTCTTCGTGTGCACCAATGAGTCGAAGGAGAGATCAGGTGAGCTTGGCCGGCTCAAGGGAGGCAGACTGTTGTCTGTCGTCTCCTTTAGTCTCGCGAGTTCCTCCTGCATGCCGAAGGACTGGGAAATTCTGTTGAATTCCCTGTCGCAACTGTCAGATCGCTCGAAGCTCCCGTTGATCGTGATGACGCCATTGGGACCTGGCATTTTCATCTGCAGGTAGGCATAGTGGGGCACTCCATGAACCTAGCGAACGCGACACGCCCGAGGATGCAGTGGTACTGTGAGGGCTAGTCGACGACCTCAAAGTCGATGCGCTCGTGCCGGAAGTTCTTCGGCGTGCCAAAGATGACGTCGAGGTTGATTTTGCCCAGGGGGTATACGCCTTTCCCTGGGACGATGCCGTGGAACGTTGTGTCCGAGGCCTCCAGGCAAGTTAGGGTGATCCTCATTGCTCGCAAGGTACTCGCGAATATAAGGTTGATGGCACTTCCGCCATCCATGAAGACGCGGCTCATGTCGAAGCCTCCGATTTGCGCCTCGAGTACGAGGGGGCAATGGCCTGGACGGGGTACCACTGAGGTACTCAGTGGTGGATGGTGGCGAGTGTGTGGCCAAGTTGACTTGGCGAGTGATGGCCTTCTGCACCCTATTGGAGGGGCGTCCCTTTTGGATCATCATGGTGCCCATGGCTCGTGGGTACGGTTCGCCTCCATGGTGCTGGTCCGGTGCGGTTGCAATCGGGGGTGGCCCAGGTGGAGGTGGCGGAGCGCCATGTGCCACGGCGCCTGGAGCGGCTCCATAGCCTCTTTCGACTGCATTGCGGTTCATCCGAACCAGTCCCTCATGGAGCTTGAGGAACTCGCGGCAATCCTTGAGGAGGTGGCTGGACTTCTTGCCATCATGCTTGTCGATGTACAAGTGCACCGTACATGGCCCGGACAGTTTGTCCTCAATGGAGCTCGCAGGTGCCTCGTCGCGAGTGCGGCATTGCCACACTTGCGTGGTTTTCCCGGAGTCGCGGTATCCGCCGCTACGGTATCCGCTGTTGCGGTTGTCGTCGCGTCTTTCGGCGTAGCCAGTCGCGACCATGTTGATGTCGTCACGGTCATCGTAAATGCGCATGCAACGCTTGCCTCGGCGATCGCGTCTGCGCTCGAGCTCCGCCTCCTTGTTGGAGTGAACGCGATTCTTCACTGAATCTTCTCCATCGGCCCACTGATTCGCGATCTCCATCAGGTGGTCGATGGTCTTGGGCTTTGAGCGGCCCAGCTCCTCTCTGAGTTCTAAGCGGCGGACGCCACCGTTGAATGCGTCAATCGCGCGATCCTCCGAGATGTTTTCTGCGGAGTTCTTGATGATGGACCACATTTGGATGTAGGAGCACAGCACTTCGCCAGATCTTTGCTGGCAGCATCTCAACTCTTCGATTGATGCGAGCCGCTTGTAAGTGTCCTTAAATTTGTGCACGAAGTTGTAAACCAGCTCGTCCCAACTGTGAATGGATCTGCGTGGGAGGTTGTTGATCCATGCTCGGGCGACGCCCTACAGCTGTAGCTGCAAGCATTGCATGGCGCAGCTTCGATCCTCCGTGGAGCTCGACGGAGATGTGGTCCTCCAGCCAGATCTTCGGGTCCTGTAGGCCGTCCAACTTCGGGTTCTCCGACGGGAGTTTAAACCCTTTAGGCATTCGTTTCTGCCTAATGGATCTGCTGAAGCATCTGGCGCCACAGAGCTCCACATCTTCCTCTTCTGAGTCAGTCGACCGAGCATGCCGTGCTCTTGATTTGTTGATCTTGCGCTGCGTGATGGCATCACGTGCGTCGTAGTCGTGGTCGTGTCGTCGTGAGCGGCGACGTTGAGACAAGTCGTGACTGTCATCGCTGGATGAGGGCGAGGAGTAACGCTTTGCTAGAGCTTTGCCCTTCTTTGGTTTCGGTGTCGGCTCCTTGTCGAGGGCGGCCTCGATTAATCCCAAGCCCGCGATCGTAGATTGGTGCATGGCAGCTCGGGGGTCCCCAGCTGGTGGCTGGTTGTTCAGGAGGTACATGGTGGCCGCTGTCACCGCAGCCTGTGGCGTCTTGGGGACCACATTGCTCCTGGTGTCGACTGTCATAGATCCGAAGTCGAGGACCTTTGCGGCCTCTATGCGTTCCTGCTCGGTGAGATGGGCCATCCGAGATTGCCTCTTCTTGGCGAGGTACTCATTGTCCTTTGAGGAGGATCCTCCATAGGAGGAGATCCCAGCACGACGAAGGCTCGACTCGTCTGCCGCCTTTTTGCGCACCTCGAGTTGCGCGATTGTTTGTACTTGGTGCTTGAATTCTTCCTTCAGGAGCCAATGATAGCCCATCAGCACCTCTTGCGGGGATCCGAAGGGTAGAGGGGTGCCTCGCAGGGCCTCGCGGTAGCGACCCCATTCTTGCTCGTTGAGCTTGATCACGACGCGTTCGTCGGTTTGCTCATTTACTATGGTTGGAGGTTCGACTGCTCCTCCGTTGTCAACGGGGGTGCGATTGCCACCGTTACCACCATTGCCACCGTTGTCGCCGTTAGGCGGGTCGGTTCTGTTGCCGCGATTGCCGCCGTTGTCGCGGTTGGCAGAGGTGTCGCCTGTGTTGATGACGGCGCACATGAAGTGATTGGGGAAGCTGCTGCTTCCACAACTCTCAGATCCGGAACCGTAGGTTCCATCTTCGCGATCGAATCGATCGAATCGCGATCGCTGTCATCGACCGTGTTCTCGGCTCGCCGGGCGTTGAGCTCGCTGAGGATGCCAATCGATGGAGGAAACCATGATGCTGGGGCAATCGACGGTGTCGTCGGCTGATCAGGCATGCGAAGCGTTCCCATCTTACCGACTTGGAAGCGGAAGCTCCCTATCGCCAGGCTGATTCCGTCGCCTACGGACTCGAAGGCCGGGCGAGTGGCCGGCGTGTGGACGGTGAAGTCGAACGCGCCGAAGACCTGGCGAATCTCCGCTATTGCGGAGTTGTAGATCGCGGTTGATGGGGCCGAAGAAGCCGCAACATCAGCACTCCCAATTCCCACAGACGGCGCCAATTGACGAGGGTTTAACTCATCAATGCCCATTGTTATGGACTTGGGTTTTGGAGAAGGAGGGAGCATTGGAGACATCTATCGGCTAGCAAACAAGCACACAGTGGACAAAGATTTACCCAGGTCCAGGCCTCGTAGAGGTCCCTACTCCTGCTTGTCTTCTCGTGGAATTATCGAAGGAACCGAAGGTTACAATGGTGCGCAGATGCAATCTGGCGAGGGTTGTGGAAACTAGGGTTGCGTGTGTCTTCCTCGCCGCCCCCTCCTAGCCCTTATATAGATAGGCTAGGTCTCTGGTAGCAGGTCGAGTCGGTTACAAATTAGGGTTTTCCCCTTCAAACTTTCTATCTTTAGCTTCTTCTTGTTCTTCAAGAAATCGAGAGTCCGTAGGTTACTCGAGTCCTTCATTTGGACCTTGGCGACACCGTGGCCCTGTACGTACTTAGGCCTTATATACCAAGCTCGAGTACCTGTAGGGTATACCCATGTCAGTGGCCATGAGAGCATGGTCGTCAAACTACTATACCAAGGCCACCATGCCTGGGGTGCGCATTAGCATGTAACCACCCGAGGCCATTCGCCGGCTAGGATCGCCCAACGGGACACGCTCCGCCGTGCGAGAAGGAATAGCTAGAGGCGAGAGACTAGACCGGGAACACGAAGCTCCAATACGATGGACGATGTGATGACGATGGCTGTGAGCTTCGATTAGGGACGTGGGAGGTTGACTGGACATGGCGGGGACACATGGAGAGAAAGTGCGAGCTCCGATCTGAGACGAGCAACCGGATGTGAGCAAAGGATATGGGGATGGGAATATGGGAGAAGAGCAGAACAGAGAAGTAGATCTGGTCCATGAAGGGGTAAACTAGTCCACAGCCACAAAGGATAACGGGGAATACTGACAGGATGGGCCAAGAAGAGTTGACCTAACTGTGGTATTTGAGTTCAACCGTTTTTCATCTGGTGTTAGATTTGTATTCACTCTCATTTGACCCCTCTAGGCAATTGGTTGAGCTACTACAACCACTCCGCGAGATTACAAGCAATTCGGACCCCGCGATGCACTCGCACACCAACTTTCGGGCCGCAAAGTAACAAGCCTGTTGCGCCGCTGCTTCGCCGCCCACCTCCTCCCTCCCACATGAAACCTCACCTTCCTCTGGTCCGGTGGTGGCGTCCACCTCCTCTCCTTGCTCTCCCCTCCCGCCTCCCTTCCTCCAGTTCGGTGGCGGCGGACACATCCTCTCCTTGCTCTTCACTCCCACCTCCCTTCCTCCATCCACTCCCATCTTCCACAACGTCCTCCACCGTGCCGCCTACCTCGAGGTCCTTTCCATCTCCGGGCCATGTGCTCTGCCATGTCCATAGGGGTGTTGATATGAACGAGTGCAGAGGCGGGCATGTGACCTGACCTTCACTGTGTCGCTCTGTACCCCTGGGGGTGTCGACCCGACCTGGAGGTCCTCGCTAGCCCAGGTGCCTTGCAACACTGTCGACTCGGTCCTCTTCCGCGCCGCCCTGTACTTCACGGTCGTCGTCAGACCTCCACGCGTGCTATGAATGGAGGGCGGCGGTGCTACCGGCCGTCGGTGGCAGCTTTGCTCCGAGCACGAGGACGTTGCTGCGAGTAGTGGCCGAAAGTGCTACCATCGGCAGGCGTCAAAGCTACGGGTCGCCCCGTTGTGGCTATCATCAGTTTCCGGTTTTCATCACACAAGGAAAATTTGTGCGACAACCTTTTTGGATTTTGCATCATAGGAAGATTTTTTGTGCTAGAAACGTTATATGATTTTGCGTTATATGAAGAACTTTTTTGTTACAACCATCTGCGATTTTGCATCATACGAGTCTCATCGGAGGATCTTGCCGGATTCTCTCTACTACTATGCTACAATGTCACGAATATTTTGCTGCAGTCTCTATGGTTTTTTGCTAGAATCGTGTAAATTTTATGCTACAAAATCTCCGGCGAGAGTCCCGGCAAAGCCAGATTCGCTACAATAATACAATGTTTTTGCTCCATATGTTCTTTGAATTTGCATCATTATAAGATTATTTTGCTACTGATCTCCGACGTGGTCTCCGGGAAACTTTCTTTTGCTACAATTGTTCAGTAATTTTGTTATGTTAGTATATCTTTTTTGCTACGAGCGATTCCGGCTAGTTTTCCGGTGAAATCGGTATTTCTCTCGTGCTTCTGTAGACGAACCGTGTTTTTTTACACGCAGCAGATTTTTTCTACATAGCAGCAACGGTGTGCTTTTTGGCATAAAAGTGGACACGTTGTCAGCTGTTTAAGCCGGAGGCTGGAACGAGGACGCCTAGTCCTGTCCTTTCGAAAAAATGAAAATACACTCAGCATTTTATTTAGAATCTACCGGTAGGTGCTACGGGATCCCATAACGGATTCCACTGCCGTGCATGTGCTCTGCTCCGTGTTCTCTAGCGCCGGCCGGTTTTGTACTCACCTCTCCCTTGCGCAAGATCTCAAGATCTCCCGTTCCATGTCGGGTCCGCGCGACTTTTCGAAGCCGTAGCCGCGCATACTACAGAGGAAACGCACCCGCGCCGCTCGCCCACACCCCATGTGGGCTCTGCGCCGCGCTGCGCTTTCGCCGAAAGCATCTGCCATCCCAACTAACTCGTCGGCTGCCGCTTTCCATCCGTAACGGTCGGAAAGCACCACACCGTTCCCCTCCTACGCATCCTCACCCTCGCGCTCGCGCGAGCCTGGAGAGAGAGGAGTACGCGCGCACGTCTGCCGCGCCGGGCCGCCGTGCCGTGCCCAACACTTTCCACTTGCTCGCCCGCCGCTGCTTTCCCTTTGCTCTGCACGGCACGGCGAGTTAATCGAGCGACGGTCTCGTTTGGATTGGATTAGTTAGCGCAAGAGGAGAGAGCTTTGGAGCCGTTGGTTACGGGAACATATTGATCAAGAAGGTTCCGCTCCTGTTAGCGTGATGGTCCGGAAAGCGTCGCCCGCTCAGCTCACGAAATCGTGGATCGGCACGGCAGCTAAGCAAGGGGAATTGTTAATGAGCCTCATCATTAATTATGGCCATATTAGATACTACTACTAGTACGACGGAGATTCGAGTCCTCCTACATCACACGTCACATCAAAATCTATGGACGGATCGAAGGATCCAGCCGTTTGTTACGAGGGTGGGATTCGCTGAGGTAGGCTAACATACTATCTCTTGTGGTAGCCACCCCGATCGAGGAGATGTTTAATTATGAATGAATGAACGGAGTAGTGTCGATGACTGGATCTCACGTCACGCGCGTCACTTGGTCACTGCGTGGCTGCACACGCAACCTGTGTGCTTCCGTCCTGTGCTCGGTGCAGACGTGTCAACCACGGTGGCATTTTGTTCATCGTCGGACAGCTTATGCTATGTGCCAACAACATTTACTTTTGTGTTTCCTTTTTTTCCGCACGAATACGCGCAAGGCTTTGCGTGTTATCTTATCGATCGAAACAAGGGTTAAAGGTATCACATAGTATCTCTAGCACACACCTTGTAAGAGCGTGGGAGGCCCAGGGCAAAATCCGGTGTTTTTATTCTCGGATTGACGAAACTTTCGGTCGGTCTAGGGGTGTGCCAAGTCTCAGCCGTAACCTGGCTGGACACGCGGGAACGACGATTTTGGCAAAATTTGACACAAATTAATCCAGTTTTCGTACGAGACACGGCTCGGCCAATTTTACAAACATGTTCAGCCAAATTTTGGTCACATAGTCTGGCGCACAAAACAAGTGCGTAGAAAATAATTTAACAAGTTTTAAAACACAAGAACACCTCAAACTAGGCATTGCCTTTGAGCATCCACAGGTGCTCCACTAGACCATCCTGAAGTTGTTAATGCACATGCGGGTCTCGGATCTCTTGACGCATAGCAACAAAGTCAGCCCACGATGTTGGCACCTAGTGATCAGTCTCTGCAAGAGGACCCTATCTGAAATATGATTCTCCCAGATTATCATCAAGCACTGCCTCCTCCCTCTCGTTCTCAATGATCATGTTGTGCACGATCACATATGCATTCATCACCTCCCACATTTGCTCTTGTGACCAGGTCAGAGCGGGGAACCGGACAACTGCAAATCGAGCTTGGAGCACACCAAATGCCCGCTCGACATCCTTCATGTAAGCTTCTTATTCCTTGGCAAAGTTTGCTTGCTTGCCGATTAGAGGGCTTGACATAGTCTTCACAAATGTTGACCATCTTGGATAGATGCCATCTGCCAGGTAGTAGCCCTTGTTGTAGTGATGGCCATTGATCACATAGTCCACCGGGGGGAGCATGGCCATCAACAAGTTTGGAGAAGATAGGCGGAGCACTGCAGACAATGATGTCGTTGTTGGATCCTGCCATACCAAAGGAGTGCCAAATCCAGAGATCATGTGTAGCCACTGCCTCAAGTACCATACTACAACCTCCTTTGTGGCATTTGTACATTCCCTTTCAAGCAAACAGATAGTTCTTCCATTTCCAATGCATGCTGTCGATACTTCCAAGCATCCCAAGGAATCCTCTAGCTTCATTGATTGCAAGGATTCAAGTAGTGTCTTTGGCATTGGGTGATCTCAGATATTTTGGCACAATCACTACCCTGTAGAACCTGTAAAAACAATCGATGGCGATGGACTCGGCCATGCGGAGATAATCATCTTGTGTGTCACCGGGAGCTCCGTATGCCAGCATTCTCATGGCCACCGTGCACTTCTGTCGTGAGGAAAATCTCACCGTACTGGTGCAGTCCTTCCTGCATCTGAAATAGTTGTCGAAGTCCCGGAGGGTATACACAATCTTGAGGAAGAGGTCCCAGCTCATCCTGAATCAGCGTCGAAACACTACCTCTTCATGCAATGGATCATCAGCGAAGTAGTCGGCGTACAACATGGAATAGCCCTCCATTCGCTTCCCTGGCTTGCCCTTCCGGCGTCATGGCATGGAGCCGCCACGTCGTGGCTTCGTTTTCTGGGCATACAGGTTGGCCAGACAAGAGAGGATCATCATGTGCTCTCCATCATCGTTGTCGGCGGCCATCTCTTCCTACATCAGCACAGCGAACATATGCTCATCATCGTCGGAGTCCATGGTCGTGCTAGGCAAACCGCTGAACACCTGTTGGGTGTGGTTGGCACACAGGTATCCACAGAACAGCCGGGGATAGCTAAACTCTAGCGAATATCTCGGCGAGTAGGAAGGGAGGCTTGGTTTAGTTTGGTTGGTTTCGTGGAGGCGTGTGGGCGTCAGAGCAGAGAGGGGTGGTGCCGGCGGTGAAAACTGCGACTGGTGGAGAGGGTACTGGGAGAACCGTTTTTGTCTGGAATTCTGCTTCTCTCGCTGATAGCTCGGCCCCGCTCAGCTTTTCACTCCATACGATGTCACCAGTCGAACCCCGGTGCACTGAGTTCGGCTTGTGGTCATCGGACGGACAAAACCGAGGACCTGGGGGCGTGGCTGGGCCAAAAATCGCCATCTGGACGGGAAATTCTGCCAGTGGGGGTCTGCTTGGGGGCATGAGTGGAGATGCTCTAAGCAGTGTCTCCTTATTTTTCTGACGGTTTACGGGTTGGATCGCGATTTTGGCTAGAAACAGACATGCTAAAATGGATTTTGGCTAGAAACAGACATGCTAAAATGGCCCCGACAGTAAAATAGACCCATCCAACATTATTTGTACTGTTTGGTGGGCTTTTTTTTGGGCCAGGCCAAGGAAAGCCCGCCCGAACATTTATCAGGCCCGAGCCTGGACCGAACCAACTATCGGGCCTCAAAACTCGGCCCGACCCGTGTTGCGCAAAATCCTCCAGGCCGTCAGGCCACGTGTTGGGCCTTTCCTTATTTGTGTGTTTCCTTTGGCCCAATCCTGGCCTGTGCAGTCTCTTGGCTGTAGATCTGAAGCCCAGGCCCGGATCGTCGAGCTTTCTTCGGGCCAGGCCATCCCGACCGGGCTGCCCACGCCAGCTATATATATACATGTCACAATCCTACCCAAACCCTACCCCCTCTCCTATGTTCATTGCCGCAGTCGATTGCCGAAATCCTCCACAACCACTGAATCATCCTCCTCGTGTAGGAAACCCAGCACTAGTGCACTAACATGTGGCCGTATTTCGGTTAAATCTCACTTGGGGAAGCCACGTCGGCCTTTCTGCGAGCTTGCGATGCCGCAGACGCTCCGCCGACAACGACTCCGACCAGGAGCGCAAGCGGTGCGTGCGTGCCGACAATGCTTAGAAGCAAAGTGCCTGTCACTACACCAACAAGGACCTCACTCCGCCACGCCGATTCTTCTATCACGAGGTCGAGGAGTTCGACCGCTGGCACGAGGAGGGGAGCTCGTCCGGTGCAAAACATACAGGGTTTCCACAGCAGATAACAAAATAATTACTACGCGGAATGCCCTGATTTCCCAAGGATATATCTATAAGTAATCCAGTAACATACACTTGAAGACCGAGAGAGCATTACGCTCATGCAGGAGCGTGGATGATGTAGTCGTACTTGTCCAATCTCAAGGTAGCGAAGCTCCTCGCACATCACCCCTTGTCTAGGTCCTTGCACGATGGTCCGGTCGGTACTAATGGTAGATCCCTGAGTTATCACACAAGTACGGTGCAATACAACTATTGGGTTCACAACATAGAAAACAAAGTTTTCCTACAATGGGAGGAACTATTATACGCCAAGATCTATCTACTAGATACAAGCAATGGGTGGATATACATCCATAGAGAACATACCCTCGTAGACCGACAAAGCTTTGTTAATGAGATGGAACTCATGGATGATGTAGTCGAACGCTTGCCAATGTCAAGATCATGTCGAAGTCCTGGCACCGCAAATCAGCAGCACATCCATCCTCGCACACATGTTCAGGGCACAGAACAACCTCCACCTCCTCGCTCCAGTGATGCAGCGGAAGCAGCAACTCCTTCCATACGAAATGCCACCGGGAACATGTATCTCGCTAATCCGAGACCATGGGGGAATAATACTAGAGGAGGAGAGAGATCCTTCACGAGGAGGTGTGAGTGAGAAGTGAGGAGAGGGGGTCCTTTTATAGGAGGAGGGGGTGCCCCTCCACCTCCCTCATTCATGTGGTGTTAACTCCCTCCACATAAATATGCCCCTTCACATTCTCCACTTAAATGCATTAAATTTCTCCAAATTTAATACTCTCTTATTTAATAAAACTCTTTTATTTATTTTATTTAGAATTTTGTTAATTACTTTAATTAACAAACATTCACATAAAACCCCTTGCAATATTTTAATATTACATGCAGAACCAATTTCAGCAATTTCACCCGAAACAATTTCTGTGTCTATTGAAATAATTCCAGCGCTTTGCAATTCTTTCATCTAGAACATATTTGCTCCAAATGGTGTTTGGAAACCCTTAAGTGTGTCACCTTACGGTTCACGAATAATACAGACATGATCGAGACCCCTCTCAGATCACTAATCAGAAGCGGGATCTGGAGATCCATACTAACTCCCACAAATTCAATGATGACTTCTGTGATCGTGAGATCCTTTAACGCTAGTAACTAAATCCATTTGTCTCGTGATATATTATATGTCTGAGATTCGATCATCGGTATCTCCATACCTAGTTTGATCTTGTTGCCGACATGCACTCTTTTCTCGTTCCCGTGATATAACATTCTAGTGATCTCATCACTTACTTGCAAGCTAACCAATGTGATATCACCGAGAGGGCTGAGAGTATATCTATCTATCATCGGGATTGACAAATTCCACTCTTGATCCATGAGCCTCAACATAACACCTTCGGAATACCCAAACCCATCTTTATAGTCACCCTGTTACAGTGTGACGTTTGATGTTATCAAAGTATTCTTCTGGTGTTAGCAATTAACATGATCTCATGGTCTAAGGATAAAGATTACTTCGTATGATGCTATAGCAATATAAACATAATGTCTTTGATTGTAATGCTATACTTCAGATGAATGTTCATCACATCATTCACCAATTTTGTGACCTCGTTATTAACAACATCCAATGTCCATGATCAGGAAGCCTTGATCATCTTGTTAATCAACGAGCTAGATTATAGAGAGGCATTACTAGGAACCTCGTATTTTGTTTATTAAACACACATGTATTAACGTTTCCAATTAATACAATTATAACATGTAAAATAAACTTGGAATAAGATAATAATTCCTTTATTATTGCCTCTAATAAATTGAGATAAATTTGTCACTTATACATGATATATTCTTAGTTCTTCCAAAGCTTATAAGAATATCTTTACTATCATCCAATGATCATCTTATGAATCATTCTAGTATGTGCTCATAACATTTAGAGCATAGGACATATCTGGATATGTACATATCATGGTATACTTTATTGATCAAAATATTCATGTGATTTCACTCACCAAGTGTCGATACACTTGAATCTTGATTCAACCCTTTCCATGCGGCAAGAACCTTTCTTGTCGTTTCCATATTAAACTCATTCAATGTATCATATATGTACGTCTGACACAACCATATTAGTGCCTCAATCTATCCATATAGACATTGATGCCAAATATTCCGGTTTTTCCCAAGTCTTTCATCGAAATCCAATTTTAATGAAATTCTTAACTTATGTCAATAAAAGATACATCATTTCCAATCAACACCATGTCTTCTACATAATATATTAGAAATATGTCTTAGATCTCCCATTTAATTTCTTGCAAATGCAAGCATCTTCATTGTCTCCGATGAAATTAAACTCTTTTAACATTTTCATCATGGTGAAGATTCCAACTCTGCTATACTCGCTTTAACCATTGAAGTTTGCACGCCCTTTTAGCATCCTTTGAATTAACAAAACCCTTCAGACCATGTCATGTACACATCCTAGGTAACCATTCTATTAGAAGAACATTGTTTTGTTTGTTTAACTACCATATACCAAATTATATGTAGTGTTTGCTACATTAATCCGTCAAGACTAAATATCGCTACGAAAGATCAAATCTTGTCATAGTCAACTCCTTGAACATTGTCGTAAACTCCTTTCTGACATGTCGACTATTTCATAGATGTAAAACATCCATGTCTATTTCTTTATAGATCCAAATATGACCGATAGGCTTCACGCCTTTCCGGAGGGTCTTCCAAGTTCAGAAACATGATTTCTCTTGTATGGATATTATCACGGATTTTATGACTTCTAGTCATTTTATGGAGTCAGGGCCCATCATCGCTTTTTTGCATGCAGTCAGTTCATCATTGTCAAAACAATAATAACTTCTGTTTCAAATCTTACTATTTGATTCTTACTGACCCACACGGTTCAATAGGAACTCTAATCTCCGAGATCACCACCATTGTAATCACGGGAGCCATGAGCATTTTAGCCGCCTCCGGGACAGTTTTCGACGCTGTGCTACTTAGCACATGTTGCTTAGGTTCATCAACCTAATCAAAGTTCTATTATCCTCCTACTTAACTTTTGCGAAAAGTTCCTTCTCAAGAAACTTGATGTTCAAAGTGATAAACTCTTTTGTCTTTAGTGTTATGGAGGAATACTCAACTGTTGCTTTGGGATAATCTACAAATACGTGTTTATCTGACTTTGATTGTAATTTTTTTACTTATGCCAAGCATACCAAAATTTAAGAAAAGACAACTCGGGTTTTATCCAAGTGACGAAGGGGATGTTTTGTAAAGAAAATCCGAAGAATGTGGTTTGGATGCCACAAGCATTTTTTCAGACATAGTGGACCATGGATATTTTGCTCGATTCCCAAATTTTATGAGTTTTCAAGCTTTGTAGCTAAATTCACCCACTTAAAATTACTCTATGTTGATTTGTCAAAATTAGGTCAAATTAATTTGAACCACAAGTGAGCTGCTGATTGCTCTTAAACTTTTACAAAGATCTTTTGAAGATACCCACCAGATAGTCAATATATCGAGAATAACCGAGAGTTTTGAAATATTCGACTTGTTGCTAGAATTTGCATACCGAGAAAGTTGACCGCTTTGAAGACAAAATAAATAAAAAGTAAAAAACAAAGACTCGTGCATGGCGTCCTTTTGCGTGTTTTACCTACCATGAAAAATGATGAACACGAGTTACCCGCTTCTCAAAATTGTCCTACCATGTAAGTATGAACAGGTTTTAGGCTGAGTGACCAAGGTAATGGCCATATCCACATCATAGTTTATGGTAATTTCCCCATATCTGGTACAACAAAGTAGATGTGTGCATCTTGGCATGGTAAACAATGTTGCCAGTGGGTGTTTCCAACTATTAGGAAAATAAACAACTCCAATTTTCTAAGTGACGGAAATGTTTTTTTGTAAAGCAAGTACTAGTACTCCATAGGAAGAATAGTGCTCGAAATGAGCATACTTAGAGCATCTCCACTCGTTGGAGGCCCCCAGGCCGAAATCTAGCGATGATTTTCACCGGATTAGGCAAACATTTGGCCTAGGGGTCCACCAAGTTCCAACCACGATCACGGGTGTACACCCCCAAGGCCGGTGAATTTGGAAAATTTCGGCCAAAATTTGACACAAATGTCCGTAAATCAATTTCACGAACATAGTTCGGCCATTATTCATCGAGTCTCATGGAAATTTCATCAAATAAGTTGACACAAAGCAAATAGTTCAACAAAGTAATGTCATAATTTAACATGTTTTTCAAACATAGTTCAGTCATAATTTAACAAGTTTTTCAAACACAAGAACACCTCAAACTAGGTGTCATCTTTGAGCCTCCACATGTGCTCCACTAAATCATCCTATAGTTGTTGAGGCACCTACGGGTCTCGAATATCCTAACACATAGCAACAAAGGCAACCCATGATGCTGGCACCTAGTGATCAGGCTCTGCAAGAGGACCTTGTATGAAATATGGCTCGCTCTCATAAAGCACTAGCTCGTCCCGCTCGCTCTCAATGATCATGTTGTGCAACATCACACATACATTCATCACCTCCCACATCTGTTCTTGTGAACAGGTTAGAGTGGGGAACCGAACAACTACAAATCGAGCTTGGAGCACACAAAATGCATGCTCAACATCCTTCCCACAAGCTTCTTGTTCTTTGGCAAAGTTGGATTGCTTGCCGATAAGAGGGCTTGAGATAGTCTTTACAAATGTTGACCATCTTGGATAGATGTCATCTGCTAGGTAGTATCCCTTTTTAGTGGTGGCCATTAATCACATAGTCCATCGGAGGATCATGACCCTCAACAAGCTTGTAGAACATAGGCGAGCACTGCAAGACATTGATGTCGTTGTTGGATCTTGCCATAACAAATAAGGAGTGCCAAATCCAGAGATCCTTTGTAGCCACTGCCTCAAGTACCACACCCCAACCTCTATGGCCTTTGTAAATTCCTTATCAAGCAAACATACAATTCTTCCATTTCGAATGCACGCAGTCGATACTTCCAAGCATCCCAGGAAATCCCCCTGGCTTCATTGATTTCTAGGTTCCGAGCAATTTCTTTACCACTGGGTGATCTCAGATATAATGGTCCAAACACTTCAATCAATGTCCTATAGTACCTATATAAACAATCGATGGTGGTGGACTCGGCCATGCGGAGATAGTCATTTTGTGTGTCACTAGGAGCTCCGTATGAGAGCATTCTCATAGCTACTATCACTTCTGGAGCGAGGAAAATCCCACCATACCGGTGCAGTCCTTCTTGCATATAAAGTAGGTGCTGAAGTCCCAGATGGCATACACAATCTTGACGAAGTTCTTCTGGCCCATCTTGAATCAGCGTCGAAACACTGCCTCATTGTGCAATGGACCGTCGAGGAAGTAGTCGGCATACAACATGCAGTATCCCTCCATCCGCTGCCTCGACTTGCATTTTAGGTGTCCTGGCACTAAGACGCAACGTAGTGGCTTTATCTCCCACGCGTACATGCCATCCAGGCAGGCGGGGATCATCATATTCTCCTCATCATCAGCGGCGGTGGCCTTCTCTTCCTCCATCAGTGTGGGGAACATCTGCTCCTCATCGTCGGAGTGCATAGCTGAGCGAGGAAAAATTCCAAACACCTAGTGGGCATGTTGGGCATGCAGTTGGTTGCGGAACAGCCGATGGTGCTATGCACAACGACAGAAACTCGGCAAGGAGGGAGGGGCTAGGCGGTGGCTGTTTCTTTTTTGTGGAGGCATGTTTGTGGTAGAGCGAAGATGGGTGGTGCTGGCGGCAAAATGATGTCGAGTGAGCAAAGCGCCAGGTAGGTGAATCTGCGCGTGGAATGCAGCTTCTATAATCGACAAAATTATCACAGTCGACTTTTCCCTTCATCCGGCACCCCCAGGAAAACCCCGGCATGCTGGGTTTGTCCTGTGTTAACCGGATGGTTTTTGGGCCATATCTAGATGAAAACGAGGAGCTAGGGGCGTGGCTAGGCTGAATTTCATCGTCCAGATGAAAAAATTGGCCTCCGGGGGTGTTCCTGGGGGTGTTAGTGGACATTTCTCTTATTAGAGAACAAAAGGGAGGCAACGCGAGAGCAGTGAAGAGGAGGAGTTGAAGTCGGTGCAAAGTCAGAGCAAAGCTATGATGGGCTGCTGACACGGGATATAGGGTACACTCCACTAGAAGTAAATAATGGACCTATAAGAGTTCATGCTACTATGTATGCACGCAAAACAAATTGTGTTTTCTCTCTCATTTGCGGCCCCATCCATCCTCCATCGATCTGTTCTATGCAGTCCTATGTGCACATGTCGGCTTGTCTCTCCCTCATCCATAGTGTGGCGCTACACACGTGTGCCTTGGTACGACACACCGATCTATTTCCAGCAACCGTGTTTTGTTTTGCGAAATTCAACAGATATATTAATAATCATCAATAGCAGTACAAAAAGACTTAAAAGTAATAATAATTACAAAAAGGTCCTACAACCACCTAGCGACGATTACAAACACTAATGCGATAATGGAAGCATATCGCTCCTTCAGGTCCTACAGTTCCCTGGTTCAAAAAAAATAAAGAATGCCACCACCCCAATTTTCAAACGAAGTGTACCATGTTACCTTACAAGTCCCAAGTTTTATGATTTTTAAGCGGGCATAGAAAGGTTTTTCATTTTATTTATGTTTACTTATCTTGATGAGGTTGTTGCGTCGTAATGCTAGTTGTTGTATATTTTGATTGCTATGTATTGTATATGATGGTATAAGGCTGGAAACAGATGGCATGTCACTTTCTTATGCCTATGACATGACAGATCATGAGATAGTAAGCCCACAAGTAACATCATGAGGTTTTACTCTAGTGCACAAACTCATAGAAAATAATATTAATAAAATGCTATATGTGAGAATACAAATTTGGAAATAATTGACTAAAATATTCTTATCCGTCATGTATAATTAGGCATATGATCCAACTGACTATTTCTCGTAATATAGCATAAATGCACACTAGAAATCAAACCACAGAGGCAGTTTGCATGCAACTGAGGTGTCAACATCACATGAACCTATAACACTACAAATTGGCACCCAAATCCAGCCCTAGAGATCACAATCCTTAGAGCAGAGCTCAAAAGAATCACACGCATGCCATATGTTGAGTGAGAGGACACAAATATAAACCACACACTCTTAGTGAGAGAGAGGGATCTGATAAGAATAGGAAGCAAGAATAGGAACATAAAACAAAAAGAATTCCCCGAGATCTTCCTCAAGCAAACTTTGGAATATTCAAAGGTTTATAGCTAAAACCCTAGGACAAGATCATAATAGAGAGAGATACTAGGTAGCACCTTAGTACAGATTAATATACTAGTTAGGGATTTCTATTTTCGTGCCCTTGGTTCTTTAGTTGTACTCAGTTTTCCCCAGCCGCTAAATGTTTCCTCTTCTGCACATGCTCTTCTCTGAAACTCTCACAAAGAGCTCGAATGGCACCTACCGTCAGGTTGACCATTATGCTGATGTGTGGGGTCATGTCGTGTGGGACCTATGGGGCTCGTAGGTCGGGACTGTGTTATGCTAATGCGTGGGGCCGCACCGTGTTGGACCATGTAGGGCCAGTAGGTCGGAACTGCATTTGGTAGTTCGCACGAGTGGGTTCTATCTCTCTCGCCCAAATTGGCAGTTTTATTATTTTATTGTTAATTGGTAGTTTTCAGAGTGGATTTTTCCTCTCTCTCTCGCTAATAGTTATGGTTCTTTTTTGCCCAAATTGGTACCAAATCTAGAGCAGCAAATTACACCAGCATCATACATAAATTCAGAAAACAAAACAAATACAGATAAGCTATTCACAGCAGCTAATATAGAATATTATTAGTGATAGATGTAGGGTACTTAACGAGGTTCAATACATTCGTTGCTCAGCAACCAACACACAACATATAAAAACAAAAGAAGCTGCTTTACAACACTCCTGGCCTTCTCCTCCTTCCTCTAGCACTTTCTCCACTTCTTGATGCCCTGTCCCTTGATATTGGGCACCTTGGGCTTGATAGGAGGCATGTGACCCTCTATGATGGCCACCTACTAGAGGTTGCAGAGGTGAATGCCAAATGCCTTGCCCTTAGCTAATAAGGCATGGACGTTCATAGTCTCGCTGGCATTGGGGTTGCGGGAGCTCATGTCCTTGACATGCGTCATGAGGCAGTTAAAGTCGGTGGCGCTGAGTCTCCTTTGCGTATGGGAACTCAGAGACGCTTAATCGAGTAGGCGTCAGACATTGAACTACATCCTCCTCAGCACCTGACGAGTCTTGGTGTGCCTGGACTTATTATCGCTACAAACGTTGATGCTTGCACCTATTGGAACAAATAGTAGCGTGCATGATAATAAGGACATAATTAAGATCCCTTGATTATTGGGATTGATTATTTGCATAAATTAATCGATTGAGATCTCATGATTATTTGCATAAATTAACCGAGTGGGTTAAATTCCCCAATCCCCAAACCTCAAACAAAATCAAATAATATTTCCAACTACAGATCTATGCTAGTAATAACTAGGGAATCCCTTAACTACAACTCGAAGCACAAATAAAATAGTATTGAAATGCGAACAAGAGGATTCATCGAAACACAAGATCAAACATAAGAGGATTAGCTGTTGTAAGAAGATCTAGCATCCAACGATTGAAATGCGAACAATCGAACCCTAATAACACAAGAACTAGCATCCAATGATGGGAATGGGAGAAGAACAAGGGAAATGGAGCAAACCCTAGTTACCCCTGACCATGGGTCGATGATGCTGATGTTGTGGGGGTTCTTTGGCTAGATGTACTGCTCCTTCTTGTAGGGGTCCTAGTCGAGTGGGATCTGCCTACGACCGGCGGGGGCCTCCTCGCCAGTAGCCTTGGAGGGGACGATGGGCACCGCATCCTTCATCTCCATCGCCAGCGTGGTTGGGGTTTTCTTTGGGGTTTATAGAAGGTGATGGGACAATGGAGACGGTTGCGTGAGTGAGTGACAGTGTGTAGGCAAAGATTGAGAGGGACTGGGGCTCTATAAAGGTGTACAAAATGGACGTTTCATTGCACCACCGTCCACCATGTACTAACCGCGTACGCTACTACACTGTGCACCACGACACACATCCGTTACTGCACCACGCACCATGAAACGTGTATGGTACATCATGTTTTTCCCCCTTGAATCTAACCCTGGCATGTTGGGCATACCCATTTATCCCCTCGAGAGTAACAATGGAGCGTTAGTTGTACTCACGTTTACCCTCGGTACTAACCCTAGCGCGTGCAATATACTCAGTTATACCCTCCAGTGGCTGGTCAACATAGAGTCAACGAATAAGGATTAGTTGCTAACTGAGTCATTTTATACACAACTAATTCAAAAAAAATCAAAACATAGTGGCACCTACTAGTGGAGTCTTCTTATGTGACATGCCGCCTAGGAAACTATAAGAAACATAGAGAAATCAAGTTTACCCTAAACCACCACTTCTCAAATCACCTACTAGCTATGAAGGTGCATGACTTTCTAATCAAACCCTTTCCCAAAACATCCTTCCCAAAAATAGTGTTTGTCTAAATGAGGCCATAATTGGCACACTCATGTATATTTGAATTGAAAATAATTTGATGTGGGCCAAGATGTATTTCATTGTATAAAACACGCATTTTCCATTTTTTAAAATTTGTTTCTATTTTCTACTTGAATCCCTTAGTCTATTTTTCCCTTAGTTTTTTTATACTACTTAGTTTTGCCCTCTCTCTTTGTCACAAACTCACAAAAGCCCGAACGTGTAATCACTTTGGCTGCTATGCCATGATTGGCTGAGACAGTTGTCACGCGGATCGTTCCCACAAACCTTTGATCCTCGGTGATCTAACGAGCAGGATAACCCTTCTCTATTTGTGCCACTAATAATTTACCTCCATACACAAATGAAGGGAACGTCTTCAAAGGTGTAATTTTCGTATATGCATGAGTGTTCAAGATTTCTTAGGACAACATTATCTTGTCCTAAGAACATTATCATGTCTCTCTCGCCCTTTAGTTTATGCATTTCTTTTCACACTCTAAAAATGGTAAACTCTCAAGATTTTCTTAGGACAACATTATCATGTCCAAAGTGTAATTTGAAAGTGTTCAAGAGTTGTATAATTTTGGTATATGCATGAGACATAAAGATTTTAATTTAGCGATCCCATTATTTTCTACATTACTTTTCCCGCTCTAAAAATGGTAAACTCTCAAGATTTTCTCAGGACAACATTATCATGTCCAAAGTGTAATTTTAAAGTGTCCAAGAGTTCTATAATTTTGGTATATGCATGAGACATAAAGATTTTAGTTTAGGAATCCCTTTAGTTTATGCGTCTCTTTTCATGCTCTAAAAATGGTAAACTCTCAAGTTTTTCTAAGGACAGCATTATCATGTCCAAAGTGTAATTTGAAAGTGTTCAAGAGTTGTATAATTTTGGTATATGCGTGAGACATAAAGATTTTAGTTTAGTGATCCCTTTAGTTTATGCATTACTTTCACTCTATGTAAATGAAAAGCTCTCAAGATTTTCTTAGGACAACATTATCATGTCCAAACTGTAATTTGGAAGTGTTCAAGAGTTATATAATTTTGGTATATGCATGAGACATAAAGATTTTAGTTTAGTGATCCATTTAGTTTATGCATTACTTTTCACTCTATGAAAATGAAAAACTCTCAAGATTTTCTTAGGACAACATTATCATGTCCAAACTATAATTTGAAAGTGTCCAAGAGTTGTATAATTTTGGTATATGCATGAGACATAAAGATTTTATTTTAGTGATCCCTTTAGTTTATGCATTACTTTTTACTCTCTAAAAATGGAAAACTCTCGAGATTTGTTTAGGACAACATTATCATGTCCAAATTGTACTTGGAAAGTGTTCAAGAGTTGTATAATTTTGGTATATGCATGAGACATACCGATTTTAGCGAATGCATTACTTTTCACCCTCTAAAAATGATAAACTCTCTTTTACATCAAGAGTTATATAATGTTTTTAATTTGAAAGTGTTCAAGAGTTGTGTCATTTTCTTATTTCTTATACTTCCATCTCCCTAAATCTTAAAGTTTGACTTTCACCTCATAGATTCACTTGATTTCAACCAAGACACTAACTTGATAAACAAATTCAATTTAGGGATCCCTTGAATTTAAATGTACAACAATATTAAAATTCAACTTTCACCTCATAGCAAAGGCTTGAAGTTCATTTTTCCTAGGCACCCAAACTAGCATTTGGAATCATCAGAACAGCTCCTCTGTTGGCCGCAACTACATTCTCCATAGCAAGCTGCAACCTGAGCCCTGAGTTGTGCCTATTGATTCCTCCAATCAGCCTATCAATGTACACATTGATCCACTTGAAATGCCCGCATTTCTTCAGGATCTGAAAATGGCAACATGAACCCTAAATCCAAATTCTGAGGGAATAACAAGAAAATAGAGAGAAATCAGAACAATTTGGTACGAACGGGAGGCTGAAGCAAAGCTAGACATCACTCGCCGGCCGGAGAAGGGTTGTTGTCACCGAAGAAGAAGAATGGGGTGCAGGAAAAGAAAGGGGAGGCAACAACACGGGCACGGGCGCGGGGCTAGCTCAGGCCCCCAACTTGCAACGCTAACCTAGGTAAGTTGTGGGTACGGTGCTCACGTGGATAAGCTGTGGGTTCTACGTTGATCTGGATAAGTGGAGAGAGGTGTCCACTACGAGACCCGAACCAAAGCGGCCCCACTCGTTAGCACTTAACAGTATGGCTGCCGGACAAACTCTATGAGAGTTTCAGACAAGTGGTTGGGCAAAAGTGAGGAAAAGTTTAGCGTCTGGCTAAAAGTGAGTACAACTAAGGAACCAGGGGCACGAAAATAGAAATCCTTACTAGTTATCTGTGCATCCTCCATGATGAAGAACACCACAAACATGCCAAGTATGAATGATTATACTAGGCACAACCATGTTAAGTAAATAAGTCACCCGAGCCAAGTAATTAAAACTAGATAAATATTATCAATCCCCACATCCCTAGGTAAGATCATATGATCAACCTAAGGATGGGAAGGTTGATAACAAAACAAATTCTATTAATACACAATAAACCTACACAAGTAAATGTAGATGCATGGACTTAATGTTCATGAACACTTAATCATTAAACAATAGATAGTGAAGAGATTCAGTTAAACACTTAACAAATGTGAGTTGTGGATTTTAACTGCCACATTAACATCCTCAACTGAGGATTTATTATGAACACTAGAAACAAATAAACATAATAAAACACTACTAACAATATAAATTCAATTAACACTTAATAACTTGATCATGTCAACTGTTGGGGGGATACCCCCGGGTAGGGTCAAGCCGGGGTATAATGGCAATGTTAGCCAAGGTACGACAAGGTCAAAGAGGGAGCTGACCAAGTTACCTAAAGGCAAGTCGAGTTACGGTCGATCCGGCCCGGACGGTGTTCATCCAACGTTACCTCGGTCGACATAGTGTATGTCGGCACCCTCAATGCAACTTATTTGCAGGTATCCCTAGAGCCGAGTTAACCAGGCAGGAACCGAGTTACGAGTTGGCTTACAAGAGAAGGTATCTCCATGGTCAGCGCTTTTATCTCTCCACTGTAGAGAGAGCGCAGAAGAGAGAGAGGAGGACCAGCAAGTATGGGCCAACAAAGGTGACGTCGCTAGACCGTTCTTGGTCGGGTGACACATCACAGTAGAGGCTTACGCAAGGGGTTCAGAGAGGCTTATGCCATGGCCTCTAGAAAACTTACGAAGGGAAAAAGAGGCGCACCGCTTTGCTATTTTGGGAGAAGCATATTCGGGGAATATGCCCTCCACATATGCCCTAACTGGTAACATGGCCTCCCCTATATAAGGAGCACCAGGATAGCAATAGAGAGGGTGGATCATTTTACTAAGGGAAGAACCCTAGAGAGAGAGGTGTGGGTAGTAGAGAATTTCAACCTCTTCCTCCCCACGAACAACTCAATGAGCACTTGTAGACCATCGTTGATGGAGAAAATACAACTCATATGTGTGTGGAATCACCACACTATCCCTTCCTGGATACCTCTAGCGCTCTTTGGCCCCATATTTAGCCTATCCATGGCATATGTCGTGCCACCACCATGATAGTTAGCGCCTACCGTGGGGCCAGCAATGGCGCTAGCTAGAGTGAAGATCCGGACGGGAAACATCATTGCCACTGGGGAACGCATCATCTCTAGACTTGTTCAGCACTTTGGAGCACTGGACTATGTTAGTGACAACCTGCGCAGCTTCGGTAATAGCCCTCCTCCATGCAACGGGCTCTTCATCAACCTTGGCACCCACAAGATCTACGTCGGGGTCGACGAGTCCTGCGTTCACCCGCTGCACGTTGTCGAGGGAGGAGAACCACCTCTCTACCAGCTCACAGCCCGCATATCACTCGCCCCGCTAGCTGCACTTAGGTGATGATGACCACACCTGATGCAGGAGCAAGCAAGGAGCCGGCAGAAGACCCGGAGGCAACACCGAAGGTACCTATGAAAAAAGGTCCTCCACTAGAGAGGCCGTAGAATGTGTTGCAGCAGGCAATAGAGAGCTTAGATACTCCCATATCACCTATCGTAGATCCGGCTCAGGCACATTCCGAGCTAGAAGAGACTCGGCTAAAAATGTTAGCATGGGCAAAGAGGGTAGCTGAGTTGCAACAGTCACTATGTTGGAAATATTCCCTAGAGACAAATAGTAATAAGGACTATTATCATATTTCATAAAGTTTATGATTAAGTTTTGTATCATTCTATAACTATATTGAGTGGAAACATCAATACACGTGTGATATATAAACAACCAGGGGTTCCTAGTGAAACTCTAGTCAATGGTTCATTGGTCAACAGATGATCAAGTTTCCTGATCATGTGGCATTTATGCCAGTTGGAAATGGAGTCAACTCATTCTGAGAATGAGATGATGAACCAATACCCAACCTAAACATCGTGACCCGATCATGTCACGAAGTTCAAGTTACGATGATTAGAAATGGATCCTTGTAGACTATTCCTTAGACCGTGAGGCTATATCAATCACTGTCTCCCGAGAGTGCTTAGATAGCATCAAGCGCCACTTGGTAATACAGTGGTTATAAATGTGTGTTCAGGTACTTGGAGGAAACCGTAGAGGCAATATATGTAAATAGAGGGATTTGTCCGTCCACGTGCGGGAAACATACTTAAGGGCCCAATCAAGAGAAGTTATATCCAATAGTTGTGCAGCGTGTGATTTGATCATAGGGATATCACTTGTCGGAACGAGTCAAGTAGCATTGTTCAGTAACGAGATTGAACACGACATGGTGATGTCATTGATCAGATCTCGGGCAATGCAAGTATCGAGAGACAAAGGGAATAAGACACGGAGCGTCTCGGTTCAAACAATGAAAGATCTTCGTGGAAGGCACAGGGGTCACATGGCCATCTAGGTCCCTCTATCGATCATTGGCTCGGGAGTGTCCCGACCATGTCTGGAGTATTACCAAACCATAGGGTATCACGCTTAAGGGTTTGATGATGCTTAGAGAGTGTTTGTAGGATCGGAAGAATGGCCGAAGAATAGTAGAGAGAAAACAGGAAGGGTTTCGGTAAGTCCGGAGTGGAGGTGGAAGGTGTTCCATAGCCACGGAGATTGAATAATATATGAATGAATGTTAAATATTGATTTAATCATTTATTCATAATTATTTAATAAAAGAGAAAATCAATTTAAAGGTAAAAAGGCTTAATGGGCCAATTCCGGAGCGAAGAGGGCCCAATAGGGAAAGGCAAGAGGGAGAAGGGCCAGAGGGGGTGGCCGGCGCCCTAGTGGGAAAGCCCCTCCCCCCCCGCGCGGGAACCATGGGAGTGGCCGGCGGCTCCACCCCTCCCCCTCTCCTCTCCTTTAGTCCCACCCCAGGACTTTGAGGGAGGTAGTATCTCTCCTCCCCCTATATATAGTGGGGGTATTTGGCCAGATAAATACACACAATATTCAATAAAGGTTTCCTCACTTTTGGGGAGACCTCCAATTGATATTCTCTCTCTCTCTCTCTCTCTCTCTCTCTCTCTCTCTTGTGACCGTGGTCCCAAGTTTGGACTGCGCGAACAAGAGACATCTTCACCGCGGAGCGTCGTCGTGCTGCGAGATTCGGATCCAGGAGCTCTACTTCCGCAACTTCTACTGGACCGGGGAAGCGGGAGTCATCGTCAAGCACCGGACGTGTGTAACTCTCCGCGAGGTGTCACACTTGAGGCACTCAAGTCGTTGGAGCCGCAGGAGCGCAAGGACTTCATCATGACCTTGAGGTCAGCTTCGGCTCGTCTACATCAACCACGCTCTCCTGAGCATTGACAACGCTTTTCGGTCTTCAAGGGTAAGTTCGAAAAGCCCTCCCACATCAGACATTACTAATAGATAGGTCCTGGCAACATTAGGGGTTCAGGGGAGTAGGGTAAAAAATTATTGTTTTCATGCGCGGAACCCCTACAATGGTATCAGAGCTAGATCTATGCGTAGTAATGCTAGTACGGGTAGAACACACGAGATGTAGCGTGTGGGCGTTGATCTTTTAGTTGTTACCCTCCCACGTGTACTTGTGTATACCGCAGTAATGCTTGATGAAGCGGCCCCCAACCGACTTTAAGCATTCATTCGCGAGACTGGTCCACGCTTGACATACGGCTTGTACCGTATAAAGTGGCTTAGGGGGGTGTCTGTCTCTCTCGCATTAGTTGGTATGCCATTTGCAATGGAGGGCCCCTAAAGGGGTGTAGTAGAGACAACTACTTGATCAGCGTTGTGCTGAAAGTTCGTAGGTAAGAATGGTTCTTGTGCGAAAGCCCATTCAGCCACGTAAAACATGCAAAGATAAAGTAGAGGCGTTTAACTTTGTTTTGCAGGGGGTGTTGCTTTGTGATATGGTTGTGGCAAAGGTAAAGTGATTACCTTATGTTACGTAGTAGTAGGTAGTCACGAAGGTGACCGACTACCACACTGGAAAGACACCAGTACCATGGTGTCTAAGGCGCCGGAATCTGGTGACGATGGATGGAGATCACGACGTGAAGGACCATATCACATCACATTTACATTCAATGTTATTTTTTGTATATCTTATTGTGTGCTAGTATTAGATACTCGACGGTAGCCTAATAAGATGATCCCTGTTAAAATTACCAAGGATTGTGTTCCCCCTTAGTGTGCACCACCAAGAAAGTTCTTTGGTATGAGGCAGGCCATGATGATCGGGTGTCAGACATATCTACGTTCGCATACAGTGAGTGTAAGCCATGTTGCACAGCGAATACACTAAGGTTGAGTTGGCGAGCCTAGCATGTATAGACATGGCCTCGAAACACGGATGGTCGAAAGATCGAGCACGAGTCGCATGAATGATGTGACTGACGTTTAGCATCCACCCTTGAACCCACATTGATGGCCGTGATGATCGGGGGAGTTGTGGGGAAAAGGGGTCGTGTTATCACTAGGAACCCTTCATGGGATAGGTGTTTCTGAGTGGAGTTATTATTAACTCATTTAATTATAAACTTAGTCTAAATTCCTTTTGCAATTATAAATGTAGAAAGGTTCTCCCCGATGCCACCTTTCCTGCTGACGATTGATTGGTTAGAAGGAGAGAAGCTCAGGCTAGACGGATCAAACTTCTCTATGTGGGTTGCGCGTCTCCACGTTCTCCTTAGAAAGAATGACATGGTCGACTACATACTCGACGAGATGTACTTGGATCAACCCATTAACCTAGAGACCCTAGAGCAGCGGGAAGACCGCTATCACCGTCGAGAGATGGCCTCCTTCATTTCAGTTACAATGCGTTTCGGAATGGTGGACGAGCTGTGGCCTGTCATGGGTAATGTCAACCCTCGTACGGTAATGCTACAGCTTGGGACACATTTCATGGAACAAGCACGCATATGGGAGCATGAGCTGATGGGAGACTTCCTCTCCAATAAGATGGAGAATTCATCGCTTGACAACCACTTGGAGCGCATGCATGATGCGTACATGAGGCCCGCATACTTCCTGGATAGCTGGATGATGGGATCTTTTGCAAATGGCGTTGTGCTGCGGTCGCTGCCAGCAAGCTACCAAGCACAAGTAAGGACTTGCATTATGAGAGGCGACGTGGAAACATTGGATTTCCACAGGTTCATATCACATCTCAGTAATGTGATGGTTGAACCTGTTATCGATGAGGTCATCAATGGCAAAGGTATATATTTGATACACAATTTTATAAATGTTATAATCTTACAAACACATTTGCAGTGTTAAGTATATTTGATACTTGTTCTGTTTTACTGAAAACAGGTCCTTCTGCATGAGAGGTGCTTGCTGGAGAGGAGGCGTCGTTGCGTGTTGATGGCGAGCATGATGATGATGGCCAACGACACTCTCCCTCAACATTTATCACTTAGTTTATGTTGTAGGATGATTATTGTAATCAATAGATCGTGAACTTCTTTAGTGTGTCTCACACTTTGTGAGATGGTTATCCATATGAGCTTGTAACAAACAGTTGTTCCACTTTTATGAATGATTTCTATTCGTGTTCATATCTTGTTCGATTACGTGTGAATTATCCTTGTTTTGAAACTAATTGATAATGCATGAACATTTGTAAAATATTGAAATGCCTTTAAAAATACCCAACTTAATGATATGTTCATTAATGAATGAAACCATTGTTTGAATTCAAAAGTTATGTGATAATATGTGAAAGACATTTGATTTCTTGTCACATATAAATCATGCCTAAGTTTGGCAAAATAACTTGAACACCGTGTATTACTTGAATACAAAATGTTTAATGAATTGTTAAAAGTAAATACATATTCGATGTATTGTGTTTTGATAGAATAGTAATTATCATTATATGATTGTTTAAATGTGTAAAGAAGTTTACCAAAGGAAACATGAGGATGAAACTATTTGATATGATCAAAGTGTTTCATGAACAAAGGGTATAAATATAAAAGATAATCTAATTACTACGATTTGATCAATAGTAATGAAATTCAACTTTATAAGATTGGCATAAAAGAAATTGTGGAATGCAATGCGTTTGAAATGTCAAAATGCAAAGAATCACAATATGATATTAGATATCAAAATGGGTGAATAGATGGTGACAAAATAAATCGTTGTAGTGTAGATGTAGAGACTATTAGTTAGAAATAGTTAGCACTCAATTAGAATATATAGTGAACCATTTGAATTCGTGAAAGCGGCTCCATATCTGGTATGGATCATCATGGAAGTTTCGGGGTTATTCGATATAACCAAAACAATAGCGAATAAATCCTTGTAGAGTATTCATTGGAAACTTTGAATATGATATCCATAGTTGAAACCAAAAGAGAAGCAAAACTAGTATTGCTTGATTTTTGGTACATTTTTTAGAAAGTTCGCATTCAGTGATATTTCTTGATTATGAAGAAAATGGAAGATAGTGAGAAACACGATGAGGATTCAAAACCCTGCATCGGAGTCTTGAGAAGCGCAACGGACAACGTTCCTGAACGATTCTCTTCACGAAGGAAAGAATCAATGATAATGATCATTGTGTTTTCCCCACTAGTGTTTTCACTACATGAAGTAGGATTCAAAATGTAACCCATATCTTGTATGGAGACATTTGTGAATCATTTGTCATGATTACCGGAATATGATATACCTACGAACTACTAAGGAAATAATGGTAAACTAGAATTATGAGAAATCCTAAAAGCAAAATTCCCTTGAGATTACAAAGCAATTCGTTGCTGAATCTCACAAGTAAAAGGGGTTACTTGAATTTTCCCAAATGACTACAAATCCATAGTGGAAAAGGGGTGAATGACAAAAGCACAATTTGTCAAGTATTGGACGAATTCAAATGAATTTGACTCAAGTGTGCTAAATGTCTAGTGGATTTAAAACTAGTAAAAGTACTAGTATCTCATAGTAAATCTCCAAGTTTGATATTTGATCAAAGGATTTTGAAGTTGTTCAAAATAGTGAGTGGATATGCAATTTGCATAAAATGAGTGGGAGCTATGAAAGTCTTCCTAAAACAATATGTGAATGACATATTTTTGAGTGGGAGCAATACAAGTCTCAAATTCAAATATGTAGGAACATAGTTTGAGTAAGAGTAGTGACTCATAGCCAAATATGTTGGGAACATATTTTGAGTGGGAGCTTATAGGGGTGATTCTTAAGTGTGTTAAGAATAAAAGTGCAAGTACCGATAAATAATGATTTATAAGGTGTAGAAGTTGATAATAAGTGTATTATGATATTATGTAGTATTCCTTAAGAGATTCTGAAAAGGGTTTCACAATAGAAGTTAATTAAGGAACTGGTCCTTAATAACTCAAGTTAGGATAGTATTAAGTTTAACATCAATGGTTGAAAGAAATAAAAGGATGATCATCATCCACTATGTTGAGACATAAGTTCTAACTTAGAAAACCATGATGATAACTTAACACAATATATGATCCAATAAGGAACATTTGGAAAGTGATTAAGTTTAAATCACTGAACGTTGAGCTAGGTTCATCCGCAGTGTCTAATAGAGAACGGCAGACATATTTTCCAAATCCATAAAGGATGACATATCTTAAAACATAAAGGGTTATGTTATAAGGGAATATGTTGGAAACTCCCGTAATACCGATTAGAGTCAAGTAGGAAGCGAGGTGAACAAAAACATCGAAAGTTGCACATGGTGCACTCGTGTTTCGATGAATACATTTATAATAATAGATAAGGGTACCATCTAAAGTGTTGTATAATGTTATGGCCAGGCTAGTTCGCTTTTAACATAGAATGATGTGTCCTAGGGTACAGTGCCCATGAGAAAGCCCTCGAGGTTGATCTAAAATCACTTTAGGCTCCTGGAATCATGCCTTGTTCTTCTTCCATAGCGACGATGCATACACACAGATGTTATCATGTGATGATAAAGTATTAATGTCAATCAAGGTGACATTAGTAAGTTGCAAAGGATTTGGGACTGTAAAGTACAGACCCAAGACTCAACCTCTTGCAAGAGCAAGCATGTTCAGGGTACCGGATATATGGTGCCAATGATTAAGAACAAATGCAACTAGTTTATTTGTACTCTAGTGCAAGTGGGAGACTGTTGGAAATATGCCCTAGAGACAAATAGTAATAAGGACTATTATCATATTTCATAAAGTTTATGATTAAGTTTTGTATCATGATATAACTGTATTGAGTGGAAACATAAATACACGTGTGATATATAAACAACTAGGGGTTCCGAGTGAAACTCTAGTCACTGGTTCATTGGTCAACAGATGATCAAGTTTCCTGATCATGTGGCATTTATGCCAGCTGGAAATGGAGTCAACTCATTTTCAGAATGAGATGATGAACCAATACCCAACCTAAACATCGTGACCCGATCATGTCACGAAGTTCAAGTTACGATGATTATAAATGGATCCTCATAGACTATTCCTTAGACCGTGAGGCTATATCGATCACTGTCTCCCTAGAGTGCTTAGATAGCATCAAGCGCCACTTGGTAATACAGTGGTTATAAATGTGTGTTCAGGTACTCGGAGGAAACCATAGAGGCAATATATGTCAAGAGAGGGATTTGTCCATCCACGTGAGGGAAACATACTTAAGGGCCCACTCAAAAGAAGTTATATCCAATAGTTGTGCAGCGTGTGATTTGATCACAGGGATATCACTTGTCGGAACGAGTCAAGTAGCATTGTTCAGTAACGAGATTGAACACGACATGGTGATGTCATTGATCAGATCTCGGGCAATACAAGTATCGATATAGAAAGGGAATAAGACATGACCGTCCCGGTTTAAACGACAAAAGATCTTCATGGAAGGCACAAGGGTCACATGGTTATCCAGGTCCCTTGATGACCCACAAGTATAGGGGGTGTATCACAGTATTTTCGATAAGTAAGAGTGTCGAACCCAACGAGGAGCAGAAGGTGCTGGCGAGTGGCTATGAGCAGGAATTCTCTATAAATACTTAGCAAACGGATTTTTAGGGGTTTTTGATAATGTAGGTAAATAAAGTACGAGTAAATAAAAGACAAAAAGAATAAATACAGCAAGTGGCCCAATCCTTTCTTTAGCAAAGGACAAGCTGGTTGTATTACTTAAGATGACCAAACGTTCTCGAGGACACATGGGAATATCGTCAAGTGCTTTTGCTTCATATAGTTAATTAATGTTCTTTAGTTTGCTAAGTGTTGTGTGGGTTAACCTGTGCTAATGTACCAACCTTCCTAGGACTAATACATACTTGTGATTATACCCCTTGCAAGCATCCGCAAGTACAAGAAAGTAATTAAGGTAGAAACCTAACCACAACTTTAAACTCTAAGACCCTGATGTCCCTTGTGCAAAGGTTTCCTAACGGGGTTCAGGTTTCTGTCACTCCGGCAACCCCTACGATTAGTAGCCAAATACACAATGCATTCCCCTAGGCCCATATAGGTGAAGTCTCATGTAGTCGACGTTCACATGACACCACTAGAAGAAATACACCACAACTTAAATATCAAACTATTGAATCTTTCTCAACACAATTCCACTACTAACAACATGACTTCTCCCATGTTCTCAAGAACAAAACGAACTACTCACAAGACATCATATGGAGCATGATCAGAGATGAAATAATGATGTGTAACAATCTGAACATAAACGATGATTCAATGGTTCACTCAATAGCATCAACTACAAGGAGTAATCAACACCGGAAAGTTTCCCCTAAGAACTATGCAAGATTCAACCCAATTGTTATAGCGGTATGAGGTGGTGATGATGGTGCTGGTGGAGATGATGGTGGTGATGATGATGATGATCCCCATGAAGTCCAGCTTGATGGTGGTGTTGATGGCGACGATCTCCCCTCTCCGGGAAGGAATTCCCCTGGCATAATTCTGTCTACCAGAGAGATCTTTCTCTCTTGGTGTTTTGCGCCCCGCAGAGGCGGAGGAATCTTTCTGTGGTTGCTCCCCCAGTCTTAGGGTTTTGGGGGGATAATATACGCCAGAGGGGAGAGGCTGGAGTGGACCAGGGCGGCCACACCACACAGTGGCCTTGACCTAGGGTGGCCAGCGCCAGGTGGTGTGGCCCCTGGCCCATCTCCACTTCCCTTTCTTTTTTCTTTTTCTTGGAAAAATAGGATTTTCCATGTATTTTCCCGGATTTTCTGATCTTCGCAAATTTTGCCTCCAAATAGCACATTTTCCATCAGAATCCTGACTGCAGTGGTCCATGCGCCAAAAGTCATCAACCATGCAAAAACAGATGAAATAACATAAGTATCATATCTTAATATGAAATATATCAATGAATAATAGTAAATTATGATATAGAATAGTGATGCAAAATGGACGTATCAACTCCCCCCAAGCTTAGACTTCGCTTGTCCCCAAGCGAAACTCAACTCAATAAACATGACCTCAGGTTTATGGAGTGAAGAGTCGATAAAATAATACGGACAAGAAGCATCACATTCATCAATACATAAACCATAATAGAAGACAACTCACTATTATATAACTTAACTTGCAATAAGTAAAGGAAACACAATAAAGATGCATAAAGTAAATCATAATTGGTAATGGCAAACTTAGCTCTCGGTCGAAGAATAGTTGACAATTTGCTGGAGTTCACAAATAACTGATTTTCAATGATAGCTTTGAAAGTAGTAAAAACTAAGATAAGAGCAAAGTGCAAAGCAAGGAACATAAGAAACATGATTGAATAAATCATCATATGAATGAATGAAACACAACAACTCAAAATGCTTGCTGAGGTAGAAGGGAATAGGTTTACTAACTCAACTAAAAAGTAAAAGATAGACCCTTCGTAGAGGGAAGCAGGGATTTCAAGTTTCATAAAGAGCTTCCAAAAATTATGGTACTTATTAGCTTTCAGCTCTCATCGCCCCTATCATAGGCATCTTTAGGTGATTAAGGTTAAAGTGACACAACTAAGAGGATATGCTTGACAAGTTATAAGTTGAAATATCATGCCCCTTACTTACGAGTACCGAACCTCATGCTACTCAACTTCAGTCACAAGTAAGCTCTTGTCATTGTAAATACATATGTATCATAAAGAACCGCCAACGGGGTACCCCTTGCACATGATACATGAGCTATCCCATAATCAAAATGACAAGGCAAGCAGACAATGAGCATCTCAGCGATCCTTTTATTTTCTATTTGCATAGGTTTTTATTGAGGATGCTTCATAGAGTGCTCATTACGGTTATGCTGCAAGTGTCCACCATGATTAGGCATGGCTTAGGCTAGCGGCCCAGGCGTTTCTCTAACACACATATAAACTCCATGATCTTACAAGTTCCCCTTTTATTTCACACCGCTGGGATCCATAAGCAAAAGAATCATGATATCAACAGAATATAAGTGTAATGTTTAAAGTGTTCCCCATGATACATGGTTTTGCTAACTTCAACATATAAAGCGCAAGCATATGCGCCACAAAGATGGACACAATGGTTCAAGTTTATTAATTGCAAGAAAGTAAAGTGTGCCATCAAGTTCGTGAGAGCTTTAATCACTAACTTTCTCATAACAAGTTTAATTTGGAAGGTAGATAAAAACATGAATTTACTTGGAATAGCAATAGTGCTAATAGGTAGGTATGGTGGACACAAATGGCACAAGTTTTGGTTTAAGGATTGGATGCATGAGAAGCATTCCCTCTTAGTACATGTTTTTGGCTAGCAAGGATGGGTAGCAAGCATAAGAGTTGAAGGAAACAGACAAACATACAAGTGATAAAAACAAACATGCAATCTTCCTTGGAAGCACAAAAGATCTTAGCTAGAGAATACTAAACTTATGAGCAAATCAAGAAAGAAAGATGATGAAATTATATTTCTTTAAGAGTACTTTTATCTTTTTCATTCAATTCTCAAAAGAGTGTTGCTACTGACCGAGCCAAGTTTGCCAAAACCAACTAAATTAATTCCATGATCCCAAAGTGATACCAATACTAACAACAAGATCAATCGTAAAACCATGAATTGAAAACTAAAATAAGATATGCAAAAGAGTAAATGAAAGAACTTCTCATTAATATTCCATAACAGTAACTCACAACAAGGGATACATAGATATCTAACGAGAGAGGGGAAACTTCCATAATGCAAACCATTCTACATGATAACTTCTCTATTCATGATGTGACTCTACTAAACAGGTAAAAAGATAGAAGATAGTGATGTGATACCGCGACACTCCCCCAAGCTTGGAACAAACCAAGGGGATAACAAAACCTGATGACGAATTACTCCTTCGGTGGTGGTGGTATTCTCTCGACGATCTCTTTGATTAGTTTCCCCAAGTCCTCAATCTCGAAGGTGAGATTACGAATCAACTGTGAGTTTTGCTCAATGCAGCTCATGATCATGTCGGGTTGTGAATTCCAGCTCTTGTGATTCTTTCCCCACTCTTCATCCTTGAAGTCTTCTTTTCCTGCATGGCTAGAATGAGGCAAATCCCAATTGGAGGGTAGTTTCTCCTTGGGCATATTCTGGTATTGATGCTCATGGATAAGGGTATGGAAAGGATTCTTGGTGCGTGGAGGAAGTGACCGTGAAGCCAAACAGTGACGCGGAGGTTTCCCTCCAGTTGACATCCGTGACGTCCTTCTGATCCTGGCAGGTTTTGCCACCACTCCAGTGCTTGCAATGGTAGTCCCGGTGTGCGGATTTTGCCTTTGCTTTGCCTCCTCTTCATCTTCACTCTTGATCTCCTTCTCCTGCCCGGGGTCTTGGAGATCTTCCTCCATAGGCTCCTTTCCCTTATCCTTGGCCGACACCATTGTGCTTCTAACTTTCAAGAATAGTTCCTGGCAGAAATAGATCGAAACGAAAACACGACAAGAACACGATATACGAACCTCGGGGGATCCGGGGGATTACATATTACGAAGTTTTACAACAAAAGGAAGGTACTGGGAGAAAACGGGTCGGAGAAGGAGTCCGGGGCGGCCACACCACCTGCTGGCGTGGCCAGGGGGCCCGTGCCAGGGGGTGGTTTGAGCCACCCTAGCTCCGTTTCCGTCCCCCTTTCTCTTCGTAGCTTTCCTTGTTGGATAAAAAGTGCAAAAAATAACTGGATAGAATTTTCGCAGAACTTTTCTTACCAGAACTGTTACCTATTTGAAAACGGCCTCTACAGGTCTCTGAACTTAGCATTTAGTAGATTCTTCCGGAGTCACCGCCTGAATAATATCAATATCTTCATCTTCATACACATATTGCTTGAGTCATGAAACATTTCACTTTCTTATTACACCATTTTCTCCACCTACCTGGAAATTTCTTTCACACAAAACTTCACACAATTCTCATTAGCAACATTAGTGTAAGCGAGGTAATAAACCTTTTACGTTCAATTTCAACTGAAATCCATCAAAACATAAGCTACTGTAGCGACTCCTTCCAAAAACCCAAAAAGAATTCAAAAAGGAAATCGATTTAAGAAGCAAATGCAAGAGTGGCAAAAATCTGTCAAAACGGACCAGCAGGTAAAGATAACTTTTTTCGAAAATCTTCTGTTGCTCAAATCAAAAAGTGCAAAACTAACGAAACTTAAATAACAAGCTGGGGCAGAAACACAAAAAATTACAGCTCAATCCGACATACAGAGATCTATCACGAGTTTTTACGGTGAAGCACAAAAATCTGTTTCGGGACAGCAACTTCCCCAAATCTTACTTCTCTCTCATTAGAGGTTGATCTTGACACAAAAACCAAACAAAAGGATAAGGAGAAGTCATTACCGAAGTAATAACTTCCAAGACTCAAAGAAACAAAAACAAACTGAAAGCAAAAATAAATTGGGTTGTCTCCCAAAAAGCTCTTTCTTTATAGCCATTAAGATGGGGACGAAAAATTCAAAGATGCTCAAATAAGAATATGAATTGAAGTGAAAGAGAGCATTAAGAAGCAAAAATATACATGTTTAAGTCTAACCCACTTCCTATGCAAGGGAATTTTGTAAACAAACAAGTTGTTGAAACCAGAGGCCACTAGCATAGGAAGGCAAAAGAAGTGCAACATAAAAACTTTAAGCATAAAACGAGGAAACTTAATATTATTGAGATGCATTAGAATAGTATTTACTATCTCATAATAACTTTTAGTATCATGCATAAATTTAACGATATAGCTATCACAAGAACCATTGTAGCAATGATCACTTATCCTAACAGAAAACACAGGGACACTAGCTCTCATAACACTACTTTGTGAAACAATATTAGGGCTATCCTTACAAAGGATAGTGTGTCCATCTTCTACATATTTAGTGACAAAGTCTTTCACATCTGCTATTATAGGTTCATCATTTTTTTCATCAGGTTCAACGGCTTTACTCGTACTTTCATTAACCATACTAGCTATCATAGAATGTTCATTTATCTTAACCGGGAAAGGTATTTTCTCAATGTAAGGTTCAGGTAAAGCATGATTAGCAGTATAAACTTCAGTATTCCTTGCAGGAACACACTTAGCAACATATTTATATGGTTCATGATACTTATTCCACTTCTTTTTAGGAACTTCTATATAGGAAGAAAAAGCCTTAAAGTAAGAAGCAATAGATTGAGAGTCTAGACCATAAGCATTTTTAATATTTTGAAAGTCATCAGTTTCCATAAAAGATTCAATGCATTGATAATCATAATTTATACCTGACTTTCTTCCTTTGTCATTCTCCCATGCTTTAGCATTGTCTTGAATACGGTCCAGAAGATCCCACTTAGCTTCTTCTTCCATGCGAGTGAATGATCCAGCACAAGAGGCATCCAACAAATCCTTATCATGAAGAGAAAGCCTTGCATAAAAGTTATTGGTAATAATATTGTTGGGGAGCTCATGAATGGGACATTTGAGCATTAGTAACTTCAATCTCCCCGAAGCTTGAGCTGTACTCTCTCCATCAAGAGGCCAAAACTTGTATATTTGATTCCGATCTTTATGAATCTCACTAGGAGGATAAAACTTTGAATAAAAGTGATGACCCACAAGTATAGGGGGAGTATCGCAGTATTTTCGATAAGTAAGAGTGTCGAACCCAACAAGGAGAAGAAGGTGCTGGCTAGTGGTATGGATCAAGAATTCTCTGCAAATACTTAGCAAAAGGATTTTTAGGGTTTTTTGATATAACAAGTAAATAAAGTACGAGTAAATAAAAGACAATAGGAATAAATGTAGCAAGTGGCCCAATCCTTTATTCAGCAAAGGACAAGCCGGTTGTATTACTTAAGATGACCAAACGTTCTCGAGGACACATGGGAAGACTGTCAAGTGCTTTCGCTTCATATAGTTGATTAATCTTCTTTAGCTTGCTAAGTGTTGTGTGGGTGAACCTGTGCTAATGTACCGACCTTCCTAGGACTAATATATACTTGTGATTATACCCCTTGCGAACATCCGTAAGTACAAGAAAGTAATTAAGGTAGAAACCTAACCTTAACTTTAAACTCTAAGACCCTTACGTCCCTTGTGCAATGGTTTCCTAACGAGGGTTCATGTTTCTGTCACTCCGGCAACCCCCTACGATTAGTAGCCAAATACAAAATGCATTCCCCTAGGCCCATATAGGTGAAGTGTCATGTAGTCGACGTTCACATGACACCACTAGAAGAAGTACACCGCAATTTAAATATCAAACTATTGAATCTTTCTCAACACAACTCCACTACTAACAACATGACTTCTCCCATGTCCTCAAGAACAAAACGAACTACTCACAAGACATCATATGGATCATGATCAGAGGTGGAATAATGATGTATAACAATCTGAACATAAACAATAATTCAATGGTTCACTCAATAGCATCAACTACAAAGAGTAATCAACACCGGGACAGTTTCACCTAAGAACTAATGCAAGATTCAACCCAATTGTTACAGAAATATGGAGATGGTAATGATGGTGCTGATGGTGATGATGGTGGTGATGATGATGATGATCCCGATGAAGTCCAACTTGATGGTGGTGTTGATGGCGATGATCTCCCCTCTCCGAGAAGGAATTCCCCCGGCAGAAATCTGTCTGCCGGAGAGATCTTTCTCTCTCGGTGTTTTCCGCCCCGCAGAGGCGGCGGAATCTTTCTATGGTCAATCCCCGAGTCTTAGGGTTTCGGGAGGAATATATATGCCAGAGGGGAGAGCCAGAGGTGGGCCAGGGCAGCCACACCACCTGGTGGCGCGGCCTAGGGTGGCCCGCGCTAAGGGGTGGTGTCGGCCCCCTGTGGCCCATCTCCACTCCTCCTTCTGGCTTCCTTCGTCTTCTGGAAAAATAGGATTTTCCGTATATTTTCCCGGATTTTCTGATCTTCGTGAATTTTGCCTCCAAACAGCACCTTTTCCATCAGAATCCTGACTGCAGCGGTCCATGCTCCAAAAGTCATCAACCATGCAAAAATGGATAAAATAAAATAAGTATCACCTCTTAATATGAAATATATCAATGAATAACAGTGAATTATGATATAGAATAGTGATGCAAAATTGACGTATCAACTCTGTCAGGGGAATGATCCCCAGGTACCCCAACCGGATAAGGAACAAGACATTCGGATCGCGTCCAGATGACCAGATGCAGCCGGACAGGGTAAGACAGGCCGACTATCACCCGCTAGCCGGATCAGGAAGAGACAGCCGGATACGGTGACGTAGCCGGACCCAATCAGCGAGACAGACGACGGCGATTGCGTATCGATTGCAGCCGCCTGTACGATGACAAGACTGGCAACCACCCAACCATACCGAAGACTTTGCGAGGGTGATGCAGGAACAGTGGCCTGTGCTGACAACGGGCTCGCACGACGTCCACTGTGCCTACTACAGCCATACCGCCAGATTCGATAAGACATGCCATATCGATATCAGATGACTAGCCGGCTGGGACCGCCTGTGGGACCCGCCAATGATTGATGAGACCTTTGCCTCTCTGCCTATATAAGGAGAGGCAAGGCCTCAATAGAAAGGGTGGGTCATCGACAACGCCTCCTGCTTCGCCGGAACCTCCTTCCCAGCGAACGGCGCCGTCCTGCTATTCGGCAATCTCCCCGTCTATGTCGCCACCGTCCCAGAGCGTTTCCATAAGGAAATCGTCTCTGTCACGGAGCTGCCGCACTCAGGCGGCAGCGCCTCCGTCGCACCCCGTGGCGTGGAGGTCATGATGGCCAGTTCCAGCTCGCATCCCCGCCAGCCACAGGAGCGAGGCGCGGACGAGGTCGGAACTTCCGCCCTCCCGCAGCCTCGAAACCCAGTGGAGGATGCCATTGATCGGCTCCTGACGCTGGTTAACCTCGGGGATAACCCGGAGGAAGCGGAGGCCGACTTCACCATGGAGAGACAGATCCTCCTCCAGGAGGCCATGGAGCTGGCGGTAGCCCGAAAGCAACTCGAGATCACCCGGCGCGCGAAATGCACGCTGCAGCCTCACTCCGGCTACCATGAGCGAGCCGGCAGCCTGTACGGGCGTCGGCGGTGGTAGCAGCAGGATGGAAAAGGACGGGGAACCGGATCCCACGCCTGTCCTCACATGACCCTCCTATAGCACGCCCATCAAGAACCTGCACGCGGCGCGAGCCGCGGCGGAGGAACTACCCAGTCTGGAGGGCGAGGAGCGAGCCCGCCAGCATGCTCGCGTGCAGGAGCTCCTCCGCGTCGCGGATGAACAGGCCGGTGCCAACCGGCAGATGCAGGAAGACCTTAGCTACTCCAGGGGAGCAAGCTACCTGCCAACAGCAGGGGCGCGCCACGTGACACCCAGCAGGCGTCCTCCCCTCAGCCGCCCAGGGCCCGCAGCAGGCGTCGCAGCTCTGGCAACAGGGGCTAGCCGCGCTAGGAGCGGACGGTGAACAGCAACCCGCCACCTTCCCCTCCGCCAGCCCGAGCGCCCAGACCAGCCGGTTCCCGTCTCTCGGGCTGGGTGGGAGTGCCCAACCCGGATTGTACGAATGCCCGCGACCGCATCGAGCTCCTCGCTCAAGCGCGCGTCACGGAGGAGGAAGATTCGACCGGCCCGGTTTGTTTCGGACCTCGCATCCAGAACGAGCCGTTTCCGGATAAATTCTCCCTGCCCAGGGACACCCCCAAGTACGACAACAGCATGAAGCCGGAAGACTGGTTGACCGACTACGCTACGGCAGTCGGCATCGCCCACGGGAACAAGCGCACAGCCGTGCGCTACGTCCCTCTCATGCTAACCGGGTCGGCAAGGACATGGCTTAATAGCCTTGCGCCCAATAGCATCAACGCCTGGCCTGACTTCGAGAAGGTGTCCGTCCGCAACTTCAACGGCACGTACAAACATCCAGGGCGCCCGCGCGGCCTTGTGTCGAGGCGACCCATCGAGGCTGACGCGAGTACCTCGCCAAGTGGGCCGAACTGCGCAATACTTGCAAGGGCATCACGAGAGCCAAGCCATCGCTTTCTTCGCCGAGGTTGCGAAGGCACCATGCTTCGCCACCGGCTACTGTGTGACGAGCCGAAAACCATGGTGGAGCTCATGATGGTTGCGGACCAGTACGCTACGGCAGATGCCGCCATGAAGAAGCCCCTCCGAGTAAACGCGGACGGTCGCCCGACTCCCACAGAGCCGGCTCGCGACCGACCAAGCAACCCGGCAGGAGAAGCCGGATCCTCCAGACGCCACGGCAACGACAACCGGTTCCATGGGGACCGCCAGGCCGGACAGCAGAAGCCTCGCTACCATGCGCGGCAGGTCAATGCTGTGGAGGGTGCGCCCGACGCACCGGCTAATGAGGCAAGAAGGCAGAAGCCACGACTCACCTTCGACCAGATGTTTGACGGCCCGTGCAAGTGGCATAGCGGTCCCTTCAAACCGGCTACGCACACCACCCGGAACTGCAGCTGGACCCGCCAGCTAAAGGACCAGGGCAACCAGCCCCGCCTCCCTCCTCCCCCACAGGGCGGACCTCCACCACCGGCTAGGGGAGCCGGTAATGATGGTAACGGCGGCAACGGCGGCAACAACAACAACGGCTACCCCCAGCCGCACGCTGCCTACCACATCTTCGAGACGGAGCAGGACGGCAAGCACAGCCGCAGGCGACGCTCGAAGGAGGTCAACACCATCGTCTCTCCGGTCCCCCAGTACCTGAACTGGTCGGAAACCCCCATCACCTGGAGCCGGGCGGATCAGCCTGAGCATCTGCCGACTCCCGGGGGCTACGCCATGGTGCTCGACCCTCTCATCGTCTCCAACACGTGCACCTGCCGATTCTCGCGCGTCCTCATCGACGGAGGCAGCAGCCTCAACCTCCTCTACCAGTCCTCGCTGGAGAAGCTGGGCATTCGCGAAAGCGACCTGCGCCCGACTACCAGGACGTTCCACGGCGTACTGCCAGGGCCAGCCTGCGCCCTGCTGGGGAAAATCCAGCTAGACGTCATCTTCGGGACCGAGGAGAACTTCCGCCGCGAACCAATCTAGTTCGAGGTGGTAAATCTGACGAGCTCCTACCATGCTCTCCTCGGGTTCCCTGCCCTCGCCAAGTTCATGGCCATCCCCCACTACGCATACCTCAAGACGAAGATGCCGAGACCCCAGAGCGTGATCACCGTCGCCGGCTGCTTCAGGCGGTCGATGGAGTGCGCCTCAGCCGGTTCCAAACTGGTAGAGGCCGTCATCATAGCCAAAGAAAAACGCGTGATCACGCGCAATGTGGCAATGGCCCAGCAGGACATTCCGGTTAGCAGCAAACCGGCTGGAGAAGGAGCTTTCCAGCCGGCAAAGGAGACGAAGAGGATCCTGCTCGACCCCTCCGATCCGACTAAGTTCGTCACCATTGGTGCCGGCTTGGACAACAAATAGGAATGCGTGCTCGTCGACTTCCTCCGTGAGAATCGGGACATCTTCGCATGGTCCCCCAAGGACATGCCGGGTGTGCCGAGGGAGTTCGCCGAGCACTCACTTCATGTGCGTCCGGATGCCAAGCCGGTCAAGCAACCTCTACGCCGGTTCGCAGAGGAGAAGAGAAAGATAATTGGTGACGAGATCACCCGGCTCCTTGCAGCCGGGTTCATCATGGAAGTGTACCACCCGGACTGGTTGGTGAACCCAGTCTTGGTGCTGAAGAAGAACAAGACCTGGCACATGTGTATCGACTACACCAGCCTGAACAAGGCGTGCCCGAAAGACCCCTTCGCCTTGCCCCGTATCGATCAAGTCATCGATTCCACGGCCGGCTGTGATTATTTGTCTTTTCTAGATTGTTATTCCGAGTACAATCAGATCCGGCTAAACCCGACTGATCAGATTAAGACATCATTTATCACCCCCTACGGGGCTTTCTGCTATGTAACCATGCCTTTCGGCCTAAAGAACACAGGCTCCACCTATCAGCGATGTATGCAGAAATGCTTGCACTTGCAGATAGGCCGAAACATGCACGCTTACGTGGATGACGTGGTCATCAAGACCAAGGAGAAGCGCACCCTCCTCGAGGATCTGGGATTGACATTTGGCAACCTCCGCCAGTACCAGATGAAGCTGAACCCAGAGAAGTGCATCTTCGGAGTACCATCCGGCCAGCTACTCGGTTTCCTCGTATCACAACGAGGTATCGAGGCGAATCCGGAGAAGATCGCGGCCATCGAGAGGATGCAGCCGCCGAGGAACCTGCTTGGGGTCCAGAAGTTCACCGGATGCCTGGCTTCCCTCAGTCGCTTCGTCAGCTGGCTGGGAGAGAAGACACTCCCGTTGTACCAGCTGATGAAGAAGATGGACAAGTTCTCCTGGACTTCGCAAGCCGACACCGCATTTACGACCTCAAGCGCATGCTATCCACAACACCGGTTCTAGCCACGCTGGCTAGCAAGGAGCCGATGTTGCTCTATATAGCAGCCATCAGCCGGGTCGTCAGCGTCGTCCTGGTGGTGGAGCGCCCCGAGGAAGGCAAGGCTCAGCCGGTTCAGAGACCCGTCTACTACCTCATCGAGGTCCTCTCCCTCTCCAAGCAGAACTACCCCCACTACCAAAAGATGTGCTATGGTGTGTACTTGGCATGCAAGAAGCTCAAGCACTACTTCCAGGAGCACCCGATTAAGGTCGTGTGCACTGCACCCCTTTTGGAAATCATCGGCAATAAGGACGCCACCAGCCGAGTCGCCAAGTGGGCCATCGAGCTCGCCGCCTACTCCATCCAGTACGAGCCCCGGCTCACGATCAAGTCACAGGCGTTGGTGGACTTCCTCGTCGACTAGGCCAAGACCCAGTATCTCCCACCGGTTCCGGATTCGGACCACTGGCGGATGCACTTCGACGGGTCAAAGATGCTCGGGGGCTTGGGAGCCGGCATCGTGCTCACCTCGCCCAAAGGAGACCGGCTGGAGTACATGCTGCAGATCCACTTCAAGGCCTCCAACAACATAGCCGAATACGAGGCACTGGCGCACGGGCTCCGGCTGGCCAAGGAGATCGGTGTCAACCGGATCCTGTGCTTCGGTGATTCGGACTTGGTGGTGCAGCAGGTGTCCGGAGAATGGGACGCCAGAGATGCAAACATGGCCCTCTACCGATTCCACATCCAGAAGCTCAGCGCCTCCTTCGACGGGTGTGAATTTCACCACGTCCCCCGCATCAACAACGAGGCAGCCGATGCGCTCTCCAAGATCGGATCCACCAGGCAGGCCATCCCACCAGGGGTCTCCTTGGAGCACCTGCGCAAGCCATCCATCAACCCGTCACCAGAATCAGACTCCATCATCTGGGCAGGAAGCTTTCTGGCTGATGGAACGACAGAGGCGGAGCTGGCAGAACCGCCGAAGAAGAAGACCCGCACCAATTCCGGCCATGCAGTGCCTTCTGGCTTGCAAGACCCGGGGGCTGCCGGCTCGCCTAGTGTCTCGGGGGCCGCCGTCCTGGGTACGCCACCCGGACGACCCACCGACATCCGTCAGCCGGAGGACAGGAGCGTCCTCGTCATCTGGGAAGTGCCATCCTGGGCACAACCCTTCATGAGCTACATCGCCAATGGAGAACTCCCGGACAACGAGGTGGAGGCCAGGCAAATCCGGCGCCGCGCGCACACGTACACCATCATAAACGGCGAGTTTTACAAGCGCAGCGTATCCGGTATCTTCCAAAGATGTGTTGATGTGGACACGGGCTACCGGCTACTCAAGGATATCCACCGGTATGAAAAGGGCACCACGCTTCATCAAGGCGATAGTCGCCAAGGCATTCCGCCATGGTTTCTATTGGCCCACCGCCCTCGAGGACACCGGCAGTTGGTCGCGCGTGCAATGGGGGCTAACGCCGAAAACGCAGTACATGCCAACTTCGGTACTCAAGACCATACCGATCACTTGGCCCTTCGCGGTTTGGGGCCTCGACATGGTCGGTCCTTTCAAGCGAGCACGCGCGGGCATGACCCACCTACTGGTAGCGGTGGACAAGTTCACAAAGTGGATCGAGGCCAAGCCTATCCGGAAGCTGGATGGGGCAACGGTTGTCACCTTCTTCATCGACATCATCAACCGCTTCGGCTTCCCCAACAGCATCATCACCGACAACGGCACGAACTTCGCCAAGGGGGCCTTTGCCCGGTTTTGCAGCAACAAGGGCATCCGACTGGACCTTGCCTCCGTCACGCACCCGCAGTCCAACGGGCAGGTCGAAAGAGAAAACGGCTTGGTACTAGCCGGCATCAAGCCACGTCTCATCGAGCCGTTGGAGCGGTCATCCGGATGTTGGATCGAAGAGCTTCCGGCTGTGCTGTGGAGCCTCCGCACCACGCCGAATAGGTCAACCGGCTACACGCCATTCTTCCTGGTCTACGGATCGAAAGCCATCCTCTCTGCCGACATCGAGTTCGACTCCCCTCGCAAGCTCCTATACGACGAAAAAGCCAACAAAGAGGCGCGGGAGGACGGAGTGGACCTCCTAGAGGAGGCCTGCGAGCTGGCCCTGTCCAGATCAGCCCTCTACCAGCAGCGACTACGTCGCTACCATTCAAGCCGGATTCGCCCAGTCGCATTCCGCGAAGGCGACCTGGTTCTCTGGCTGGTGCAAGACACGAAGGGCATGCACAAGCTATCACCACCCTGGGAGGGCCCCTTCATCATCAGCCGGGCGCTGCCCAACGACTCCTATTACCTCATCGACGCGCAACAGCCGCGCAAGAACAAGATGGACAAATCAGACGAGGAGACCGAGCGTCCCTGGAACGCAGCCCTACTGCGCCCGTTTTACACCTAGTCGCCAGGCAGTGTATGTATCCCGAAAACCCCACGAATGAAAATGCGGACCCATCTCGGGGGCTCCTTGCTAGAAATGTGTGCACCTGTTTTCCGGTTCAAGTTTTCCGGCTCCGGCAACCCCTACCCAGGGGCTCGCCGGCAGGCCCGGCCTGCTAAGTCAATAAACTGGCTGAGTAGTGTGTGACGATGTCCGAGGCCTACTCTTCATCTCAGCTACAGACCGCAACCCGGCTGTCCGGCTAGCAAGAGCAAAAGCCCGAGGCATCCCACATGAAAAATGGGGAGGAGACGCGACAGGTCGGGCGTCCCGGCCCTGCAACTAGCTCGAACCAATCCAGCTGCTAAGCCGTTAGTACCGTGCGTAATGTACTGTCAGCTCCCTTCGATTCCGGCTGCAGACCGCAACCCGGCTGCCCGGCAGAGCACACAGGAAAGCAACTAAGTGTCTAGAAAGGAGCAAGCCAGTTTTCGAAAAAACAAGCCGTTTTCCGGCTACAATTTGACAGACTAACCTACTAACCTATGTGGACATGTGTGTATGCGTATGTACATTCTTGTCCGACTACCTCGAGTCGGAATTCAGGAGAAGGAAAGAAGATTCGAAGTCCTTGCCTTCATCAAGCGCTCCGAATCTCGGGGGGCTACACCCACTGAGTGCGCTCGCGCGCCCACAGTGGAATCTTGTAGTTCCTGACCGGCTAAGGGCATTTAGCCGGCCGTTCGGAGCCCAGATGAGGGCAAGGGTAGGAGCAAGAAAAGACAAGAAAGATTCGAAGCACCTGGCTACGCCAGCTACTCCAAATCTCGGGGGCTACACCTAGTGGGTGCGCTCTCGCGCCCCCACTGGAATGTTAGTTCCCCCGGCTGAAGGCGTTCAGCCGACGAAAGCGGCCAACTGGGACGAGGTCAGTCGGATAAAGTTAGAAGACTTGGGAGAAATAAGGAAGATTCGAAGCACCTGGCTACGCTAGCTACTCCGAATCTCGGGGGCTACACCCAGTGGGTGCGCTAGCGCGCCCCTAGTGGAGGTGTACTTCGTCCGGCTAAGAGTGTGTAGCCGGACGAGGTTAGCCAGGCGGAGCAAGCCGGCAAAAATATCAAAAGGAAACTCAACGCACAAGTTAAGAGACTCAAGAATTTCAACGATTAACAAACAAAAGGGAGACGAAGCTTCCATAAGTTACCCGGCATCAAAGACAGCTGGTACAAACAGACAAGATTTGTAAACATGTAACACAAGACAAATACACCAGGCATCCCGGGGCAATAACTAGGCAGCAGGACCCTTGCCGTGCGGGGGATGTTGGCCGGCAGAAGCTTCAGGCGGCAGAGGAGGCGCGGAGCTTGATCCGGTTCCAGCGCCTGCGGGCGGTGGCATCGGGCTCTCCACGTCGGGAGTACCGACGGACTCCGAGTCGGTGAGCGCCTCGTCGGGGTCCACGTAGTCGGCAATCTTGATGGCGGATCCGCGAAGCTCCGGATGGGCTTGGCGGATGGCGACAAGATCGGCTCCGGCACGGAAGCCACCGTCGATCTTCTCGACGCGGGCATCCTTGTACCAGGAGAGCATGAGGGCCAGAGCCATCTCTGCTCCAGCCCGCGCCGCTAGGTCTCGCAGCTGGTCCACCACAGCCGGCACCTCTCTCACCTTCGCAGCCAGCTGCGCCATCGTCTCCGGAACCTGAGCCTCCGGCCACACGAAGGATAAGATGTCCCGCGCCGCATGACGAAGCCTGGCGGCTTCCTCGCCAAGAAGGATGACGAGCTCCTGGGCCGTCGGCTACGCTCCCAGCCAGCTCTCCTGCAGCCGGTTGTAGGCCAGCAGGTCTATGCCGGGGTAAAAGGCTGTCAGAAAAGAGGGTCAGATCCGGCTACCGGATCCGGAAAGAAAGGAAGACGGGAAAAGGATCTCACCCTTGGCAGTGTGGCCGACCTGCATCAGCTCCTCCACTAGCGCCTTCTCCTTGACCACTATCCGTTTGATCTTCTTCTCTTGGTCCTTGTTCTGGGACTCGAGAAGGGTGAAGGCTTCGGCCCGGCTAGCAAGCGAGGCGTCGCGCTCCTTGACAGTGGCCTCCAGACCGTCTACCCTCGCGTGCCAATCCTTGCTCTGCAGCCGCAGAGTGGAGTTGGACTTGCTTAGCCGGTCGTTCGCTTTCTTCAAGCCATCGATCTCGCGCTGTGCGCACATGAGGATGGCTGCAACAAAACCGGCTATCAGTAAAAAAATGAGCTGGGTGAAGCGAACTTACTGTGGGAAGTCCCGTTGGCGACAGAAAGCTTCTGCTCCAATGTCCGGTTCCCGCTGGCTGTGGCCTCCAACAGCCGGATCTCCTTTACCGCTAGCTCAAGCATGGCGGCAAGGTCCGACAGCGAGGCGGCGGAGGAAGCGTCGTCGTCCACGGTGTTGACGGCCAAGGAATCCTTCGCCGTGACCACCGTCGTTCGCCATTCCTCCCCGGGCTCCTCGTCGGAGTTGTCGTTGCCAACAACGACAAGCTCCTTGCAGGCAGCCCCCCGCGCGCCCGCAGAAGAGCCTTCCGGCTGGGAGGGCTCCGCTTCCAGCTGAGGACCTTCCGGCTGGGCGGATGCGGTCGGCTCAGCTCGAGGGGGAGGCGAGGGCCGCGTGTCAGAAGAAGGAGGGGCGTCGGTTGGCACAGTCGGGGCACATGGCGGCGCTCGTGCCGGGCTCGCGGCTCCAAAGGAGACCAGTGTGCTAAAAATAAAGAGGGGAAGGCAAAAGCAAAACAAACCAAAGTCAGAAAAAGAAGAAAAAGGGGCAAGCAGACAGAAAGCGCCGAAAGACAGAGGGGGAGAGAAAAACGTACCCCGGCACAACTAGGGGCGGCCCCTTCTTCCGGCCAAGACGGCTTGGCGGCAGGGCGCTGGACCGACTCCTCTTGGGAGCCGTCTCCTCCGTCACAGGCCGGCGGGAGTCGGAACGACTAGAGCCGCTCCCGCCCGCCTCGCCGTCCGCCGCGGAGCGCGTCGCCGGATCCATGTTCGGCGTGGCCTCCTCCTCCTCGTGCACCTCCGCGTGCGGGTCGGTGGCTGGCTTGTCATTCCGGCTGGGGAAGGCATCACCGTCCCTATCCGATTCCTCGCCAGACCGCCGAGCGCGCGGCTCGGGCAAGTCAGGCGTGAATACCTCGAGGGGAGCCTCGCCCTCCTCACGAAGGATGCAGGTGAAGATCTGCCGAATACAAGAAGTCAGTCAGATCGAACAAGGAAACAACACAGAAAGAGCAAATAAAGTTTCTGGCTATAAGAACTTACCCGGGGCGCGCGGTTCTCCCGGCTGTAGGGCGCCAGACTGAACGTCCAGTTCTCCGGCAGCCGCTCCTTGCTGATCATCCACAACCACTCCTTCAGGTTGTGGTAGCGGGGATCACGGCACGACAGCCGGGTCGGGTCCAGCCGGCCGGAGTAATAGCACATCTTGTGTGCTCGCTGCTGCATCGGCATCATCAGCCGGGAAATCCAGCTAAGAGTGATGTCCCGACCGGTTAGCCGGCAGGTGACGAGGAAGCGCATGCGCTGCAGCATCGCGTCCGTCTCCGACCTGTCGCCATGGAACTTCAAGTCCCAATTGTGCCGGCTGGACTCGACATCCTGGAAGGCCGGAAGATTTATCCGGTCGACGTTCTTGACGTAGAAGTACGACTGCTGCCATAGCCGTACCGTGTCCTGGAGCAAGAACTTGGGGTAGCCGGATTGGGAGCGGGAGTAGATGGAGGCGCCGCCACGCATTAGCGTTCGCCGTATCAGACCTGCGGCCGGACTCGGAAGAGCCGGCAGAAGAGCCCGAGATCCGGCTGGATCCCGAGATAGCTCTCGCAGAACGCCATGAAGTGCGCCAGCGTCCCGATGGCGTTGCCGCCGAGGTGGTGAAGACGAAGGTCGAAGAAGGCGAGGAACGTCAAGAGGAAGGGGTTCACCGGAAGGGCGAACCCGCACGCCAGATGGGAGAGGGAGGGGACGCGCTCCCCCTCTGCCGGGTGCGGCGACACCTCTCCCGCCGGCGCCAACCGCACTGCCACCTCCTCCTTCGACGGGAGAACGCGGGTGACGCGGTACTTCTGAATCTGGTCCTCGGTGACGGAGGAGCCTCACCAAGCCCCGCGGTCGGCGGCCATTTTCGGCTGGTGGAGAGGAACGGCGACGGAAGAGTGGCGGTGGCCCGTAGCGTCGATGACGGCAAGCGGACGGCGCAGCGGGCTGCGGCGCAGAGGGCAAGAGCGCAGAAGCAGGAGCACGCGAGGGAGAAGAAGACTGTAGCGGGGGAGGGAAGGAAAGGAACTGCCTCCCCCACGGTGTCCCTTTAAAGGACCGGAAGGGCAACCGTCAACGGGGCCACGTGGCGCGCACCCGGGCAACCCACACCCCAACCGCCGCCTAGATCCCGTGTGCCAAGGCAGGATGCGCAGAAGATCCCAGAGCGAGAACCGAAGCACCGGACAGCGGTTTCCCGAGGCGACGTGCGACGGGACGTTACACTGCCCGCCGCAGTGCAATGATGGCGCATGCACGCGTGGCGCGCCAAGATCGACAACACGGTAGTGTAAACCGCCAGTTCGCGGATGCAAATTCAAAAACAAGAAGGAGCACGCGCACATTTTGCCTAAGGGCGGAATCCACACGCGCTCGGGGGCTAGTGTCAGGGGAATGATCCCCAGGTACCCCAACCGGATAAGAAACAAGACAGTCGGATCGCGTCCGGCTGACCAGATGCAGCCGGACAGGGTAAGACAGGCCGACTATCACCCGCTAGCCGGATCAGGAAGAGACAGCCGGATACGGTGACGTAGCCGGACCCAATCAGCGAGACAGGACGACGTGCGTGGTACGACACGCCTCAGACGATGACAAGACTGGCAACCACCCGACCATACCGAAGACTTTGCGAGGGTGACGCAGGAACAGTGGCCTGTGCTAACAACGGGCTCGCACGACGTCCACTGTGCCTACTATAGCCATACCGCCAGATTCTATAAGACATGCCATATCGATATCAGATGACTAGCCGGCTGGGACCCGCCTGTGGGGCCCGCCAGTTGGACTAGCCAGTGAGACCTTTGCCTCTCTGCCTATATAAGGAGAGGCAAGGCCTCAGTAGAAAGGGTGGGTCATACAGCATTTAAGGCAGTAGCTAGCACATACAGCTCGAGGAGCACTTGTAGTTCGGGTATTCCCCATAGGCAGATCCGGCTGGAGTAGGGGCTTTACCTCACCACGAGGGCCCCGAAACTGGGTACTTCTTGCGTCCCGCTACGCTTGCTTGTATCCAATCCCGCCTACGGACGCCGTCGATAGCTTCCCTGCTAGTCCCCACACCTCTACCTAACCTGCTTAGGTACTGCCGTTCCCAATACAACGACAAACTCCCCCCAAGCTTAGACTTCGCTTGTCCCTAAGCGAAACTGAGCTCAATAAACATGACCTCAGGTTTATGGAGTGAAGAGTCGATAAAAGAATACGAACAAGAAGCATCACGTTCATCAATACATAGATCATAATAGAAGACAACTCGCTATTATATAACTTAACTTGCAATAAGTAAAGGAAACGCAATAGAGATACATGAAGTAAATCATAATTAGTAATGGCAAACTTAGCTCTTGGTCGAAGAATAGTTGATAATTTGCTGGAGTTCACAAATAACTGATTTTCAATGAAAGCTTTCAAAGTAGTAATCACCAAGATAAGAGAAATGTGCAAAACAAGGAACATAAGAAACATGATTGAATAAATCATCATATGAATGAATGAAACACAACAACTCAAAATACTTGCTGAGATAGAAGGGAATAGGTTTACTGACTCAACTACAAAGTAAAAGAAAGGCCCTTCACAGAGGGAAGCAGGGATTTCAAGTTTCAAAAAGAGCTCCCAAAATTTATGGTACTTATTAGCTTCCGCCTCTCATTGCCCCTATCATAGGCATCTTTAGGTGATTAAGGTTAAAGTGACACAACTAAGAGGATATGCTTGACAAGTTATAAGTTGAAATCTCATGCCCCTTACTTACGAGTACCGAACCTCATGCTACTCAACTTTAGTCACAAGTAAGCTCTTGTCATTGTAAATATATGTGTATCATTGAGAACCGCCAACGGGGTACCCCTTGCACATGATACAGGAGCTATCCCATAATCAAAATGACAAGGCAAGCAGACAATGAGCATATCGATGATCTTTTTATTTGCTATTTGCATAGGTTTTTATTGAGGATGCTTCATAGAATGCTCGCTATAGTTATGCTGCAAGTTTCCACCATGATTAGGCATGGCTTAGGCTAGCTACCAGCGCTTTCTAACACACATATGAACTCCATGATCTTAAAAGTTCCCCTTTTATTTCACACCACCGGGATCCATAAGCAAAAGAATCATGATATCAACTAGGTACAAAGTACCATGGCAGTGTTGAAAGCGTTCCCCATGATACATGGTTCTGCTAACTTCAACTCATAAAGCGCAAGCATATACGCAACAAAGAAGGACCCAATGGTTCAAGTTTATTAGATGCAAGAAAGTAAAGTGTGCCATCAAGTTCGTGAGAGCTTTAATCAGTAATTTTCACATAACAAGTTTAATTTGGAAGGTAGATAAAAACAAGAATTTACTTAGAATAGCAATAGTGCTAATAGGTAGGTATGGTAGACACAAATGGCATGGGTTCGGTTTAAGGATTGGATGGACGAGAAGAATTCCCTCTCAGTATATTTTTTGGCTAGCAAGGATGGGTAGCAAGTATAAGAGTTGAAGGAAACAAACAAACATACAAGTGATAAAAACAAACATGCAATCTTCCTTGGAAGCACAAAAGATCTTAACTAGAGAATACTAGACTTATGAGCAGATCAATAAAGAAAGATGATGAAATTATATCTCTTTAGAGTACTTTTATCTTTTCATTCAACTCTCAAAATAGTGTTGCTACTGACCGAGCCAGGTTTGCCAAAACCAACTAAATTAACTTAATGATCCTAGAGTGATACCAATACTAACAACAAGATCAATCATATAACCATGAATTGAAAACTAATATAAGCTATGCAAAAGAGTAAATGATAGAACTTCTCATTAATATTCCGTAATGGCAACTCACGCCAAGGGATTCATATCTAACGAGAGAGGAGACACTTCCATAATGCAAACCATCATACATGATAACTTCTCTATTCATGATATGACTCTACTAAAAAGGTAAAAAGATAGAAGATAGTGATGTGATACCGCAACACTCCCCCAAGTTTGGAACAAACCAAGGGGATGCCAAATCTGATGACGAATTACTCCTTTGGTGGTGGTGGTATCCTCTCATCATTGTCTGACTTCCAGGGTAAGGGCTTCCCATCAACAAAGGACATCGTGGTCTCTAGCATCCTGAAACTTGTAGCAACACTTATGCGTTTAAATCTAACTTTGTACTCACAGTTTTGATTTTGAACATCGTAGAGCTGTGCTTGAAGTTCATTGGTTGTTTGGCGGAGTGAGAGGACTTCATCCTTGAGCTCAGCAGTCTCCTTTTGGTGCTTGGTGATGAGTTCAGAACAAATCTTGTGGATGATATCCACTTCGCGTTCCGCCATCTTCTTGTACCTAAAGACTTCTTGCTCTAGTGCTTCCATCCTGTCCTCCAGACTTCCTTCACCTTTTGGGCCTCGAACCTCTTTTATCCGGACCTCCCCATCTTGAAGCAACAACTCCTTGGGATGGATCTTCAACTCTCTCATATATGGGTTGATGGTATCCTCTAACGAATCTTCCTTTGCTGATCCAGAGGAAGACATTGTGGCTCCAAATCTGGGACTCTTCCTGTTAGAAACAGATCAAAATGAAAACACGACGAAAACACGATATACGAACCTCGAAGAATCCGAGGGATTATAAATTACGAAGTTTCACAACAAAAGGAAGGTACTGGGAGAAAACGAGTCAGAGACGGAGGCTGAGGTGGCCACACCACCTGGTGGCGCGGCCAGGGGTGGGCCCGCGCCATAGGGTGGTGTGAGCCACCCTGGCTCCGTTTCCGTCCCTCTTTTGCTTCATAACTTTCCTTATTGTCTAAACACTGCAAAATATAGTTGGATAGTATTTTCGCGGAATTTTTCTTACCGTAATCAAGTACCTATTTGAAAATGACTGCAGGTCTCTGAATTTGGTATCTAGAAGATTCTTTCGGAGTCACCACTTGAATAACATCGATATATTCATCTTCATACACTTATTACTTGAGTCATAAAACCTTTCACTTCCTTACTACACCATTATCTCCACTAACCTGGAAATTTCTTTCACACAAAACTTCACACAGTTCTCATTAGCAACATTAGTATAAGTGAAGTGATAAAACCTTTTGAGTTTAACTTCAACTGAAAACCATCAAAACATAAGCTACTGTAGCAACTCCTTCCAAAAACCCAAAAAGAATTCAAAAAGGAAATCGAATAAAGAAGCAAATGCAAGAGTGGCAAAATCTGTCAAAACAGACCAGCAGGTAAAGATCAATTTTTTCGAAAATATTCTGTTGCTCAAATCAAAAAGTTCAAAACTAACGAAAGTTAAATAACAACCTGGGGCAGAAGCACAAACAATTACGGCTCAAACCGACATACAGAGATATCTCACGAATTTTTACGATGAAGCACAAAAATCTGTTTCGGGACAACAACTTCCCCAAATATTACTTCTCTCTCATTAGAGGTTGATCTTGACACAAAAACCAAACAAAAAGGATAAGGAGAGGTTATTACCGAAGTAGTAACTTCCAAGACTCAAAGAAACAAAAACAAACTGAAAGCAAAAATAAATTGGGTTGTCTCCCAAAAAGCTCTTTCTTTATAGCCATTAAGATGGGCATGATAATTTTGATAATGCTCACATAAGAATATGAATTGAAGTGAAAGAGAGCATTAAGAAGCAAAAATACACACTTTTAAGTCTAACCAACTTCCTATGCAAGGGAATTTTGTAAACAAACAAGTTGTTGAAACCAAAAACCACTAGCATAAGAAGGCAAAAGAAGTGCAACATAAAAAAATCAGCATAAAACGAGGAAACTTGATATTATTGAGATGCATAAGAACACTTTTCCCTCTCTCATAATAACTTTCAGTATCATGCATAAACTTAACAATATAACTATCACAAGGACCATCGTAACAATGATCACTTATTCTAACAGAAAACACATGAATACTAGCTCTCATAACACTACTTTGTGAGATAATATTAGAGGTATCCTTATAAAGGATAGTGTGTCCCTCTTCTACATATTTAGTGACAAAGTCTTTCACATTTGCTATTATAGGTTCATCAACCATTTGTTTATCAGGTTCAACAACTTCATTTGTTCTTTCATTAAACATACTAGCTATCATAGAGTGTTCCTTTATCTTAACTAGGAAAGGCATTTTCTCAATGTAAGGTTTAGGTAAAACATGATTAGCAATATAAACTTCAGTATTTCTTGCAGGAACACTCTTAGCAACATCTTTATAAGGTTCATGATACTTATTCCACTTCTTTTTAGGCACTTCAATATAGGAAGCAAAAGCCTTAAAATAAGAAGCAATAGCTTGAGAGTCTAGACCATAAGCATTTTTAATATTTTGAAAGTCATCAGTTCCCATAAAAGATTCAATACATTCATAATCATAATTTATACCTGACTTTCTACCTTTGTCATTCTCCCAAGCTTCAGCATTGTCTTGAATACGGTCCAGAAGATCCCATTTAGCTTCTTCTTCCATGCGAGTGAAAGATCTAGCACAAGAAGCATCCAATAAATCCTTATCATGTAGAGGGGGCCTTGCATAAAAGTTATTGATAATAATATTGTTGGGGAGCTCATGAATGGGACATTTGAGCATTAGTAACTTCAATCTCCCACAATCTTGAGCTGTACTCTCTCCATCAAGAGGCCAAAAGTTGTATATTTGATTCTGATCTTTATGAATCTCACTAGGAGGATAAAATTTTGAATAAAAGAGAGGCACTATTTCCTCCCATTCCAGAGCTTGACCATTCTTCAACAGCTTATACCATTCCTCGGCTCTTCATTTTAGTGATAATGAGAATAACTTCTTCTTAACTTGTTCTGTAGTAATACCTACACACTTAAACAACCCGCATAATTTGTGTATAAAGAGTAAATGATCACCGGGATGGACAGTTCCATCCCCAACATAGTAGTTATCCATAACACGATCAATAATTCTTGTAGGTATTTCAAAAGCATCATTCTCAGCAGGTGGTGGTTCATCTACTACCTTAGCAGTGGTAGTAGCATTACCAAATAAGAAACTCAGCGGATTATCCATAACAAAAATAAAGCAACTAACATAAGTAAATAATACTCACAGTAGTTTCTTTACCGCCCACTCTCCAATAGCGCTTCACTCCCGGCAATGGCGGAAAATAGTCTTGATGACCCACAAGTATAGGGGTGTATCGCAGATTTTCGATAAGTAAGAGTGTCGAACCCAACGAGGAGCGTATGTCGCTAGTGGTATGGATCAGGAATTCTCTGCAAATACTTAGCAAACGGATTTTTAGGGTTTTTTGATATAGCAAGTAAATAAAGTACGAGTAAATAAAAGACTGTAGGAATAAATGCAGCAAGTGGCCCAATCCTTTATTCAGCAAAGGACAAGCCGGTTGTATTACTTAAGATGACCAAATGTTCTCGAGGACACATGGGAAGACTGTCAAGTGCTTTCGCTTCATATAGTTGATTAATATTCTTTAGCTTGCTAAGTGTTGTGTGGGTGACCTTTGCTAATGTACCGACCTTCCTAGGACTAATACATATTTGTGATTATACCCCTTGCAAACATCCATAAGTACAAGAAAGTAATTAAGGTAGAAACCTAACCACAGCTTTAAACTCTAAGACCCTTACGTCCCTTGTGCAATGGTTTCCTAATGGGGGTTCAGGTTTCTGTCACTCCGGCAACCCCTACGATTAGTAGCCAAATACACAATGCATTCCCCTAGGCCCATATAGGTGAAGTGCAATATAGTCGACGTTCACATGACACCACTAGAAGAAGTATACCACAACTTAAATATCGAACTATTGAATCTTTCTCAACACAACTCCACTACTAACAACATGACTTCTCCCATGTCCTCAAGAACAAAATGAACTACTCACAAGACATCATATGGATCATGATCAGAGGTGGAATAATGATGTATAACAATCTGAACATAAACAATAATTCAATGGTTCACTCAATAGCAGCAACTACAAAGAGTAATCAACACCGGGAAAGTTTCCCCTAAGAACTAATGCAAGATTCAACCCAATTGTTACAGCAATATGGAGATGGTGATGATGGTGATGATGGTGGTGATGATGATGAGCCCGATGAAGTCTAGCTTGATGGTGGTGTTGATGGCAACGATATCCCCTCTCCGGGAAGGAATTCCCCCGGCAAAAATCTGTCTGCCGGAGAGATCTTTCTCTCTCGGTGTTTTCCGGCCCACAGAGGCGGCGGAATCTTTATGTGGTCACTCCCCGAGTCTTAGGGTTTTGGGAGGAATATATACGCTAGAGGGGAGAGCCAGAGGTGGCCAGGGCGGCCACACCACCTGGTGGCGCGGCCTAGGGTGGCCCGCGCCAGGGGGTGGTGTGGGCCCCTGTGGCCCATCTCCACTCCTCCTTCTGGCTTCCTTCGTCTTCTGAAAAATAGGATTTTCCGTATATTTTCCCGGATTTTCTGATCTTCGCGAATTTTGCCTCCAAACAGCACCTTTTCCATCAGAATCCTGACTGTAGTGGTCCATGCTCCAAAAGTCATCAACCATGCAAAAACGGATAAAATAACATAAGTATCACCTCTTAATATGAAATATATCAATGAATAACAGTGAATTATGATATAGAATAGTAATGCAAAATGGACGTATCAAAAAGAGAGGTACTATTTTCTCCCATTCAAGAGCTTGACAATTCTTCAGCAGCTTATACCAGTCCTCAGCTCTTCCTTTCAGTGATAAGGAAAATAACTTCTTCTTGACTTGATCTGTTGTAATACCTACACACTTGAACAACCCGCATAATTCGTGTATAAAGAGCAAATGATCACCGGGATGGACAATTCCATCTCCAACATAATAGTTATCCATAACACGATCAATAATTCTTGTAGGTATTTTAAAAGTATCATTCTCAGCAGGTGGTGGTTCATCTACTACCTTAGCAGTGGTAGTAGCATTATGAAATAAGAAACTCAGCGGATTATCCATATTGAAAATAAGCAACTAACAAAAGTACACAATACTCACAGTAGAAGTTTCCTTTACCAGTTCCACTCTCCAATAGCGCTTCACCCCAAGAACGCCGAATATAGTCTTGATGACCCACAAGTATAGGGGGTGTATCGCAGTATTTTTGATAAGTAAGAGTGTCGAACCCAACGAGGAGTAGAAGGTGCGGGCGAGTGGCTAGGAGCAGGAATTCTCTATAAATACTTAGCAAACGGATTATTAGGGGTTTTTGATAATGCAGGTAAATAAAGTACGAGTAAATAAAAGACATTAAGAATAAATACAGCAAGTGGCCCAATCCTTTCTTTAGCAAAAGACAAGCCGGTTGTATTACTTAAGATGACCAAACGTTCTCGAGGACACATGGGAATATCGTCAAGTGCTTTCGCTTCAGATAGTTGATTAATCTTCTTTAGTTTGCTAAGTGTTGAGTGGGTGAACCTGTGCTAATGTACCGACCTTCATAGGACTAATACATACTTGCGATTATACCCCTTGCAAGCATCCGCAAGTACAAGAAAGTAATTAAGGTAGAAACCTAACCACAACTTTAAACTCTAAGACCCTGACGTCCCTTGTGCAAAGGTTTCCTAATGGGGGTTCAGGTTTCTGTCACTCCGGCAACCCCTACGATTAGTAGCCAAATACACAATGCATTCCCCTAGGTCCATATAGGTGAAGTGTCATGTAGTCGACGTTCACATGACACCACTAGAAGAAATACACCACAACTTAAATAACAAACTATTGAATCTTTCTCAACACAATTCCACTACTAACAACATGACTTCTCCCATGTCCTCAAGAACAAAACAAACTACTTACAAGACATCATATGGATCATGATCAGAGATGAAATAATGATGTGTAACAGTATAAACATAAACGATAATTCAATGGTTCACTCAATAGCATCAACTACAAGGAGTAATCAACACCGGGAAAGTTTCCCCTAAGAACTATGCAAGATTCAACCCAATTGTTACAGTGGTATAAGGTGGTGATCATGGTGTTGGTGGAAATGATGATGATGATGATGATCCCGATGAAGTCCAGCTTGATGGTGGTGTTGATGGCGATGATCTCCCCTCTCTGGGAAGGAATTCCCCCGGCAGAATTCGGTCTGTCAGAGAGATCTTTCTCTCTCGGTGTTTTCCGCCCCGCAGAGGCGGCGGAATCTTTTTGTGGTCGCTCCCCCAGTCTTAGGGTTTTGGGAGGATAATATACGCTAGAGGGGAGAGGCTGGAGTGGACCAGGGCGGCCACACCACCTGGTGGCGCGGCCTTGGGTGGCTCAAGGCCAGGTGGGGTGGCCTCGGCCCATCTCCACTTCCCCTTCTGGCTTTCTTCGTCTTCTGGAAAAATAGGAGTTTCCATGTATTTTCCCGAATTTTCTGATCTTCGCGAATTTTGCCTCCAAACAGCACATTTTCCATCAGAATCCTGACTGCAGCGGTCCATGCTCCAAAAGTCATCAACCATGCAAAAACAGATGAAATAACTTAAGTATCATCTCTTAATATGAAATATATCAATGAATAACAGTAAATTATTATATAGAATAGTGATGCAAAATGGACGTATCATCCCTCTGTCTATGATTGGTCCGGGAGTGTCCCGACCATGTCTGGAGTGTTCCCGAACCGTAGGGTATCACGCTTAAGGGTTTGATGATGCTTAGAGAGTGTTTATAGGATCGAAAGAATCACCGAACAATAGTAGACACTACTAGGAAATAGCCTATAGATAGACAAGATATTCAGTTGCGCATATGTGAAACCATGCGCCACAGATATATATCAGTGGCGCACTAGAAAATATGCGCCACAGAAGTTTGGCACTTCAGTGGCGCACGAAACCAATATGCGCCACATAAGTCCAAATCTCTGTGGCGCATATTTTCGTGTGCGCCACTAAAGTGCCAAACTTCTGTGGCGCATATAGACGTATGCGCCACAAAAGGTTGATGGGACCAAGCAGCAAAAAAAGGAGAAACTTCTGTGGCGCATATGTCCATATGCGCCACGTAGTGATAAGCATGGCGCATATAGGTGTATGCGCCACAGAACAAGCATATAGGGGGGAAACTTCAAAAAAATAATTCCTTTGAGTTGTAATTAGATTTTAGGGCATAGATCTAGACAAAATTGAAAAACATGAATTTCGATGTATTTTGCAAAAATAGGTCATGGCACGGTAAAACGGCTATAACTTTTGCATACGATGTCGGAAAAAAATCTTTAACCTATCAAAATGATCGTCTCGAAATTCCCTACTCGAATTCAACCACCCACGATCATTCTAAATTTTACGGAATCCCCAAATTCGAAAAGAGTAAAAAGTTATTTAGGGTAGAAGTTTTTTACTGCAAAAAAATAAAAAAGGGGGAGAAACTTCTGTGGCGCATTTCCCCCATATGCGCCACAGAAGTCTTGGGCGGGATTCGAAATTTTAATCCCGCCAGCGCCCTTCTCCCTCCCTTTTTCCTTTTTCTCCCCTCCCCACTTCTCCTCACCTCCACACTTCCCCCTTCTCCTCTCCTCCACACTTCTCCCCTTCTCCTCCCTCCTCCTTCTCCACTCTCCGGTGACCTCCTCCTCCTCCTCCACCACCACCAACTCCGGCGACCACCTCCTCCTCCTCCTCCACCACCAACTCCGGCGACCACCACCTCCTCCTCCTCCTCCTCCACCACCAACTCCGGCGACCTCCTCCTCCTCCTCCTGCACCACCACCAACTCCGGTGACCTCCTCCTCGTCCACCACCAACTCCGGCGACCTCCTCCTCCTTCTCCTCCTCTTCCACCACCAACTCCGGCGATCTCCTCCTCCTCCACCACCAACTCCGGTAACCTCCTCCTCCTCCTCCACCACCAACTTCTGCAACCTCCTCCTAGCCCTAGCTGCCACCCGCCACCACTACCACCACCAACTCCGGCCAGATCCGGCTAGATCTAGATCTGGCCCGTTTTTTTGAAATTTGAAAAAAACTTCTGTGGCGCATATTGGCCATATGTGCCACTGAAGTTTGAGACTTCTATGGCGCATTTTGAAATGCGCCACTGAAGTTAGTTATCAGTGGCGACGTATTAGTGGCGACTAACATATGCGCCACGGATAGTGAAAAAAGGTGTGCCGTAGAAGAGATGTTTCCTAGTAGTGAGAGAGAAAACCGGAAGGGTTTCGGTAAGTCCGGAGTGGAGTTGGAAGGTGTTACATAGTCACGGAGATTGAATAATATATGAATGAATGTTAAATATTGATTTAATCATTTATTCATAATTATTTAATAAAAGAGAAAATAAATTTAAAGGTAAAAAGGCTTAATGGGCCAATTCCGGAGGGAAGAGGGCCCATTAGGGAATGGTAAGAGGGAGAAGGGCCAGAGGGGGTGGTTGGCGCCCTAGTAGGCCAGCCCCTCGCGTGGGGCCCATGGGGGTGGCCGGCAGTGCCACCCCTCCCCCTCCCCCTCTCCTCTCCTTTAGTCCCACCTCGGGACTTTGAGGGAGGTAGTACCTCCCCTCCCCTATATATAGTGGGGTATTTGGCCAGATAAATACACACAATATTCAATAAAGGTTTCCTCACTTTTGGGGAGACCTCCAATTGATATTCTCTCTCTCTCGTGATCGTGGTCCCAAGTTCGGACTGCGCGAACAAGAGACATCTTCACTGCGGAGCACCGTCGTGTTGCGAGATTCGGATCCAGGAGCTCTATTTCCGCAACTGCTGCTGGATCAGGGAAGCGGGAGTCATCATCAGGCACCGGACATGTGTAACTCCCCGCGAGGTGTCACACTTGAGGCACTCAAGTCATTGGAGCCACCGGAGTGCAAGGACTTCATCACGAGCTTGAGGTCGGCTTCGGCTCGTCTACATCAACCACGCTCTCCTGAGCATTGACAATGCTTTTTGGTCTTCAAGGGTAAGTTCGCGAAAAGCCCCTCCCATTATTGTATTACTAATAGATAGGTCCTGGCAACATCAGGGGTTCAGGGGCGTAGGGTAAAAATTTATTGTTTTCATGCGTGGAACCCCTACACAGTGAACATCATGTTGCGTGAGTATGCCAAGGCAAACCATATTAGTCCCACCTGTATGGACGGTGTGAAGATTAGGGGTAGAAACCTCATCACTGAGATAGACAGGGAATATGTACCTAAGCCGGGTATTCAACTACCCTAGTGATAGCAGGGCTGGCGAGGTATAGCACCCCGACAAAGAATCTCAGGGCTATAGATGCAGTAGCATCCGAGTTAGAGGGTCTAACCGATGAAGACCGAGAGAGGCAACATGAGAGAGTTAATCACCTGGTGAGAGTTGCTAATAAGTAGAATGAGGAATTTCTCAAGGCAAACCTGGCAGGGTAGGAGGCTCCTGTGTTGTTCATTCCGCAAGGGGTGCTCCGGCAAGATTCGTTGGGGCGACATCATCCCCTCATGATGGCCCTAGAAGAGAGGAGGTAGTAACCTCGGGAATAAAGAATAAGCAGATGGTCCCATATGACCCAGCAAGGGCAGGGAAAGGAAAATTGATACAATGTGATGAGGACCGCCACAATGCTAGTTGAGGTGAGGTTGGACGAGGTAACTGTGACCAACGAAATGCCGGTCAGGGAAATGCTAGGCACGGCAATGACGGACAGCGTAACTCGGCGGGAGCTGGACAAAATCCACCTCGGCAACAGTAGAAATAATACATAAATCGGCAAGAGCAAAGTGCTGGCCCAGCTATGCAACAGCAATATCTTCGTCCGGGTCAAGAAAGATACAATGATGGTTATTTGGCAATGGCTAATGTCGAGTTTCCTAGGCCGGATCACCATGTGATAGTATTGAGACTAGAAAATAGGAACTTGCAGCCAGATGATGCAAGGTTGAAGCTGGACCGAATTTATAGGTCAGAAATGATAGAGGTTCAAGGTCCTCCGGGTCCAGCATGCTTTGGACCTTAGATTATGAGAGAGCCTCCTGTGCCAAACTTTCAGTTAGCCAGAGGGACAAAAACGTATGATGGTACTACCAAGTGATACGTTGCAAACGTATCTATAATTTTTGATGTTCCATGCTTGTTTTATATCTACTTTTTATGTTTTGTCCACACTTTGGAGTATTTTTATACACTTTCTTGGACTAACCTATTAACAAGATGCCACAGTGCCAGTTGTCTGTTTTCTGCTGTTTTTGGTTCCAGGAAAGTCAGAAAATGAATATTCTCGGAATTGGACGGGAGAAAAGCCAAAGTTAATATTTTACCGGAAGACTCATGGAGCCAGAAGACGATACGGAGGGGGGCCATAGGGCGGCCACACCACCCCTTGGCGCGGGCAGCCCTAGGTCGCGCCAGGGCATGGTATGGGCCCTCTGGCCAGCCACCGACCTTGCCCCTTCGCCTATAAGAAGCCCCTAGGACGAAAACCCTAAATCGAACAGCCTCCAGCCACGAAAAGTTCTGCAGCGCCACCGCCACCGAAGGGGAGATTCGGGGGACAGAAAGTCTCTGTTCCAGCACCCTGCCAGGACAGGGAAGTGCCCCCAGAGCCATCTCCATTGATCTCCACAACCATCTCCATCGCCGTTGTTGATTCCCATGACGATGAGGGAGTAGTTCTCTCTCGAGGCTAAGGGCTCTACCGGTAGATATGTGTTCACCTCTCTCTCTATGCATGATCATATTGTGATCGTGAGCTTTGTAATCAAGTAGATCTACCTTGTTACTCAAGTGCTTTAATAGATCTCTGCTCTCCCCATGTGTGTGAAAGTGACAGCGTGCACACCATGGTGGCACTTAGGCTAGAGATTACAAATACTTGTTATGAGTTATATTTGGAGTTGGATGTTTCTATGAAATTGTGGTGTTTGTTGGAACCATCTAGAGCTCAAGGTGACAGTGTGGGGTTATCTAGATGGGAAAAGCGAACTTTGAGGTGTGCTGTTATAGCCCTACCATGGATTAGAGTGTCCAACCGGAGAGTAGTTTAGAGTAGTATCATAAAGAGAAGATATTTATATGAGAGTGTTCACTAGTGAAAGTATGATCCCTAGGCCTTGTTTCTAAGCATTGAAACTTCGTTTGCAACTAGATCTATTACATGTTTGCTTGCTGCCATCTTTATTTCAGTTTGCCTTTAGTCTCTTCCATGCCATCAAAGTATTTTCTAGCACCGTTGTCTTATATCCATACCACTTGTATTTTACTATCTCTTCGCCGAACTAGTGCACCTATACACCTAACAAGTGTATTGGGTGTGTTGGGGACACAAGAGACTTCTTGTATCTTTACTGCAGGGTTCCTTGAGAGGGGATACCTTTGACCACTTCCTCCCTGAGTTCGATAAACCTTGGGTGATCCACTTAAGGGAAAACTTGATGCTGTTCTACAAACCTCTGCACTTGGAGGCCCAACAACTGTCTACAAGAATAGAAGTGTGTAGACATCACCAAGCCAGAGGATTGGTTGATTGAGTATGCAACAGTTGTGAACATTGCCACGAAAAATTTGAGATAGTCCATGAGATAAGTACCCTAGATGTTGGAAGGAGCAGCAAGGGTTTGGCTAAACAATTTGCCGCCAGGAAGTATTAACTATTGGACAAATTTTGAGGAGATGTTTATCAGTAACTTCGCAAGCACGTATAAGAGTCCGAATAGGCCACAAACTCTGGTGATGTGCAAGTAAAGGCTGAATGAGACAGACCGGGAGTTCTTAACTCGCCGGTGCAACGTGTGTAACTCCTGCGAAGGGGTGATTGAGTCTCAAGCTATCGCTTGGTTTATACAAGGATGCCGGTATGCAAGTATGTTGTGGCAAAGGCTGCAAAGGGATATGCTAACTACATTAGTTGAAACAATCAGAATTGCTGACTCATATGCATTGGGCGATCCGACTCAACCTTGGCTAGTGTCCAACGATTCAAATGAAGAGTATTATCCGTGAGATGGAGCCGGATCATCCCGGTGAAATGATTTCCAAAGTAGGAGGAGAGATGAGCGGCCGGATTACAGGTATGGTTCGCAGCAATTTACGGCAGTAGATCAAGATCAACCCAGAGATGGGAATAGCCAGCGCCAAAAGAGTGGAGGACAGCAGTGGACCCCAAGAAATGATGGCAAGAAAACTTGGACACTAGAACAGAAGAAGCAATGGCAAGAAAAGAAGGACATGCTGAGGTATATGTATGAGGCTATGTTGGATCAACCGTGCAAGTTTCACACGCCTAACCCAAGTAACCTGCAAACCACACCACTCGGCAGTGTGAGTGGATGAGAAAAATAGAGCAAAGTAACTCGAGGAATGCGCAAGCACCTCGGAATGATGCACCTCAGTAGTAGCAGCTCACTGGGGCAAATGGGCAGCAATTGATGTTACCACCACCTATGCCGAGGTATGAGAACCATGAGAGAAGGGATGCAGTACATCATGTGAATGACCAGAATCAGCCAAACCAAAGGAACCCCAGCAATGATGGGAGAAATGAGTACAGAGGGCATCATCAGGCTTACTGTGTGTTTACCACCGAAGGAACTGACAAGTAGAGCGTGATATGTCGGCATATGGAAGTCAATGCGGTTATGCTGGTTGTACCGATGTACATGTCGTGGTCTGATCAGGAAATCACATGGAGTATCAAGGATCACCCCATGCTCATGCCGAGTCCCGGATCATACGCTTTGGTGCTTGACCCAACTTTCATCGGGCCAAACATGAATGTGAAGTTTTCAAAGGTGTTGATTAACAATGGCAGCAACATAAAAATATTGTATAAGGACACAATGCACAAGCTGGGGTCTCAGAGAATATGCTATAGGCAACCAAAACCACATTTCACGGCATTGTTTTGGGTTTGTCTTGTGAGCCCATTGGAAAGGTCTAGATTGATGTCTTATCAGCATGAGGGACAATTGTCGACAGAGAACTTGGAGTTTGAAGTTGTGGACTTGGACAGTTCTTACCATGCATTGCTCAGTAGACCAGCTCTATCAAAGTTTATGGCAAGTGACCATCTCAGTTACCTAAAAATGAACATGCCAGGACCAAATGGGGTGATCACCATAACGGGAGATTTTAGGTGCTCAATGGAATGTTCTTCAGCTGGGTCAAACCTAGACGAGTCACTGGTTATCGCTCAAGAGAAGAGAAGGATCCAAGAAGTGGCGGCATTGGCTCAATCCGCGCAGCTGAATATGCCGACTTTGAGTAACCCGCATGGAAGTGTTTCATTTCAAGCGATAAAAGATACCAAGAAGGTGCCCATTGATGATCAGTTCCCAGAGCGCACCGTGACAATCAATGTAGGGATTAGCGACAAATAGGAAAGCGAGCTCGTTAACTTCCTCCATGAGAATCGGGATATTTTTGCTCGGCCCACACAGGATCTGCAAGGTGTACCGAGGGAGTTGGCCGAGCACTCTTTGCACGTAAGACCCGGAGCTAAGCCGGTGAAGTAACCTCTCCACCGCTTCGCCAAAGATAGGAGAAAAGTCATTGGTGATGAGATAGCTTGGCTCCTTGCAGCTGGGTTTATTATGGAAGTACTCTATCCGGATTGGCTGTCTAATCTGATGCTTGTGGAAAAGAGAAAGATGATCCAAATGTAGCAGTGGTGTGGAATATGTGTATCGATTACACAAACCTGAATAAGGCGTTTCCAAAAGATCCATTCCCACTGCCGAGGATAGATCAGTTCATTAATTTGACCGCTGGGTGTGAGTTGTTATCATTTGTAGATGCGTATTCTGGTTTCCACTAGATACCCCTGAACACGGATGATCAAATAAAGACTGCTTTGATTACCCCGTATGGGGCTTATTGCTATCACACCATGCCATTTGGTTTACGTAATGCAGGAGCAACATACCAGAGGAGTATGCAAAAAAGTTTACATGATCAAATTGGCAAAAATTTCCAAGTATATGTCGATGATGTTGTAATAAAAACCAGGGAAAGTAAAATGCTCCTAGATGATATCCGGCAAACATTCGCGAACTTAAGGAGGTTCCGAATGAAGCACTACAAGAAAAGTTTCCTTCCGCAATGAATTGGCCCGATGGTCGTCGTAGAAGGCGCATCTTCCGCGATGAAATTCTCGGCTTAGCAGTGGCTGATGGAATTTTTCCGGTTTCGTGGCCCTCTACTACGACAGATCTGCTAAAAACATGCAGGAAGCTCGGCTGGCACGTGGCAGAAGCAAGATTTTCGTTTCCTCGCGTGATGTTGACTTGCCGAAGTCTTTTGAGGCGTGTGGGTCCCGGACGTCAGTGTCTCTAGCGGACCATACTTTTTGGTCGCGCCTCCCTGATTTGAACTCGATAACGTTGCTCGAGGCGTGTGCCGTTTAGTCAGGCTGCTAGGTCCCACATGTCAGCCTCTCATTAGAAGGATCATGTGCATGATGAGTTTTTTTCCTTCGCTCGCGCTACCCTGTTCCGAAGTTGATAGCATTGTTCGATGCATCTACCGTTTAATCACAATGATGGGCCCCACATGTCATCCTCTCATTAGAAGAAACGTGTGTATGATGGAATTTTTTCCTTCGCTGGCGCTACCCCGTTCCGAGTTGATAGCGCTGCTCGACGCATCTACCGTTTAACCAACCTCCTGAGCCCCACATGTCATCCTCTCATTAGAAGAAACGTGTATATGATGGATTTTTTTCCTTGGCTCGCGCTACCCCGTTCCGAGTTGATAGCGCTGCTCGACGCATCTACCGTTTAACCAACCTCCTGAGCCCCACATGTCATCCTCTCATTAGAAGAAACGTGTGTATGATGGATTTTTTACCCTCTGTCGCGCCTTCGTGTTCCGAACTTGATAGCTTTGCTCGCTGCATCAGCTGCTTATTCAGGCTGGTGGGTCCCTTATGTCAGCCTCACATTAGAAGAATCGTGGGTATGATGGAATTTTTTTATTCTCTAGCGCTACCCTGTTCTGAACTAGATAACGTTGCTCGACGAATCTGTCATTTGCTGACGCTGCTGGGTCCCCCATTTCAGGCTCTCATTAAAAGAAACGTGTACATGCTGAACTTTTTCCTCGCTCGCGCCTCCCTGTTTCGAACTGGCTATGTTGCTCGATGCAGCATCTATATAAGGTAGCGCTGCTGGGTCCCACATATCAGCCTCTCTGTAAATGAAACGTGCGTATGATGTACTTTTTTTGGCCATGTCCGCTATTTTGACCTTGGAAACTTGCTGGGTCCCAGATGTCAACCACCTCTATGCAGGAAACGTGTCTATGCTGGGTCCCAGCTGATAGCCTCTATTTGAAAGAAACGTGTGTATGTTGGACTATTTTTTCGGGTCCCAGATGTCAGCCTCAGAGTACAAAAAATGCTCAGAAAGGCTGAATTAAAAAGATTCTGGGATAACTCGGGGCGGATGCCCTATTCGTCATGGCTTATATTCCATGGGGTCACTCCTAAATTGAATGGGCTACGGTCGGTGGTCACGAGACCACGAAAAGGCCGAATTAAAAGGTATTGGGCTATGCTTGGGGCTGATAGGCTAATTTCATGGGCTATGCTTGGGCATGATGGGTCCGACATGTCAGCTTCTCTGTAAGTGCAACGTGTGTGTGATGGACTTTTTTTTTCGGCCGTGTCCGCTGTTTTCACCGTGGCAGTCGTGTATGGTCTTACTGCTGGGGCCCTTATGTCAGCCTCTCTGGCATGTTCTAGCTTAAGGGTCCCTGATGCAGCCTTGTATGTTCTGTCTGGTGGGTCCCCGATGCGAGCCTCTCTGTACAAGTATTTAAACTTTTGTTTTGAACCCACCCTCAAAACAAACTCTAGGGACGTTGCATGCTGGTGGGTCCGTGATGTCAGCCTCTCCGTAATGCGATTTTGCTAGAAAAAAAATGTAAACCCAAGATACACACACACACACAAAAATGTAACAATGCTAAGTTTCAAAATAAAAGCAAGACAATCCGATGCACTTCATCTAACCAAGTACCAGTACATCACAGTTCGTTCTACAAAATATTGTACTAATAGTAACGACAGAACATTTGATAGATTCAGTAGCATTTGGAAGATTCAGCGGTATAGAATAGATCGTAAAAATATCAGATAGATTCCCGGTTCATATTCAACAGCACTTGACAGATTGTGGCAGTACACAAACAGTGACCAAAAGAATTGACAGATTCAGCAATGCAAATATTGAAATTCAATAGATGTAGCAAGGACTGATTCAAAAGGAAAGCGAGACCATATTTTGCACTCGACTAGTCAATCTGAACAAGTACCGAACAAAAATTTTGATAGGTTCAGTAGCATTTGAAAGATGCAGCAGTACATAATAAGAAAGAAAAACGACAGATTCACAGTTCACATTCAGCGTCACTTGGACATATTCAGCAGCATTTCAAAGTGACAGATTTAGTTTGCCCTTTTCTCCAAACACTCATCATTGGAAGAAACAAAACAGACGATCAAGTCTGCTTTTGCGTGCATGCCTCCTTCTCGCATTAATGCCTGTGTGTGACCTCCATAGGCAACTCAAAATGCCCAAAGCCTTATCTAGATTATGAGTTTATGACAAGGCAAAGTTACAAAATAAAAGCAAGACCATCTACTGCACTTGATCTAAACTGAGCTATCATATTACATAGTATTACGATTACTTACGGTAGTTTGGTTCCAATCGCGGGCATTGGAGATGCTCGGGATGAACCATAATGGAGTCTCCGGAGATTTCCATGCAACGTTGGTTGAGAAACCAACAACTGCTTCTTCGGTATTTAGACTGGAGCAGCATATTTCAGGAAACGGCGTATATCCAAATCCTATTGCATGGTGGGAGGTGTAGACACAGTTGCTTCTCGTCAGATATCCTGGGACAACATCTGCACCACCTACCGCAATATTAATCGGATAGTTCAATCCAAGGAAAAGGGAATATATATGCTCCCAAGTTAGCAATCTCTATCCATGGCTTAGGTGGATACAAGTAAGCAGTGCCCTTTGAGTACACCTTGCAGCCAAACCTAGTAGAATAGGGGACACAAGTGCGACCGCAAGAATCAACACTATGATCAGCAACAGGATTGCCATGACCATAATAAGTACCGCCATAAAACTCCTCATCAGTAACGCCCACGGTATGGATAAGAAGAAGGCGAGATTCATCTGCAGATATTGCTACGAACCATAAACCAGGTCCGTGCTCGTCCTCATCTATGGCATCAAGGTTTCCCTCCTCGAGATGCGCGACAGGTGGTGACGGGAGAAAAATAGGACCTACAAAAAGAAATGACGGCCAAATCAGCCAGCACTAGTTTACATCCATTAAAACTAAAGCTAGTGTTTAGAACAGGAATGGATCAAACTTACCAAAATACAGATGATTCCAAACATAAACATTGCCACTCTTAGTGGCTGCAAACACCAGACCCTTGTGGATAAGTGCATCGCTGTATCTGAAATAGCACTGGAAATGGTTCTCAAGAACTGTCCATGCATATGCATCACCATCATGGGTAGCAATTGAGTAGTCGAAGATAGCAACAAGAGAGAAATCTAAATAATCAGCCGCAGTTGTGGGAGCTCGGCAAATAGCAATCTTCCGGAGGAGAATAGGGCGATCATTATACATGAATGTAAATGGATCGTTGGTGGGTACAAACTCATTGACTTGTGGGAGAGGAACACGTTGATGAGTGTACACATTGACAAGCTCCCGCTTTCACTCGGACCCAATAGTGGCGATCCAATCTCCATTGGAACCTACCCACTGCTTACCCCTACAATTCGGGAACACAGCGTCGGAGGAGAACCTGTCCAGCGGCGTCATCTTGCATGTTGTACCCTTGCCCTCGAAGTACTCATTGCATTCCAATGGTTTCTTAGTCGGTTGAGAATGAAGAACACAGGGGAGGCCAAACGGATGAGAAGCATGTAAATTTGCACTATACTTTGCCGAGTCAAGAAGATGTTTTGACGAACTGGCGAGGCTTGCAGCGGTGATGACGTCACATTTGGTTATGAGTTCTTCAAGCGGGCCTTCGGTAAAAACATGCTGGAACAACTCAGAATCATCACTGTCCTTGATCGGTCCTGCCATCGCAAGGGAGCTGATGGAAGTTGGGATAGTGCCTTGATTTGGTTTTCTGGAAAAGAGGGAAGATCGATGGCGGCAAGTGGGACAGGGAGAAGAACAAACACTCTCATACTATGCGGTGAACAGGATCGGAAAGCGGCATTATGGAGGAGAAGAACGGTGGCGCTTGGTGTAGAAGTGGGGATAGAGCGTATAGGCGAGGTTGGATAAAATGAAAACGGATGCATGTTCCTCTACTCCAGTTCCCTTCTAAATAGTACTACTCTGCTCCCTATTCCCTCCATAATAAATCTTCCTTGTAAATTAAAGAGGAAGTATCATGAAGAGTAGGGTCAATCATCTGCTCTCTCGAGGAGCCGAACCCGACTGTTTTCTTTGCTAAATTTTATGGTCCTTTATGCTAAATGCACGGGCCTCAGTGTAATTTTACCTTTTTAGGTCCTTGGTGTAAATGTACCCCCACCATCTGTGTAAGATTCTAACCAAAAAGTGTAAGTTGTGAAATTTGACAAATTTAAGCTTAGTTGTCAACGAGTATGAAAATTCTTGGATTTCAAGCTAAACGACCAAGGTCAAGGCCATATCAACATAATACTTTATGGTGATGATGCCATGTCCAAGAATTAGCATGCCGATAGATTTGGACATATTTTGAAAACAATCGAAGATGAAGTAGTACGAAGAGTATGGCTCGATCAGCTGCTCTCTCGAGAAGGAGCCATACACGACTGTTTTCCTTGCTTATTTTTAGGGGGGTGCTAAATGTATGGACATCGATGTAATTTTTCCTTTTTTGGGTACTTGATGTAAAATGTACTTCCACACACCGTGTAAAATTCTGACCTAAAAGTGTAAGTGGTGAAATTTAGACGATTTTAAGCTTACTTGTCAATGAGTATGAACATTCTTGGATTTCAGTCGAACGACCAAGGTCAAGGCCATATAAACATCATACTTTATGATGATGATCCCATATCAGAGAATCTGCATGGCAACAGATTTGGCCATATTTTGAAAATAATCAAAGAGGAAGTAGTACGAAGAGTTTGGCTTAGATCAACTAGTCTCTCAGTAAGGAGACAAAACAAAAAGTTTTCCTTTGTAGGGTCCTTTGTGCTAAATGTATGGACCTCCATGTAATTTTCCCTTTTTAGGTCCTTGATGTAAAATGTACTCCCACCGACCGTGTAAAATTCTAAACTAAAAGTAAGTGGTGAATTTAAACGAATTTAAGCTTAGTTGTCAACGAGTATGAACCATATTCTTGGATTTTCAAGACAAACAGCCAAGGTCAAGCCATATCTACACCATACTTTATGCATATGATCCCATATCCAAGAATTTGCATCCCGACAAATTTGGCCATATTTTCAAAACAATCGAAGATGAATTAGTGTGAAGAGTATGGCTCGATCAGCTGCTCTCTAGAGAAGGAGTCAAACCCGACTATTTTCCTTGCTTAATATAAGGGTCCTTTGTGCTAAATGTATGGACCTCGGTGTAATTTTCACTTTTTTTAGGTCCTTGATGTCAAATGTACTTCCACACCCGTGTAAAATTCTAACCTAAAAGTGTAAGTGGTGAAATTTCGACGATTTTAAGCTTACTTGTCAACGAGTATGACCATTATTGGATATCAAGCCGAATGACCAAGGTCAAAGCCATATCAACATCATACTTTATGTTGATGATCCCATATGAGAGAATTTGCATGGCAACAAATTGCACTATTTTGAAAACAATTGAAGAGGAAGTAGTGTGTAGAGTTTGGCTCGGATCAGCTGATCTCTCGAGAAGGAGCCAAACCAGATTTTTTTTCCTTTTAGGGAGCTTTATGATAAATGTATGGACCTCAATGTAATTATTGCTTTTTTTGCGTCCCTGGTGTAAAATGTACTCTGACCAACCATGTAAAAATCTAACCTAAAAGTAATGGTGAAATTTAAGCTTATTTGTCAACGAGTATGAACCATTCTAGGATGTCAAGATGAACGACCAAGGTAATGATCCCATATTCAAAAAATTTCACCCCGACAAATTGTGCCATATTTTGAAAACAATCGAAGATGAAGTAGTACGAAGAGTATGGCTCGATCCGCTACTCTCACGAGAAGGAGCCGAACCCGTCTGTTTTCCTTGCTTAATTTTAGGGTCCTTTGTTCTAAATGTATGGACCTCGATGTAATTTTCCCTTTTTTAGGTCCTTGATGTAAATTGTACTTCCATGCCCACGTAAAATTCTAACCTAAAAGTCTAAGTGGTGAAATTTCAACGATTTTTTAGCTTACTGGTCAACAAGTATGACCATTGTTTGATTTCAAGCCGAACGAGCAAGGTCAAGGCCATATATATCAACCATCATACATTATATTGATGATCCCATACGAGAGAATTTGCATCGCAACAAATTTGGCCATATTTTGAAACCAATCGAAGAGGAAGTAGTATCAAGAGTTTGGCTCAGATCAGCTAATCTCTCGAGAAGGAGCCGAACCAGAAAAATTTCCTTTTAGGGTCCTTTATGCTAAATGTATGGACCTCGACGTATTTTTTGCTTTTTTGAGGTCCTTGATGTAAAATGTACTCCGATTGACTGTGTAAAGTTCTAACCTAAAAGTAAGTGGTGAAATTTAAATGAATTTAAGCTTAGTTTTCAACGGGTACGAACCATTCTTGTATTTCAAGACAAACAACCAAGGTCAAGGCCATATCTACATCATACTTTATGTTGATGATCCCATATTTAAGAATTTGCATATAGACAAATTTGGCCATATTTTGAAAACAATCAAAGATGAAGTAGTATGAAGAGTGTGGCTCGATCAGCTACTGTCTCGAGAAGGAACCGAACCCTACTATTTTGCTTGCTTAATATTAGGGTCCTTTGTGCTAAATGTATGGACCTTAATGTAATTTCCCCCTTTTTAGGTCCTTGTTGTAAAATGTACTCCCATCGACCGTGTAAAATTCTAACCTAAAAGTAAGTGGTGAAATTTTAATGAATTTCAGCTTATAGTTGTCAACAAGTATGAACATTCTTTGATTTCAAGCCGAACGACCACAAGGTCGAGGCTATATCTCTACATCATACTTTATTCTGATGATCGAGTATCCAAGAAATTGCATGGCGATAGATTTGTCCATATTGTGAAAACAATCAAAGAGAAAGTAGTATGAAGAGTATGGCTCGATCAATTGCTCTCTTTAGAAGGAGCCGAACCCGATTGTTTTCTTTGCTCAAATTTAGGGTCCTTTGTGCTAAATGTATGGACCTCGATGTAATTTCCCCCTTTTTAGGTCTTTGATGTAGAATGTACTCCCACCGACCGTGTAAAATGCTAACTAAAAGTAAATGATGAAATTTCAACGAATTTAAGCATAGTTGTCAACAAGTATGAAAAAATCTTGGATTTTCAAGCCGAACGACCACGAGGTCAAGGCCATATCTCTACATCATACTTTATGTTGATGATCCCATATTCAAGAATTTGCATGGCGACAGATTTGGCCATATTTTGAAAACAATTGAAGAGCAAGTAGTATGAAGAGTATGGCTCGACCAGCTGCTCTCTCGAGAAGGAGCTGAACCTGACTGTTTTCTTTGCTCAATTTTAGTGTCCTTTGTGCTAAATGTATGGACCTCGATGTAATTTTACCTTTTTTTAGGTCCTTTATGTAGAATGTACTTTATGCTTATGATCCCATATCCAAGAATTTTCATGCCGACAAATTTGGCCATCTTTTGAAAACAATCGAAGATATTAAAAACAAAAAATAATCAATTTCATTTTTCCAAGTGACAGGAATTTATTTTCTGAAAAGCAAGTAAGAAGAATTTATTTCCTTTTTTCTATTAAATATAAAGAGCGAGAAGAGACTATATGAGCACAGAGGAGGCAGTGAGAGAGCTGTGAAGAGGAGGATTTGAAGGCGGTGCGATGTCAGAGCAAAGCTGGGATGGGTTCCTGACACGAGGTACATGGTACAGTGAGTAGAGTAAATTTCAGGACCACAATATATATGCACGCAAAACAAAATGTGTTTTCTCTCTCCTTCACTCCCCCATCACCACCCCCACCCCCGCCACCGATCTCTCCCTCGTCACAAGTGGCTTTACATCTGCCGACTGACAACCTGCCATTGGTGGCTCCATTTCTTTGTCGGTGGCTCCATGTCTTTGTCTAGCGTGTTCGTCAGCTACGTCGGTGGGAACCATTTTGGTCCTTGGAGGCAAAAAGTATTACTACTACAGTAGTAGTACAATAGAGTAGCAATTCAAACTTTTCCGGTTTCGAAATTTTCACTTCCTTCACAAACATCCGGGAGGGAAGGATATTCAAAAGATCGCCATTCGCAGTACTACTAATACAAGTACGAGTACTACTTAAGTGTTGGACAAGGGATTGGTTGATCTGGCCAGCAAAAAAACAAAAACGTCCCATCGCATTGGATGCTCACCATTATGATCTGACCAGCCTACCTACTCCGCACTACTCCACCTCCGTACCCTAGGAAGAGGAAGCACCAAGCACACCCGCAGCAAGCTGGTTCGAAAGTGAGGAGCGCTCCTTTTTTTTCTTCCATGAAGCAAGTAGTACTCCCTCCTTCCCAAATTAGGACGCCAGACATTTCGCTCGTAGTCAAATTTAATAAACTTTGACTTAATGTACGACATCAACTCAATGTCACCTATGTATAAGGTGAACTTTTGCCATAAGATGGGACCCACATAGCTTATGGAAATAGTTACAATGTATGAGGTCAAGTTCACCATAAGTTGGGACCCACTTATCTATTAAAAGTACACACAAGCAAGAGAGAGAGAGGAGAGAGTAAAATATTTGTGTATTGCTTATGGACAACCCACAAACTTGTAGGTCACCCTTACGGAAATTCCCCTAAAGTGAACCTCCACTATGTATATGGATAGCCTTATGGACTACTTTTTGTCTTGTGGATAGCCTTATGGACTACTATATTTTTATATTATATGCATTTGTCATTAGAAAAGTCAGTATGTTTTTACATATAGTTGGTCGAACTTTATAAAGATTGACTTTGACCAAACCTAATATGCGTCCAAAATTGGGAAAGAGGAAGCGGTATGAAGAGTATGGCTCGATCAGCTGCTCTCTCGAGGAGTTGTATCCGACTGTTTTCAATTCCTTGTTTGGTTTTAGGGTCGTTTGTGCTAAATGTATGGACCTCGATGTAGTTTTCCCTTTTTTAGGTCCTTGCTCTAAAATGTAGTCCCACCATCCTTGTAAAATTCTAACCAATAAGTGTAAGTGGTGACATTTAAACGAATTTAAGCTTACTTCTCAACGGGTATGAACATTCTTGGATTTCAAGCCAAACAACCAAGGTCAAGCCCATATCAACATCATACTTTATGTTGATGCCCCCATACGAGAGAATTTGCATGCCAACAGATGGGGCCATATATTTTGAAAACAATCAAAGAGGAAGTAGTATGAAGAGTTTGGCTCAGATCAGCTGATGTCTCGAGAAGGAGCCGAACCATTAAGTTTTCCTTTTACTATCCTTTGGGCTAAATGTATGGACCCCCAATGTAAATTTCCCTTTTTAGGTCTTTGATGTAAAATATGCTCCCACCGCGACCGTGTAAAATGCTAACCTAAAAGTAAGTGGTGAAATTTAAACGAATTTAAGCTTAGCTGTCAACGAGTAGGAACTTTCTTAGATTTCAAGCCGAATGACCACATGGTCAAGGCCATATCTCTACATCATACTTTATGATGATGATCCCATATCCAAGAATTTGCATGGCGACAAATTTGGCCATATTTGTAAAACAGTCGAAGAGGAGGTAGTATGAAACATATGGCTCGATCAGCTGCTCTCTAGAGAAGGAGCCGAACGAACCGACTATTTTCTTTGCTGATCAATTTTAGGGTCATTTGTGCTAAATGTATGGACCCCAATGTAATTTTCCCTTTTTAGGTACTTGATGTAAAATATACTCCCACCACCCATGTAAAATTCTAACCTAAAAGTAAGTGGTGAAATTGAAATGAATTTAAGCATAGTTGTCGACGAGTACAAAAAATTCTTGAATTTCAAGACAAATGACCAAGGTCAATGCCATATCAACATCATACTTTATGCTGATAACCCCATATGAGAGAATTTGCATGGCAACAGATTTTTCCATATTATTTTGAAAACAATCAAAGAGGAAGTAGTATGAAGAGTTTGGGTCAGATCAGCTAATAATCTCTCGAGAAGGAGCTGAACCAATGTAACAAAAGGTTTTCCTTTTAGGGTCCTTTGTGCTAATTGTATGGACATCGATGTAATTTTCCCTTTTTTAGGTCCTTGATGTAAAATATGCTCCCACTGGCCGTGTAAAATGCTAACCTAAAAGTGAGTGGTGAAATTTGAATGAATTTAAACTTAGTTGTCATCGTGTATGAACTTTCTTAGATTTCAAGCCGAACGACCACAAGGTCAAGGCCATATCTCTACATCATACTTTATGTTGATGATCCCATATCAAAGAATTTGTATGGTGACAGATTTGGCCATATTTGAAAAAAATCAAAGAGGAAGTAGTATGAAGAGTATGGCTCGATCAGCTACTCCCGTGAGAAGGAGCCAGACCCGACTGTTTTCCTTGCTTGATTTTAGGGTCCTTTGTGCTAAATGTATGGACCTTGATGTAATTTACCCCTTTTTAGGTCTAAAAGTGTAAGTGGTGAAATTTATAGGATTATTTTAAGCTTACTTGTTAACGAGTATGAACATTCTTGGATTTCAAGCCGAACGACCATGGTCGTCAAGGCCATATCAACATCATACTTTATGCTCATGATCCCATGTTAGAGAATGTGCATGGCAACAGATTTGGCCATGTTGTGGACACAATCAAAGAGCAAGTAGTATTAAGAGTTTGGCTGAGATCAGCTGATATCTCGAGAAGGAGTCGAACCAAAAAAAATTCCTTTTAGGGTCCTTTATGCTAAATGTATGGACCTCGATGTAATTTTTGCTGTTTTTGAGGTTCCTGATGTAAAATGTACTCCGATCGACCGTGTAAAGTTCTAACCTAAAAGTAAGTGGTGAAATTTAAACGAATTTAAGCTTAGTTGTCAACGAGTATGAACCATTCTTCAATTTCAAGACGAACCACCAAGGTCAAGGCCATATCTACATCATACTTTATGCTCATGATCCCATATCCAAGAATTTGCATGCCGACAAATTTGGCCATATTTTGAAAACAATCGAAGATGAAGTAGTCGAGTATGGCTCGATCATCTACTCTCGTGAGAAGGAGCTGGACCCGACTATTTTCTTTCTTAATTTTAGGATCCTTTGTGCTAAATGTGTGGACCTCGTTGTAATTTTCCCCCTTTTTAGGTCCTTGATGTAGAATGTACTCCCACCAACCGTGTAAAATGCTAACCTATAATTAAGTGATGAAATTTCAACGAATTTAAGCATAGTTGTCAACGGGTATGAAAAAATCTTGGATTTCAAGCCGAACGACCACGAGGTCAAGGCTATATCTCTACATCATACTTTATGTTGATGATCCCATATTCAAGAATTTGCATGGTGACAGATTTGGCCATATTTTGAAAACAATCGAAGTGGAAGTAGTATGAAGAGTATGGCTCGACCAGCTGCTCTCTTGAGAAGGAGCCAAACCCGATTGTTTTGTTTGCTCAATTTTAGGGTCCTTTGTGCTAAATGTATGGACCTCGATGTAATTTTCCCTTTTTTTAGGTCCTTTATGTAGAATGCACTTTATGCTTATGATCCCATATCCAAGAATTTGCATGCCGGCAAATTTGGCCATCTTTTGAAAACAATCGAAGATCTTAAAAACAAAAAATAATCAATTTCATTTTTCCAAGTGACATGAATTTATTTTCTGAAAAGCAAGTAAGAAGATTTTTTCGATCAGCTGCTCTCTCGAGGAGCCTTACCTGACTATTTTTAATTCCTTGTTTGGTTTTAGGGTCCTTTGTGATAAATGTATGGACCTCGATGCAATTTTCCCTTTTTTAGGTCCTTGAGTAAAATGTAGTCCCACCATCCATGTAAAATTATAACCAAATAGTGTAAGTGGTGAAATTTAAATGAAATTAAGCTTACTTTTCAACGAGTATGAACATTCTTGGATTTCAAGCCAAACGACCAAGGTCAAGGCCATATCAACATCATACTTTATGTTGATGGCCCCATACGAGAGAATTTGCATGCCAACAGATTAGGCCATATATTTTGAAAACAATCAAAGAGGAAGTAGTATGAAGAGTTTGGCTCAGATCAACTGATGTCTCGAGAAGGAGCCGAACCAGAAAGTTTTCCTTTTATGGTCCTTTGGGCTAAATGTATGGACCCCAATGTAAATTTCCCTTTTTAGGTCTTTGATGTAAAATATGCTCCCACCGTAACCGTGTAAAATGCTAACCTAAAAGTAAGTGGTGAAATTTAAATGAATTGAAGCTTAGTTGTCAACTAGTATGAACTTTCTTGGATTTTAAGCCGAACGACCACAAGGTCAAGGCCATATCTCCACATAAACTTTATGATCCCATATCCAAGAATTTGAATGGCGACCGATTTGGTCATATTTGTAAAACAAGCGAAGAGGAAGTAGTGTGAAACGTATGGCTTGATCAGCTGCTCTCTCGAGAAGGATCCAAACACGACTACTACTCCCTCCGGCCCAAATTAATTGACTTGCATTTATCAGATTCGAATGCATATAGCACTAGAACATGTTTATATACATCCGAATCTAGACAAATTCGAGTCAAGTAATTTGATGGAGTACAATAGAGTAGCAATTCAAACTTTTCGAGTTTCGAAATTTTCACTTCCTTCACAAACATCGGGGGGAAGGATATTCAATAGATCGTCATTCCCAGTACTACTAGTACTACACGGTACAGTGAGTAGTAACAAAAGGAACTTTTTTTGACGATAGTACCAAAAGAAAGGACGTCCCAAAAGAAACTTCATTCAACCATTAAGGGGTTCTTTGGTTCAGTGGCTATCCAGTGGATAACACGGGATATCCACTTTTTTTGGTTATCCAGTGTTTGGTTTAGAGGGTGGAGGGGATATGGATAACCACTTTTGGCTCAAAATGGTGGTTGAGCATATCCCACAAAAAGAGCTGGATGAGCTCAACCACTTTTGGATAGCTCCTCCGAAGCGTTTTCTTATTCGTTCACCCTTCCTCTCGAGAGAAATAACCATCTTTTCTTGCCTATGGGCTCGACAAGAGGGCATCCATAGCGTATGCCGTCAGGCCGCTAGCGTTGAATGGGCGAGGGCGTAAGGGCGCAGGCAGGCAGGTTGACACGGGGTCGAAGGCAAAAGGGTGGCGAGGTGCCGGCGGTCGTGGCCACTGCTAGGGAAGTGGTGAGGCGGATGAAGAAGACAAGGTGAAAGAGGAAAATGGAAAAAACAGTTGGGCCAATAGATTTTGACTGGCTATCCGTAACCACTTTCTATCCCACTTTACCAAACAAAAAAGACTACCCCTAACCAGCTGGTTGGGGATATCCTCATCCCTAAATGACATCCTCTAAACCAAACAGCCCCTAACATAACAGCACGAGTTTACATATAAAGGACGCGCTGCTGAACTAGTGCAGGTCTGGTGCCTCCTAGCACTAGTACGTGCCGCCAGCGGCAGCTCGTGACATCGGCACCAACGCCAGCTCCAGCGACACAGCCGGCTAATGACTCATCGGCACCTACGGATAACACGACGGCACCTCCTAAGCCATCAGTGGCACCTCCTGAGCCATCAGCGGCACCTCCGGATAAGGCGGCGATACCTCCTGAGCCATGAGTGGCACCTATGGATATGGCGGTGGTACCTCCGGAGCCATCGGCAGCTCCGGGAGGACACTATGGATGAAGTTGCCGTTATTGGGGAACCGGTCCCAGTAGTTGGTGAAAATGTTGGCGCCGGTGAACACCACCATCTCGCGGCCGTAGTGGAAGTCCTGGCCGTAGAGGAGATGGGCGTCCCTAAAGTTGACGAACTTGACCTTCAACATATCGTCCGGATTGTCGTGGAGGCGATACATACGGTACTTGCGGCGACCATACCCAGCATTGAGGAAGGCGCACGCCAGCTGCCACTTTGTTCTCCGCAGGGAGAAGGCCCAAATGCACAGGGAATTGTCCTCCTGTGCGGCGATGTCGGGGTCTTTGCGCTCCGGTACGGCGGGCGGCAGCCGAAAGGTGGACATGGATGACAGATGAGGACGGATATGGTTGCTGGAAGCGGGGGATTAGAGATGGATTGGTGGTGTGGGGAAAGGGAGAGGATAAATACTAGTAGGAAGGAGATGATCCGATATTAATGTGGCAGATTACCGAAGCTTGGGGACAATCAATGTCGCTGATGAAGCTGATGCGTGTGGCAAATATCGATGACGATGACTAGGGTAAGCGATTGGACGGAACGCTGACTCTGCTTCCCGCACTCGATGGCCCAGTCATAATTTTGTGGTACGTCCAAGGCAACCGCGACCTCCCCCATCTGTGGGCCCTATGTAGATGATTGAGTTGATGGGTGAAAACAAATTGATAAAGTGAGCTCTTTCCTTCTCCCTCCGGTCCGAGATTTTCTATATCTATAATATCTATACCACTATATAGTACAACAGTTTTTGAATTTGGTTTTTCCCTTCAGTTCTAGAACCTTCCCAACATTGAGTAATCTAAGCTGTTGATCTGCTATGTCCACTCTTGCATCTATGCCTGGCACTTGTTCAGGTGGGAAGCATCACAGCAGTCACCTCTTCCTTCCCATGTAAGCTTCTGCGCAATGGAGTACAACATTGCAGGCACAGCAGTGCAGAGAAGGTTGGGGCCCGTGGTGGTCCAGGCCAACTTTCCTTCTGTTTGCCTCCTGCTTCTGCCCAAAAATGAGCTCTGGCTGGATGTTTTGTTTCTCTTCCATATTAGGATGCTCTTCATAGTGCTAAATAACTTAGGCTAGTAAAACTTTCACATGTTACTATAGTACCTTCAAAGTGTACTAGGTGAAAAAATATACACCGTTACTTTTTATAGATGTGGCTCTTTCATATTTTTTTGAGCTTTACCTATTACAGAGCATAATTTTAGATAGTGATGATATCTCATACTTTATTATATGTGGGTCTCACGTGCCAACTTACTAATAAAAGGGTGGTGCACAAATACAAAGAGGTCATTAATCTTGTCCAACTAAACTAGGAATTTATAAATAATAAGGCCTCAAAATATACAAAATGGACCCTAGTACAGAAAGGAAAGGCGCAATCAGGTAGAGCTTCACTGGTTATCAGCTGTGGTATACTAAAAGAAGGGTACGGCTCGAGGCCGGATAAGAGAGTCCTCATTTCCCCCCACCCAAATCGCAATGCTTGGGACGGTCACTCTAAAGATGGAAGCAATCATTCTCAACTGTTCCTCCTGCTCCCAGCCCCTCAAGCCCCGGCGGGTCTACAAGGTCTCTCCATTCATCCCTCGCAATCCATTGATTTTTCTTTGTCGGTTCGTCCGTGCAACTATTTTATTTTTCGTACTTCCGTTTCTACAATGCGTGGATATTCATCTAGTCTGCCACCGCTGCGTCCGCAAGATCACCTCCTGCCAAAAGTGCGAGCACCCTAGCGGTGGATTCACCCACGAGCCCGCCATGGACGCCGTCCTATCAACGGCTAGGGTCGAGTGCGCCCACAAAGGCTGCAGTAGTTTGCTGCCCTACTACAAACTCCACGAGCACGAAATCATGTGCCGGTATGCTCCCTACACTTGCACGGGGACCGGCTGCGACTTTGTCGCCCCACCGCTAGCGCTCGTCGCCCACCTCGAAGTGGTCCACTTGATCCAAGTGCACAAGATCCAGTATGCCACCACCAAAGCTTTCCAGGAGCTAGTGCCGCTGCCAGGCGAGCCGTCCCATCGACTCATCGTTGTTGGGGAGCAGGATGGCGTCGTGTTCATTCTGACGATTGGCTCGGTAAGCACGGTCCCCCTCGTGTCTGCGGTCTGTGTTAGGGCCACGATGGGCGAATTGCTGGTGTACAGGGTAAGGATGTGGGCGGAATGCCCGCCGTTGCTCTCCTGGATGGACGGTAGGAGGAGGACTGGCAGCGTGACGGTGGAGCTCGATGCGCCGAGCTCTGCTAAGCCGAGCGAGGTCGCGTTTGAGGACCTTAGGTCTTACCTGGCGCCACCGCCTCATTACCTGGTCGGTCCTTCTACCTCGAGGGAGCTGCGTTTCTTCTTTCGCATCGAGTTTTAGTGGTGATGTAAGCTGCTGTTAATTGGTTTAATTGCAAAATGATCGTTTGCATACCAGGAATGGTGGATTTTGTAGTACTAGTACTCTATCTCCGTCCCAAGAAATAAGGATCCCTTATTTTTGTTTTTTGTTTGACCAAGATTTACTCTAAATATATATAAAGAATGTTGGTACTGTACAAATTTAGCATCATTGGAAAGTTGTTTCAATACGAATTCAACGAAACAAATTTTACACATATAAATAAATTTTAGTTGCTCCATTTATTCAGTCAAACTTTACTTTGGAGCGCGTGTGCGCCTTATTCCTTAAAACGAAAGTACTAGATGAGTTCGTGGATGTAGTACTCTCCTGAGTATTTTTCATGAAGTATTAACTTTTGATGGGTTGGGTGGATCAGTTGATGTACTCTGCTGAGTAGTAAGCTGAATAGTATTAAGGCTCTCTGTTTAGGAAGGCCATAGGGATAATTTTCAATACTACCAAGTAGATGAACTCTAATTAATTTATGCATGCACGATAAGTTTTACATGCATGAGACGCTAGATAAAAAAAAGGGGAACATGATGAGAGATGAAACAACATGCATTGGGAGATTGAGAGAAAATAGAGATATCTAAATTAATGAGTCACGGGAATTAAGACAATAAAGAGGATAGGTCTTATTATAATTTCTAACAATTTTAAAAAGCTCTCTGGTCTAATAATCCCAAACAGAGGTAGGAGTATTGGTCAACATACATTCAGGAGTACTAGTATGTACTACTAGTACAATAGTGGAGTACGGTAGTAGTAGTACTCCCCTCCGATTCATATTAATTTTCACTGGATTGATGTACTCGTATCTAGCACTAAAACATATCTATATACATCCATTTTGTGACAAGTAAATATAGCCATTTTTGGAATAGTACTAGTTTGATTGGAAGATCATATTTTTTCCACAGTAGGGACGGTGGTTTTTTGCTAGTAGTAGTACTAGTACATAGCAAGTAGTAGTAATATATATATTTATACTGTACTAACTCAACATACATTCGGACAATCGACAAATATTCATCTTGCAGTTCTGTTGCTACAGTGCTACTAGCAGTTTTTCAGGTGCCCATTCACCCTCTGTATTTTAGCAGTACTCCACCTATAAAATTATAATCTGCCATGGCTGTTGATTGACAAGACAATTCATTCAAAATAAAAGAAACTGCTGCGATTCCTTGCATTAATTCTTACCTCCACCCCTTGCATGCCTACAGTATATACATGCATTAACTTCTGCGAGTAGTATAGTACAAGTAGGAGTAGTACCAAGCATGGATATATCGACATGCAAAGATATACTCGTAGGTCACATGGTGTACCATTCTGAGTCTTCGTCTTCTTCTTTGGTCTGCTTGCCCTTGCCCTTTCCCTTGCCCTTCTTCCTTAGTTCTTTTTTTTGGTTGAACATTTCGAGAGTTTGTTGACCCCTCTCAAAGTTCACTATCTGCCTGTATACCTCATAGGTCGCGTAGGCGTCGAGGCTTGCATACTTGATCTGCTCTTCGGTCAGGGGCATGTTCCCCCACTGCTTGTGGTCCACATCCTCCTTCTTCTTCATGACTTTGTAACGGATGTCTATGAGGGCCACCGTGTAGTCAGCTAAAGAATCCTACTCATTCGTGGAGCCGGCAGGCTTCCACCTCTTCTGGATGTCCATGAAGTTCGTCACTGGTACTAAAGAACGCCTAAGCCTGATACGGTTGTTGACGATGTCAACGCATGCAAAGGAAATGTTAGGGTTGGTGAGGAACTCTGCTAGCTTTGAGCATGGCTGGTCGGCCTGGCAGATGTGGTAGACCAGGCAATCCATGCCCACACATAGCTGGACGACAGCAGCCTTCTGCATCGATGATTGCTTGTTGGTGTACTCGACATCGAGGCTAACAATCTTGTCGTCTGTTTCCTCTAGGAGCTTTTGGATTTTCTCAATGTAACAGTTCACCACCGACGCTCTGTTGGTATACGCCACCTGTAGTGTGGTGTTGCCAGGGTCCACGAAGTAGTACACCATGTCCAATGGTGCCGCCATGGACTGTGATTGGCGCCTTCTTTTGTTTTGCGGAGGTCCGGCCGGGTGACAGAAAAGGAATGGGATAGAGAAGAAAGGAACCACTAGGAAGATCGGGAGATGCATGCATGAGCGATTCTGGAGACGAAAGGGCATGCAGTTTCCCCTGGCCCCGCCCACGTACTCCTATAGAATATAATTTATTTATGGATCAGTTTTACGGACGCGGATTATTTACGGCTATAGGTTGATTTCTAGATTAAACAAAAAGTACAATAACCAAACACGGGATACTTTATGAAAGAAGCTCGAAAGTATAAATATTTTTTGAGTTTCACCTACTACTATAATTTTATATAAAAAATGATATGTTATACTTATATTATCTGATTCTCACGTGCAAGGCACTTGCAACTCACTAGTTATTTCTTATCTTATCTTATCTTACCACTATATCTCTACCATTATAATGGAGCAGTTTTGAATTGGACCTTAGCACCAATCCTTACCGTTGGACTATTAGATCCAATGGTTCATAGAACATGGATTCGTGTTGAATAGTAACTACAGCAAACTCCACCATTTTCAAGAACTATCATGTCACCACCCCCAAAATTTCATAGCATAGTAGGTTGTATTCTCTCTACTACTACTACAATGGAGCAGTTTTGAATTGGATCCATAGCACCATTCCTGACCATTGGGCTATTAGATCCAATGGTTCAGAGGAGCTGGATTCGTGTTGAATAGTACCTAGACGTCCGGCATATCACCACTATATAAAATTTTAATAGGTAAAGCATAAAAAATATAAATTTGATCAACATCTATAAAGTATGGGTGTATATTTGGTTCTTGTACTTTTATATCATTTAGAAGTCAACGATTATTACCTATCTAAAACTTGAAAATTCTGGTAACATGGTCTAGAGAAACGAGAGAGAAGATTCTAGAATGATGGAGAAGTGTGTTTTGAGTTTTGTGCATACCATTCATTGTGATGAAGACTATCAATAAAATCTTCTAGATGCTAGAATGGAAAAGAAGATCCAACGGCTGGAAATGTTGGGATTCGCGAGTCTTGATCTAACGGTCAATATTTAAAGTTATTCGTACACATTTCCAGCGTTGGATCAAGACTCTCGAATCCCAACATTTCTAGCCGTTGGATCTTCTTTTCCATTCTAGCATCTAGAAGATTTTATTGATAGTCTTCATCCTCGAATCCCAACATTGCCAGCAGTTGGATCTTCTTTTCCATTTTAGCATCTAAAAAATACTACTCCCTCCGTCCATAAATAACTTACTTGGGTTTGTCTACATTCAAATGTATCTATACACTAAAATTCGTCTAAATATATTCAAATCTAGACAAAACCAACTCAGTTATTTCTGGACGAAGGGAGTACTTTTGATAGTCTTTAGCACAATGTATGCATATTAGACCATACACTATATGAGCACAAAGCGAACCAAAGGGCCACATGGTTCGGTTCCATACATTTTTTAGCGAACCATACAAGCGATTCAATGCATGAGAGAAAAGAAGCGAACCAACAAGTCAATGCGGTTCAAAGGATTGGATCTGTCATGAGCAATGCATTATGCCCACATGGTAGAGAGAGATGTTAGCTTTGTAGAGAGAGGATGCACATAAAATAGAACTGCATGGCTGACACACTCATCAGGCTTTAAATAAAAAGCGACTTCACACGTTGCAGCAAAACACCACCGGTTCCTAACTCGGACACATTTTGCTTTGAACCGAATACACGTAGTACATGGTCTTACTACTCCAAGTTACTTACCACTCAGACCAGTCTTAGAGCATCTCTAGCATGGAAAAAAAATAGTGTGCTATTTCACACTATGTAGCGTGATATAGCGTATTTGGAGAGTGCACGATATTTTTTAAAGATTTTTCTCGGTATGGCGCTATTTTTTTAAATAGCATGCTATATCACGCTAAAACATCATAGCGTTAGCGCTGTTTCAAGTATAGGGCGTTATTTTTTTGTTGGCGGGTGTGGACTAAGATAACATATGATGAATGTGTCGAGTAAGCAAACATACAATGCAAATTTGATTTTTAAACTTAAGTGAACTTGTCAAGCCACCTCCTCCTGCAGCACCTGGCGTTGTACCTAGATTGAGCCCTACGGTTATCCTCCAACTTGGATAGCGCCAGAATCGATTATGCATGTGGAAGTATTACTCTAGGCAATTCATTACATGCTGAAATCGTTTATATTCACGATATACCTGTTATATTTTTAAATTTTTACAAAGAGATGTTCTGTAAAATAGCGCGTTATTAGCACGCTATAACTTTCATATTGTCTAGAGAAAAGCCACGCTAAATTAAATAGCATGCTAGTGTTTTTTGCCTTGATCTCTAGTTGCTTGTCTAAATTTGGTAGTCTCTTAGGCCTTCCGTAGCATGTGAAAAATCGATGCCCAAATCACTTTACAAGAATCAGGCACCGGAGTCCTCTGTTGCCCGATCGATGCCACCAAATTTTTCGGGGAACCAGAGCACCTAGGTGCTCCGATGCCCCAAACTCTTCACCCAATAGAATAGAAATATATGTGTACTATGCATGTTGTTGAGAGGACCTTCACCAAATATAAGCCATGGAGATTGGTCTAGTTAATTTGTTTATCACATTGTGGGACAGCTATTTATTTTTGGCCAAAGTAATCACATTGTGAGCTCGGTGCCTCAAAAGAATTTCTAGGCATCTCTTATGAGGTGGCAACTTTTCTATCTATTGCGCATCGACCACGCTATGGAAGGCCTTAGAGTATCTCTAGTGGCTTGTCTAAATTTGGTAGTCTACATCTTCACTTTATAGATAATGGTGTAAAAAGATTCCTTTTTACATGACTTTAGTTTTCTAGTGGATAGTCTAAATTTGATAGTCTATATGTCCATCTGTACACAAATAGTCAATATGCATAGCAAATCAGTACAACAAATGCTCTAATTTTGCGCGGGAGCGAGCTCGCGAGCGACCAACTTTGCTTTAGACATGGTGGCTCGGTTGTCCAAATATGGACAACGAGTAGCCTGTTTGGAGGGTGTCTAAATTTTAGACCATCGGATACACAAGCCACCGGATGCATTTTTTGGTCTATGGTGGTCTATATTTAGCTTAGACTACCGGACACACTAGCCACTAGAGATCCTCTTAGGCTGGTCATAGTAGGAAACATACTACTCTAGTTCATCTTACTGCGTACCTTCATGTGTGTACGTAATTGAGCCAAAGGTAGAGACCTTATTTTTGCAGAAATGGCTCCAGAAATATTTCGTACCTAGAAAGGCTAGGACATTATAGTAAACTATTTTTTCTAGTCACTGGACTATAGATACTCCTAAGATAGGATGGGATATTATTATTCTATATCTTTTCAACTGTATTGCCAAATTCAAAATCCCAGAGCGGCAAATTCTCCCGCCTCACCTCCACCAAAATATTTCGAGTGGTCACACGCCCCAAGTTGTAGATGTACGAAATTGCTTTTCTACCCCTGACAATGGCCTATCCACTAATGTCGGGGCATGGGTATGGTTCGTAATCCCCCTCCCCCCCGGGGGCAGGGGTCCCCACTGCTCTGAAGCTGGGTAGTCCACCTTTCACCGACGCCATTTCCCCCAAAGTACTCCGAAAAACCCTAACCCCTTTCTCACCTCCGGCTCCTACACCACTGCACCGGCCCATCCCCGCAGCGCTTCGCCGGCCTACATGCCACCCAACCCCCTCTCACCTCCAGCACCTGCACCACCGCACCATTATCATCTCCACCGCACTTCGCCCGCCTACATGCCACCCAACCCCTATCTCAGCTCCAGGTCCTGCACCACCGCATCGGAGCATCACCGCCGCACTTCGCCAGCCAACACGCCACCCCAAACCCCCTATCCCACCTCCGGCTCCTGCACCACCGCACTTCGCTGGCCTACATGCCATACCTCTATACCATATACTCCTGACCAATCTACGGGATCAGCCGACGTCCACCTTACCGAACCCTAGTTCACCTGACACCCTCTTCCATACAACCGTGTTAGTTTTGCCGACTCCCTAGTCCACAGCACCTGGACTGCTTCACCTACGCCGGTGTGCGCTGCATTAGATCTGCTTCACGGACTCAACGGTCCACTACACCGGATCTGCTTCACCGACGCTCTTGTGTAGTGCCTCGAATCCATAATCGGTCATAACAGATCTGCTTCACTGACGACACCGTGCACTACACCGGATCTCCTTCATCGGCCATCTTGTCAAGCAAGCCAGACCCATCAACAACCTCCACAGATCTGCTTCACAGACGCCGCCGAGATCTATCTGCTTCAGCCCGACTCACCACTACCGGACACCCTCAGCATCCTTGACGTCACCCACAAAGATGTCGTGTATGCGTAAACGATGTCGTGGCCTAGGTAAACCAGATCTGCTTGTTCGTTCGTTTCAATATAGCAGGTATGAGCCTGCGACAATGAACTGCATTTCTCTATTGGTGGTAAATTCCTGCCTCAATATTGGCTTAATTGATATCCCACTCTCCCTTGATAAATTTGGTGTAGTCTATGTTAAATCCAAGCATTAAACTACTCCTTTTGTTTCGAGGTATAAGGCGTCCTTGTTATGCGTGTTTTTCTTTGACCAACAATTACTCTTAATATACATAAACAATTTTGATAGTACAAAACAGACATCATTAGAGTTCATTGGTATTATGCAGTTCATGGCAAATATTAATTCACTGAACATCTGAGGCTGCCTACCTGTTCAACAAGTTCACAAGTTATGTCATCATAATGTGCACTTGCTTTGTCTGTTGCTACAATACTGACTGCATGTAATTTTGCATTTCATTGGTAATTTTAAGCCATTGAACATGTAGGTTAACATTCCCTGCTCTACAAGTTCAGAATTTATGCTATTTTAATTTCAATCTGGTTGTTCTAAGCAAACATAGTAACTGCCTTCTCTTATGTAATTCATTGCAAATTTTATGTCATTGAACTTGTTGGTTTTGCATTCCCTCTGCAAGTTATGCCATTATTGTTTGTTTCAATTAAGCTCCGACAGTAGCTGCCACCTATTGTGTACTACTCCCTCCGTTTCAAAATATACGATGTTTTAGCTTTGTGATAGGACTGTATCTAGACACCATTTAGTGAGTAGGTTTACTCCAAACGTACATGCACTTGCACACTAAAAGTGGTCTAGATGATGACTTATACTTTTTGAAACGGAGGGAGTACATCCATTCCATAAAAGAAGGCCTATACAACTTTAAAGTCAAACAATGATGAGTTTTACCAAGCTCATAGAAAAATATATTAAGGGTTAATTTGTGGCATTTGTGTCTATAAAAATATATCCCCCGATATATCGAATGGCGTTGGTTTGGTATGGTATATGTTCCTGGTATGTTCTATAAACTTGGTCCAATTTTGCGTCGATTGACTTGCGAAAAATTTATACGCCTTATTTACTTTGGATTCGATGTAGTATTACATGGCATGTTTTAAGGCACTTAACATGGTTATCTGCATGCCCTGCTCTATAAACTCAAGTTTCTCAATTATAATTTCTATAGCAGCAGTATCTACCTTCTATTATGTAGTTCATGGCATTTTAAGTCACTTCACTGATGGGTTAGCATTCCCTGCTCTATAAGTTCACGAGATATACCATTGTAATGTCTATCTTGTTCGTCCAAATGTTAGTATGGTAACTACCTGCTCTAGGTGACACTTTTTATGGCACTTCTCATATTTGTTTGCAATCTTATTTCACAAGTTAAATCATTGTAATTTCTCTCTTGTTCGCGCTAAGAGTGACTGTAACTGCATTCTATTTTGTCTCCATGGCAATCTTTATGTCATTTAAATGTTTGTTTATATTCCGCCATTCCCTGCTCTACGTGTTCACAAGTGATTATAATATAATGTCTATCTAGTTCTTTGTAAACAACAACAGCCACTATCTGATATTATTTCCTCTCACAGGGAACACGGAGAATCTTAGAGTGAATCGTCCCTACAATCTTGTAAGTACATATTGCTTTGTATTGCTGAATGCAAACATGTTTTATGTGAATGAGTGGCCTGAACCTATATGCAGAGGAGCAATAATAAAGTAGAAAGATCGTCTATCCAAGTACTCGATGCGGTGGATGTCTTCAAAGAATGAACTGACAACAGGATGTCCTCCAACGGGACTGCACAAAAAGAAATAGTAAGTCTCTTGTTTTTACTAAGATGTGCATAGTGTCAGATGCTTGTTTGTACGAGGTACCACATGATTCGGCTAATTATTAGAACAAGGTTGACCTTAACCAAGACTGGATAAAAAACCAGACGTAAATCCCTCGATTTATAATTCAATGTGCTCACTTGATTTTGGTGATGATCTATTCTTTCTATATTTGACTTGTGTTCATCTATCTATCTATTATGTGGTGGTAATTTAAGTATATCCAGTTTTATGCTAATTTATAATCTATTATTGTATTTTTCTGCTATAATTAAGAGTTTGAATGCACTCTGGAGGTAGTCACATTGTCTAGTGTCGGCACCACATGAGTTGGCCAATGATTAGAATAATATGACCTTTAACGGTACTGCACAAAGACCGAACGTAAATCCCTTGATTTGTAATTCAATTTGCTCACTCAATCATGGTGGAGATCTCTTTTTGCTATATTTGACTGATGATCTTATATATATATATATGTTAACTAGACCATGATTAGGTGGTGGTGATTGAAGTATATCCACTTTTATGCTAATCTATACTCTATTATAATATTAGAGATCGCCACCACGATTGAGCTTATATGCACTCTAGAGGTAGTAACATAGTCTAGTGTTATATGTATGAGACTAGTATAAATTACTTGGTCTTGGTGGGGAGTAACTTGGACTAGTAAAAATGCATACAATACTAGTCCAAATTTGACATGGGTATACCCTACAGGTACTCAAGTTTGGTATATACGATCCAGATACGGGGGAAGCCCACGGTGTTGCCAAGGCCCAGTGGAGAATTTGAGTGGCCCACGGACTCTCGGTTGCTTGCGAGACAAGAAGAAGCTTAAAATAGAAAGTTAAAAGGGGAAACCCTAATCTGTAACCGACTCGACCTATTACCCGAGACCTAGCCTGTCTATATAAAGGCTAGGAGGGGGCGGCGAGGAGGACACACGCAACCCTAGTTTCCGCAACTCTCGCCAGATTGCATCTGTGTGCCCCTGTAATCCTCGATTCCTTCGTTAATTCCAAGAGCAGACAAGCAGGAGTAGGGACCTCTACGAGGCCTGAACCTGGGTAAAACTTGCGTCCCTGTGTGCTTGTTTGCTAGCCGACTAATGCCTCCAGCGCTCCCTCCTTCTCCAAAACCCAAGTCCATAACAATGGGCATTGACGAGTTAAACCCTCGTCAATTGGCGCCGTCTGTGGAAATTGGGAGTGTTGAAGTCGCGGCTTATTCGGCCCCATCAACCGCGATCTACAACTCCGCAACAGTGGAGATTCGCCAGCTCTTCGGCGCGTTCGACTTCACTGTCCACACGCCGGCCACTCGCCCGGCTTTCGAGTCCGTGGGCGATGGAATCAGTATGGCGATTGGGAGCTTCCGCTTCCAGGTTGGTCAGATGGGCACGCTTCGCCTGCCTGACCAACCGACGACACCCGTGATTGCTCCAGCATCGTGGTTCCCGCCACCAATCGGCACCCTCAGCGAGCTTAACGCCTCAAAGAATAGCTAGGAGCACGGCCCGATCCGATCCGATCTGGGTGACCTGGCCACTGAAGACGGAGCCTACGGCTCTGGATCTGAAAGTTGCGGGAGCAACAGCTTCCCCAACCACTTCATGTGCGCAATCATCAATGCAGGCGACACTACCGCCAATCGCGAAAACATTGGCACCGGATCTGGCACCGGACCGCCCAACGGCAGCATGCCCAACGACACCGGACAACCCAACGGCAGCCCCACCAACGGTGGCAATGGCGCGCCCGTCAATAATGGAGCGGCAGGAGAACCGCCGACCATAGTGAATGAACACACTCGAGAGAGCGTGGTGATCAAGCTCAACGACAACGAGTGGGCCCGCTGTCGAGAAGCTCTGCGAGGCAATCCTCTGCCCCTCAATTCCCCACAGGACATGCTGATGGGCTACCATTGGCTACTGAAGGAGGAATACAGACGCCAACTACATGTAATCGCGCAACTCGAAGCGTGTAAAAAGGCGGCGGATGAATCAAGCTTTCGGCGAGCTAGGCTCTCCTCCCACGGAGGATCCTCCTCCAAAGGCAATGAGTACTTGGCCAACAAGAGAAGATCTCGACTGGCCCACCTCACCGAGGAGGAGCATGTGGAAGCCGCGAAAGTCCTCGACTTTGGCTCCATGACGGTGGACACACGGGGCAACGTGCTCCTGAAGACGCCGCAAGCCGCGGTAACGGCGGCCACCATGTACCTCCTCAACAACCAGCCGCCAGCTGGAGATCCACGAGCCGCCATGCGCCGATCTACGATCGTGGGCTTGGTGCTAGTCGAGGCAGCCCTCGACAAAGAGCCTGTACTAGAGCCTAAGAAAAGCAAGGCTCCGGCAAAGTGCTACTCCTCGCCCTCGTCTAGTGAAGATAGCCACGACCTGTCTCGACGTCGCCGCTCACAGCGGCATGATCGTGACTACGATGCGCGTGATGACCTCACACAGCGCAAAGTCGACAAGATGCAGGCAAGACGCGCTCGTTCGACTGACTCAGAAGAGGACGAGACTGAGCTTTGTGGCGCCAGATGCTTCAGCAGGGCCATCAGGCAGAAGCGAATGCCTAAAGGGTTCAAACTACCGTCAGAGAACCCAAAATTCGACGGTCTACATGACCCAAAAATCTGGTTGGAGGACCACATCTCCTCCGTACGACTACATGGCGGGAGTCGACACATGGCCATGCAATGCCTGCAGCTATAGATGCAAGGCACCGCCCACGCATGGCTCAACAATCTCCCGTGTGGATCCATTCGCAGCTGGGAAGAGCTGGTCTACAGCTTCATGCGCAATTTCAAGGGAACCTACAAAAGGCTCGCATCAATCGAAGAGCTGAGAAGCTGCCAGCAAAGGTCGGGCGAATCGCTACGCTCGTACATCCAAAGGTGGTCCATCATCAAGACCTCCGCAAAAAACATCTCGGAGGACCGCGCAATCGATGCATTCAACGGCGGCATTCGCCGCATAGAGCTCAGGGAAGAGCTGGGCCGCTCGAAGCCTAAAACGATCGACCACCTGATGGAAATCGCGAATCGGTGGGCTGACGGAGAAAACTCGGTGAAGAATCGCACCTACTCCAATGACGACGACCTTGGGCGTAGACGCGATCGCTGAAGCAAACGTCGAATGCGAGTCTATGATGACCGTGACGAGGTCAACATGGTCGCAGCTAGCTACGCCGACAAACGCGACGACAACCGCAACAGCAGATACCACAGTGGTGGATACCGCGACAGCGGAAAAACCACGCAGATGTGGCAATGCCACACTCGCGAAGAGGCACCCGAACATCTATCAAGGACAAGCTGTCCGGGCCCTGCAATGTTCACTTCTACATCGACAAGCACGACGGCAAGAAGAAATCTAGCCACCTTCTCAAGGACTACCGCGAGTTCCTCAAACTCCACGAAGGCTTGGCCCAGATGAATCGCGACGCAGTCAACAGGGGCTATGGAGCTACCCCAGGCGTTGTGGCACATGGAGCTCCTCCACCATCGCCCGGACCACCACCACACGCGGCCGCACTGGTCCAGCATCACGGAGGTGAACCATACCCACGAGCTGTGGGCAACATGGGGATGATCCAAAAAGGGCGTCCCTCAAATCGAGTGCAGAAGGCCATCACTCGCCAAGTCAACTTGGCGATAAACTCTCCACCTTCCACCACTGAGTACCTCAGTGGAAGCGACTCTTGCATCACCTTCGACAGGTGCGACCACCCGCGCCAAGTTCCTCGTCTAGGACACTGTCCCCTCGTACTCGAGGCGCAGATTGGGGGTTTCGACATGAGTCACGTCTTCATGGATGGCGGCAGTGGCATTAACCTCATGTTCGCGAGTACCTTGCGGGCGATGAGGATCCCTCTGACGCGCCTGGAAGTTTTAGACACGACATTCCATGACATCGTCCCAGGGAAAGGCATATATCCCCTGGGCAAAATCAACCTCGACGTCATCTTCGGCATGCTGCAAAACTTTCGGTGAGAGCGCATCAACTTCGAGGTCGTCGACTGGCCTTCAGAATATCATTGCATCCTTGGACGTGTCGCGTTCGCGAGGTTCATGGCAGTACCACACTACGCCTACCTGCAGATTAAGATGCTGGGTCCAAACAGCGTAATCACACTCAACGGCAACTTCGAGAGGTCCGATAGTTGCGATAGGGAATTCAACAGAATCTCCCAGTCCTTCGGCATGCAGGAGGAACTCGCAAGATTAAAGGAGTCGACAGACAACTGTCTTCCTCTCCTGAGCAGGCCAAGTTCACCCGACCTATCCTTCGACTTGTCGATGCACACGAAGAAAGTCCAGGTCCACCCAACGGACCCGACCATGACGGCCCTCATTGCCAACAACTTGAGTTCCGCATAGGAACTCGCGCTCATCGAATTCCTCCGTGAGCACTGGGAGATCTTCGCCTGGTGTCCAGTGGACATGCCAGGAGTTCCCAGGGAATTCGTCGAGCACTCACTCAATGTAAATCTAGACGCAAGGCCAGTCAAGCAGACAATTCGATGACTGTCTGAACCAAGAGCAAAGGTAGTCAGAATGGAGATCAACAGACTCCTCGACGGCAAATTCATACACGAGATCAAGGAAAGCACTTGGCTCGCCAACACGGTGCTTGTGCCTAAAAAGACATAGATATCCTGCGGATGTGTGTGGACTTTACCTCCTTGAATAAGCACTGCCCAAAGGATCACTTCCCATTGCCGTGAATCGACCAGATCATCGACTCCACCATAGGATGTGAGCGTCTCTGCTTACTCGATGCCTACTCAGGCTACAATCAGATTCGAATGAAGGAGGAAGACCAGGAGAAAACGGCGTTTACAACGCCCTTTGGTGTGTTCTGCTACAACACGATGCCCTTCGGGCTAAAAAACGCAGGAGCCACCTATCAGCAGTGCATGCAGGCCTGCCTCAAGAATCAACTTGGCCGCAACATTCAAGTCTACGTTGATGACATCGTCATCAAAACAAAAGAGGAAGCCTCGCTAATCGACGATCTACGCGAGACCTTCGCCAACCTTGATCGCTACTAGATCAAGCTCAATCCGGACAAATGCACCTTTGGCGTACCATCTGGGCAGTTACTCGGGTATCTCATCTCCGCGAGAGGGATCGAAGCAAACCCAAAGAAAATAAAAGCCATACTGGCCATGGAGAAGCCAAAAAATGTAAGAGGCGTCTAGCAGCTGGCTGGGCGAATCGCGGTGCTCAGTCGGTTCATCAGTCGAATGGGCAAAAAGGCACTGCCCTTCTACCAACTTCTCCACAAAACTGAAGTTCGAGTGGATAGACGAGGCGCAAGAAGCATTCGAAGACCTCAAACATCTACTATATACCTCGCCAGTACTGGTGACCCCACGCGAAAAGGAGCCGTTGTTGCTCTACATCTCCGCCACCAATCAGGTGGTTAGCACGGTGCTTGTGGTGGAACGAGCCGAAGAAAACAAGGTCCACGGGGTCCAGCACCCAGTCTACTACCTCAGCGAGGTGCTCACGCCAACAAAACAGTGATACCCGCACTACCAGAAGCTAGCGTATGGCGTCTTCATGACAGCCAGGCGACTGCGCCACTACTTCCAGGAGCACCCAATCGTGGTGGTCAACGACGCCCTGCTCGGGCACATCCTGAATAACCCTGATGCCACCAGGAGAGTCGCACTTTGGGGAATCGAACTATCTCCAAGGGACACCACATACGAAAAGTGCGACGCGATCAAGTCGCAAGTCCTCCCTGATTTCCTTGTGCACTGGATGAAGAACCAGCTCCCCGAAAAGCCAGATATGTCCTATCTCTGGACAATGCACTTCGATGGGTCCAAACAAAAGGATGGAGCTGGCGTAGGTGTCATACTGACATCGCCCCAGGGAGACAAGCTGAAATACATTCTACGAATGCAGTTCACTGCCTCCAACAATGAAGCTGAGTACGAGGCTCTAATCCATGGGATGCGGATGGCAAAAGCATGCGGCGCCAAGAGGCTCATCATCTACGGCGACTCCAAGCTGGTAGTCATCCAAACTATGCATGAGTGCGACGCACTAAGAGATAACATGATCGCCTATTGTGACCTCTACGACACACTCGAAGGGGACTTTGACGACTGTGAGCTGTGGCACGTGGGTCGCGACACACTAGCCAACATTGGCTCCACCTGCGCCCCCATACCACCTGGGGTATTTCTCGAGTGCATCTGCAAACGCTCCATCAAGCCAAAGGCTCCAAAGAAGAAAGCAAGCGCGTCAACGGACTCGGGGGCTATGCCACCCAATGAGCCAATGGCACTTGACGACCTGGAGCTTGATACAGGACTCGAAGGACCAATGAGCGTCATGATGATTGAGCCATCTTGGACGCAACCCTACATCACATATCTACTCAGCAAGAGGCTGCCAGATGATCCGACTGACGCGTGACACATCACGCGATGATCCAAGGCATTCGCCGTCATCAACGGCGAATTGTACAAGCGCAACATCACATGAGTATTCCAACGGTGCGTCTCCAACGGAGACGGAAGGGCCGTCCTCCTCGACATCCACGAAGGTACTTGCGGGCACCATGCTGTCAGTCGCGCCCTCGTCGCCAAAGCTCTAAGAGCCGGATTCTACTAGCCCGCGGCCATGCGCGACGCCAAGGACATCGTCCAGCGCTACAACGCTTGCCAGCGATTCGCGGACACACCGCGTGCACCTGGCGTGGAACTCCGGCCAATACCAGTGGCTTGGCCCTTCGCGCAATGGCGACTCGACATGGTCGGCAAGCTCCCGAAATCCTCGCGAGGAGGCTACGTCTACCTCTTGGTCGCAGTCGACAAATTCACCAAGTGGATCGAAGCCATGCCGGTGACAAATCAATCAGGGGCTAGCGCTGTCAAGTTCTCTGAGTCCATTGTCTTCCGCTTTGGAGTACCACACAGCATCATCACGGACAATGCAACGAACTTCACCTCTAAGGAGTTCCAGGAATTCTGCGAAAACCTGGGAATCAACATAAGCTACCCCTCGGTGGCTCACCCGCAGACCAACGGTCAAGTCGAAAAGGCCAACGGCCTCGTATGCGGCAGAATCAAGAAATGACTCCTCCGTCCACTCGAACAAGCCGCCGGATGCTGGACAGACAAGCTACAATCCAAACTCTGGAGCTTTCGCACAACTCCACAGCGCCACAGGATACACCCCGTTCTTCATGGTGCACGGTGCTGAAGCGGTGCTACCCGCAGAAGTACGCTACAAAGCCCCACAGGTGGTCGCTTACAGCAAGTAGGAGTCAACTCTCGCACTCGAAGACTCCGTCGACCTTCTTGACGAGGCGCGAGAAATCGCAGCGGAAAGATCAACGATCTACCAGCAAAGCCTCCGCAACTACCACAGCAGAAGGCTACGCCCAAGATCCTTCGTCGAAGGAGACCTGGTCCTACGACTCAAGCAACAAGGGCATCTCAAGCTCGAGTCTCCCTAGGAAGGACCTTACGTGATTACATAAGTAATCCCAGGTGGCGCCTATCGCCTTAAAGATTTCAAGGCAGGAGTCGCATACTCCAACCCTTGGAACGTCGCATAGCTGCGTCGTTTCTACCCCTAGTCATTTCTATTACATCACAAATAAGGCTATTCAGCCAGGCTACTTAGCCACACATTGTACCTCATACTATTCTACGAATAAATAAAGCTAAGTGCCCCGAAACCCTATGTTTTCCCTTATTTTCCTGGCAATCTTATCACTTGGGGGCTGCGCCACCCTTTACACTCTCGTTATACGAACAAATCGCAATATCCTGAGTAGCTGACAAAACATCAATCGAACCCTTGATAAACACCAACCCAGCTGCAACGCACCTGACAGGTTTGCAAGGTGCTGAGATAAACACAAGTCAGGCTAACGAAAAGGAATTGCAGAGTACAAACACAATCGCAAAATATAAAATCTAGCAAGCTCTTCACATATCAATGAGTATTAATTACATCCAATATATGCATACGAACTTTACAACACTTGTACAATTATACATAGGATACAAGTCAAAGCTACTGCTGCAACAGAAGAACGTTCGTTTGCTCCTCAAAGAAGTCGACGATTTCTTCTGCTGGGCGATCAACTGCCTGGTAATGCGGAACCATGTCCCAGGTCATACCTTCCGACAGAGTCCGCGGCTCAGCAGCGATAGCTGCAACGTCTATGTCTGGCCTATGCAGTCGCACCAGTGACAACGCAGCCTTACCACCCGCTACTAACTGCTGTCGTACACACTCGCGAACCACACTCAAATCCTGAAACTTCGTCATAAGAGCCAACGGGCTTGAAGGGGCGATGTCCAACGGAAACATCGTTTGATAGATATGTCTAAGGCACAACTGCGCCTTCTTCAAAAAATGAAGTACTCGAGAAGCACGATCATGCAGGGTCGCAAGCGCAATCGCACGATCGTGGTCCACCCAAAAGTACCCACTCGCCTGTAGTTGCTCCTGGGTCAGATCATTCAACTGAACGGCAATCCGGTCCTTCTCATCCTGCGAATGACGGGCACTGACAACTACACCAAGCAAAAGGGCAAAGTATGAAGACAAGGCATCGCCGCGAGTGACTAAAAGAAAAGATAAGAGGGCAAAAAGCTAACATTTGAACTGCTTGCGCAGTTGCGTCACCTCCTCCAAGAGATACTGCTCGCGAGCGGTAGCCTTCTCCGCCTTCGACTTCCATACATCCGTGCTACCATGGAGGATGGGCAACTCATGCTCCAGTTGCTTAATGCGATCACGTAGTCACGAAAGCAGGGATAACTCCACCTTTGAGCTTGGCTGCGCCAAGGTTTCATCGGTGGGTGGAGGATCACGAGGATCACTCGAGGGACCACTCGATGTACCCTATCATAAACCAGGCAAGAGCAAAAATAAGGAACCAAGAGTACATTGATAAAGGCTCGAATGCATTCAGAAACGACAAAGTCTCGACAGGGATACTCCCACAAAAAGCATGGTTTCATCACAAAAATAAAAGTACAATTATTACAGAATAGCTACTAAGGAGTAGCCTGCTTCTTCGACTTCGACTTAGGCTTCGGGGGCCTCATCGAATCCGTGGTGGTCTCTGACGCCACAGACTTTCCAGTGCTAGCCCCTGATGCCGCAGCCTTCGCCGCATTCTTCGCCCGCTGTAGCTCCTCGGAGTATTTGGCGATTGTATTGATGAGCAGCGGCCCATATTTACCACAGCCAGTAGTGAAGGGAGCAAACACTACCTGTTGGCCATCTGCGCCGACGGGCATAGCCTTGGAAATCACGGCAGGATCCACCTCCACGCCATGGGCTTGCACCATCGCGAGTGCCATGGTGGCACCGACAAACTGCTAGGATTTCCTGAAGTCCATGGGAATACCCCCAACAAGGGATTCCACTAGGTCCTCAAGATTGTCAAGCAGCTCAGCCTTGGGAGTTAGATCCCTGCGTATGCGACTGAGCACACCCTTGGCCTTCGTCAACGTCCCTTGAAGGGAAGCGATGCGGTCTTCGACTGCGGCGACAGCACTAGCCAATGCATCATCACGACGATGGGCCCGGGCGTCAAAGCTCAGGCTGTCGGCATCTACACACAGCAAAGTGTTAACACCATAACACGATGTCGGAGCAAGAAACAACGAAAATTCAGTTGAAATAGTACCTGAGAGGGACTTAGCAATTGAGAAAAGCTGCTCCTCGAGCAACTTCTCCCCTTGGCATTGGAGTAACACAAGTCCTCTTCGCGCTTTCGCAAGTTCTCCTCGTGCATCTGCGACTCCTCCAAGGCCGCGATTGCTTCGTCGTGACTCCGCTACCACGGCAAGCGCCTTTTCGAGTGAAGCAGCTTGACGCAGAAGTTCGTTATGCTCAACTACAAAGAACAAGACGTATCATCAACCGATCCTAGAAGCTTCACCAAGACAAAGACAAAGGCAAAACTAACCTTCAACAACGCGATGGCGATTGTCCAGCCATGCATGCTGTTGACCCATGTCCAGGACTTGCTCTGCCAGGCAAGCAGCTTCCTTCACGATGAGTTGCATTAGAAGAAAACAAAGTTTAGCAATAACACCAAGTATATATTCGACTGACAAAACAGCAAAGATATACTTACATGGTCCTCCAGAGACTCCGAGGATGATTGTTGCGCAGTCATCCGGACAACCACCTGATGTCCCCCAGCATGCGGGGAACTCGATGAGTTATGCCCGGAGTGGGCCGCCAATGGAGGAGAGGGCGATCGTTTGGCCACTTCCTTGGCCTTGGAGTCTGCAACTCCGGATTCCTTCACAAATTTGACATCGCCAGAAGACGACGGCGTCGCTTGACTACAAAACACATCTAGGAAAAACCTTAGGGAACGCAACTCCAAAAAAAAGAAACCAAGGCAAAGTCGTGAACTCACCAGTCAAATCTATCAAGGTCGAACGATTGCTCCTCCGACTCTGATGACTCCTTCGGCAGTCGCAGCCTCTTCCGAGCAGGAGGACCATGGAGCGCATAGGAACAGCGGGGATTGGCTCCTCTGCAACAATAGAAGGGCCTTCTAGCATCATCGGCGACGAGGCATCCGAGTCCTTGCTGCGGGAACGCTTGCGAGTGTCTGGGTTGCTGGACTCGGGGGCTCCCTCCTCCTCTTCGATTCGGACGGTCGACTCCGACTCGTCCTCTTCATGCACCTCACGAGGGATAACCCCTTCAGGACGAGGGGCAAATTGGGAGACACCTACCAATCCTTCATTCATAAGATACAATATTATATATCACAGCATCATAAAAGGCAACCAAAAATGACAACTACTTCATCATACAATTCTACTTCAGGAGGAGGGTTTGAGGCGTCGAAAGCAGGCACGACTGGTTCGCCTGGGAGAACCTCCTTGGCAGTATATTTGGTCACCAGTCACAACCTCTTATCAACCTCACCCACGGAAATGCCATCGGCAGATACGCGAGTGGCATCGTTTGCACCAGCCCAGCGGAACATGGGGTGGACTTTGGCCTGCAGAGGCTGGACACGACATCACAACCATGTGCGAATGAGGGCAGCGCCTCCCTCTTCTTTGCCTATGCGACTCTCGAGGTCGCAGAAGCGCTTATACAGCACCTCCGTTTCCTCGGACTCGCTAGGCATCACGATGCTCTTCCAAGAGCGCCTCCTCTTGCATGGTGTCACGGGATCGAAGGGCGCGAGTCCGTAGTGCTCTCCATCGGCCTTCTGGTCACGGATATAGAACCACTTGTCTCTCCACCCTTGGACGGACGCAGTAAGCTTGATATCGAAGTAGGTGGCGGAAGAGTCGACGTGGATTCCGTAGCCTCCTACGTCATAGACTACCGAACCGGACGCCGACTAGCGTACAACTTAAAAAGCCTCTTAAAGACGCCAAAGTGCGGCTCGACTCCGATCCAGCACTCGCAAAGGGTAATGAAGCAGGAGATGTGGAGAACCGAATTTGGGGACAACTGATGCAGCTGGAGCCCGTAGAAGCAAAGGAGGCCCCTGAAGAACGGGTGCAGGGGCAGAGAAAGACCTCAGATGATGAACGCAAGGAACATCATCCAGAAACCAGGAGGAGGACATGGGATTACCTCCTCGCTGGGCACTCGTGAATCGCCCTCCGCGGGTGGAAGAACTCCATCTTGACGATAAAGATGAAGCTCGGAGGATTTGATGATAGACGCTCGCCAAGCGCCATTGGTGATGCGGGTACCCGCACCCTTCTTCTTCCCAGCGTTGGCGGCGCTGGTGCCCATAGTGGCAGAGCCACCCTTCTTCTTGGTGGCGGCAATGGCGGCGCTAGACCCATTGGCGGCACCTCCCTTCTTCTTTCCCATCTTCCGATGGAGGTGAGAACGGAGGAAGTAACTGGGGAAGATACGGAGCTAGTCCAGCACCGGAACGAGAAAGTGCGCAAGGAAGCAGAGAGCAGCAGCAATGGCAATGGAGGCAAGAACAAAGGAGAAAGATGGGGAAATTACCGCAGATGTGCTACTACTTAACCTCCTCGCAGAAACCATCCAATGGACAGCAAAAACCCTACTAGACGCATAGCGCACATCGCCATCGACACGTGGCAAAGCTGAAGCACGAACCATCCCCCACTATTCCCATTACACGCGGAAATCGAGGAGACACAGTTAAAACAGAAGATTACGCACACCCGATCAAATCGAAGTCAGAAAATGGGACCCACCGCTCTTCACGTCCCATCAAAGCCACTCACGCAGGCAACCAAGGTCATCACATCGTCAGCACCGACATCATTGATTGCAGCAGCAAAAGATTTCGACTACTTTAGTCCTTGCTCGAGTCTTCGACTCAACCAAGCACTCGGGGGCTACTCCCATAGGGAGCGCTGGTCGCGCACCCTACGGTCTATCTTTATGCACGTATATGAACATTTAAGACATACCCACCATTCGAATCTACGATTCTATTGTGAATTATGGGTTACTCCCATAGGGAGCGTTGGAAGCAAATTCGACTGAAACAAGCAACAAAAGACGACAGTAGTCGTGAAAGTTCTTTAGTCCCTGCTTGAGTCTTCGACTCAACCAGGCACTCGGGGGCTACTCCCATAGGGAGCACTGGCCGCGCACCCTATGATTATTTGTACATCATATTGTGCGTTGATAACATCCACACTCGAAGGCTATGGCGACTCCGCCCCATATTTTCCCTAAAAAGAGACTACGTCTCCTGGGCACCCGAATCATCTCCGCGATGACAAAAATTCGGATGTCGCGCTTACAGCATGAAGATAAGACCTGAATATGGTCTGGCAACACATCTGCTGCGCACTACCAGAAACATATCCATGCCTACAGGTGCGATGAACATGCCTTGACGGACGCGTCGAGTGCTCACACCTATACACTTGAATTCGACTCCTATAAGACCTCCGCGGCCTGAGTCGAATTACACCAGCACTTTTTTGAACTCGAGTCCGGGGACTCGAGTTTGAGTAAATTGCGATGTTTTGCCCTAAGACAGTTAACTGATACCGATACATCGGATAAATTAGGCACGTATATCAACAATCGCTATGACATAAACAAAACACTCGGAAAATGCTTAGTCATGCACTCGAAAGACTTCATAAAGTCCCCAGTCGAATCTGCGATTCCACTGGACACTCGGGGGCTACTGACATGGGTATACCCTATAGGTACTCGAGTTTGGTATATACGGTCCAGATACGGCGGAAGCCCACGGTGTTGCCAAGGCCCAGTGGAGAATTTGAGTGGCCCATGGACTCTCGATTGCTTGCGAGACAAGAAGAAGCTTAAGATAGAAAGTTAAAAGGGGAACCCTAATCTATAACCGACTCGACCTATTACCCGAGACCTAGCCTATCTATATAAAGGCTAGGAGGAGGCGGCAAGGAGGGCACACGCAACCCTAGTTTCCGCAACTCTCGCCAGATTGCATCTGCACGCCCCTGTAATCCTCGATTCCTTTGTTAATTCCAAGAGCAAACAAGCAGGAGTAGGGACCTCTACGAGGCCTGAACCTAGGTAAAACTCGTGTCCCTGTGTGCTTGTTTGCTAGCCGACTGATGCCTCCAGCGCTCCCTCCTTCTCCAAAACCCAAGTCCATAACAATGGGCATTGACAAGTTAAACACTCGTCAAAGTTACTCTACCAACACTAAAGGGTGTCTAGATACATTCGTTTCACAAAACCCATGACATCTTATATTTTGAAACAGAGGGAGTTCTATCTAGACTACTCATAGTGAGATTGTCATAGCTATTATCATCTAATATGATCCCCAGTTACTATATATATGTACTATGACCATATTGATATGATCTAGAAGTCTATCGTGCACCTGTTGTTTGATTGCTTAATTCATTACCTCAAAAGCTACTCTACATGATGCACATATAGAGTCTATTGCCAATTTGATTATTTAGTTTGCTCGTCATTAAAGCAATGTAATGATTTTCTTAACTTAAACGGTCAGAGCACCGCCCTGTCAAGACGAAGCTACGGGTTTGAGCCCCATTAGTCCCAAACTAGGGATGGCAATTTCTATGAGAAATACAATGTTTGATTAATAATAAACAAGGGATTTTCATCTATACATCATTAGATGATCCTGCGAGTTTAATATTAGCCACCATATAGTTCAATTGGTTATGGTTCCTGTGAATTTTTAGTTGACTTGTGATTGCATCAATGCTATATTCTGACGTGGTTCCTAGACTACATTGTTTAAATACTTCATTGACCTTGCAAGGTGCACAATGTATCATTTGCTTGTTTGTCTACTGGATTTTCTTGCCTGGTTATATGTACAATGATATTGTCAGTAGTTGGAAATACAATAGTTGTAGGCATTACAAAGAAGTTTTGTGCTACTTTTTGGATGCATCCAACTATTGTTTTGGTAGCAAATGACCTCTTCTTTTTTATTTACTGGCCCGACGATTAAAATATTTGAATGATCTGGCTACTGAAAAGGAATGGTTGATATCTTGTTTGTCTGAAATGATTCTGGTAGTCTATTTAAGACACTTGGTCTATTGCTTGTTTTTCCAAGGTATTATCATAGTTGCCAGATGATTAAAGTAATGCCACCTATGGTTGTAGGTCACTTTTTGGCTAGTTCATACTATAGACCATTTTTAAATGCTATTCTTATATTTTAGGTTAATGCTTTGTTGTACCGACCAGTTCTAAGTAGCTGAAGGAATCTCATGCACCTCTTTTTGTTATACTTCTATATTTCTATTATGTAGTGATATGATTAGTTTATGAGGGAAAGAGTCGAGTTGCTTGATTCCCTACATTCATTACCACACTAGTTCAGTTAGTCTGCATGAGACACACATGTTAATGGCTTGATTTGTTATATTAGGACAATGCCAATTTTGAAATTCTTTGACAACAAACATGGTGTTTTTTCGCCTGCTTTGCTGCTCTAACTTAAAATGTCTTAGTTTCAGCATGCAAATAACTTGTAGTGTTTCTTCCAGAGTGGCTATGATACTGGCACATGTACGCATCGGTCCAGGACATCGATAGTTCCTCTTATTCTGGAAAGATATGTACGAGGCACATCATTAATTGTTCCTAGCAATGATGAATTTGAATTATTTTACATATAAGATGGCCTCCAATTAGTTGGTACGCTGTGCTGACTTGTTTTCTTTGTTTCAGGCTGCACATGAAGCTATGGGGGCAGAAGGGAGGAATCCTACATTAAGTATTGAGGTCATTTCACAAACAGAAGTGGCAGTGATTATTGCTTGCATCGGCCCATGGTTTCAGTTTTTCCAGCAGAAAGAGGTGTTACAGCTGCACTCCAAACAATTGATTTAATTGAACAAGAAACAGAGCAAATAGATGGAATAATCACGATTACACGTGAACAGATACAAGAAATGAAAGATCGACAAGATTTGACGGACCGTCTACTTGATAATATCTTCTGCAGCTATCATGGTATGCCAGTTGTTACATGTATGGGGATGTAAGCTTCGTAGTAGAAACCCTATTCCAACACATGTCTCGTGATGTCTCTGTAATGCTTCATCTTGTTTTTGTTGAAAGTCTGGTCTGTAATAAATTTCAAGAAATATCTGTTGATGTAATAGGGTGATCCTAGCACGGCCATTAGCGGGCTGAAATATTAACGGACTATTTAATACCAGAATTTCGCCATAGTTATAGAATACCCAAATATGCTGGCCAGCAGATGGGCCAAATAAACACTAAAAGGTCGTAATTGGTAGGTCAGTATATTGGTGGGCCTCATAAGTGGCCAAGGCCTTGAAAATATACTGAGGATGAACAAAGAATGAAAACGGTAAAATCAGAATGGGCCCGAATATTGATATACCTGAATAGTAAAGAGCTGAAACAGTAAAAGGCCTAAACAGTAAAAAGACCGCGCAGTAGAGGGCCCGCATAGTAAAATGGTCTGAAGAGTAAAAGGCCTAAACAGTAAATGGCATGAACAGTAAATGGCCTGAACAGTAAAAGGCCATAAGAGCAAAAGGCCTAAACAGTTAACGGCCAGAATAGTAGAAGGCTAGAACAGTAAAGGATCCTAACACTGGCAACCCAGAAATGTAAAAGGTCATAATAGTAAATGGGTAGAACAGGAGCGGACCCCATGGGTCGTGAGGAACGATAATGGGTCACTGCATATTATTCTACCAAAGTGGGCCTTCTTTAGGATGAAACTGTAGCGGGCCTGAAATCATACGGGTCCTGGATGGATTCATTAATGGGCCACGTCAAACAGTACACGTCGTGAGAATAAAGGGCCATAATCTTATTGGGCTCTCCTCGTGGGCCGACCCACTCAACAATTAGCAGGTCGTGTCTGGGCCAGGCTTCTGCCACGGTTTCTGTGACTGTTAATGGCGGTAACCGTCTATTAACGGCGGGTGCCATGTGGCATTTTTGCAAGACGTCAGCAGTCAATGCGGGTGGCAAACAGATCTATGACGGAACAAGTTTCCGTGGTTGAAGGGTGCGATTCGCCACGGTCAGAAAAAAACGTGGTAGATTCTTTTGTGATGGGGCTTTTACCACGAAGGGCATCCGTCGTAGAAGACTTTTTAGCCACGAAAAACGGGCCTTCAACCACGAAAATCATCCGTTGTAAAAGCCAACTTTTCTTGTAGTGAAGCTTAACCCGGAGAAGTGTACCTTTAGTGTCCCGGCTGGGAAGTTACTCGGTTTTCTCGTGTCCAGTCGATCTATCGTGGCTAACCCAACTAAAACCCAGGCTATTGAGCGAATGGAGCTGCCGAAGTGTCTTAATGATGTTCAGAAGTTCACCGGTTGCCTAGCATCATTAAATCAGTTTGTATGTCGATTGGGAGAAAAGGCATTGCCTCTCTATCAGCTAATGAAAAAAGTCGGACAAGTTTGTATGGACACCGCAAGCAGATAGTGCATTTCATGAACTGAAAAAGATGTTAGACTTTGCACCAGTGTTAGCCTCACCACTATCCAAAGAGCCGATCTTAGCACCGACCAACCGAGTCGTAAGTGCCATGGTAGTGGTGGAGCAAGACGAGGAAGGTAAGTCAGTGTAGAGGTCAGTATATTACCTAAGCGAGGTATTGTCCACTTCGAAGCAGAACTACCCTCACTATCAGAAGATGGCATATGCTGTGTATATGGCGGCCAAGAAGCTGAAATATTATTTTGAAGAACACCTAGTGAAAGTGATATGTGAAGCACCCATATTCGAGATAATGAGCAAAAAATATGCAAGTGGCCGGATAGCCAATGGGCAATTGAGTTAGCCCCTTATGCTCCACAATATAATAGAAGGGTCGCTATCAAGTCTTAGGTCATGGCCAATTTTTTCGTAGATTGGGCCGAGATGCAGTACGAACCACCTTTGCGGGACTCAAACTACTGGAGGATGCACTTTGATGGATCAAAGCTGAAGGAAGCATTAGGGGCCGAAGTAGTAGTCACCTCTCCCAAGAAAGATCAGTTGTGATATGTGCTTCAGATCCATTTTCGTGCATCAAACAATGTCGAGTATGAAGCACTAGTGCACAGATTAAAAGTGGCGAAAGAGATCGGGATACGTCGAATACAGTGCTTTGGCGATTCGGATTTGGTGGTGCAGCAAGTTTCTGGTCATTGGGACGCGTTGGACGTAAACATGGCTCTATATAGATTTCACATCCAGAAGATATGTGGCTACTTTGAGGGATGCGAATTCCATCATGTGCCAAGAGCTGAAAATGATGCAGCTGACATGTTATCCAAACTGGGCTCATTTTGGCAAGCCATCCTGTCAGGAGGCACCTTGGAGCATTTGAGAAAACTATGTATTACCCCTTCACCCGAATCTGAGTCAATATATATCCTGGCAAACCCCAATCAGAAGTTACCCCAATGGACATTGACTCGGGAAATACCTCGGCAAACCCTGGGACTACCTTGGTAAACCCGGGGACTGCCTTGTAGAACCCGAGGACTGTTCAGCTTGACCCGGTAGTGGTTATGTCGGTTGATGCAATGGAAGTTGAAAAAGTGCTTTTCCCAGTTCGCACTGTACTGACATGGGTGCAGCCAATATTTGAGTTCTTGAAAGATGCAACTTTACCAAGTGATGAGATACTCTCAAGGCAAGCCCAGAGAAGAGCAAAGGCATATACTATAATCAATGTCGAACTATACAAGATAAGTGTCATAAGTGTTCTGCAACGATGCATTGACCCGGAAGAAGGGCTAGACATCCTCCAAGATATACATCAGGGGGAATGTGGGTATCATGCCTCGTCTAGAACCTTAGTGGAAAAAGCTTTCTGGCATGGGTTTTACTGGCCAAGTGCCTTGGAGCAGGCCAAGGAACTAGTGAGGAAATGTAATGGCTGTCAGAGATATGCTACCACAACACATGTGCCGATGTAGCAACTCAAAACCATACCAATCACTTGGCCATTTGTGGTATGGTGTTTGGATATGGTTGGACCATTTAAGCCAGCCAAGGGAAATATGACCCACATATTGGTCATGGTGGACAAGTTCACAAAATGGATTGAAGTAAAGCCAATAAGAAAGTGTGATGGAGCTACTGCCATGACATTCCTCAAGGATATCATCCTGAGATACGACTATCCATACAGTATCATAACAGATAATGGCACAAATTTTGTTGAAGGAGCATTTGCCCGGTTATGCTGAGATAAGAAGATCCGGTTAGATGTTGCATCAATGGCCCACCCCGCATCGAACGGACAAGTGGAGAGATCCAACAGACTAGTTCTATCCGGGATAAAACCCCGGCTCATTGAGCCGTTGCAAAGATCAGCGGGGTGCTAAATAGACGAACTACCAGCGGTGTTGTGGAGCTTAAGAACAACTCTGAATCGATCAATAGGCGACATACCATTTTTTCTAGTATATGGGGCAGAAGCCGTACTACCAGCCGACATAGAGCATGACTCGCCTAGGGTTACCCAATACACAGAAGCCAAAGTGCAAGAAGCCCGGAAAAATGATGTTGATCTGCTGGAAGAAGCAAGAGAACTGGCATTGTCCAGGTCCGCCATTTATCAGCAAAATCTCTAACGCTATCATAACTGGAAAGTGAACCCTCGAGTCTTTCGGGAAGGAGATCTAGTACTTCGGCTGGTGCAGTGCACTGCTGGCATGCATAAGTTGTCCCCTCCATGGGAAGGGCCATTCATCATGAGAAAAGCGTTGCACAATGATGCATATTACCTCATTGATGCACAACCACAGGAGAAGAACAAGGCGGACAGGTCCGGCGAGGAATCAAAAAGTCCATGGAATGTAGCGGTACTTCATTCATTTTACACTTAGAAGAAGTGTATGTATTCTAAACTCTCTCATGTCGGCAATGAGCTTATCAATGAAATCTCCGCACCCTGAGCAGAAACTCGGGGACTGCCTTAATAATAATTGTTTTTTCTATATTTACTTTTTATACATCGACTGGCTTAAATTACTTACACCTTAGCCGAGTTAGTAGTATGTCGACACCAAAAGCTAACTCTTCGACTTGCTGCTGTCCAACAAGAATTGGCTTCATGGAAAGCAAGAGAACAAGTTTGGAATTACAAGGCATATGAAAAACGACTAAGGAAAAGGAATGTAATCGAGCCGATGTTTGTTTTGTACTAACCCCTGTATTTACTATATTTTTGTTATGATAAGTTATCTTGATCTAACCCTAAAGTTTCAAGTATTGTTAGACCAATTTTTTGAACCTCAGACTCATAAGTCGCACGCCTGAATCAAGGTAGATGCGAGCCGAATCACTGAATTGAGATAACAAGAAAATGAAACTCAGGGACTTCGCCCAAGTTAATCCGGCATAAAAACATAAGATGTAGCAAAATAACACATTGTGCATATTACATCTGCACCTGGCATACCGGGGATTTAACAAATTTCAAAGTTTTTTGTTGCTCAAGGAGCTGAAGTGGCCGAACCATCCGCAGTAGGTCGAGGCAAGTTTTCCTTGCATTGGGAGCCTCAGTTTTAGCTTCATCATCTGGATTAGCTTCGGCATCCTCGGCATCTTTGGCTTCCTCGGCATAATCCGAACCTTCTTGCTCTTCATCCTCGGCTTCTACCTCAACGTATTCATCGTTGATGGCTTCAAGGAAGCTCGGCCCTTCATTCTATTCATGGAAGTGAGCATACTGAATGAGATCATAGGCGTGAGCTTTGTGTTAGGCGATGCAGGCCGGGTCATTGGTCCACTTAGATCCAGTGTGGAGGCGGCTGAGCACATCCAGGTCAACGCCTTCGTACCAAGATAACACAAAGGATAATGTTGTATCAGCTCCAGCACGGGCAACAGATTCTCGCCATATGCTAAGTTGGGTGTAGGTATCCAGGAGCTTCTCGATTGATGGGGCAACTCCTGTGGGATCAGTATCACCCGGCCATAGAGTACGGAAAGCATGAATGGCATCGCCGAGGAACCCCACCCTAAAGACCTGCATGCGTCCGAGGTAGGTCGTAAGAACAGCCAAGGACTCGTCAATGGTAATGTCTTCCGAAATAGGGCCGGCTTTAGCTTTCTTCGCCCGAATCTGGTTGATGGCAACGTTAGAGCGGGCTTTGGACTGGGGAAAATCTTCTGAAAAGACGAACAAAGAGTAACTCGGAAAGAGCAACAAGAAGAGTAACCTCGGCAATAAGAAGAAAATTCAGAATAGGAAAACTTACTGGCTATGAGAGCGTGGGTCCATCTTAGCTGGGCCAGCCACTTCCGGAATTCCTCAAGGACAGTGTTCAGCGACTCAACCTTGGCTTCAGATACTTGGAGAAGCTCTTTGCTTTTATCAAGTTGGCCCGTGAGCTGAACCTTGGAATCGAAGAATTCTTGGTCCAGTTTCTCAAGCTCAGTCTTGTGTAGCTGTTGGAGCTTCTCATTCTCGGCACGAAGCCGGAGGATCCCATTGTCCTTCTCCTTCAGCTAGGCCTGATGTTGCCCTGCTTGTTCAAGAAAATGGAGCATCATGTCAGGCAGGGGCACACTATCTTTAAGAGACACTGCAATATTCATTTTGACCCGGTAGAGCCAAGGTATAATTATCTACTGAGTCAGAATGAAAAAGGACAAAGGATAAGGAGCAAAGGAAAATTACCTTTCATCTCGGCCAGCTTTTTCCTTAGCGCCTTGTTCTCAGCTTCCACTTCAGCTGCACAATTCGAGTCACAAGTCAATTCGGAAAGCCAAAGATGAAGGGAAGTAAAAGTAAAAATATGAAAGAGAGAACTTCACCTTTGTTCTTCAGCTCAGGCAGTAGGGCCTTATGCTTTGAAGAAAGATCTTTGTGTGTATCTAAAAGACGCTGAAACTTGATAGACCGACGGTTGGTTGTGATTTGCAAAGGAAAGTGTTAGCTCATAATCATAAGGAATATTTGAAGTTACTCAATACCCGAGCCAAGTGGAACTTAACCCGGCTCTAGGTGAAGGAATATTTGAAGTTACTCAAGACCCGGGCCAAGTGGAACTTAACCTGGCTCAAGAAAGGAAAGAATAACTTACTCGAATGCGGTATGTGGATCCTTGGGCTTCGGGGCTCTCCAAACTGTGGCCTTAACAGGAGGCTTGCACGCGACCTTATTGCCAGGTTTCTTCTATCTTTTTTCGGTTCTGGGTGGCTCGAATGGAGGAGCCGAAGTAGCAGCTTGTTTCTTCATAGGGGTAGGGGCTTGCTCGCCCACGGCAAGAGGAGGATCGGTGTGGACCTGACCAACCAGGTTAGCTAGAGTCGGATCAACCAAAAAAGCATATGAGATAGGCATCAGATCAAATACCTCAAGAACTTCACAATCATCAGCATCTCCATCATTGTCCGGCCAATCCCTTAAGACAGAGGTCTTACCAGAGGGTCGGCTGGAGCCAGGGTCCGGAACATGCAAGAAGTCCTCAGAATCCGGCTCCTCAAAATCTGAGGTATCCCGATCCTTGCCCCACTTGAGGTACGGGGTCACGACGTTCTCTATTGTTTGCTGAAGGAACATCTGAAAGGAACAGGACAAAAGGGACATATAAAGGACACAGGCTGGCATAAAATGCAACTCGGAAAGTGGGTCGCATGAGAGATGTACCGTGGGAGCTAGCCTATCTCGGCTAAAGTGCTCAAACCCCCATTCCCAATCTTCGGTCATTTGAGTCTTGAATATAGCCTTAACCCGACGAAAGATCTGAGAGACTGAGAGCTCATACAACAAAGTTTGGTTGGGGTCGAGGTGCCCGCTCATGTGGCAAAGCTTGTGAGTGCACTGCTACAGCAGGGAGATTCGGCTCCGGATGAAGATGATCATTAGATCCTCGCCACACATCCCCAATAATTTCAACTTGTTGATACATTTCTCCACCAAATCAACCAAGGTACTAGACTTCCTCAGGATCCTGCCCCATTTGGTCCTATCAGGGATGCCGAGAGAGAAGGGAGGCAGCTGAATCTTGTCCTCCGGGGTATCATTCTTCACGTAGAAGAACGTCTTGGCCCATCCTTTGTAGGACTACAAGCTAGCAACTCGAGGAAACACGGAGTATTTCTGAGGTGAGATAGAAGCCGCCCTGCATTGGGTTAGAAATTTGTCGGCGGGGCGAAGGTCCTTGTTGGGAACAACGCTGGCCCTGAAGCCAAAGAAGTTGAACCAGATATGAATTGAGGGCCATAGGCCGAGGTACCCGTCAATCCTGGAAACGAAAGCAGATAGAGAGGTGATGGCGTTCGCCGGAAGATGATGGGGTTGAAGAATGAAAGTGGTGAGGAATTCATGGAAAAAGTTGTTGATAGGAAGGCTGAAGTCGCGCTGAAAATGAGAAAGGAAAACCACATACTCACCGAGCTCGGGTGCGGGAATGAGTTCTTCGCCAAGGATGCGACAAGAAACTCCGGCAGGGACGCGGTGGGTGCGCATAAGCCAGTCAAGGTCGTCTTGGCTAACCCAAGAGCCGGACCAAGCTCCACGCTTATGGGCAGCGTCGCCATCTTTGTGCTCCTCAACGATGGAGATATCTTGAGGCACCTCTAGATCTTCCCCTCACAAACATAATCTTAAGAGGAGGAAAAGGGATTTGACTGACGCGGTCCCGTGGCTGCAGCGAGCGGAGGAGCAATGGCGGAGCGAGCAAGGACCAGAGAGCTGCAGCGAGCGCAGGAGCGGTGGCGGAGCGAGCAAGGAGCAGAGAGATGCAGCGATGACGCTAACTCTAAGCAGAAGCGACGATGGCGGTGACGCTGTGAGGAAGAAGAAGAGGCAGAGGCACATGCCAATGGGGGAAATGGCTAAGGGACCTCCCCCGCTCTCCTATTTCACCATGCCCCTAGTGGGGGTAGTGGGATCGCACTATGCAACGAGCCACACGGTGTGGCCGTGTATTCACCAAAGGAACCAATCAGGAGCGAGCCACATAGGAGGTTGTACAATACAGTGGATCCTATGACACGACATGGCATTGCGGTTATCGAAGAGGCGCCCACAATGTGACGTCTGTGCAGTAATTCCTGAAAACATGCACAGTAACTGGCACAGGACCTTAAAATGAGGCAAAGTGATGATTACCCTCCATGTAGGACGTGGGTAAGCGTACGCGAGAAGGAAGGAATCTAAGCGGTATAACCCGGATAATAGGATAAGACCCGGCCAACAAGGAATAACTCGGAAAGAGCCAAGAAAGGTCAAAGCAAATAACAAGTCACTAAAGTAAGCTGTCGAGTTAAGTTTGAAGCGTGCCGGCATAAGGGTACCTCGGCAAGAAAAGCCAATAATCTAGTGGGTTAAACCTGTTGTGGCCTTATCAGCTGAAGTTGCTAAGACCACACCAGCTTCGGTGACTAAATGTTGGGAGGATAACCCCGGGTAGGGTCAAGCCGGGGTATAATGGCAATGTTAGCCGAGATACAACGAGGTCAAAGCGGGAGCTGACCGAGTTACCTAAAGGCAAGCCGAGTTACGGTCGACCTAGCCCGGACGGTGTTCACCCAACATTACCTCGACCAATATAAAGTGTATGTCGGCACCCTCAATGCAACTTGTTTGCAGGTATCCCCAGAGCCGAGTTAACCAGGCAGGAGCCAGATTACGAGTTGGCTTACAAGAGAAGGAAGGTATCTTCATGGTTAGCGCTTTTAACTCTCCACTATAGAGAGAGCGCAGAAGACAGAGAGGAGGACCAGCGAGTACGGCCGACAAAGGTGACGTCGCTAGACCGTTCTTGGTCGGGTGACACGGCACCGTAGAGGCTTACGCCATGGCCTTTGGACAGCTTACGAAGGAAAAAAGAGGCGCACAACTTTGCTATTTTGGGAGAAGCATATTCGGGGAATATGCCCTCCACGTATGCCCTAACTGGTAACCTGGCCTCCCCTATATAAGGAGCGCCAGGATCTACATAGAGAGGGTGGATCATTTTACTAAGGGAAGAACCCTAGAGAGAGAGGTGTGGGTAGTAGAGAAGGTCATCCTCTTCCTCCCCACGAACAGCTCAAGGAGCACTTCTAGACCACCGTTGATAGAGAAAATACAACTCATCTGTGTGAGGAATCACCATGCTATCCCTCCCTGGATACCTCTAGCACACTTCGACCCCATCTTTAGCCTATCCATGACATCTGCCGTGCCACCACCATAACATCAAGCACGGACTATAATGCATGATCTTAACAGCCAATTCGAGACCAACTAACACCCAAGCTACCTAATTAGCAACTTAAACTTGCAATTCATCAGTAATAGTAAAACACCACACTTAACTGATGAAACTGGATATTAAAGATTCAGTTAAACCAAAAATAACAAGTTTAGATTACTTCAAAAAAAGAACAAGTTTAGAGAAATCTAGCATAAGGACTAGTACCAGGTTAACTACCAAACCAATAGAACCTACTAGAAGCATCTAGAAGCTACTATAGCATTCTAGGATCCCTAGACTAGCTAGTGCAGAAGCTATAGATAACAAACCCTATAAAGGAGCGAGTCATGAGTAGAAATTAAGAAAGGGATAGCAGAGTAGAGAGAGAAGTACTTACCTTGACCGAACAAGAGACGAGCTCACCGACCACTAGAGAAGAGGAACAAGCCACCACGGCAACAGACAACACAGGGAGCACTGATGGCCTGCAAGAGCACATGTTCGGTAGAGCACCTTTTCATGGAAGTATTAATTCTAGTTTTATATCGATCCAAATAAGGAGCTTAGGAAACTATTTATCTACGGCATTTTTGTCGCACTCAAGGGTGTCACTTGTCTTGAGTGAATTGACTACAAGAGTTGTGGTGGAAATAAATGAGTGGAAAGGAAGTGGTTTTGAGTATTAAACGGTACTTAAAGTAAATAACATAAAAGTAAAAGAGCATAAAGGTTGTTTGAGGTTTACTACAGATGAAAAGTTAGGCGTGGAGAGAAATGGTTCATGGTGATAATGAATGTGCTAAATGGAATAAGTGAGTATAGTACTTATTATTCATATGTGAGTAGGCAAGCAACCCATATACCAATCAAGAGTCCTCTTGGTAGATCCTTCTCGATTTCAATGATCCTTATGCTTGTTACCAAAGCCATGGAAAACACATCAATAAAGATCTTTTGACTAATCAAGCCTTTAATCTTTATGGTTGCTTGTTGTTCTCGAGTTATGCTAGCTCCTCTTTGATATTAGCCGTGTCACTTGGGGGTCACCGATTCACTAGTAAACAAGTTCATATCTATGAGATCTCTAGATCATGTTACCTGGGCCTTTAAATTAGATAACAAGCATTAGGCATCCATAGATAATCATTCTCACAATATAATTATCACGACAATAATCACAAATGGTTGGAAATAAAGGAGACACATCACATCTCACCAATTCCCTACATCTCCCACGTCTATCGGGATTTACTCACACATGAGAGGAGAATAGATTAAAGACATAATCATATTGCAGATATAAATCATCTCAACTTTACCATAGCAAATCACAATGAAGTTTAAGATCGAATCAAATACAAAGCAAAATAGGAATAGAGGTTCAAATCCCTAAATATTACAAGTATGAATCTCTCTCTCAGTACAAGTGGGGAATTATGGTGGAGTTGATGATCAAGAGGCTAGAGATATTCGAAGAATGAGGTGAGGTTCTTCTTATTTTTCAGATCTGGTTTCCTCTCTTATGGGATGGTGTGTGGCGACTATGTACATATTTTGCCCCTCGCTCTCACGAAAGATGCTTATATTGATATAACAAATACGATGGCGTGTGGTATGGGCGGCCTCCAGCCGTACTGCAGGTTGTTAAAGCCTTGGTAGGCCTCTAATGGAATTGTCTTTAATTGTAGATTTTTTCATTTAGGTGTGATTAGCCTATAAATGCTCTCGGATCTTTCCAAAAGTGTCAAGTACCTAAAAGTCATAAAAAACAAGGTTTCGCTAACTTGCTATATTAGCGTTAGTTGAAAGATCAAAATCAACGAAACTAAATGAAAACCAATGGAAAATCCTTGATAAAAAGTATCAAAATTTGGAGCTATCAACCATCCACAGAGGGAACATCGACCTACGCCAATCCAGGCATGCAGTCGAAGGATGTCAGAGAAGCACTCCAACGCCAAGGAGGAGCTAGAGCACCACCAGAATCCCAAGGCAATGCCTTGGTCGGAACCCTAGGTTTCTGGATGGATTAGGGTTAGCCTCGATAGAGCTCAGGAGACAAATTGAATAGGATAGAAAGGTGGAGAGGAGCAAGGGGAATGTTAGGTCAGCAACACGGCTGCAGGGAAGGCTAGAGACGGCATGGTCGTAGGAGCGTCTGCATGTGCAAGGAGAGAAGGAGTGGACTGGTTCGATCCAACCGAACCGATCAACTAGTTTTGACCATTTTGGTATGACAAGTGGGTCTAGTGCAAAATAGTAATTTCACAATTACCGAAAATGCCCATTTACCACAAAAGACCCTAAAACTTTTTCAAAAAAATAAAATAGAAATTATTACAAGGAATTCAAATACTATTTTTATGGGTTAAAAAAATACTTTTTTGAAGTGAAATTAAGAATTTGAAAATAGCAATTTAATAATACTTTGATAATTCAAGGTTAAACCTAAAATACAAGAAAATAATAAAAATATTGTATAAATTTAATTTTCGCAGATATACGAAAATTCTAAAGTGAAATTCATATAAATTTGTGATTTTTTTAAAAATAAAATTATATAAAAATTCTAAAGTGAAATTCAAATAAAATCCTAAAAGGGGAAAATTCACTTAAAAGCAATGAAATTCAAGTCAAAGGATTTTTTAACTCAACACATGAAGTTATTGCATCTTTGAGTGGACAAGTCGGTCCAACCGAACCGATTAACTGGTTTTGACCATTTTTACCGACACATTGTCTTTATCGAACAATGATTGTTATTTCCAGAATCCGAGGTTAAGGAGCAAGGAGAACCTTCGAACTACATTATCTTGCACTTATTATGCAAGTTCTATCTTGCACATCTATATATTTTATATAAAATACTTTTCAAAAGCATCACAAATGGAAAGCAAACAAATTACTGTTTTGTGAATGCAATGAATTATAAATTGGTGAACAATGAAATCATGGTTGGAATACATGATGAGAAATCATGTGGTGGAGATTTTATTGTACTTGTAATATTACAGACCAAGATATAAACAACAAATATAGTTCATTATTTCAAGGCGCCCTATAAATCACACTAACCACAGATCTTAGATTGGGAAGAGCTTGAGTCAGAAGTTTTTTCTTCATTCCATATATATTCGGATGACTAGGTCAGGCTATAATCCTAGTGAGGAATGGCAGCGGGTAGGAGCCCGTAACGTTCCTACCTTGTGTTGCAAGATGACAACTCTAGTGTCTTAGCAGGGATGGCATTTGAACAATGGTCATTGACTGGGTTAAATGCAAAGGGTAGACTGCAGAATTCGGCAGAGCTCGATATGACTCAGAGAAACTTGGTATCATACCTCACACCTAAGGAAGTGTGATAATTGTAATAAGGTCGAGAATGTTTGTGGAAAAGGTAGCGCACCTCTCAATAGTTTATCAAATGTGACATGTTACTCCCTATCCGAGAAATAGATTGTGAACACAACATGTAAAAGAACTCAATAAAGTTCTAACAACCCGTGAAGACTGACGAACATAAGTTTTCTAAACTAAAACTTACCTTTTTGAAAAAGTAGTTTTTGTAAACCAAATGGACCTATATAGTTGATCCATGGTTACACATCACACATCCAATTATAAAATTTGCTGAGTACGCTCGTACTTAGTCGTATCTTCTTGAACCCTTGTTAAACTTTGAGATTTATAACACTGATGACCACGCCAATACCAAGGACGAAGGAGAGATCTACTACGAGGAGCCAGACCATTTAGGAGGCATTGATGGAATAGATTATAATATAGAATATGGAGCATATTTTGAAGACACTAAAACAGAAATGTAGTTTGTACGCTAGCGTAAATGAGTGGAGGAGCGTAGATTTACCTAAATAAGGACCTGAGCTCCAGTAGTAGTAAGCCTACTTGTGCCATTGATAGTTAAGCTAGCCGGTTTGAATTTAAATTTAAATATGAAACCTCGCTGGAGCAAAGAGGATATCAAATCTTTTGTATATTTTTGGTTGATAATTATGGACATGTAAAATTACGGACCTACAGTGTTTCCGTTGTACCACTCTAAGAGATGTAATATTTACGATCCGGTACTTTGTAAGTATTATGTCACGATTGTACACTATAATATACAGTGATGTGATGGGTCACCGCAGTCACCTTGAGTATGAGGTGGTTCCCTTAACACAATAAGGTCACGCGAGCATAGCCAAGCCAACTCTTAACAAGACAATCATAGGCTTAAGGTTCTATAATATAGTACTCACGAACTCAAGGTGAAATTAAGGACAATGCTTGTTAATTGTGGTAAGATCAATATGATATACAAACAACAAGTAGAAACCATCTAAAAGATACACCACAATGAATACACACTAACAAAATTCTATAATCCTGAGGAAAACATCTTGTGTAGACGTCAATTGGGACTTAGATGTATAGTTATCCACGATTGTTGATCACATTGTACGCTAAACAATAGCTAGCACTTGTCCATACACTCAATTCATGCTTGAAGTCTTACATCTTCTGTAGCACCAATGAAGTAGTCATGAAACACTCTAGTTGCGAAGTAAAAATACCGAGAGAACATATAATGGACATGGCTAAAATAAGTACATAGAATTATCCCTTTCGTCACTCTTACGAAAGCCTAAATATGGTGGCGCGCTCAATCCAACCCCTACTTTTAGCTCCCTTACTTTTCTTTGTTTGCCAAAATATTCTCCTCTCCGTTGCACAAGATATTTTAAGGATGAAAGTGCCCGGAATAGATATTTTGTTTGGTCTTTGTTGTGACTTATGCGGGTTCATGTTTAGTCTCCAAGACTTAGGACATGTTCAAAGGTAGGCACATCCTTTGTACCCATTAATAATAATTACACTTAAATAATGAATTTTATACAACAAGTCATACTACGACAAGTTTTGTCTGTCTCCGCTAATGGAGGGGCGGGGACGGCGACGCGCCTTCGGCTCGCGCGTATTTCTGTAATCGTCTCTAGGTGGTTCATGAATCTATTTGTATTAGCTTTTTTATACTACTATGGTTGATGATTTTTAATAGATCGATAAAAAACATAATGACAATTAAACATGGGAGGAAAAGACAAGAGTACTACTCCATAATGGTAGCAATGGCTCATGTCACTCGTATCTGGACATTGTTGCTGTTATTTTTATTCTTACTTATGCAGGAAACTAGCGGCTTTCACTCGTATCTTTCTCAATCCATATGAGTTGTTTCTTCGTCTTGGCTCCTTGACAATAGTGGAAAAAGTCCCCAAGTGACACACCAAGATGTGGCACTACTGCGCGGACCTAACAGAAACAGTACAACGAAGTCAAAGTGTACAGCAGTACTATAGGTGCATGGCGTAGATATTTGCCATCCTTAAGATATTCCTATTTTTAGCAACCACTTGTGGGTCGATGAATCTAGACATCGCGCGGACAGAGGGTAACCGTAAAAGCCCTAAATGGGGAAACCGACCAGACCAACTGTTGTGAGGCGTACGAAACGGAGATAAGATTGGCCGGCTGCGAAAAAAATATCTCAGCCCCCGGGTCCCAGGTGTCAGCCGGGCCAGGCGGATCGGGTCGGCCACATTGGCGGAGCGAGCCGCAGTACAGTTTACCGGGACGGGCAGGGGGCCGCCCCCATCGCGCAGCCACACAACGCCGCCCGCAGAAAAGTGGAAAAGCCTTCGCGTCGTCCGGGCGACCGGAAAGAAGCCCTTAAAATTTCCCAATCCGCATCCCACCCCCATCCCCTTTCCCACTCCACAACCCCCACGCACGCGCGCCCACCACCAGCCTCATCCCCCTCCCTCCCTCCCTCCCCGTTGAAATCCGCCGCCGAACAGATCGGGCCGCGACAGATCGGAGACCCCCCCGTCGATGGCTGCCGACGGCGGCGACCGCAAACTAGCGAGGACCATGAGCTTCGGGATCTCGGACGTGGCGCTGGGGCTGGTGATGAATTGCGTCGAGGACCCCTGGGACCGGGACGCCATCTCGCTCGTCTGCCGCCACTGGTGCAAGCTCGACAGGGAGAGCCGCAAGCACGTCACCATCGCCATGGCCTACTCCACCACGCCCGACCGCCTCTTCCGGCGCTTCCCCTGCCTCGAGTCGCTCAAGCTCAAGGCCAAGCCCCGGGCCTCCATGTTCAACCTCATCCCAGAGGACTGGGGCGGCTCCGCCACGCCATGGATCCGGGAGCTTTCGGCCTCCTTCACCTTTCTCAAGGTGCTGCACCTCCGCAGAATGATTGTCTCCGACGACGACCTCGCCGTGCTCGTCAGCGCCAAGGCCCACATGCTTGTCTCGCTCAAGCTTGACCGTTGCTCCGGGTTCTCCACCACATCCCTCGCTCTCATCGCGCGCTCCTGCAAGTAATTTCTCGGTTCCCGTCTCCCCCCATCCCTGTTCTCGTTCACATATAAGCATGGATTTGCTCGATTACTAGTTTCGTTCAATTCAAGCTTGTGTTTAGATGGGGTTTCTCGTCGGAAATGGTGTTTTTCTTCGTGTCCTAGAAATAAGTTCAAACTTGTTTTTAGGTGGATTTGGTGTTACCAAATGCTGTTTTCTTTCTCCTGGAAGGAAGGGGTACTTTGTATAATGGAGCGCACTCCATAAGTTTTTTTCTATTTTCCTGAGAATAAGGGGAAAAGTGCGTGTAACGTGTTGTTACCTTTTTCATGCTGTGAAAAACATCTGGGTACTCTTAGGAATTGGGGATGAACCCTAGCTTTAGAATAGGAATTACGAAATGTGGACTTCAACTGCCTTGATTTCTGGTTTGACAGTGAGGGCCTAACTTAACTTGTTTGTTTGGTTGATACTAGTACTTCTTTAGAGAACTGGTTCATGTGGTACCTGCCAGACTACGAAACACAAGTACTAGTGTTGTAAATTTTTAGTAAGAGCCTACGTTTCTAGGTTACTCGTTCTTGTCCTACATATGAATTAGTAGTTTCAAGCTTGTTTTTAAGTGGTTTTTGTCTTGGGAAATGGTGTTCTCTTTCTCTTTGTAAAGGGTTGATAGATGGGATGCTTGTAAAAGGGGAAAGTGTGTGTAACGTGTTGCTACCTTTTCATGATGTACAACATCTTGGTACTCTTAGGAATTGGGGATGAATCCTAGCTTTAGAATATGAATTACGAAATGTGGACTTTGACTGCCTTGATTTCTGGTTTCATAGTGAGTGCGTAAACTTGTTTCATACTACTTCTGTGGAGAACTCATTCGTATGATACTTGGCGGAGGTGGTTTTGGTAAAAACACATCATAGAAACAGAAACAGTGTTGTAGATTTTTAGTAACATCATGCATTCATAGGATACTGGCTTAACTAGTCATGTTTCTTTTCATGCACAGGAAACTGGAAACGTTCTTTCTTGAAGAAAGCACAATCGCTGAGAAAGAAAATGTTGAATGGCTTCGCGAGCTTGCTACCAGCAATACTGTCCTTGAGACGCTGAATTTCTTTTTGACAGATATCAGGGCATCCCCCGCATATCTTGCCCTCGTTGTGCGCAATTGCCGAAGGCTGAAAACCCTGAAGATTAGCGAATGTTTCATGTCTGAGCTGGTTGATATGTTCCGTGCAACAGACACACTACAAGCCTTTGCTGGGGGTAACTTTGACGAACCGGTTCAGGGTGGGGGGAATAGGAAGTACGAAAACTACTATTTCCCTCCTTCCATACAGCGCTTGAGTTTGCTCTACATGGGAACAAATGAGATGCAGGTACTATTTCCATATGGCGCTGCACTCAAGAAGTTAGACCTTCAATTTACATTCCTTACCACAGAGGATCACTGTCAATTAGTCCAACGCTGCCCAAATCTAGAAATTCTGGAGGTATTCCCTGGCAGATTATCTTACATGTTTTTTTGCTATCTTTCCTGTTTGGAGGTTGGATAAGCTATCTCAAACATACTGTGTGTTCATAATTTGTTCTCCTTGCAAAAATGAACAGGTGAGAGATGTGATAGGAGATCGAGGGTTACAAGTTATTGCACAGACCTGCAAGAAATTACAGAGACTCCGAGTAGAGAGGGGAGATGATGACCAAGGAGGTCTTGAGGACGAACAGGGTAGAGTCACACATGTGGGCTTGATGGCCATAGCTGAAGGTTGCCCTGATTTGCAGTACTGGGCGGTACATGTGTCTGACATTACAAATGCAGCTCTAGAAGCCATCGGTACGCACAGCAAAAACCTGAATGACTTCCGACTTGTCCTGCTTGATAGAGAATTGCTTATAACTGATATGCCCCTTGACAACGGGGTTCGTGCTTTGCTGAGCGGATGCACCAAACTCCGGAGGTTTGCATTTTATGTGAGACCTGGAGCTCTGACAGATCTTGGCCTTTCCTATGTTGGTGAATTCAGCAAGAACGTCCGCTACATGTTGCTTGGAAATGTTGGGACTTCTGATAATGGACTGCTGGCACTCGTAAGAGGATGCCCAAGCTTGCAGAAATTGGAGCTAAGGAGTTGCTGCTTCAGTGAACGTGCAATTGCTGTTGCTGCGTTACAGCTGAAGTCACTCAGATATCTATGGGTGCAGGGATACAGGGCATCTCTTACTGGTACCGATCTCATGGCAATGGTACGCCCCTACTGGAACATTGAGTTTATTGCACCAGGTCAAGGTGATCCTCACACAGAGGGCCAGGCCCAGTTTCTGGCATACTACTCTCTGGCTGGGGCTAGGACAGATTGCCCTCAGTCAATTATTCCCCTCCATCCATCAGCTCGAACCTAAAAGGTCATCCAGTTCGACTGTACATAAATGTTTGTTGCCAGGCTGTGAAACCCATGATGGGATAATAGGATGTTAGAAATGTCCGCAAAACTGGCAGGTCATATTATATGCTCTACAACGGTGATATTCCATGGCACAGGGGCCAATTACAGAACTGAAAGCTCGAGGGTAACAGATTTACTCTGAACTGTCTTCGAATCCGAGGGGCAACTCGTTTGTGTAATCTTCGCCCAATCTGGCCAACATGGATATTTGTACTACACCATTTTGACAAAGCTCAAGACACACATTTTTGTAATAATGTGACCATTTTGTAATGTTTCGTGACAATTTTCTGTTCTCCAGTTTTGCCCCCATTGTATCATTGATCTATGGAAAACCATGTCAGATTAGTTTTACCGCACAATGATTATCTGGAACTCTGCTCTTATTCGCTTTGCTGCTTTACCGGTCACTGTTTTCTGACTTACTATTATCTGGATCTGCATGGCTAGCATGCTGCGTGTTGCAGCATTTCACACATAATCTGAGAGGCTACGTATAGCAAATGCGGAGCAAGCTTCAGGATCATTTTAAGAGGATTAAGATTCTAGGTTTAGAATCATTTCCTATGTAGGTCGTTTTATGTCTAGTCCTTTTGACATGATCGAAGATCTTTTCTCATCCACTCTGAACTTGCTATAATCCATTTGTTCTTTGATCCAAGTTCCTACCCTCACAGTGTGCAGTATGAACCCATCAGCAGCACTTATGCAACCATCCCCATCCGTTTGCCTGGTTGAGCTACAACTGCCAAAAACATTACCAGATCAAAATGCTCAACCACAAGTATCACATACGTACGAAATTAGCAAACTAGCTTTATCCGGTATAGTGTATATAACATCAATAATATACATGGCTTGTGGGTCCAGAATTAAGACAAAAAATAGTTGTCCAGGGCATAGATAAACATAACGTGCATATTACATAGCATTGTAAATCCAAGGGCTGCAACGAAATAAGGTGGCGGCACTGCCTAAACCCATCAGGCGCTAGCTGAGCTGGAGCGCTCCCTAGAGACAGACCTGGAGTACGAGCTGCGGCTGTGAGCATAGCTTTCCCTAGAACGCCTCTTGCCAGACGACCTGCTGCGCGATGGATTGTTTTCTTCGTCGTATCCTTTCCTTGGAGAACAGCTCCTTGATTCTTCTGATACTGCCGAGCAGCTGCGTGAGTAGCTCCTGCACGGTGACACACTGCGAGAATAGCTGCGTCTTTTTCCCCCTGGAGAATGGTGCCTACTGTAGTAGGGTGAAACAGAACGGTCATAGGAATGTGACCTCCGCCTTCTGTAGCGATGACCATGGCGAGGTGAGTAGTATGACCGACGCCTGTCGTAGGGAGAGTATGATCTGCGCCTGTCGTAGGGTGAGTAGGATCTGCGCCCTTTGTAAGGAGAGTATGACCTGTCGGAGGGAGTGTATGATCTCCTTCTGCCATAAGGAGAGTAGGAATGCCTCCTGTCATGTCGAGAGTACGATCGCCCTCTGTTGTAGGGAGAATAAGAACGCTCCCGCTCAGGCGAGTAGCGTGAGCTGTAACGGTCTCTCCTAACAGGTGACATGCTTGGGGAATACCTCCGTCCTGGTATCACCATATATAATATAATGGTATGTCAATGATCAGTGATATAAAGAAAATCAATGGTGCTTAATTTCTAGCACATAATGGTGCTAAGGTGTCGAAGATAAATGAAGCCACAACTACTTACCACGCGATGATTTAGAGCCAAGATATCTTCCAGGAGTTGGGTTTCGACCTCGTCTTCTCTTTGCCTGTGGAGAAGGGGAGCAAAATTAGTAGTTGTCTTTAACAACAAAAAGCAAAATCGAATAAATTATTTGGGAATCTGAAGTGGAAAATAATATAATGTTGGGCGTACAACCCTTTGGTTGAGGTAGCATGGTTTCTTTGTTAGGTTGTGTGTCTTTTGCATTTGATGGGGAACAGCTGCGGGCATCTACCTGCTGCTGTCAACAAAAGCTTCAAACAAGAAGAGCACTAAAATATTCAGCTGAGAAGGCTAATGTTACATACAAAATCCACTCCATATGCAAGGAAAATTGAAAAAATATCAGAGTAACGATCTTGTGACAGTACCTTCTCAATAGTAATGACTCGACCTTCCAGCACCGAACGGTCAGATATTTGATGCAGCGTTCCGCATCCTTAAGAGTGGCCATGGTAACAAATCCAAATCCTCGTGATTCTCTTGTCCATGGATCAAGCACAATACTTGCATCGATCACCTGTGGCGCAGCCAGCAAGACAAAGTCGTTAGCAATCTTTTCATATGTGTAACACTATTTTCCCTATGCAAATATTTCTGTGAAGGGTACCTCTCCCTCAGTAGAGAAGTGCTTCTCCAGATCTCGATCTGTTATACGAGATGACAAACCAGTCACATATAGATTGTTCCCAGGGTTTTCAACGTCACTTGAATCCACGCTCCTACATATTATAGATAGACAGAAAATAATTCAATAATAAAATTACAAGAGCCTGAAATGCCTAGACTACAAAACCCAGAACAAGGGCACAAGCATATTAGCGTTACTGAGGATAAAAGCCTTACCGTGAACGACTCCTATACCTTGAATAGCTACTTTGCCTGCAAGGTAATGGAGAACATAAGGTCAGTTTCTCTAATTACAACCAATCAGTGATCACAATAACATACCTAACTTCAGAAAGAAAGAAAGAAAATGTGACAAGACATGATGGTTTACCTTGATCCTCTCGAGTACGACATCTGCAAGACAAACAGATAAATGAATCAATACCCACCAGACAAACTCACATGTATGTAAAATAGCATGTAAGAAACTAAAGTAGCATGCAAATACAAAATTTTAGGCGCGTTGTGGCTGTGTAACATACTATGCCGCATAGTATAACCTGACCACAAAAGTTTTTGTCAGTGATGTATTCGCATAGCCAACAAAATGATACAAATATCTGACCTGATCATACATGTTTTTATCAGTTGAACAGTTTTGATTTCAGGTGTGCAACAACGCATGGATCAGTTTCCAGGATCGAAGATATTCTTTTTTCGCCAATGCTGAATCTATTTGCTGCAGTCTTCCACAGACTAATTTCTTTAGAGGACGTGGCCGCAATCTTATTGTACATGTGTTTCCCAGTTATTCATCGTCAATGTTTCTTTTTGCACTGCATATGTGGGTACAAATTGCTGCAGTCTGGAGTATTAGGGCTGGTTTGATTTGTAGGATTCTCGAAACACAGGAACAGGAAAATCATAGGATTGGAGTGGCATGGCCTCTTGAATCCTACAGGAATAGAAAACTACAAGAATTTCATTTCGTTCAAGTATGTGTTTGAATCACAAGAAAAGCAAAGAAATTCCAACATGAGCTTGGAGTGGATGAAAATTTTCCTACAAAATAGAGGGCAAAAGAATCCTTTAAAGGAATTTCTAAGGATTGTAATCCTTTGAGAATCAAAGGACCAACGTAGGAATATTTCCTAAGGGACAAAATCCTATGAGAATCCTACAAATCAAACGAGCCCTATTTCAGTTCATGGTTAGAATATGTTCCAGAACAGTTACCTTCCTAACAGTTCAAAGTTCCCGTATAAGTTAGTAGTATGCTTATGCGGTTCAGTAATTACCCATGAACTTGATTTATCGCGAGAACTGTAGCCCAAAAATGAATCCATAACCCCCAGGCCGCGAATGAGGAAAAGGAACTGCTACAGCGTTTAACTTGTTTCGTGTCATATAAATCTAGTACTGAAATTGCAAAACCATATTTGGGATAAATCAACCCTGACCTACGTTTTTCTAATGGCCATGTATGTGGCTCATGGTTCTCTACAATCGGCAGGTTATGAGCTATGTGCAAAACAATCAATCAAATTGCCCGATGAACTCTCACATATTCATATGGCAAGGGTCCGAGGAAATACCTTTCGTCGCCGCTGCGATACTGACCGCCGAAGCCTCCCTCTGTCTTTCGCTTCGAGACTGCCTTTGTCAGTTATGACTTGCGACGCCGATCGCGCACGCGTGTGCTAAATAAATGGAGGTGGCTACGGCCTACGGGAAGGTTCTGGAGGAAGGCGGACGCGAAACTCTCTCAAATCCGGTTGAATCGGCTGAGTGCGCGCACGCACCGCACGACACCACCATCCGTTTCAACACTTGGCACCTCTTTTGGCCATCAGTTTTTCCTCTTTTTACTACTTGTTTCCTTGGGTATAATCGTACGGAGTATTTTTTTTAGGCGTGCGTGCGCGTGCGTGCGTGTGTAAAATACCAACGAGCCCATATCTTTGACACACTTGTCACACAACTCCTGTTTGTTTCACAAACTTTTTGGGCAGAACGGAATTTCCTACCTGAACATCTCTAGTTTGATATAAATTTTTGAAAAGGCGGGGATCTCTCCGGCTTTTCTCTACGTCAAGGGTATATACCCTAAAAAAAGCTGGAAAGTTGAAGCGGTACCCGCGTTCAGCACACGAGAGACAGCGGTATTGTAGAACCCATTTTGTCCCTCTAGATGCCGACGTTGCTGGTCCGTTTCATCCTCGGTGGTTTTAGTTTCTCGAAGATGCGGTAGATCACGAGCTCTTATTGGTAAGAAGGTTCACGTTCGTTGTTTAAACTGTTTTAGATGTCTTTTTCAGAATGTTGAGGCGATGGCTATGTCATGAAGTTAGAATAAGGTTCTTTTCACCTTATCCTCGCTCCGGTGGTGTGCCTAGCGCCGGCGGAGGGTGCGTGTAATCCTGTGTTCAACGGATCTCTTAAAATCCGTCGTTTTTCGTATTATTTAGTGTGATTTGCAGTCGGTCTTTTTCGATCTAAAATTGTCATCTTTGATGATGGTTACTTCTTTGGTGCACTGGTCCTTCAGGGCCTTAACACGATGACTTCCCACTCGTCTACTACAACAAGCTCTACCATGACAAGCTTTATCGGCTCCCGTGATGGAGGACGAGGATGGCGGCGTGCCTCCGGCTCGTGCTAGTGTATGTGATCGTCGCTAGGTGGTCCAATGATCTATTTGTAATTTTTATTACTTTTGATCTTCTTTATACCATTCTTAATGATTAATAATAGATCGGTGGAATCTCGCAAAAAGAAGGTACAAAAATGAAACGTCAAGAGGCAATCGTTAACAAGCGATCGAAACGTGACGGTCGTTGGATTCTGTCTCCCTCGCTGGCAACATCTGCGGGTTGTTCAGTATTCGTTAGCCTTAGGGCCTTGGAAGCAAGCTGGATCATGGGCTCGCGCCATAGGGAGAGTTCACGTTCTTTTTTGCGTGTCTTTTTCAGGATGGTGAGAGGAAGCTATATCTTCAAGTCGGAATAAGGTCATCTCCGTCCTATTCTCGTTCCGTTGGTGCGTTTGGTAACATTTGATGTCCGTGGAGTCGTTTGTCTGGCGGATCTCCTAGGATCCGGTTATTTTTTTGTATTTGTTAGCATGGTTTCAAGTCAGTCTTTTTCGATTTATGATTTTCATCTTTGATAATGGTTGTTGTTCTGATGCACTGGTCCTTTCGAGGCTTACCATGTTGACATGTCTAATACAATAAGTTCTACTACAGCAAACTTTGTCCAACTCTAGTTATGGCGAAGCTAGGATGACGACGAACCTTTAGATCATGCCAATGTTGCTAGGTGGTCCAATAACCTATTTATAATTTTTATTACATTTTGGACTCTATATACCGTTGTCAATGATTCTTAATAGATTGGTGGATTTTTGACCAAAAATACCAAAATGAATTGGGATGCCATAGCAACCCCCCCTCAGAACCATCACAGTCCTACTCTAATTAACCATGTACCTCAATTGCAACATGGAGGACTCCTCGCCATCGTATCTGTAAAAAAATGTATGTTATCATCCCGCCTCTCCTCTTCCCCGCCCTCCTCGTGCACTCTTCTTTTTGTTCCATGTGCCCTCGGAGCAAGCCGGTGGTGGCCATGGCGTCTCCCCCCTCATTTCCCCGCCCCCAAACCCTAGATCGACTCTTGTCGAACGACGATGGAACGCAAGCGGCCAAAGGGGAAAGGCTGCCACGCCCCCATCCTGTCCCTAAGATGGCATCTCCCTCCCTCTTCTATTTGTACTACCGAGAGTTTCCACATGTCCTAATTGTGTTTGATATTTTGAAATTGCAGGACCTAAGAAGAATAAGTAGACAGTGGGTTCACGACTGAAGGTACAAAATTCATTTTCTCTACTGTATGATCCGAGGTCTGAATTTGTGCAATATACACATGTGTTGTTTGTCATGTCTATGCTTGCATGTTAGAAAATGAATATGAGAAATGATAGAATGTTTGATTTAAAGTGGCTATGCTCTGAATAATTAGATTGCATATAATGTGTGCATTTTAGCATCATCATGTCTCAATAAGAGTTGGTTGCTTACACAACCAAAGAGAACTAAAGAAGAAATAGAAAAAGGCTATTGTTGAAAAAGGAGTATTTCGAGATGTCATGTCTTGCTCTAGCTTATCGTAGTATGCAAAGGGCATCGAGAAACTTAGAATGCTTCAATTATGGTGAGGAACATATTTTATTTTGTGCTTTTGCAACTTCACTATACCATCTCTAATATTTGTGTGTATTGTGTAGGCTAACAAGGATGCACGTGCCTACAAGAACAAGATAGTGATGAATTGGGATAATATCCAAACTATATATTCAAAATACCATGCGACTGGTATAGGTGCAAGGACAGAAGGTATTCAACAACAAGACACACCAATTGTTGAAGAATCTCCCGAGGTGCCTCGGAAGAGGCAACACACTAGGATGCTACCCTGTACATGATTAGACAAATGAGATGTTATTTTAATGATGCTTTAAAGACAACCGAGCCACTTCCTACACCAACGGTGACTCCTCCAACTGGAATCCTTGATGCACTAAAAAAAGGTACCGGAATTGGGAGTAGATGATTTTCTAAGAGCTTATAGAAAGTTGATCATCAATGAGAACTTGTGTGAAGCACCCATGTCGCTCCACGATAACTTTAAAAAGCGATGACTCTTAACCTTGCCTTGATGGTTGCTATCATGTGTGGCTGTTGGTATGAATTACTATGAACTTTATTGTTTGCTAACTTCCAGGTATGCTTTATCTGTCCTATGAGTGAGAGACATAAACTCCCCCTTGTGCTATTTGTTAGAGTCACAATTATTATCCATGTTGTAATTGATGTTGTAATTGATGTTGCTACTTGAAAACTATTTTTTTGCCATGCTTTGCATACGTACTTGAAAATTATTATACTTGTGGAATTATTAATGTGATTTATTTAGAATATTTAATGTTATTATGTGTGAAAAATAATATATATACATTGAAATATATACACATACTATTTACCATACATTGGACAAGTTTATATTGTCCAAAATCAACAAAATGTACAATTTCCATGGTTTATACATCCAAATATGAATTGAAAATGGATGCTACCCTTCACTTCCAACAGAAAATTTCATACACATACAAAAAATAGAAATGGAAATGCAGTACATTTACTTTTCATCTTGGATTTGGAATTCCCAGTCCAATTCAATTCCAGACTAAAATTTCTACATCCAAACACAATGAAAGGATAATTATTAAAGGTCTTGGATCAATATGGTGGTGTGGCTGGAAAAAATCAAAATGCTCAAGGGACAAACAAACCCCCTTAGCACGGTGTAGGGTGTAACCCACGCCGAAGGACCTCCTATTATATCACACCCCTATTTGTTGCCTCCCCAACCTAGCTCTGATGCCTTCCTATGTAGCAGTGGTTTGGCTAAGGGGCGAGAGGGGGAGTTCATGTCTTGCACCTCTCATGCGGGACACCAGGGCATCGAGCTCCTGTTGTGCGCCTCCCATGCAGGACACTGAGGCTTCGATCTCTCGCCATGCTGGTGTGTACTAAATGTATATATGTGTGCCAAAGTTTAATGTAATGTTTCTATTAGTATTTAGCAATTTTTAATATCTTTACCAGGACTAATATATTAATAGTTGTAAAAGTGTACAAGTTCTTGTTTTACTCTTTGATGCATATGAATTTATAGATGTTGGAGGAATCGGTAGAAAACTTCAAGTTGCGGTGGAATTTTGAGTTGATACAAGTCTCTCCCTCCAGAATTTCTTAGAGCATCACATGTCGTGTCTCCCAAAAGGATTATGGGGTTGGCTGGGAAAAATGCTCGTGTACCCCATAGGACTATTATATTTGAACAACCCCAATAGTTTGTCCGGCGATCCCATAAATAGCCCATACATGACAGGAATCGATTGGGAGCACCGGACACCAAACACAATGGGACAGATGTCTTTCCTGGTCCACATATAGTGACCTAGACCACCTTATTTTCTTTCTCCCCATCTACCCTCTCTCTCTCCACCACATCCTCCTCAAACCCGGTGCATGAGAGACCACCACCACCCACCCCACCAAAGGTCATCACATGCTCCTACCCTTGACCATCAGGTCGATGTCGTTTCCGTCTCTGCGCCATAGCTCCAACATCGTTGGCTGCGAACAAGGCTTCCAAGCTCTGCTACACCTTATGTGTGACACGAACAGGCCATTGCGATGTGTGCGGTCACGTCCATGGTCGAAGATCCACTAGGAGAGATCGAGAATGCCAAGGTCGAGGCTCCTCCCGCCGGTGTCTTGATCCTCTACCATCTGGGGAGATCGACGACACGGGTAGACCAAGGATACCTATAGGCGATGCGCGAGCGCAGCAATGTCGATCTCGTCTGCTGATAGGGCTTAAGACAGGGCATCATTGGCGTCGGGGTTCGAGACTCGGGACTATAGGTAGTAGACATGACTGGCATGCACCTCTCGGTGGAAGGAGATGGCCTCCTCCGTGCTCTGACACCACTCGTACATGACTACGAGTTTCGACACTTTGTTTATTTTGGGAGTGCCACTGGGGAGGCTCCCTCCCCGTGGACAAGTGTCTGACACTTCCCACGTGTCCAAAAGGGCATATCCAGACACGATCTAGGATCTCCAATTAGAGATGTTCTTAGAGTTTTCCAATTCAGCCACTAAAGCTGATGTCTACCAGAAAATATTAAAACATGAAATTTCTTTCTCACGTCCTTAGAAACAAAAAAAACATATTTAAACGGTTCAGCCCTAAGGACTCACGAGGAGATAAGAAGATTTTGGAAGGCTCTAGAGATGCCAAGAGCCCTTAGATCAAAGTGTTATGAATCAGATCAGTATTGCCCCGGCCTCTTCATCAGGTGATGCACACAGTCTTTCATTTATTGCAAAATTTTGTTGAAACATAATATTACAATCATGGATAAGCTAAGGTTGACACCAACGAAAAATGAAAATTAACACGTGTCTATCCATTTGAATTCTACTAGTATGCCACCATCCAGTAGCTTGGAAATAAAGTCATGCGTAATCGCTAGCAGCCGGTTGCATCTAGAAGCCATGATCTCTGGCTGATCCGCCAGGAGTAAATGAGACCAAAGTTGAATCCAATGCACAGCGAGACTATAAACTGCAAAAAATTGTACCCGTTTGTTTGTTAAAGATAATATTATTTTAACACGTTTAAGGCCAATATAAGTAAGAATAAAGCTAGCGGAGAGATCCATAGTCATAGAATTCCCTCTTCCGTAAGAACCAACGACATGGAGACATCCATCTATATCAGAAAGAAGGTCAAACAAGGAGGAGAGGGGTGGGGCCACATGGGCCAGTCGGCCGGTGCCTGCTGCCACCGTGGTTGCGCCCCCGTTCTCCTCCACTCCATAGGGCACTGCCTCTCCACCATCTCCTCTACATCTCCCGATGTAAGCTAATGTAGAACATGATCTGCGGTGATCTGGAGGTAGTGTTTTGGCTCGTAGGTGCACATAAGGCTGTGTTTGGTTGAGCTGTCACTAGTAGAAAACAGGGCTCCCGTTCGGAGCTGCCCTCATCATCAATCCCGGCCGCATTACGAACCGGGACTAATGTAAGCATTAGTCCCAGTTCGAACGGCTAGGACGCCACACGGGCAGGGCCAGCATTAGTCCCGGTTCGAACAGGACCTTTAGTCCTAGTTTGAATAGGCGTGACTAAAGGGGTAGTGATCTTTAATCTCGGTCGATGTCTCCAACCGGGACTAAAGGGGTAGTGACCTTTAATCCTGGGTCGGTGTCTCCAAACGGGACTAAAGGTAACCTTACCTTTAGTCCCAGTTGAAGACACCAATCCAGACTAAAGGTAAACATACATTTTTTGCATAAATGATAGATTTTCAAAATTCTAAAGGAAAATATGAAAGTAGGAAGATTTTAGGTTTTGCTAGGGAAAATGAGAAAAAATGATATTTTTTGAAACTTTTGAACTTCTTGTGTTGTTTATTTTACTTTTAAATTATTTTTAAGTTTTTATATTATTTTTTATTTTTTTTATTTTTTTGAGAGTTGTTTTATTTTTTTGAAAATTATGAGTTTTTAAATTAATAATTGAATTATGCATAAAGATTATTTGAAATTCATTGTTTCTTATTATTACTTAATCATTGTTTCTTATTCTCAAAATTATTTAGAATTCAAAAAATAAAATCATGTGTTATCAAAGTCTAAGATTAATAGAATTGATAGCATACTACTATCAGGATGTTATGAGCGTAGTCTTAGAAAATAATTTGGAAGGAACTCAAAAGTTAAGCGTGCTGAAGGTGGAGCAGTGTGAGAATGGGTCACCGGCCAAAAAGTTTGACCATAAGTATGCATTTTGACATGAGAATAGGGGTTGATTACAGATTAAACTATCAAGCAATTCAAAAATCCAAAACTTTGAAATTAAAAAAATCCGTAAAAACCAAAACTTTTTTTGAAAAATTTAAAAACTTCAACTGGACCTTTGGTCCCGGTTGGTGAGGGTCCTCTAGCCCCAGCACGCGACTTCAACCACATGGAGGGCCTTTAGTCCCGGTTTGTGGCATAACCGGGACTAAATGAGGATCTTTAGTCCCGATTGTACAGTCCCGGTTGCGCAACCGGGACTAAAGACAGTTACGAACCAGGATTGATGTGGCTGTTTCCACTAGTGTGTGGATTCCTGAAAATCAGCTATGGGGAATCTACTATGGGAAAGCTGTTGTGTGCTGACAATTGTGTGAAATCTAGAAGTTGTTTGGTTCTGATAACTGTCAACTGTGGATTCGATAGGAATTGTCTGTAAAGCCCCCGAGACCCTCAAAGATTATTTATACTAGACGAACATGCGAGCTTCGCCTCATCGCCTGCACAATGTTGTCGTATTAGACGGACATGCGAGCTTCACCTCGCTGCCTGCACAACGTTATCGCATGGTGTGTCTAGAGCGATGCGTTTGGTGATGGTTTGTTCTGTGTTGATGCCCGCGGTTATTTGGATTAGCTATACTGAGCGGATCATAATGAGATTTTAAAGAAACTAGCAGGTCTTGGCCTTGATATATTAGACCATCAATATTAGTAAAAGTTAGTAGCCGTTTATACAATTACAATCACAACCTATAAAGTGATTATATTATAGCAAATGGAGTAATACTAAACAATGTGTACCTTATGCACCAACATACCACCTTAATCATCCATGAGTGAGAGGAGACAATTCATCCCCTACAACCACATACACTCCAGCCTAAAATAGCTCAGAGGTGTAAGGATGAAGAACACTATACATCATAAGAAGGCATTATATGTCTGGTAGACATATATTGTCACAACAAAGCCAAGATTCATGCGGACTATGTTGGGAGCAGGAATACAAATTACTCCGATGAAAATAATGGTGCACCTTGATATAGAATATCACATGAGAGAGATACTATCCAGTTCTATTTACATCATAAATATACAGAGGCAAACAATAGATAGGTCAATCCATGCATGCGTGGCTCTATTTGGAATTGCATGTACTTCCACCGGGATATAGATCTGAACACAAACTCAAAGTACAAATCTCAAAATGCAAACTCAACAACTTGTACACTTGTTTTTTCCAGCTTCTCCAGAACAAAGAGAATTAAAAGTTTAGTTACAGAGGTGCCATAGACATGCAACATAGAAAACCTTATTTCAGAACTGAGTTTCAACTCATCTTAACTCCCTAATATTTCTGGACATTCTTCCTTTGCTCTAGAAGTTCCTATGACCAACCTTTCATAACTATTTAGCATTTGGCTCCTGTAAAAAATAATATCTGAATCATAGTCTACAACAATATTCTGAACCAACACTTGTTTAAGTGCACATCGTTTTGATACTTGCACTTGGAAGAGAGAAGCAAAGGAAAAAATAGTCAGTTAATGATATGCAAAGAACATCCATGACTTAAGATTTATCAGTCTAAGAAGAACAATGGGACGATGGGGATAGAGCGCCTGATCACCTCAGGCGAAGTGGTCGATGGGCATCTTTAGACGGTAGCGAGCAGTGGAGCTCATCACCCTTGTCGTGCAAGAGAAGATAAAGTGTTGATGCAGCTCGTCGCTGGAGCTGAGGAGGATAACCTACAACAGAGCAAAGTGTAATCAGACTATAATGAGGATCAAACTACCCAATTGATCTCGCTCATTTCTTTCCTGCTATTGATAAATATTTCTCAATGCTGCGTTTTACTTGCCATAGAAAAATGTAAAACAATACAAAAGCATCTATCTGGTCCAAAAAAGCATAGGTTCTTCAAAACATATTCATACACACCACAATACCACAGAAAATTAGAAGTTAATGCACACCACGATTCCACAGTAAATTAGACAAAATTCAATTATGGAACAAATACCTTGTCATATCCTTGTCCCATAAAATGCAAGTCGATTGAAATAGTGGGAAGGCATATCAATCCATCTGCGCAAGCTACAATTCGTGAATGTGTGATTAGTACAGAAAGCTAAAACCTATATCCATACGAACCTAAGCATACTTCCTTACAAATCTGTAGGAGTTTATCGACTGAGAAGAGTTGCAAAAAGAAGTAGGGGAGGCGTCAAATCGGCTACCCTGATGATATTGCTTGTTGATCCACTCTAGATCGAAGTATGGCATGCCCTTCCCAACCAAATGCCACCACCATAGCTCCTCCTGCATACCTGCTCAGGGCCATGTCTCCTTCATACTCAAAAAGGAATTGAATGGGACAGATAGAGATGGCGCAACACAACATGACAACATACATCCTCACCTCATAGAACATGATGTCCTAAAGATTGAATGCTACGGATTCTGGGCACCAAGCACCCTCACGTTCCTATTCCAGCCGACACATGGGGAAGCGAAATTTTGGAGCTCGCCTACTGGTGATGGAGGTACCTAGCAATGGAGCTTGACCATGGGGGAGGAGATGCCCAGAAAAGAGGGTCTGGTAGGGTAGGAGGGGCATCGAGGCAGAGTACCGGCCATCGGTGGGATGCCAGAGGCGAGGAGGAGGAGCCATAGAGGTGCCATCCCAACCTCGTACAACTGCTGCTTCACCCATGCTAGGGTTTCATGCAAGGGGCCACGCTGGGTCCAGAGTGGAAGGCGGAGGGAGTGAAGTGAGAGGGAGAGCTCAGGAGCAAAGGGGCGGCTGATGAGTGCATATTTGCATCATGTTTTATAATATTATTTTGCACTGTAGTTGTAGGATCTTGGTATTTTACGGCGTTCGTGCGCATATTTTATGTCTATTTTTACCAGGATCAAGACAGATGATGGATACAATGGACACAATTCTTGGAGCAGTTGTATCAGGGAGAAAAGGAGTAAAAACAACATAAATAGCTTATTTGGGAAATATTAATAATACCATAAGAAAACCCGAAGCGATCGAGGCATCCAGAAGGTTTAACGACCAACTATACAACGGGAATTAATTTTCCGGCCATATAGTTGGCGCCGCCACCGCTTCCTCAAATAGTTTCACCCCATGTAACTAGATCGGAGAGACGACATACAGAACAATCAGAAATCTCTAAAACCTCACCTCCGGAAGGCATCTGGAGGGGGAAATCGTCCACCAGAGATCCATCTTTTCCCTGCGCAGATCTGGGAGGCTAAGGCATCGATCTTCATCATCAACTGCCGCATCACCACCATCTCCATCCATCCCCTCTACATCTTGTCTAGATCTTGTTGTAATTTCCGTACTCGTTGTGGATTTATACAAGTACTATTCATCTATGATAGATTCTATTGTTATTGCCATGATGTTAATTGTCTCCATGTCTGAGTAGGTCATTAGTTCTTGGGGAGATGGAGAAACCCTAGTATGAGATTGAAATAAGATAAAGTTTATTATGATATTGATCACTGTGACCATGTCTTAGATTGTCTTCATCTTGATGTTGGGAGAAGTCGACCTCTCAATATTTGCCTCTTGTGGGAACTTGATGGAGGGAACTACTTGTTAGTAGACGGAGGTGTGTTAGCACTTACAGTGACTATAATGCTGTTGGCACCCCTTACGTATTAACTTGGGAACCGAGGAAACTCATGGAACACTATCCATGCCATGGGATACGTCCTACGAGATTAAGTCCCTTAATAGCGCAGTAATTTGATTGATGTCGATTTCTGTCTATTGTGGTTATGAGTATGATGTGAGCAGTGGTTGCTGCCTATTTGTCCAAATACGGAGTTTCTCCCACACATACATAGTTGAAAATGTTCATGATAATAATCTTTACCTTAGCTTTTTATAATGCTAGAGGTGTATCCTCTACTCCCTGAGAACGCTTCCCCCCTTACAGTTTCAAATCTCTTTTACATACGTGATACTTACTTTCTGTGTTCAGTTGTTTTACTTTACTTATTGCTCTCTTATACCCAAAACCCCAAAACACCTTTTTACACAATACTCGCATTTTATCTTATTACTTAGAACTTTATTTACCATTTCTATTGTAGTATTTAATTCAAGAGTTATTAGACTTCAGACTCATGCTCCCTGTGGGATCAATATCTTTATTTCGAAACTAGCTACAAACGATCTGTGCACTTGCAGTCATCAAGCTATTTTCTGGTGCCATTGCCGGGGAGCTAAGCGATGCAGGTCTTTTAGTTTTTGCTTATTTATTTTTGTCTTGCTAAGTTTTGTTTTGAGTTACAGGTTTCCACCAACATGATGGAGTTCGAGCATATGGCTAGTGCTAACCCACTCAGCCGCTTTGGGAAGCCCTATGATATTAATAAAAGAGGCAACTCCAACGAGAAGACAAGGGGGTTAGAAATAAATCCTCTACTGCTTGGTATTCTACACAAGAAGCAATTTACTGGAGATGAAGAAGATCTTGATCCATATGAGCATATTGCATTTCAAAGATATATGTGGCACTTTCCAATTACCGGGATATACTACTAATGAGGTAAGGGTTAAACTTTTTAGTCAGACTTTGACTAGTACAACTCTCTCATGGTATAGATCTCTACCCCAGAAGCCACTACTACTTGGGATAATTTAGCTATGAATTTCTAGCAAAATATTATCCATTATCAAAATCTTTTGGAATCATGCATCTTATAATGACTTGGAGGAACCGTCCTAATGAAGGACTAGTAAGATCTTATATCAGATTTAAAGATTTACTTAATCAATGTCCTCATCATGATTTGCCTGAATGGTATTTATTGCATATCTTTTATGGTGGTTTAATTGAACCTAATAAAATTGAACTAGACTCTTTTGCGAGAGGAGATTTTATGAATCTTTCTATAACTAAAGCTTGGGCTTTACTTAATAAAATTCGCTATCATAGAGTTTCATGGAATTTTGGTCTAGGAAGCGAAGGAAGCATAGAAATAGATTATGATTGTATTCATGATTATAATAAAAAGGGCCATGTTAACGAATTATCTAAAGAACTTTACTTGGATTCAGATTTTGTATTGCATGTTGTTAAAGCTTTTACAGAACACATCAAAGCTCCAAAAGAGGGTTTGGTCAAGTATGATCCACCACCCGAACCTATGAAGAAAAGAGAAGTTAAAGCAACATTGGCCTCCCTAGAACCAATATATGAGGTACCTCTCCCTAAGCATATTTTTGAATATGAACAGGTCAAAGCAGTACAGGAGAACAAGGAAGATGAAAGTATGCCATAAGTTGAGGAACATCTGAAAGAAACCAGAGATGAAGAGGTAACCAAGGAAGCAATTATGGCTATGTATGCACCGTTGGAAATATGCCCTAGAGACAAATAGTAGTAAGGAGTATTATCATATTACATATAGTTTATGATTAAGTTTTATATCATGCTATAACTATATTGAGTGGAAACATCAATACACGTGTGATATACAAACAAACCAGGGGTTCCCAGTGAAACTCTAGTCACTGGTTCATTGGTCAACAGATGATCATGTTTCCTGATCATGTGGCATTTATGCCAGTTGGAAATGAGGTAATCTCATTCTGAGAATGAGATGATGAACCAATACCCAACCTAAACATCGTGATTCGACCATGTCACGAAGTTCAAGTTACGATGATTAGAAAAGGACCCTCGTAGACTATTCCTTAGACCGTGAGACTATATCAATCACTATCTCCCGAGAGTTCTTAGATAGCATCAAACGCCATTTGGTAAAATGGTGGTTATAAAGGTGTGTTCAGGTATTCGGAGGAAACCGTAGAGGCAATATATGTCAAGAGCGGGATTTGTCCGTCCATGTGACGGGAAGATACTCAAGGGCCCACTCGGAGAAGTTATATCCAATAGTCGCGGCATGTGATTTGATCACGGGGATATCACTTGTCGGAACGAGTCAAGTAGCATTGATCAGTAACAAGATTGAACACGACATGGTGATGTCATTGATCAGATCTCGGGCAATGCAAGTATCGAGAGACAAAGGGAATAAGACACGACTGTCCCGGTTCAAACGACGAAAGATCTTCATGGAACACACAGGGGTCACATGGACATCCAGGTCCCTCTGTTGATCATTGGTCTTGAGTGTCCCACCATGTTGCAGTGTTCCCGAACTGGGGGTATCACGCTTAAGGGCTTGATGATGCTTAGAAAGTGTTTATAGGATCAGTAGAATCGCCGAAGAAAAGAAGGGAGAAAACCGGAAGGGTTTCGGTAAGTCCGGAGGATGTCCGGAGTGGAGGTGGAAGGTGTTCCATAGCCACAGAGATTAAGTAATATGTGAATGAATGTTAAATGTTGATTTAATCATTTATTCATAACTATTTAATAAAGAGAAAATCAATTAAAGGTCAAAAAGGCTTAATGGGCCAATTTCCAGAGGGAGAGGGCCCATTAGGGGAAAGGAGAGAGGGAGAGGGGCCAAAAGGGAGGCCGGCTGGGCCTAGCCCCCCCGCGGGGCCCACTAGGGGATGGCCGGCGGCCACCCCACCACCTCCTCTCCTTTAGTCCCACCCCGGGACTTTAGGGGAGGTAGTACCTCCCCTCCCCCTATATAAAGTGGGGTATTTGGCCTAGAAAAATACACCAATAATCAATAAAGGTCTCCCCACTTTTGGGAGGACCTCTAATTGATATTTTCTCTCTCCCCCTCTCTCTCGTGACCGTGGTCCCAAGTCCGACTGCCGAGCGAGACATCTTCACCATGAGGCTGGCCGTGCTCAAGGGATTCGATCCGGGAGCTCTACTTCGCAAGCCACTCGGATCGGGAAGCGGAGTCATCGTCGCACCGGATGTGTGTAACTCCCCGAGGTGTCGCACTTGAGGCACTCAAGTCGTTGGAGCCAGAAGGAGCGCAAGGACTTCATCACGACCTTGAGGTCGGCTTCGTCTCGTCTACATCAACCACGCTCTCCTGAGCGTTGACAACGCTTTTCGGTCTTCAAGGGTAAGTTTGCCAAAAGCCCCTCCTGTTACTGTATACTAATAGATAGGTCCTGGCAGCTTCAGGGGTTCAGGGACGTAGAGTAAAATTTATTGTTTTTATGCGCGGAACCCCTACAGTGGTATCAGAGCTAGATCTATGTGTAGTAATGCTAGTACGGGTAGAACACACGAGATGTAGCGTGTGGGCGTTGATATTTTAGTTGTTACCCTCCCACGTGTACTTGTGTATACCGCAGTAATGCTTGATGAAGCGGCCCCCTACCGACTGTACGCGTTCATTCGCGAGACTGGTCCACGCTTGACATACGACTTGTACCGTATAAAGTTGCTTAGGGGGGTGTCTGTCTCTCTCGCATTAGTTGGTATACCATTTGAAACGGAGGGCCCCGAAAGGGGTGTAGTAGAGACAACTACTTGATCAGCGGTGTGCTGAAAGTTCGTAGGTAAGAACGGTTTTTGTGCGAAAGCCCATTCAGCCACGTAAAACATGCAAAGATAAAGTAGAGGCGTCTAACTTTGTTTTGCAAGGGGCGTTGCTTTGTGATATGGTTGTGGCAAAGGTAAAGTAATTACCTTTTGTTGCATAGTATTAGATAGTCACGGTAATGACGAACTACCACGCTGGAATGACACCGGTACCCTGGTGTCTACGGCGCCGGAACCCTGGCGCCCGAACCAGGTGACGACGGATGGAGATCACGACGTGAAGGACCATATCACATAGCATTTACATTCAATGTTATTATTTGTATGTCTTATTGTGTGCTAGTATTAGATACTCGACGGTAGCCTAATAAGATGATCCCTATTAAAATTACCAACGATTGTGTTCCCCCTTAGTGTGCACCACCAAGAAAGTTCTTCGATATGAGGCGATCCAGGGTTACAGGCCTGGGTGTCATACATATCTACGTTTGCATACAATGGGTGTAAGCCATGTTGCACAGCGAATACACTAAGGTTGAGTTGGCGAGCCTAGCATGCTAGAGAAGCATGGCCTCGGAACACGGATGGTCGAAAGATCAAGCACGAGTCGCATAAATGATGTGACTGACGTTTAGCGTCCACCCTTGAACCCACATTGATGGCCGTGACGATCGGGGGAGATGTGGCTGATAGGGGTCATGTTATCACTAGGAACCCTCACTGGGGATATGCGTTTCTGAGTGGAGTTATTATTAACTCATTTAATTATAAACTTAGTCTAAATTCCTTTTGCAATTATAAATGTAGATGGGATCTTTCGTGTTGACAATTGAATGGTTAGAAGGAGAGAAGCTCAGATTAGATGGATTGAACTTCTCCATTTGGGTTGCCAGTCTCCATGTTCTCCTTAGCGAGAACGATATGGTTGACTACATACTCGACGGGATGGATTTGGATCAGTCCATGGACCTTGAGACCCCAGAGGAGCGGAAAGACCGCTATCTCCGTCGTGAGATGGCCTCCTATATTTTAGTTGTGATGCGTTTCAGAATGGTGGATGAGCTGTGGCCTCTCGTGGGTGATGTCAACCCTCGTTCGGTGATGCTACAGCTTACGACACATTTCGTGGAGCAAACACGCATCTGGGAGCATGAGCTGATGGGAGACTTCCTCTCCATTAAGATGGAGGAGAACTCATCACTAGACAACCACTTGCAACACATGCATGATGTGTACATGAGGCCAGCATACTTCCTGGACGTCTGGAATACAGGCTCTTTTGCAAATGCTGCTGTGCTGCGGTCGCTGCCACCAAGCTACCAAGCACAAGTCAGAACTTGCATAATGAGGGGCAACACGGAAATGGAGTTCCACCGGTTCATGACACATCTCAGGAATGTGTTGGTTGAACCGGATGTCGCTCAGGTCGTCAACGACAAAGGTATATATTTGATATACAGTTTTATAAATGTTATAATCTTGCAAACACATTGCAGTGTTAAGTATATCTGATACTTGTTCTGTTTTGGTGAAAACAGGTCCTTCTGCATGAGAGGTGCTTGCTGGAGAGGAGGTGGCGTTGCGTGTTGATGGCAAGCATGATGATGACGCCCGACGACACTCTCCCTCAACATTTATCATTTAGTTCGTGTTTAGGATGATTAATGTAATCAAGAGATTGTGAACTTCTTTAGTGTGTCTCACACTTGTGAGACGGTTATTCATATGAGTTTGTAACAAACAGTTGTTCCACTTTTATGAATGATTTCTATTCGTGTTCATATCTTATTTGATTATGTGTGAATTATCCTTGTTGTTTGAAACTAATTAATAATGCATGAACATTTCTAAAACATTAAAACGCCTTGTTTAAAAATACCCAACTTAATGATATGTTCATTAATGAATAAAACCATTGTTTTGAATTCAAAGTTATGTGATAATATGTGAAAGACATTCGATTTCTTATCACATATAAATCATGGCTAAGTTCGGCAAAATAACTTGAACACCGAGTATTACTTGAATACAAAGTGTTTAATGAATTGTTAAAAGTAAATACATATCCGATGTATTGTGTTTTAAACGAAAATGGTAATTATCATTATTTGATTGTTTAAATGTGTAAAGTAGTTTACCAAAGGAGACATGAATATGAAACTATTTGATTTGATCAAAGTGTTTCATTAACAAAGGGTATAAAGATAAAAGAGAATCTAATTACTATGATTTGATCATAAGTAATGAAATTTAACTTTATAAGAATGGCATAAAAGACATTGTGGAATGCAAAGTGTTTTGAAACGTCAAAATACAAAGCATCATGATGTGATATTAGATATCAAGAGGGGTTGAATAGAAGGCACCAAATAAATTGTTGTAGAGTATATGTAGAGACCATTAGCTTAGAAATAGTTAGCACTCAATTAGAATGTAGTGAACCATTTGAATTCGTGAAAGTTTTGGGGTTATTCGATTTAACCAAAACAATAGCGAATAAGTCCTTGTAGTATATTCATTGGAAACTTTGAATACGAAACTCATAGCTCAAACCAAAAGGAAAGCAAGATTCGTATTGCTTGGATTTTGGTGCATTCTTGAGAAAGGTCACTTGTGATGTTTCTCAATTATGGAGCAAATGGAAAATAGTGTAAAACACGATGAGGATTCAAAACCCTGCATCAGAGTGTTGAGAAGCGCAACGGACAGCGTTCCTGAATGATTCCCTTCACAGAAGGAAAGAATCAATGATTTTGATCATTATGTTTTTCCCTCCACTATTGTTTTTCATTACATGAAGTAGGATTCAAAATGTAAATCCATATCTTGTATGGAGACATTTGTGAATCACTTGTCATGATTTTGGAATATGACATACCTACGAACTACAAAGGAAATAATGGTAAACTAAATTATGAAGAAATCCTAGAAGCAAAATTCCCTTGAGATTAGAAAGCAATTAGTTGCTGAATCTCACAAGTAAAAGGAGTTACTTGGATTTTTCCCAAATGACTGCAAAGCCATTGTAGGAAAAAGGGGGTAAATGAAAAAAGCACAATTTGTCAAGTATTGGACAAATTCAGATGAATTTGATTCATGTGTGCTAAATGTCTAGTGGATTTAAAACTAGTAAAGTACTAGTATCTCATAATAAATCTCCAATTTTGATGTTTAGTCAAAGGATTTTGAAGTTATTCAAAACAGTAAGGAGATATGCAATTTGCATAAAATTGAGTGGGAGCTATGAAAGTCTTCCTTAAACAATATGTGATTGACATATTTTTAAGTGGGAGCAACATAAGACTCAAACCCAAATATGTTAGCAACATAGTTTGAGTGGGAGCTTATAGGAGTAATTATTAAGTAAGTTAAGGATGAAAGCGCAAATACTTATAAATAATGATTTATATGTAGAAGTTGATAATAATTGTATTATGATATTATGTAGTATTCCTTAAAGGATTCTGAAAGCTGTTTCAGAATAGAAGTTAATTGAGGAACCAGTCCTTAATAACTCAAATTAGGAATAGTATTAAGTTGAACATCAATGGTTGAAAGAAAGAATAGGATGATCATCATCCACTATGTTAAGACATAGGTTCTGTCTTAGTAAACCATGATGATAACTTAGCATAATATGTGATCCAATAAGAAACATTTAAAAGTGATTAAGTTCGAATCACAGAACGTTGAGCTAAGTTTGTCCGCAGTGTCTATTAGAGAACTGTGAACATATTGTCCAAATCCATAAAGGATAACATATCTTAAAAGCATAAAGAGTTATGTTATAAGGGAATATGTTGGAAACTCCTATAGATACCAATTAAAGTCAAATAGGAAGCGAGGTGAACAAAACATCGAAAGTTGCACGGAGTGCACTAGTGTTTCGATGAATACATTTATAATAATAGATAAGGGTACCATCTAAAGTGTTGTATAATGTTATGGCAGGGCTAATTCGCTTTTAACATAGAATGATGTGTCCCAGGGCACAGTGCCCATGAGAAAGCCCTCGAGGTTGTCTAACGTCACTGTAGGCTCCTGGAATCAGGCCTCGTTCTGCTGCCATAGAGACGATACATACACATAGATGCTATCATGTGATGATAAAGTATTAATGTCAATCAAGGCGACATTAGTAAGTTGCAAAGGATCTGGGACTGTAAAGTAAAGAACCAAGGTTAAACCTCTTCCATGAAAAAGCATGTTCAGGGTACCGGATATATGGAACCAATAATTAAAAACAAATGCAGCTAGAGTATTTGTACTCTAGTGCAAGTGGGATACTGTTGGAAATATGCCCTAGAGACAAATAGTAGTAAGGACTATTATCATATTTCATATAGTTTATGATTAAGTTTTATATCATGCTATAACTGTATTGAGTGAAAACATCAATACACGTATGATATACAAATAAACCAGGGGTTCCCAATGAAACTCTAGTCACTGGTTCATTGGTCAACAGATGATCATGTTTCCTGATCATGTGGCATTTATGCCAGTTGGAAATGAGGTCATCTCATTCTGAGAATGAGATGATGAACCAATACCCAACCTAAACATCGTGATTCGATCATGTCATCAAGTTCAAGTTACGATGATTAGAAAAGGACCCTCGTAGACTATTCCTTAGACCGTGAGACTATATCAATCACTGTCTCCTGAGAGTGCTTAGATAGCATCAAACGCCATCTGGTAAAACGGTGGTTATAAAGGTGTGTTCAGGTATTCGGAGGAAACCGTAGAGGCAATATATGTCAAGAGCGGGATTTGTCCGTCCATGTGACGGGAAGATACTCAAGGGCCCACTCGGAGAAGTTATATCCAATAGCTACGCAGCGTGTGATTTGATCACGGGGATATCACTTGTCGAAACGAGTCAAGTAGCATTGATCAGTAACGAGATTGAACACGACATGGTGATGTCATTGATCAGATCTCGGGCAATGCAAGTATCGAGAGACAAAGGGAATAAGACACGACTGTCCCGGTTCAAACAACGAAAGATCTTCATGGAACGCACAGGGGTCACATGGCCATCCAGGTCCCTCTGTTGATCATTGGTGCGGGAGTGTCCCGACCATGTCTGGAGTGTTCCCGAACCGTGGGGTATCACGCGTAAGGGCTTGATGATGCTTAGAGAGTGTTTATAGGATCGGTAGAATCGCCGAAGAAAAGAAGGGAGAAAACCGGAAGGGTTTCGGTAAGTCCGGAGGATGTCCGGAGTGGAGGTGGAAGGTGTTCCATAGCCACAGAGATTAAATAATATGTGAATGAATGTTAAATGTTGATTTAATCATTTAGTCATAATTATTTAATAAAGAGAAAATCAACTAAAGGTCAAAAAGGCTTAATGGGCCAATTTCCGGAGGGAGAGGGCCCATTTGTTGGAGATATGCGCAAGAGGCAATAATAAAAGTGGTTATTATTATATCTTTGTGTTTATGATGAATGTTTACATCCCATGCTATAATTGTATTATAAGGAAACACTAATACATGTGTGTTTTGTAAACGTAAAAGAGTCCCTAGTAAGCCTCTTGTTGAACTAGTTTGTTGATCAATAGATGATCATGGTTTCCTGATCATGGACATTGAATGTCATTGATAACAAGGTTATATCATTAGGAGAATGATGTGATGGACACACACCCATAGTAAGTGTAGCATAAGATCAAGTCATTAAGTTCGTATTGCTACAAGCTTTCAAATGCATGGTAACCTAATCCTTCGACCATGAGGTTATGTTAATCACCATCACCGGATGGGTGCTTTGATGACATCAAACACCGCTTCGTAACTGGGTGGTTATAAAGGTGTCATTGGGTATTCTAAAAGTATGTGTTGAAGTGCATGGACCAAGATTGGGATTTGTCCATCCATATGACAGATAGATATGCTCTGGGCCCTCTCGGTGGAATGTCATCTAGTTAGCTTGCAAGCATGTGACTAGGTCACAAGGGATGACATATCATGGAACGAGTAAAGAGTACTTATCAGTAACGAGGTAGAACTAGGTATGGAGATACCAACGATCAAACCTCGGATAAGTAGAGTATCGCGTGACAAAGGGAATTGGTTTTCGTATGTTAATGGTTCTATCGATCACGAAGTCATCGTTGAGTATGTGGGAGTCGTTATGGATCTCCAAATCCCGCTGATGGTTATTGATCGGAGAGGTGTCTCCATCATGTCTGCATATTCACGAACCGTAGGGTGACACACTTAAGGTTCGATGCTGTTTATGTAGATATGGAATGTGCGTTGGAGACCTAATGTTGTTCGGAGTCTCGGATTAGATCTAGGACATCACGAGGAGATCCGGAATTGTCCGGAGAATGAGATTCATATAATGGAGATCATTTTCTAGGTTCGAAAATGTTCTGGAGTGTTTATATGGGGGTTCTAGAAGGTTTCGGAATGTTCTGGAAAGTTCCAGAAGATTTCGTGGACTTTACTTGAAAACCAAGAAAGGAAAAGGGGAGACTTGGGGGGACGGAAACTCCCTCCCCCCTCTCCCTTGTGCGCCGGCCCTAGGAGGTGGGCCTAGGGGTGGGAACCCTAGGCCGCACCCCTCCCTCTATATATAGAGGGGTGGAGGCGCCACCCTACCCCCGCTTGCCCCTCCACTCTTGCCCTAGCCGCCTCTCTCCTCCTCCTTCGCTCTGCTCAGGCTTAGGCGTAGCCCTGCAGAATTCTCTACTCCACCACCACCACCATGCCGTCGTGCTGCTGGGATTCCGTGGAGAGATCTACTACCTCACGTCATTGGAACAGGGAGAGGAAGGTCGCATCGACTCGCATGTGTGACCGATCTGAGCGGAAGCGCCGAGCGCGCCGGAAGGATCGTCTACTCGATCTTGAGATCGGCAAGTGATCGTTTACATCAACCACGAGATCCGATCTCGCACAAGGCTTTCGGATCTACAAGGGTTAGTACAGATCTATCTTGTTGCACATGTCTAATAGATTAGATCTTGGCTTTTATCTAGATTAGATCTGGGTTTTGTTCGTTCTTGCGGTAAATTTTTTTTGTTTTCCATGCTACGAACCCATCAGTGGTATCAGAGGCAGGTCTAGGCGTAGATCTGTTGCACGAGTAGAACACAATGGTTTTGTGGGCGTTGGTGCTCGTGCCGTATTTTGCTTTGTGTACTTTGCATCTTGCGGTATGGTGGGATGAAGCGGCTCGGGCTAACCTTACATGTCATCGCACATGGGACTTGCTCCACGCTTGGCGTGTAACTTGCTTTGCACAAGTGGCTTTGCGGGTGTCTGTCTCTCTCACCATAGTATAGATCCAATTTACACTTTGCACTTGATAGCACTTGTATCAACGTTGTGGTTCAGTTTCATAGGTAAGATCCGTTCTTATTCGAAAGCCCCAAACCACGTAAAACATGAAAAGAAAATTAGAGGCGTCTAACTTGTTTTTGCAGGGGTTTTGTGATGTGATATGGCCATCATGTGATTGTGATTATATTTGATGTATGCAATGATCCTTGTTGTAATATGGCAACCGGCAGGAGCCTAATGGTTGTCTTTAATTCTGTTAAGACATGCGTGTCTATTCATCTTGTAATAGCTTTATTCCAAGTAGTTGTAATAGTTGCTAGTGATGATGGACAACCATGAAGCGGCTTAATCGACCTTGACGCAATGCTGGTGATGATGGAGATCATGTCCGTGCTTTGGAGATGGAGATCAAAGGCATAAGAAGAAAGGGCCATATCATATCACACTAATTATGAATTGCATGTGATGTTAATCATTTATGCATCTTGTATTGCTTAGATCGCGACGGTAGCATTATAAGATGATCCCTTTCACTAAATATCAAGTAATAAAGTGTTCGTCCTTAGTTGGCACCATTGCTAAGACTCGTCGTTTCGAAGCATCTCGTGATGATCGGGTGTGATAGATTCTACGTGTGCATACGACGGGTGCAAGCCAGATTTGCACATGCGGAAACTAAGGTTAATCTTGACGAGCCTAGAATGTACAGACATGGTCTCGGAACACGGAATACCGAAAGGTAGAGCATTGAGTCATATAAATGATATGATGAACATGAAGATTGTTCGCCGATGAAACTACATCTTCTCTCGAGAAGATCGGACTTGGTGTAGTGGACTTGGTTCGTGTAATCACTAAGACAATGTGAGGGATGTTGTTTTGAGTGGGAGTTCACCTAGTTAATTAAGAATTAAAATTAAACTCAATTTATCATAAACTTAGTCTAAACTACTTGCAAATTTGTTGTAGATTATGGCGAACCTCTCCATCAATTTCAATGCGTTCCTAGAGAAAGAAAAGCTTAAGAACAATGGAAGCAACTTCACCGGGCTCGTGGACCAAGATTGTCCTCAGGGCTAGTCAGATGACCTATGTGCTCGAAGCACCGCTAGGTGACCCACCTGCAGAAGATGCCACCGATGACGTAAAGAATGTTTACGCCACTCGGAAAAATTACTACTCCACAGTTTAGTGTGCCATCCTGTATGGTTTAGAAATGGAGCTTCAGAAGCGCTTTGAGCACCACGACCCGTTTGAGATCATTAAGGAGCTCAGGCTGATTTTTGAGACTCACGCGGCCGTGGAGAGCTATGAGGCCTCCGAAAAGTTCTTTAACTGTAAGATGGAAGAGGGTAGCTCCGTTAGCGAGCACGTGCTCACCATGTATGGGCACGCAAACAAGCTCCAAGAGTTGGGGATAACGATTCCTAATGAGTTAGGGATTCACCGTGTCCTCCAATCACTGCCACCGAGTTATAAGAACTTTGTGATGAACTACAATATGCACTGCATGAACAAGACGTTGCCTGAACTATCGTCCATGCTGAAAACTGCTGAAGTGGAGATCAAGAAGGAGAACCAAGTGTTGATGGTCAATAAGACCACCAATTTCAAGAAACAGGGCAAGCCTAAGAATAAGGGCAACTTCAAGAAGGACGGCAAGAAAGCTGCCGCACCTGCTAAGAAGCCCAAGGCTAGTCCTAAGCCTGAAACTGAATGCTTCTACTACAAGGTGTCTTTGGTCACTAGAAGCGTAACTGCCCCAAGTACCCGGCAGATCTAAAGAACGGCAACATCAAGAAGAAAGGTATATTCGATATACATGTTATTGATGTGTATCTTACTAGTAATCGTAGTAGTGCCTGGGTATTTGATACTGGTTCGGTTGCTCATATTTGTAACTCGAAATAGGAGCTGCGAAATAAGCGAAGACTGGCGAGAGACGAGGTGACAATGCGCGTTGGAAATGGCTCCAAGGTTGATGTGATCGGCGTCGGCACGCTCCCTCTACATCTACCTTCGGGATTAGTTTTAAATTTGAATAATTGTAATTTGGTGCCTGCGTTAAGCATGAACATTATATCTGGATCTTGTTTATTGCGAGACGGTTACTCTTTTAAGTCCAAGAATAAAGGTTGTTTGATTTATATGAGTAATATCTTTTATGGTAATGCACCTGAGATGAATGGTTTATTCTTACTAAATCTCGATAGTAGTGATACACATGTTCACAACATAGATGCTAAACGAACAAAATTGAATGATAATTCTACATACATGTGGCACTGTCGTCTTGGTCATATTGGAGTGAAGCGTATGAAGAAACTCCATTCTGATGGACTTCTTGAATCACTTGAAAGATGCGAAGCATGTCTAATGGGAAAAATGACTAAGACTCCATTCTCTGGAATAATGGAGCGAGCTACAGACTTATTGGAAATAATACATACCGATGTGTGCAGTCCAATGAGTGTAGCATCGCGTGGTGGATATCATTATGTTCTCACTTTCACGGATGACTTAAGTAGATATGGGTATGTTTACTTTATGAAACTTAAGTCCGAAACTTTCGAGAAGTTTAAGGAATTTCAAAGTGAAGTGGAAAATCATCGTAACAAGAAGATTAAGTTTCTGCATTCCGACCGCGGAGGTGAATATCTAAGTTATGAGTTTGGCATGCATTTAAAGAAATGTGGAATACTTTCGCAGTTGACACCGCCGGGAACACCACAGCGTAATGGTGTGTCCGAACAGCGTAATCGAACTCTCTTAGATATGGTTCGGTCTATGATGTCTCTTACAGATTTACCGCTATCGTTTTGGGGCTATGCATTAGAGACAGCCGCATTCACTTTAAATAGGGCACCATCTAAATCTGTTGAAACGACACCGTACGAATTATGGTTTGGAAAGAAACCTAAGTTGTCGTTCCTTAAAGTTTGGGGTTGCGAAGCATATGTAAAGAAGTTACAACCTGATAAGCTTGAACCCAAAGCGGAGAAATGCGTCTTCATAGGATACCCTAAGAAACAATTGGGTATACCTTCTATCATAGATCCGAAGGCAAAGTTTTCGTTGCCAAGAATGGATCCTTTCTTGAGAAGGAGTTTCTCTCGAAGGAAGTGACTGGAAGGAAAGTAGAACTCGACGAGGTTATTGAACCTTCTCTCGGAGTTGAGAGTAGCACAACACCGGAAGATGTTTTTGTGCCGCCTGCACCAATTGAAGAGGAAGATAATGATGGTGATCATGAAACTTCGAACAAAGTTTCTGCTGAACCTGGCAGGTCAACGAGGGTTCGTACCACTCCTGATTAGTATGACCCCGCCTTGAACGTCATGTTGGTGGACAACACTGATGACCCTGCGACGTATGAAGAAGCTATGGTGATCCCAGATTCTGACAAATGGCTAGAAGCAATGAAATCCGAAATGGGATCCATGTACGAAAACCAAGTATGGACTTTGGTGGACTTACCGGATGGCCGTAAGGCTGTCGAGAACAAATGGATTTTCAAAAGAAAAAAGATGCTGATGGTAATGTTACCGTCTATAAAGCTCGACTTGTCGCGAAAGGGTTCTGACAAATTCAAGGAGTTGACTACGATGAGACATTCTCACCAGTAGCGAAGCTAAAGTCTGTGAGGATTTTGTTAGCAATTGCTGCATATTTCGATTATGAGATTTGGCAGATGGATGTCAAAATGACGTTCCTTAATGGAGACATTGAGGAAGAGTTGTATATGGTACAACCCAAGGGTTTTGTCGATCCTAAAGATGCTAACAAGGTATACAAACTTCAGCGCTCCATTTATGGACTGAAGCAAGCATCCCGGAGTTGGAATCAACGTTTTGATAAAGTAATCAAAAACTTTGGATTTATACAAACTTATGGAGAAGCTTGTATTTACAAGAAAGTGAGTGGGAGCTCTGTAGCATTCCTAGTACTATATGTAGATGACATATTGTTGATTGGGAATGATATAGAACTTCTTAATAGCGTCAAAGCCTATTTGAATAATAGTTTTTCAATGAAGGATCTTGGCGAAGCGGCATATATTCTAGGCATCAAGATTTATAGAGATAGATCAAGACGCCTAATAGCGCTTTCACAAAGTACACACTTGGACAAAGTTCTAAAGAAGTTTAGAATGGAAGAGAGCAAGAAAGGGTTCGTGCCCATGTTGTCAGGTAAGACCTTGAGTAAGACTCAAAGTCCAGCTACGGCAGAAGATAGAGAGAAGATGAATAATATTCCCTATGCCTCGGCCATAGGTTCTATCATGTATGCCATGCTATGTACAAGACCAGATATAGCACATGTTGTTAGTTTGACCAGCAGATATCAAATTGACCCTGGAATGGAGCACTGGACATCGGTCAAAAATATCCTAAAGTACCTAAATAGGACTAAGGATATTGTTCTTTCTTATGGAGGTGATGAACAGCTTGTTGTAAACAGTTACACTGATGCTAGTTGGAACACCGATCCAGATGACTCGAAGTCAAAGTCTGGATACGTATTTATTTTGAATGGTCTTTGAAGTGAGGAGTGCCAAGCAAAGCGTTGTGGCGAAATCTTCAACTGAATCAAAATACATAGCTACTTCGGAGGCTGCACAAGAAGCCATATGGATGAAGGAGTTCATTACTGAACTTGGCGTGGTTCCTAGTGCGTTGGACCCGATGGCCATCTACTGTGACAACACAGGTGCCATAGCTAATGCACAGGAGCCAAGGTCACATAGCAAGCTGAAGCACATCAAGCTACGTTTCCATGCTATTCGTGAGTATGTCCAAGATGGTGACATAAAGATTTACAAAGTACACACTGATCTGAATGTGGCAGATCCATTGACTAAACCTCTTCCTAGAGCAAAGCATGACCAACACCAGAACGCCATGGGTGTTAGGTATATTACCATGTAATCTAGATTATTGACTCTAGTGCAAGTGGGAGACTGTTGGAGATATGCCCAAGAGGCAATAATAAAAGTGGTTATTATTATATCTTTGTGTTTATGATGAATGTTTACATCCCATGCTATAATTGTATTATAAGGAAACACTAATACATGTGTGTTTTGTAAACGTAAAAGAGTCCCTAGTAAGCCTCTTGTTGATCAATAGATGATCATGGTTTCCTGATCATGGACATTGGATGTCATTGATAACAAGGTTATATCATTAGGAGAATGATGTGATGGACACACACCCATAGTAAGTGTAGCATAAGATCAAGTCATTAAGTTCGTATTGCTACAAGCTTTCAAATGCATGGTAACCTAATCCTTCGACCATGAGGTTATGTTAATCACCATCACCGGATGGGTGCTTTGATGACATCAAACACTGCTTCGTAACTGGGTGGTTATAAAGGTGTCATTGGGTATTCTAAAAGTATGTGTTGAAGCGCATGGACCAAGATTGGGATTTGTCTATCCATATGACGGATAGATATGCTCTGGGCCCTCTCAGTGGAATGTCATCTAGTTAGCTTGCAAGCATGTGACTAGGTCACAAGGGATGACATATCATGGAACGAGTAAAGAGTACTTATCAGTAACAAGGTAGAACTAGGTATGGAGATACCAACGATCAAACCTCGGATAAGTAGAGTATTGCGTGACAAAGGGAATTGGTTTTCGTATGTTAATGGTTCTATCGATCACGAAGTCATCGTTGAGTATGTGGGAGTCGTTATGGATCTCCAGATCCTGCTGATGGTTATTGATCGGAGAGGTGTCTCCATCATGTCTGCATATTCACGAACCGTAGGGTGACACACTTAAGGTTCGATGCTGTTTAGGTAGATATGGAATGTGCGTTGGAGACCGAATGTTGTTCGGAGTCTCGGATTGGATCTGGGACATCACGAGGAGATCCGGAATTGTTCGGAGAATGAGATTCATATAATGGAGATCATTTTCTAGGTTCTAAAATGTTCTGGAGTGTTTATATGGGGGTTCTAGAAGGTTTCGGAATGTTCCGGAAAGTTCCAGAAGATTCCATGGACTTTACTTGAAAACCAAGAAAGGAAAAGGGGAGACTTGGGGGGAAGGAAACTCCCTCCCCCTCTCCCTTGTCTTGACCCTAGGAGGTGGGCCTAGGGGTGGGAACCCTAGGCCACCCTCCTCTATATATAGAGGGTGGGCGCCACCCTACCCCGCCCCTCCACTCTTGCCCTAGCCGCCTCTCTCCTCCTCCTTCATCTTCTCTCCACCACCACCACCACGCCGTCTTCTTTGGGATTCCGTGGAGATCTACTACCTCCGCTTTGGAATAGGGAGAGGAAGGTCATCGACTCACGCGCAGGACCGATCGTGAGCATACTGGAAGGATCGTCTACTCGATCTTGAGATCGGCAAGTGATCGTCTACATCAACCACGAGATCCGACCTCGCACAAGGCTTTCAGATCTACAAGGGTTAGTACAGATCTATCTCGTTGCACATGTCTAATAGATTAGATCTTGGCTTTTATCTAGATTAGATCTGGGTTTTGTTCGTTCTTGCGGTAGAATTTTTTTGTTTTCCATGCTACGAACCCATCACCATTAGGGGAAAGGAGAGAGGGAGAGGGGCCAAAGGGGAGGCCGGCTGGGCCTAGCCCCCCGTGGGGCCCACTAGGGGATGGCCGACGGCCACCCCACCCCCTCCTCTCCTTTAGTCCCACCCCGGGACTTTAGGGGAGGTAGTACCTCCCCTCCCCCTATATAAAGTGGGGTATTTGGCCTAGAAAAATACACCAATAATCAATAAAGGTCTCCCCACTTTTGGGAGGACCTCTAATTGATATTTTCTCTCTCCCCCTCTCTCTCTCTCGTGACTGTGGTCCCAAGTCCGGATCAATGAGCGAGACATCTTCTCACCACGGAGCTACTGTCAGCACTGGATTCAGATCCGGAGCTCTACTTCCACAACCGCCATCGATCGGGAGCGGGAGTCATCGTCAGGCACCAGACGTGTGTAACTCCCCGCGAGGTGTCGCACTTGAGGCACTCAAGTCGTTGGAGCCAGAAGGAGCGCAAGGACTTCATCACGACCTTGAGGCCGGCTTCGACTCGTCTAGATCAACCACGCTCTCCTGAGCATTGACAACGCTTTTCGGTCTTCAAGGGTAAGTTCGCGAAAAGCCCCTCCCGTTACTATATTACTAATAGATAGGTCCTGGCAGCTTCAGGGGTTCAGGGGCGTAGAGTAAAATTTATTGTTTTTATGCGTGGAACCCCTACATGCACATTGTAACATAGTTGAACTTGATAAAGAGACTTCCGTATTGGTTGAAGGTAAAACAAAGGTAAAAGATATGGGTAAGCCTATTCTTTCTTGCATATTTAAGAAAACCTCGCATTATGGTTTATGCGATCTTGGCACCGAAGTTAATGTTATACCTTATGATTTTTATTTAGAAATAAAAGAAGAAATAGAACCGGCTATAATTGAAAATAGTGATATGACAATCATGTTAGCCAATAAAACTCTTAGAATTCCAATGGTAGTAGTTGAAGATGCAACCGTCACAATTGGCAATAAAAACTTTCCTATCGATTTTGTAGTTGTTGATATGCCAGCTGACACTCTTTGCCCAATTATATTTGAAAGAAACTTTTTGAGTGATGTAGGTGCCAAAGTTGATTTCAAAAAGGAGATTGTGTCTCTTAAGCTTGGGGAAGTGGAAAAAGAATTCTACTTTTTCTAATTTAAAGACAGACCTCTACAAATACAAGAAGAAGAGAAAGATAAAACTATTGAGGAAATGGCAGATATCTTCTTTAGTGATCAAGCAGAAGAAATAAATGAAGACTCAAATTATGAAGAAATGGTTATGGAGGACAAGTCCCTAGAAGAACTAGAAGATGAATTTGATTCACTTTCTATTATAGGGCCTCCAACTAATGAGGCTTTCGAAGAGCTAGAAAAGAGAGGGGACGAGGAATTACCACCCCCAGAATTGAAACTCTACCAGATAATCTTAAATATAGATTTTTAGATGATACAAATAAATTTCCTATTATTATTAGTGCTAAACTTTCAGGAGATAAAGAAAAAGAACTCATGAAAATACTTAAGGAGCATCGCAAGGCCTTTGAGTACTCAATGGATGATTTGAATGACATTAGTCCCATGATAATCGTCCATCGAATATTCATAGAGGAAGGTGCTAAACCAGTTGTGGAATTTAATAGACGACTGAAGCCCGAAATGAAGAAAGTGGTAAGAAAAGAAATAGTACGCCTACTGAACACATGTATAATCTATCCTATAGAATAAAGTGGATGGGTAAGTCCTGTTCATTGTGTTCCTAAGAAAGACGGTTTTACTGTTATTCCTAAGAGCACGTACAACACCGACTCTTAGAGCGGACGCTAGTCGATATTTCCTGGCCGTATCTGTCAATACCGGACCGATCTCCAGATTTTTCCAAGCATCGACGAAACAACAAGCGACAATCGTTTAACTTTTCCCCCCGCACGATCCTGGAACAATAAGCGGTGGGCGCTAGCCTCAGGCGCTTGCAAAAAACAGTTGGAGAGTCGTACGTCAACAGTTTTAACCGAATCTAGCTTAATTCCAGGGATTTCCAGCTCAATATAGACATATTCTATCTCCAAAAAGAAACTTGCAGATTTTTCTCGCGTGATTGGAATCACGACGAGTCACGTACACATACAAAATAATTAGCACATAAAAATAACTAAGTCAGTTACATAATCATAAATAGCTGCGATAGAAACGGATTGCTATAATTAAAACCTATCTACAAAACTAATCTAGAAAAGGTCAAGACGAGCATAGATATGATCGTTAGGTCAAGATATGCATAGATATGCTCAACCAGCACTGAGAGATCTCAGATGACTAGAATTTTTCTTAGACCTGAAACCATGCACATGAGTTAAAAATATAAATAAATCGTGAAAATGTCACAACCATTCGTTCACTCATAGGTTTGTTGTTAGTTACTAAATCTTGCATGCACTCAAGCAATATATATATTCATGCTCGTAGCTTCTATTCCCTACAACTCTCACAAAAACTTCTACTTCTACACACATCCCAAAAGTTTTCCTAGCCTACACACCACATTCTTCCTAGATGAATCCTTTCGATGATGGATGGTACACTTCCCAAAATTCACAGTACAATCCGGAGATGTATCCACCTCCAGATAATCCCATACAATTTTCTTCCCAGTCATTCGATTCGGCTAGTTACGGTGACTCATAGAGCATGCAACACAATGCTATCGATGGCCAAGGCGAGGAAGATGGTGACAATGAGATTGAAGAGCAAAACCGAGGTCGATGGCTTGCTTGGACCGAAGAAGACAATATTCATCTGGTTAGTAGCCTTACGATTTTTTTTATATTTCATGTTTTCTTTTATGAAACTATAGTAGGAATATAATCTTTTTTCATCGCAGATTAGCACATGGTTGAATAACTCTATCGATTCCGTCGATGGAAACAACAAAAAAGGAGAATTCTACTGGAAGGACATCGCGGCGGACTACACTAACAATAGTCCGTCCGATCGAAGGAGGAGCGGCAAAAACTGCAAAGACCATCGACAAATAATGAACCAAAAAGTTATTGCCTTTCATGATGTTTACTGCAGGCTCAGAGATGCATATGCCAGCGGGCGGAGCGACTTGCAGCTTGTGCAAAAAGACAAAACAAAACTTCACACTTCTGTATTGGTGGGATAAGGTTAAAGTTCATCACAAATGGAGTAGACAAGGAGAAGAGGGAAAGGACAAAGAGGATGGAACCGCACAAGATCATATGGCTAAAGAAAAACTTCCGATAGGACAAAAAGCTACAAAGGCCAAAAGGAAAGGTAAAACCGATGATGAGTATCCAACACTTTCTCATGATGATATCCAATTATATCATGATACATAATTACTGAAAGCATCATCCCAAGAAAATATGGCCGAGGTCAAGCTCCAACTCTCAAAAAGAAAAGAGAGAATGAAAATGTCCAACACATAAAAGGAAGTACTTATGGTGGACACTTCTCGCATGGACGACTTCCAAAAGATGGAAAACCGTAGAGCACTAAAATATTTTAGTGACATACGTTTTGGAGAAAGCGATAGTAGCGAATAATATGTATTTCTGAAGAGAGCATTTTCATAGTATTTTTTTTACAATAAATGGTATTATTATACCTATTTAGCATTTTGAAATAAATAGGTAATACGAGATTTTGTATTGAATGATAGAAGTTTTAAATATTGCATCATGTTGTGTCCAGATAGGACCTGTATTATCACGTGTCCTATAGTCCTATGTCAACAATAATATATAGTTTGTGTCCATATAGGACCTGTACTTGCACGTGTCCTATGTCAACAATAATATAATGTCATGTTTTTTACATGAGTTGTTAGATTAGATTTCCTGTGTTAACAATAATAAGGTCACGGCTGTTTACATGGGTTGTTAGATTAGTTGAAGTCATAACCACCTATACAGATCGATTCTCAGCCTCGAGTGCGTGTACCTGTCTACTGATGATTGGTTCACGGGGAGGCTAAGCTGGTACCTCGTGCTCCTCATTTGATCGGCTTGATGTCCCAATCTTTTGGCTCGGCATCTTTTGCCTCAGACTTGGACAACTCAAGCGATGACACAGGTATCATCTTCCCAGATGAAGACGGGTTTGATCAGCGTTTTGCTGCCGCAATGGATTCTCAAATTGAAGATCAAATTTATGGTACTGGACGTTGCCATCGGATCCGCCGGCGCGGCGGCGCAGCGGAAAGAGGCAACACATCAATAGAAATCGTGAGGCAGGCAATGAACTTCTCGTGAGGGACTACTTTTCCAGTAACCCGACATACACCGACGCTCAGCTCCGTTGCCGATTTCGGATGCGGAGGCATGTATTTAGATGTATCGTAGAAGCTCTTGGAGAATGGCATGTTTTTTCAGCAAAGCAGAGATGCCGTCAACAGGAAAGGATTCTCACCTTTGCAGAAGTGTATTGTTGTCTTGCGTATGTTGGCATATGTATCCTCAGCCGATTCAATAGATGACAGTCTCAGGATTGGAGTTACCACTTCAATAAAATGCCTGATGAAGTTCATCAAAGGTGTGAACCTCTTGTTTGGCACAGAATACATTCGTCGCCCTAGAGAAGCAGACATTGATCCGCTGCTTCAGGTTAATCAAGCTCGAGGTTTTCCGAGCATGTTGGGAAGCCTTGACTACATGCACTAGGAATGGAAAAATTGTCCAACTGCACTCAAGGGGCAATTCATACATGGTGATCAAGGAGTCTCTACGATAATGCTTGAAGCCGTGGCATCTCAAGACTTATGGATATGACATGCATTTTTTGGAACTGCTGGATCGAACAACGACCTAAATGTGCTTAATCAGTCCACTTTGTTCACCAACATCTTGCAAGGCCGAGCTCCTCCAGTTCAATTTTCAGTTTCTGGAAGACAATACAACATGGGGTATTATTTGGTGGATGGAATATACCCTGAATGGGCTGCATTTATGAAAACAATTCCACTCCCTCAAAATGACAAGGACAAAGTATTTGCACGATGCCAGGAGGCAGCGCGAAAAGATGTGGAGCGAGCTTTTGGAGTTTTACAAGCACGATTTGCTATTTTGCGTGGTCCGGCGTGACTATGGGACCGGAAAACTCTTAGTAGGATAATATATGCATGCATCATAATTCATAACATGATAGTTGAAGATGAGAGAGATACATATAGTGTACGATATGACTTCAATATGTACGACCAAGGAGATAAACCAGTACCACCTGTAGTACCAGAACATGGACCGCTTGATGGATTCGCCAATCTACTTGCAAGGAATGATGAAATTCGTGACATAAGAAAGCACAAACAGTTGAAGAAAGACTTAGTTGAGCATATATGGCAATGGTTTATAGATGCACAAGAGAGCGATTAGATATAGAGCTTTATTTACAATAGCTCCTAATAATGTTATTTGGCTTAACTTTCATTCAAATAAGGTCTTTTGTAATTTAGCGGATGCATGTTCCTCTCATTTATTGGTTGTTTCATGTAATAAATTATGGAGTATGAAGTGTGGAATTATTACTCATTCCGCACAGATGGTTACCTCTATGCTAAATATCTTCGGTTCTTTTGTGTAGCTTGTTGCAAACATATTCATTTGTATTGAAAATTTTATGATTACTATGTTCCTCTCTTTTGACATAAGTTCCCATGTTATGTAACTACAAGTTCTCCCAACTGAGCGAACAACCAATGCTCAGATTAGTAGCATAGATGCTTGAGTTACGTCAGCTAAAAAGTTGTAGCAAAAAGCAGAGACCTGTACCAAACAGGATCACTCTTATAAACTAGCAAGAACTTCTACAATTACTCCAAGGATCATTCACAATTGCATTCTCTAGTTAATCTGATCTATAGAGCTTGTAATCTTACATTCAGAACTCGTAAATCAATTAGGAGAAAACACCATCAATCCCAAAAACTCCCAAATCGAAGTGACAATAGCTTCACTGAAATTCGAGACAATTGGAGCCTAACTCCCAAGACACATGGGTCAGATTTGCACAAGAGGGACATGAGCATACCTGTTGGGAGGAGGGGCGGAGGGCAGACACGCATCTGACGGCCAAGATGAGTAAGCTCACGGCAGCAGAGGCGACGTCACTGCTGGAGCTGGACTCTGCAATCCAGTCCTGGACCAGAAGCTATCCTACCTGACAGCTATCGCCCGCTGGCCGACCAGGTCCGCTGTGGCCTCTCCAATGAGTTGTTGCCGATGATGTGGCTCTCGGATTTGACAAAATCGAGAAAGATGGCATTGAGTGAGTTCGAGATCAACCGGCTGAAGCTACTGCAATGGAGATGAGAACGGGATAGTGAGATTTTTTGTCGGTGGAAGACGGCGATGACAGCGGAAGCGGTGGCCGGTAGGGATCCATGGGAGGGGCATAGTGTGTTTTGGCTAGAGGTCAAGGGAGCTTCACGGGAGTGAACTGGGGGCCGATTTGGATCAGGTAGCTCTGTCTGTCGGTGCCACAAACATCCAACACAAGCGCCTGGCATTGGAGAAAGAAATATGCAAGCGTTCGTTTTTGTTTTTTCTCAGACTAGCGACCGAGTTAAGCGTTCTACATTGCCAGACCCGACGCTTAACTAACGATAGGCTTTCTATGTATTTATTTTGGCTTGATGTACTGACTGGACAAGCGTCTACCATTAAACATGTCCTAATGAAAACCATGAATTGATACCTACTAGAACTATTGTTGGACATAGGATGTGTATAGATTTCAGGAAATTGAATAAAGAAACTAGGAAAGATAACTATCCTTTACCGTTCATAGATCAAACTTTAGAGAGGTTAGAAAACCACACTCATTTTTGCTACTTGGACGGATACTCTGGTTTTTCTCAAATAGCTGTTCATCCTGATGACCAAGTTAAAACAATTTTCATTAGTCCTTATGGTTTACATGCTTACCATCGTATGCCTTTTGGTTTATGTAATGCTCTAGCTACTTTTCAAAGATGCATGACTGCTATTTTGCAGATTTTATAGAACTGATAATGGAAGTATTTATAGATGACTTTTCTGTATATGGAACTTCGTTTACTAGTTGCTTGGTGCGGTGACCCAACATACCACTACATGATGTAGTACACTATAGTCGTTGACATAACACCAATGAAACACCGTTCACTAGTATTACATCCCTCAGAGTGGTACAATGTAAACACAAAGAGTCCAAGACATGACTATAGATTACAACTCGACTCTTTACAAAAGATCTAGAGAACACTCTAGGTTAAAGAGAGAGAAAGAAGCTTCTTAGAAAGAAGAAACAAAAATAATAACTCCGAACTATCTGGCTAAAAGACTAGCATCTAAACTATCTAGCTTGCAATTTCTACTAATGCAATGCTCTACAGAAGTAGGTTTTATGGCTAGAGTATCTACTCCTATCTAATCAAGATCTTTGTCTTCACTTCGGTTGATGTATATGTTGACTTCATTGACTTTATTGGAGAACATGAGTTGTCGATGATGGTTTCTTGACAGAAAGTGATGTTGACATCGTCTTCAACAGCTTAAAACCTAGCAAGGGTTAAGAAGGTACGGTTGAGTATGAGCGTACTCAACAAGTTCACTAAAAAGGAGTGTATGATGCATTATCTCTACAGCCACAGACCAAAGGTCGTAGGCAATGCAGGTTTTCGTAAACATTTTTTCAAAGGTTGCTTTTATTCTGAAAACTATGTACGACAGCCTTCACAGGTTGACCAGAACCTTCATGGGGTTCCTTTCCTCCCGCGTTCGTAGCTCCTTCCTGGAACAGGGAGTAACATGTCACAATTCTTACACTCTACAGAGGTGCGTTACTTTATCCATGAGAGACCAACTCCTTGTTGCACAACCGGGCAGCTTATTCCCGTCCACAATTCCTTGATGTGGGGTCCAGTAGCTGATCCAAGCCAATCGCTGCCCCCTTCGCGATCCCACATGTCCCCTTGGTGTACGCCATGCCTAGTACAGACCGTTAGATGCTAGAACTATCGTGGGACATTGAGGGCTCCCACCCATATGTTGCATATCCTCTACGAATTACCAATAAATGCATGCTACGAGGATAACAGCCACGACCTGGCCATCCGGATACATGCGAGAGGAAGAAGATACAGCTGACTTCTCCGTCCCATTCCAAATCTCATGCTTTAACGCGTAATATACAGTGCTAGAATCACTGTCGGCATTGGTTGTTAAGTCCTAGATATTATATTCCTTTACCACTAGAACTGTATCAATAGATTATTACCATTTGGTAAATAATCCATAATCATATTATTATGAAAATAGTGTTTTCTGACCTTTTTGAAATGCAGGTGATGACAACATTTGAGTTACAAGCATTTGATAGAAAATAATCAAAGGACATGAGCAAGTGTGAACTTGCCTTTTGTGATGGCAAGATTATGCACTCACGATCTTCAAGACAATAGAAGATCCAAATTCTATAAACAACCTCATTGGTCCGGTAAGGACTAATGTTTAAAGAAGCAAGAAGCAGTTATGCATAAGTAATGTAATGCAGTTTGGAAAACCCCAAAGTAATACCCCAATATGGTGAATGAGTTAAAGTTAGGTGATTTCTTTAAGATTTAGTTTGTCTATAAGTTTACTTTACAAGCCAATATACATATATAGGGAACTTAAGACTAACATGTATGATATAAAGTAAATATAACAACACATGCTTAGAGTTATTTGATATTATGTATCTATTATAGAAGTCCATGTTTTAGGGTTATAAGAGATGAAGAACTTATTATGAGATTGTTGTTTGAAGTGGCAAAACGAATAACTTTTGAAGAAAAAGTTTCTTTGATAAGGTTTAACCAATCTTTATGGTTAATAGAATGTGATCGATGTCATTTGTGTTTGTTCGATAAGTTTGGATTTGAGATGCCTTATGACTTAATTTGGAACAGACAAAAGTTAACTATAAAAACATAATTAGATCTAAGGTGTGATGTGTTTAAAAGTATTAATAAACTTTAAATCTTGCAATAAGCATGTTTGAAGGTATAGGATCATTCACTTTCATCTTAAGTGAATGATGAGTTTAAATGTGATTTCTTATTATGAATATAGTTTATCTTATTAAGGAAAGTAAATTTAGATGATTTGAATAATCTGTTAGAGCTAGAATCATGTTTAAGAATAGTTAAGAGATAAATATCATTCATTTTTATGATGCTCAAAATTTACTTAAAATTGTTGGTTTAGTTTGGATTTATGATTTTAAAAGAGTTTTATATGGTTAATAAGTTACTTTTAAGTATTATTATAGACTCAAGCTATGGTTTTTTGGAAGTAGTATTTAAATGTACAAAATTTATGGTTTTATATAAAACTATGATTATTTCTTATTTAAGAAATGTTTTTCAAGAATTTACCAAATAGATAATAAGGATTTATTACTTAAAAATCTTAAAATATGTTGGAATAATATAACTAGTAATTTTCTAGTAAAACATACTTACTTAAGATCTTAGAAGTGAATTTTATTTAATTTTAGGTGGTATCCTTATTTTTCTAAAATTCCACAAAATATTATATATCTTAAACATTTTCTTCAAGTTTTATTTGTAAACAATTAAGTTAGTATTTTTATAAAATAGTTGATTTATTTTCATATGTAAAAATGATTTTTATTCATTTTTAGGACTTTTCCTTAATTTATGAGATTTTATTAAGGATTTAAGGGTGTTAATATTTATTCACATTTTACTTAGCTTAAATAAGTAAAGTTGTATTTTTCTTAGGCATATATCATTTTTGTGATCATTTTGATATATGATATATATTTTTAGGATTTTTCTATATTTTCTAAGGCTAAAACAATCTTAGGGGTATTTTGGTAATTTTACATTTGGTTTATTTTTTCTTTTTCAATATTTATTTTTCTCTTTCCTATAAAACTACTTTGATCCGTAGGCTGGTTAAGCCCACCATGGCCCAGTTGGGCCTGGGGTCAAACCCCAGCCCAACCCCTCTCCTCTCGCATGCGCCATCATCACACTCGTTCCTTCTAATCGAGAAGCGCCATCGCCTCTGCATCTTGCTAAGCGCTGATCCGACCATCACCGGCCGACATCCGCCCTCGTGCTCTGCTTGCGAGGCTTCGCCTCCTTCTCCTCTATCCTCTCCCTACCGTATCAACGCTACTCCGCCTCGGGCGCATACCCATGGCTAACCCTAACTGTGTTATTCGCCTTGGTCGCCGGCGTGCCACCGCTGCATCCGGCCGCCGCCAGCTATTTCCGGCATCACCGAGAACCAGCCCAACCTCTCCACCTTCTGTGGTGCCTCCCCGCCCTCACCATCATGTGAATGGTTAACCCTAGTTGTGAGGGTCGGTGGAGTCGCCGACACGATTCCGAGTCATCGCGGCTACGGCTGCTTCCCGCTCGCTGCCTATGTTCCCGCGCCTCTGGCTTGTTCTGGACGATGACAACAACCTCTATTGTTGCCTTCCCCATGGTGAAGTGGTACTGCAGCTGTTGTTGCGGCCTACTCCCCTCCCTGACGCAGGAGGGAAGGTGCTACGGCGCAACCCCGACACGGTTAGTTTGTTGCCTATGAACCTTGCCAAGGTGGTGGTTAATGATATTACTGCTGGAACTACTTCTTCCTTCGATACCGGTGAGATGGTAGTGTCTGCAACCCCGGTGTTGGTCTTTTCTGCTAATTCATCTATCTTGCTCCCAGTATTGACTCTTGCATCAACCTCTACTCCAGACCAGGTAATTCTTTTGTGACCGACCTTCGAGTCGATGTACTCTGTTGGTTGAAAACTATGAGAATGGTGATATTTTAATTGTGAGCTCTAGGTTATAAACATGTACAAACGCCTTAATTTCTTACTTTCTTATTCTTCCTTTACCTGAGATTTGGTTCCTCCTGATACGTCCAAAACGTATCTACTTTCCCGAACACTTTTGCTATTGTTTTTCATCTAAACTTGTGTGATTTGGATACAACTAACACGGACTGGTGCTGTTTTCAGCAAAATTACCTTGGTGTCTAGTTTTTGTGCAGAAAATCAACTATCAGAAAAAATCCCAGAAAATATGCCAAAAATCCTATTTTACCAGAGGACTCACGTAGCCAGAAGACGAGACGGAGAAGGGCCATGAGGGGCCCGCACCACCTGGCCGCGTGGGCCAAGCCAGGCCGCGCTTGGGGGTGGTGTGGCTGCCTCGATCACCCCCTCAGCCTCCCTCTTCGCCTATAAGTTGCCTCTTGACCTAAAAACCAAGGGGGTTCGACGTTTTTCTAGAAAGAGTTCCGCTACGCCGCCACCACCAGATTCCATGATTGAATGAACTCCGTTCGCACCTGCCAGACGGGAATTGGAGGAGATCATCGCCATCATCATCACCATCGCTTCTCCATCGACCATCCATGTTTCCCCCATCTATGAGTGAGTAATCCTCCGCTGTAGGCTATGGGGATGGTAGGGATTGGATGAGATCGTTCATGTAATGGCATCAGATTGTTAGGGCATGGTGCCTAGTATCTATCATTAGTGCTTTTTGACTTTGTTGCAACTTGTTATGCTTAATGCTTGTCACTAGGGCCCGAGTGCCATGATTTCAGATCTGAACATGTTATTGATTCATTATGATAGGATTGTTTATGGTCTTACCTGCAAGTTGTATACACATATTGTTGTCCGGAACCAAAGGCCCCGAAGTGACAACAATTGGGATAACCGGATGCAATGGCTTTGATGTGAGGATCACATGTGTTCACGGAGTGTTAATGCTTTGCTCCGGTGCTCTATTAAAAGGAGCACCTTAATTGCCAATAGTTCCCATGAGGCCTCATTGCAAACGGGTTGGCAGGACAAAAGATGTTGTGCAAGTTCTCATTGCAAGCACGTATGACTATATATAAAACACATGCCTATGATTATTTAGTACTTGGATGCTTTATCTTATTTATCTGCAAATGCACTTTATCTTGATTGCCATATGAATTGTCTTGTCCATGCAACGCCCGTCCATCCATCCCTATGCCTACCGCGCTTCAATCCTACTGTTTACTGCAATTGATACTACTGTCTTTACTTTTACTACTACTATTACTTTGCTATCGCTACTACAAAACTATTGCTACTGATAAACTGCTGTGAGCAAGATTGTTTCCAGGTGCAACTGAATTGACAACTCAGTTGTTAAGGCTTATAAATATTCTTTAGCTCCCCTTGTGTCGAATCAATAAATTGGGTTTCACTTCCCTCGAAAATACCGCGATACACCCCCTATACTTGTGGGTCATCAAGACTATTTTCTAGCATCGTTGCCGGGGAGCATAGCTTTATTTATCAAGTTCACTTGGAATCACTATTGTTCGCTGCCATCCATCCATCATGGGTAAGTGTCGTGATGGCAAGGTCCCTATTTTACCATCCACTACAAGGAGAGGTACGGTTCTGAACACCTCTATTGCTCTTGATTCACCATCTGTTATGAGTAAGTTCCTTACACCACCACATACACATGCTACACACACTGCTACTACTGCTGAATCTGAAACTTCTGATACTTATGATGCTGCTTCTACTGTGCTTGATAAAAGTGTTTTATTAGGTCCTTTCCTAGATGCTACGATTGCTAGAACTATAGCTGGAAATAGTGAAACTCCTAATGAAGACACTACTACACCTGTCAGTTCACCCGAGTCTAGAGAGAGCTATGATATTGAGGACGGTAATATAGAGATGACTGATACATTGCAAATGTATCTATAATTTTTGATGTTCCATGCTTGGTTTTATCTACTTTCTTGTGTTTTTTCCACACTTCGGAGTACTTTTCTTATGATTCCTTGGACTAACCTATTAAAAAGAGCCATAGTGCCAGCTGCCTGTTTTCTGCTGTTTTTCGTTCCAGAAAAGTCAGAAAATGAATATTCTCGGAATTGGACGGGACAAAAGCCAAAGTCATTATTTTACCTGGGGACACTTGGAGCTAGAATACGAGACGGAGAAGGCCCAGAGGGCGGCCACACCACCTGGCCGCGCGGCTAGGCCTGGCCCGCGCTAGGGGGTGCTGTGGCAGCCCAGGCACCCCCTCGGCCTCTCCTTCCGCCTATATATTGCCTCTAATACGGAAACCCTAAGAACTTGATCAAAATTCCACGAAAGAGTCTATAGCCGCCGTCATCTCCATCCCTAGATTGGGAGGGATCTGAAGCTCTTCCCGGCACCCTGCCGGAGAGGGGAATTCACCCTGCAAGCCTTCTTCATCATCATGCAAGCCTCCGGTGTGATGCGTGAGTAGTTCATCTCTAGACTACGGGTCCATGTAGTAGCTAAATGGATGGTTCTCCTCCTTTGTGCTTTCATGTTTAGATCTTGTGAGCTCCATTCATGATCAAGATCATCTATTTGTAATTCTGCATGTTGTGTTTGCGGGGATATGTTGGATATTGAGATGCTATTTCAGATTCTTTGTTATTTGTGATCTTGCATGCTTTCCGTTGTTAGTAGCTATCTTGGCCAAGTAGATGCTAGCAACTCCAAGAGTTAGTATTTATGCTCGATAGTGGGTTGATGCCTCTAGTAATCTGGGGAAGTGACAGAAATCTCTAAGGTACTAGATGTGCTGTTGCTACTAGGGAGAAAATAACAATCCTTTGTTCATTGAACAATGATATTGTTTACTTTACACGCAATTCGTAATGCAATTATCCGTTGCTTGCAACTTAATACTGGAGGGGGTTCGGATGATAACCTGAAGGTGGATTATTAGTCATAGATGCAGTTGGATGGCGGTCTATGTATAATGTTGTAATGCCCAATCGAATCTTAAAGGAGTCAAGATGATTAGTATATGCTTGTATGCTTTCTCGATGTTTGTCAATTGCCCCGCTGTAATTTGTTCACCCAGCATGTTATCTATCTTAAGGAGAGCCACCTCTAGTGAACTATGGACCCCGGTCCTTTATTTTACAATCAATCTACAAACTGTTTACTGCTTTGTGTTTAGTTTCTGCAAACTATTACTTCCTTCCATTTGATATGTTTAATCCTTTGTTTTCAGCAAAACCGGTGAGATTGACAACCTCATCGCAAGTTGGGGACAGAGTTCTGTGGTTGTGTTGTGCAGGTCTCCATGTTGCTGCTGGCACCGGTAGCGCGCCCTGCCAACGTTCAGCTAGCAACACCTTTGGGGTGTTTCCTTGCTCCTACTGGATTGATAACCTTGGTTTCGTACTGAGGGAAAACTTGCTGCTGTGCTCATCATACCTTCCTCTTGGGGTTCCCCAACAAGTTCGATATATTTTGGGCCATCAAGCATATTTTTTGGCGCCGTTGCCGGGGAGTCAAGGACATCTTCACAAGGGGAGTCCCTCATAACCAATCTCTTTACTTTGTTATTTTTGTTTTGCTTAGTGTCTTTTTGCTTTGTTTGCTTGTTTCTTTATCAAAAACACAAAAAAATAGTTTTACTAGTTTGCTTTCTTATTTAAAAACACAAAAAAATTAAGTCTCCTTTAGTTGTTACCTCTTCCTTAGCTCACCATGTTGATCCCTAAATTCACCTTGAAAGACCTTTCAATAGGTAGTGGTTCTTTAATTGGAAAAGATAATATTGAAGAATTCTTTAATCATGTTAGTAAGCATGAGGATATTGAGGATAAATCCCTTGCAGAACTTGCTCCAAACTATGATATTGCCGCAGCTTCTTTAGTTCACATGTTGGAAGCTAGGTTTGTTAACCTTAACCCCTTAATGCAAGTAATGTTTCTTAAACTTAAAGAAATTGATGACCCTGAGAAGAGAGATTTTATTCTAGAAACTTTGCTTAAGGAATTCTATGATGTTGCCAAGGAAGCTAGAAAAGTCTTTGAACGTTTCAATATGCTAGGCTCATGTGTAGATGTTGTTGGTACGCGAGAAAAGATGAACAAAACTGAACCTAATGGGGAGGAAACTAAGATACCAATACCCTTTAAACTTGTATCAATGCATGAAGCCATAGAAAAGAATCTTGATTGGATTGTTCCTGAAAACCCGTTTGAAGAAAATAGTGAGCCCAAGTGTATTGAGAGAGGATCCTCTAGAACTTATTTGGATGAGATACCTTGCCTTGTTGAAGATATTTCTGGTGTTAATCTTAATGCTTCTTCATTTGAGAACACTTGATCTTCTTTCTTGCTTCTTATGCCTAACTTAAAGGCGTTAAAGAAAAGTACTTATTGGGAGATAACCCAAAAGTTTTAGATGAGTCTTGGAAGTTATTACTTCAGTAATAACCGCTCCTTATTCTTTTTATTGCTTTTTGTGCCAAGAGTAACCTCTAATGAGAGAGAAGTAATGATTGAGAAAGTTGTTGTCCTGAAACAGATTTCTGTGCTTCACCATAAAAATTCGTGTAAAATCTCTGTACGTCCCTTTGAGGCGTGAATTTTTGTGCTTCTGCCCCAGGTTGTTATCTAACTTTCGTTAGTTCAACAGTTTTTGATTTGAGCAACAGAAGGTCTTCGAACAAATTTGTCTTTACCTGCTGGTCTGTTTTGACAGATTTCTGCCATTTTCTGCATTTGCTTCTTGTTGGTTCCTTTTTGAGTTCTTTTGGGGAATTGAGCTTTTTGAGGGAAGTGATACAGTAGCTAGTGTTTTAATGCAATTATTATTGGTGTTAGAACTGAACCTAATGACCTGTTATCTTGAGTGCACTAATGTTGCTAATAAAGATTGTGTGAAGTTTTGTATGAAGGAAAAATTTCAGGTGTATGGAAGGAATGAGTAATGAGATGAAGGATGGACTAAAGCTCAAGCTTGGGGATACCATGCGTGTCACCCCAAAAAATATCTAAGAAGTACAAGCGTCAAAGCTTGGGGATGCCCAAGGCATCCCCCTCTTCATCAATAAAATCCCAGGTTTCTTCCAAACGCTTCATTTTTATTGTTTCATGCACAGTTGTGTTGTTTTGGAGCGTTTTCTTTTTTGTTTTTGTTTTGGTTTTTCGTTTGCTTTGTTTGCTTAGTTTGCTGAATAAATTGGTTGGACCCCCTCTTTCATACATTGGTTTTCAAATAGTTTGGTTTGGTTTGGAAAAGAGTAGGAAAGTTCATGCTTAAGTGTTAAAGAGAGCTTGTTTTTGACTGTGGCCTATGCTTTGTCATGCCATGCTTGATATTATTTTGGATTTATTCTTAGTATTATTTGCTGTAGCATGACTTGTTATAAACAATTGAGATTGCTTAATGTGCCTTGGATGAATCATGCGTTGTTTTAGCATATTAAAGCATAGTATTGTGGTATTCTCCTTTGATGATTTATTTGGGTTGACTTGGCGCATGATGACACCATGTTATGACTATCTCAAGTCACCATAAGACTTTATGATCCTTTAGTTTTCAACTTGTAGTATCACTTTATGCTTTGATCAATGATGTTTTGTCGCTCTGCATGATTATGGCCATTATTGCTCTCTTAGTTTGTCGCTCCCAGCCTTTTGCTAGCCTCCGCAACCAAGTATGAGTTCCACTCATGCATCCAACTCCTTAAACCAAGTTATTCCAAAGAGTCCGCCATACCTACCTATTAGCTTATGCTATTCCAAGTATATTCATGTTTTTGTTTACCTTCCAAATTAAACTTGTTATGAGAAAACTAGTGATTAAAGCTCTCACGAACTTGATGGCACACTTTACTTTTCTTGCCCTTAATAAACTTGAACCATTGTGTCGTCTATGTTGTATATGCTTGCACTTATTTGTTGGGGATTAGCAGAACCATGCTGTCATGGGGAACGCTTTCAACATTGCACTGGTACTTTGTACCTAGTTGATATCATGCTCTTTTGTCTATGGATGTAAATCGATTATGAAATGAAAGGGGAGCTTGTAAGTCCATGGAGTTATGTATATGTGTTAGAGAAACGCCTGGGCCGCTGGTCTAATCCATGTTGACATGGTGGAAACCTGCAGCGTAACCATAATGAGATGTCCATGAAGCATTCTTCTTATAAAAAAGAGTCCTATATTGAGAAAAAAGAGAAAAAGAAAAAAAAAGAGATTATGAAAAGAGGAAAAAGAGAAAAAAGTACCATATTCCCATGGTAAATAAGAAGATTGATGAGATGCTCGTTGTCTGCTTGCCTTGTCATTTGATATGGGGATTCTTCCGTATCATCGGGCAAGGGGTACCCCGTTGGCGGTTCTCTATGATACACATGTACTTACGATGACAAGAACTTACCGGTGACTAAACTTGAGTAGCATGAGGAGCGGCCCTCGTATTCAAGGGACATGAGATTTCTAACTTATACTTCGTCAAGCATGTACACCATAGTTTGTTCAC